>CM060950.1:227875045-228150045 GCA_030765055.1 Mantis religiosa
CGAGTTTGAATCCCGGGCAGGGTGAGTTATCTGGATAAGGTTTTCCGGGGTTTTCCCTTATCCTGTAAGACGAATGTCGTGTAACTCTAAGGACTCCATGGACCCCGGACACATTTGGGCATCATTTCATCCATTCCATTCATCATCCGATATGAGTTAACGTTGGAGGACGTAAATTACAAAAAAAAAAAAAAAAAAGACATAATATTAGAAGAGAAAGGAATGTGTTTGTAGTGTTTAAGGCCCGCTTTTACGACAAACAGCATTGCAGGCGGTGACACTGATGATACATGAGATAAAGATGGAGCACCGGTGGAAGGAGATGGCGGGGGAAGCCGGAGATCCCGGAGAAAAACCGCTTTGCTATGGGTGAATACAAACATGCCATATTAACACTGTTAAATCATTTGTTGATCCAGAAACTGAGTTTATTCTTTGAAAAGTAAAGAATGTGTAATTAAGTTAAAGGCATTCTAATATTTTTTGTTGTTTACATTGTTCTGTTTTCGTGTTATGCAATGCACTCGCCAGTTCAGTCCTGGATAATGACTCTCATCGCAGCACTTTGCTGAAAATCGAGAGGATAAGAGCAAAGTACACTGCGTTACTGCCGGACATTTAGTTGAAATGTCCCCGTGGCATTTTGCAACTGTTTTAACGCACGTTTAATGTTCTTTGCTTACGGCAAAGTCAGGACAGTACATCCTTATGTATACATACATATAATATTGGTAATCTGCTAGAACTAGTAGTTTATCCAAATGGTTAACCTTCTGTGTTATCTCTATAATGATAATGTGATTTTTAGTCTGCTTAACATTTTATATTTATTGACGGATTTATTATATATCATGGACAATATTTGATAGTGGTTTAGTTTAGCGGCCAAGTAATTGTGGAGCGAATAGTTGTAGTGATCATGTTATGCGCACACATTTTTTAAATGTTGAATTGAAGATAATTCAGTTAATTGCTCCCTGTGTAAGAAATATGGCATTTTTCCGAACTTATGTCATGTAATATAACTCATTATGGATATGTATGATATTGATGATTAGTGTATTCAAGCGCCACGTGAAGATGAATATTTCCTTATTCCAAATATTTGTAAATTAAATCCTAGTATACAGGAATGTGGTTTTTGTGTGGGAAAATTATGGGCTAGGGAAGTTCTCGAACCTAGTATTGGTTTTGAAATTTCTTATCCTAGTTCTATTGTTTCCTGTTTTATGCATCTCATGTAAGAAAACTGGAGGAAGATAGAAATCATTTTCATTTTAGAATTAATAGTTATAACTTGATTATATAGTTGCAAAAGGTGCACCCTATTACAAATTTGAGGATTATTATGCTTTCATGTGACCGCACCAATGAGCACCAGCCGCCACTGAAAATATATAATACATATTATTATCCAATGTATTTTAGTGTGCACGCATTCAAAACACATGAACGGAAATGGCTTGCACTGACATTTCGCAATGCATAATATTGTAGCTGTTTTACCTCTGTAGTCATTTATATCAAATAAAAATGTAAAATATTGTTATACAATATTTTAGCTCTTCTATTATAAGATGCACAGTTAACAAGTGAAAACACAAATTTGTACTTAGGGTATGTTGGAGGTCTGGCTGTTTCCCTTGTCAATGTTGGCCAATTTACAACAGAGGATGAAATCCTTGGCTTCAACGCCTGGAATACATTAAGGGTTTACTCGTAATAATAGGAAATCCTTCAGGGACACATCAACACTTCCGGTACTGCAATTTCCATCCATGCACCCTCGCTGACGTACTTGTTAAACTTAACAGGGAATTTACAGTGGCTTGGGATCTGGAAATTCATGAGCATAGGCAGATATCCCTCCTTAAAAAGATATAAAATTAATTTTATTAAGAGAATACAGCATCCATATACATATATGTTTACACATTATCGTGTTTCTACGCATGAAAAATGCTCCCCAATATTTGAAAATTTTTCTGACACTCCGTCACTGAACGAGATGACTCAACGATAATATTTGTCATTGATATTAACAAGGTTAGGAGTTTTCTTCTTGGCAACGATCCAATCTGTCTTTGAGCAATTCAAGTTTCTACCTGGTCCGTGGGGGAATGTTAGCGTAGTTTGTTACCTATTAAAATTTATACGATTTTCCCTTCATTCCGGTTCCTCCTTGTTTTTTCCGTGCAATAGTACATATGTCACGGATGCCTGCCCAAGGGAAAGAGTACTCCCGGAAGACATCAGAGGTATGCTTAAGCATTCGTTATGTCACCTGTAGATACCTCCAGAACTGGAACGGATCTTTGAGGTTAGAACCGTTGTGGCTAATATGCATAAATTATGCCGGCCTCAGTGGTCTGGGTGTCTTCTCAGTAGGCTAACTACACCTATACTTCCTCTATCGCTTCAGAGTAAGAATTTTATAGCGCATGACACAAAGAGGGTGGCGAAAACCTATAACAAAGTCTTTTTAAGAAAGAAATGGTAATATTTTGCCATCTAGACACATAAGGATTTGTGTCAACTATTTTACCTCTTTATCTCCGTGCTCTAGAAAACTGGGATTCTCTAAGGGCCATTATTTTAGCTCTCTCATACTTGGAGAAATGGAGGGATATCCTTCCAAATGAGTTTATATTTCCGTACGGTTTCACATGTAAATATCTGTATAAGATTATTGGCTCGTAAAATACTCAGGCGTGTCATATTATGAACAGGAAGCAAACTTTTGGATAAAAAGTGGAAGTACAGAAAGGGAAATGAGCATCAAATACAACTTTACAACAAGAAACTTTTACAAGAACGGATAAGGAAAGAGACGGGTAGAGGTCATTTGTATCATATACGTCAAGTCCACACTTGAGCAGAATGGGCAGAACACTTGTGGGCAGAATGGGGGATAAAGGGTGTTTTCCTGCTTCCTCGATATGCCAGTTCCACTAGGAGACTGCCTCATTCCCTTTTCGCTATTCGTCAAAGTTGTGCAGACCGCGGTGATATATATATATATATATATGCGTCACATCCGGTCCCCCTTGTTAGCAGTGGAAACTGATGGACCGGTATCATAAATCATGGAGGTCCCCTCTCCCCAGGCATTAGAGCTATATCATTGCTGGGATTCTGTCCTACTGATATTAATCCTAACGTTTTATGTTAGTGTCCCCGTAACAGGTGGTCTATCATGTCAGATAAAAGATCAGCTCAAAACCACCGGGTGGTGTTCCTTTAAGTTGTGCGCAGCTTTCGTACTTTCCAGCATAAGTTAACTTGAGAAAAACTTAAAAGATACAAGGAGGGCTCTCAGATTGCCTCTAACAGCGGTTCTGAAATAACACACCGCGACAAACTTCTGTCTGGTAGTTTACTAACAATGCTGTGACGTTTTGTAGGCATACCAATGTCAAAGGTAACTTCATTAAAGGAAATAACTTTGGTGAAGGAAAATGTAATATGCTATCTAGAAGTTCATGCATGAAGTCTCTTGCACCGTTCAATATCCATGATAATTATGGCGCCCTTTTGTTGTTTGATAAATATTGTACTGAATACTTGGGCATAATGTGACTTTGTGGGTTCATAGAACTGGAAGTCCGAGTTTCAGATATTCCAAATGTCCTTTATTTGCCTAGAAATACACTCACAGTAGCAGTTCAATTACATCACATATCACAATCTACAGCACCAAGGTCGATGACAATAACAAACAGCTCTCATTAAAACACCAACACAGCTGACCCTAGTTTCCCTACTTTACAATCCGACTGGCATGTCACAATCTCTTAAATACCTCGCTGATAATTTCTAGATTATTTGAACATAAACCAGAAACAGAATAACCTCTATCAGTCCAGAAGTAACTAGAAATTTCCATTTATCTCAGTTTGTTTGTTTCGGCAGAACTTTATCTGCAGTCTGCCAGCTTTTGATTTTCACACTGCCCGCCTATCAGTTTCTTTTGTGTAAAGGAGCCGCGCGATCGTAAATACGGGTTCTCGACAATATTCTACCTACACTTCATTTACACGGTAAGATACTCAGCTCTGATGCTACAAACCGAGCAGGTCAGCTCATGAGGTAACGCATTGGACTCGCATTCAAAAGCTCCCGAAATAGATCTCAGGAGACTAATCTAACCAAAAAATTCTTCGCAGCTTTCTTCCGTTACTATACAAATTCTCCGTTACTTTTTTTAATTTTTTGTAGCTTCCGGTTCCTACATTGCATTTTAACATCTTTTGGTTCCTATTACTTCCATGGTCGAAAGATTTGGCGAAGGACGAGCATGGTGCAGCTGTGTGTTGGACTTTCCGTTCTGTAACGACTGTTCTCAGATTCTAGTGGAGACCAATGTGATATGGGGTGGATATTAGGTGGAAGGGAAATCCAAACGCATGCAAATTATCTATGTGCTTAGGCGTTCACGTTTGAAGTAAAATTTCCTCCTGGCTTGTAGGCCCTGTGGAAAAATTAGGAATTTCTCCTGATATTTCACTCTTCGTTGGGTCTTCTGCGGATGCTAAACCGAGTTTAGAGCTAAACGTTAGGAGAAGTCGTAATTTTCGACCTCGGCCTACAAGCCTAGGAAAATTTACTTCAAATGCAATTGTGATACTTTTTCTTTGTTATTTATGTCCTCCAACGTTAAGTCATAAAGTCTAGTGTAGCACTATACACATGATAGCAGATACGGAGGCTCTCCTGGGATGATTGGTGAAGGAAGTGAGAGGTTTGTGCTGCAAGGAACAGGCCAAGGAAAGCAGGAAAGTGACTGTACGTGGAACAATAGAGAAAGTTCGTGTGGAAGATTGGTCATTAACGTAGCAGAGCCTATCCTGGAGAATTATTCTGGACCCACATATATTTAGGTAGTCTTGCACCACTTCTTCAAATGTGCCGATTTGGACGCCCTCTCAAACCTAGAAGCTTCTACAGTCATTGGTGTAATAGTGAAGGTGCATTTTCTTGTTTTAGTGCTAAGTGAAAATTTCATTATGATTAAGTTAGAAACTTCTGCGAGTCCAGTAACTCATGGAGTGCAGAAACCAGGACACATCTACAGCCCCATCGAATGCTGTGCCCAAATAGGTAGTGCATAATGAATGTAATTTGGTCGAACATCTTCAGCTATTCCTAATGGCATACCGATTTCAGTGCATGAAATGGTTGGACAAACCTGGTTGTATCCTCCTCCTTACATTCCCTTTAGCAGTAATGCAGCAACAAACCAGTAATTAAACTACAGTTTGGGGATAGTCATGTAGACCGTTTGAAGGATACCATGCCCTTGTTCGGAGATTTATAGAAAATGTCAGCAATTGTATGTAGCAAACATATGATACAGGGGGATTCATAGCTAAGTAAGTGTTTGGCAGTTTCATCTCAGTGACTTCGTGACTTATTGCACAAATCCAACAATTTTGCGAGGCGCCATATGAAATGGTGAAGTGAGAAATTTTATCAAAATCGTACACTTATTCCAAGAAAATCAATTGTGACCTACACGAATCGATTGGCACCGTAAGACAAAGGAGGTAAGAACTGCCATTGAAGAATAGTGAAGATTATTGGTTGTTCCATACGGAGCAGTATTAGAGACAGGATAGCATAGTGGATATCGCTTTTTTGAATCCCGTAACTGATATACGCCTACATATAAATGTAGGACTACACATATCTATAGCCACAATTTTCCTGGAAAGTCTTGAAATGTTTCCGATTTCTTATTATAAAATATTCTTATACATTAGGGTTGTTGGTGAATCATTAAAATGCACTCATTCATGTAATCTAGCAACTGAAATACATATAAAATGGAATCTAAATAATTAAACGGCCTGGTTAATGGACTGTGTCTGCTGATAATACGAAAAAAATTGTTTTTATTGTAATTTACGTCCTCCAATGTTAAGTCATATCGGACGATGAATGAAATGGGTGAAATGATGCTCATATGAGCCCAGGGTCCATAGAGGTTAAAGTTACCCGACATTTGTGTTTCAGGATGAGGGAAAACCCTGAAAAAACTTATCTGACCGAGATTCGAACTCGGGACCCCTTGAACGTGAGGCAGACATGCTACCACCACGCTACCGAGGGGGGCAAAATCAATTGTACTGCAATAATAAGGTATGCACAAATTTGGAGTAAAAAGCATTAACTTAGGACATTGCATGTTGTAATTTCTGTCATACATTCAGAAATGTTGTTTATAGCAGCTATGGATATCATGTATCTATGACATCAACATTTAAAGCTCATGCGGTAAAATTAACTAATTTATTATTGTATTGTGCTGTAAATATATTCTATGGTAAGCCAAATTAATTAGAAGAATGAATTCTGCTCTGATAAAAGGAAGTTCTATCCCTCGGATATCAAAAGGAAACGTCGCAGAAAATATCTTCCTTTTGACTCATACATCCCTTTAAGCCTGAGTATTACAAGTGCCTTGGATGTTGTGGTAAATTCGTAATTATGGAAAAATATCTAGGGTGGTTGTGTTATTATGGTATGGCTCTATTCACATATGCGTTTAAAAACTATAATTATAGATAGTAATTTAAATACAGAAAATTTGAAAATAATCTGCCAGAGTAAAAGAGATAAACATACAGTAAATCTGTTCTTGTTCTTTTCATTTAATAAAAATATATTCACAGTTTAGCTAGATTCCGAAAGAACGAAGGAAGTAATTCCCCTTTACAAAATGGTAAGTCGCCAGAAACCAAATAAATATGGAGGACTCAGTTTATACAGAACAAATATTCACCTATAGCATGTGGTAATGTACTTGTATGATTTATACTGTACCAGAGCATCTACTCCACTTGATACAAACCGGTGTTACTTTCTCTAAGCATCTATAGTAAGCAAAAAAGGTATTTCACTCCACCCAAAACTTCGATGCCAAGATTTCTGTAGAAATATACGTTTTGACATCCCTCGAACGAATAAGACATTATTAGAAGAAACATACGTCTATGAGTGTATGTAAGGCAAATCTTTCACTCGCCTGCTTATTAAAAACATGATTTGCTCTTTACATTTACAGTACCTAACCTCCACTATATGTGTGCATGCACAGCATGTGTGAACAGAATCACTGAAAAATAATAAAGGCGGTTAAATGTGATACATGGTAATTAACATCAGAATCTTTCAAGGATATAACCTAAAGTTTTTTTAGCAAATCCCTCACACTCAAAATTAGTTATAAATAGTCGTTGCGTTACACAGGTAAGCCATTTTAACTACTTGATAACTGATGTTAGAAATGACAAGGAACAAGATGTCTACAATAAAATATGCGAATTTCAAGGAGTGTGTGGAACATTAAGTAGAACATTTAGAAACAAAATTCGTAAAGAAACAAAATTAAAGTTCTACGAAGTAATGGCTGTACCTATAATGACATACGGAAGTGAGACTTGGACGTTAACTGAAAAGCAACATGAAACTGACCATATCAGACAAAACTACCGACAGGAGCGAAACTCTATGTAGATGGGGCATTCACCTTCTAGTAGGCTCAGGAACCCAACCCTGTATTCTTTTGTCCAATATTGCCCGAGACTAGGGATGGCGACGACTTGACGGGGCCCACTTCCGCTCAAAATCTTTAGAAATGAAAACAGACGTGACCTTCACAATGACGACGCAGATATAAACAGACGCTTATAGTCCGTGCCGGAGCATAAATAAGCAGTAGGATGAACCAACCCACGCGAATTTCGTTTGACCAATCAGAAATAAGTTATTAGTCACATGACCATCGAATAGTTCGAAAATCAGAGTAAGTGGGGGAAAATACTAACATGGCTGAAGTGGGCCGTTTTCGTGAAGAATCACTCGTCGTCAGACCGGCACGCGTCATACACGTGTAACTCTCGCGGTCAGAACGGCACGCGTCATACGCGCTTCCGGACTTAAAGACATACAAGACAACGAGACGCGAAACGACGTAGCCAGCTACATACTACGGATGACGCAGACTCTGGCGAGCACGCAACACATAACGGACCAATAAATCTGCATCTATACAGGACAAGGTGTTTCTGTTCACTCCGACCATAGTCAGGACTTACGTTACCCATCCCTGAAATCCACGATAAGCGTCATGCTGAGCTATATTGAGTGAAACAGCTTTTCCCACAAATACCCTCAGTCCTTTATGATAAACCGCCATCCAGCTACTTATGAGGTATTGAGTGAACGAGGGACCACTCAATCAGGTTCAAACGGGCAGAACCGCCTCAAACAGAGTAAAATACAGGATTCAGAAATGAAATTCTTGAGAAGTGTGAAAGGATGAACAAAAGAACTTAATAAGAAATGAAAATATAAGCGAAGAGCTGGACATTTTTAGTGTGAATGATAGCTTAAAAGATCTCAAACAAAAATGGAAAGAACATGTTGAAAGAATGCCAGATAATAGACTTACAAAACAAATATTACAGTATCATCCTAAAGGTAGGAGATCGGTGGGCAGACCCAGGAAACGATGGCTGGAGGACTTCGAAGGCGGAACAGACACTTGATTGCCTATGCCATGAAGTGAAGAAGAAGAAGACGAAGAAGTAGTAGAAGAAAATCCCTCACACTAAATGGCACTGCGCAGTAACAAGTATATGTGTTTTCCACTCAAATTTGGCTGACGAATTTGACTAAAACGGCATTTGCTTAAAATTGCCTTCACAGCAAATTAACTGGACATACTAAATCTTCTGCGAATAGCTTGTGAAATCCGCTTTATTTTAAAAGTGCCTACATTTTCTCAATTGTAAGAAAGCGTTTCGGAAACCCTCACTTACGTTGCGGTAAAAATAATCGAAGTCATAAATTATATCACTACTATACATCCCGAAACCCCTTTACACCCACAAGGGATATTTAATGAAACAGTTGCTACAAACCTTTATCCTAATTAATATGAATTAGATAAAAGTATAAGCATTTCCAACAATATTTCGTTGAAGAAGGCTAGAGGACATCATTTGATAGAACCCATCAAATTTTTTGTGTCTATTTCATGTAACTCTAGGGGCACCTTTACCACAGTTTGTTCATAAAATGAGGGCTGTTTAATAAAGAATGATCATGAACTTTCTACGGTCATAACTTTTCGCGTTAAAATTCAATATTATTATATTCTGTTAGCCTAATGTGAAACAAACACGCCATAGTGATTTCATTGTTGGTACACCTGGTTCCCGCCTGTGAGAACCAGGCAAGTTCAGACATGTTCAGTATCGCCTACCGCTGCAATGGAGGTAACATGCAGTTAAAGTGGATGTTTGAGGAAGATACGGAGTTTCTTCCAAACGCAATCACTGCTGATGAAATTTGGCTACATCGTTTTGATCCTGAGAGCAAACAGCAAAGCTCAAAGTGGAAATATCCTTCATCACCAAACCCCAAAAAAGCAAAAGTGGTTGCTTCTGTTGGTAAAGTTATGGCCATCTCATTCTTTGATATTCAGGAATGGTTTATCAGCATATTGAACGTGCACACACAATACTACAGGGATATCCTGAAAACATTGCAAGTCCATATTAGGCGCAAAAGACCACATTTCCGTGAAGCAGGCTGGATGTGCGGCCCCATATTGCCAATGCTTTGGTTGAATATCTTGCAAAACTGAACGAGAAGTGCATCTCTCACCCTCCCTATAGTCCGGATTTAGCCCCATGTGACCTTTTTCTACTCCCTAACTTAAGAAACGCCTTCGTGGGAGGCATTATCTATCACCAGAAGCAGTGGTGAAGGCTGCGGGGGAGATTTTGAAGGATTACTCATAAATGGTTTCCAGCATGGTTTTGAAGATTAGCAGACACGCTGCTACAAGTGCATCGCATTCAGGAGAGACTATTTTGTGAAGGACCATCAAAATTATGAGAATGAGTAAAGGTACATTGTCAAAAAAATGTGATCATTCTTTATTAAACAGCCCTCGTACATTTTATTGTTCCGGTAGGATAAAGGAGGTCGAAGGGGAAGTTAAACATTTGAACAGTTCTTCATTTCAGATCACAAGAAAGGATCAATAGCGACAACATATTTAAAAATTATGAGGTATGTAACATTTAAAGAAAAGGCCTCTTACATTTCGGAAAAGTTGCATGCCACAAAATACGTCTTCAACAAAGAGGTGTTTTTCAATGAGTTACACATTTTTGGTGAAGAATTTTTGTCCGTATTTTACTGTTTGTTTATAAACATAAAGGTATATAAAATTAATACACAACCAAGAGGAATTCACATTCTATTCCTTGAAAATTTAAAATATACATTTCTCTTTTCACGCAAGCAGATAAAGATAATCGTTGGAACACTTTTCAGAATCGTTGCTCAAAAGTAGTAAACGATGTGGAATTTAAAGAATGGTTTCGTCTGGGACGGTAATGTTGAAAAGCTTAGTGTAGCATCCGTAGATGTTAAACTTCAATGCCAAATTTTATACTTTTCCAACTTACCTTATAGAGTTACCGATAATGTTAAAATACATAGAGACAGAGATACAGACTGATGGATAGAGTGAGACAATCATAGCTGTATCTTTTATAAAGATTAATTTTTGTTTCCGGGTGCCTAATTGCCTGCATCACTATATTTCATCTACCTAGAAAATGTATAAGTGAATACAATATTTCCTTTACTTGCTGCACAGAACGTAAGCTTATAAAAACTTAAAAGAACAGAGCCGGCACTGAATGTTGTCGAATTTTCATTATAATGACGTACTTTATTTCATATTGTCGCGAATGCGATCGCGATAAGGCGGCTTGCGAATTCAAAGGAACTGATACGAGGCTAGTGTTAGAAAGCGCCGATAAACAAGAGACAGACAGTTTATCACAAGGGTGAAAGATTGCTGGCCGATTTAGGTTTCCATCTTTCTCGAAGGCGATAGAATATTCGGATTGCGTCTTTAGATGCCTTGTTTTCCAGCAACATCTAGTGATTGACAGAACAGTCAGGAATTCATGAATGGGTGTATAAAAAGAAGCCACGGCTACTGATGAGTTAGTTGTAAAGCAGCAGTTATGAAACAGTGTGGTGAAATGAGAGACAGCCAGCTGTGTAACGAGAGCTAGAGATGTAATCTACTGTCACTGATTGTTATTGTGATCGGCCCTGGAAAATTGTGTTGTATATGTGATGTAATGTTGTTACATGAGAATTGAACAGTGTATCTTGTAACGGAATAATGTTAATTCTGATTTCTTTCTTGGATCCTCTTGTAAAAGGCATTCACGCCAACATCTGCTCCAAAATTATGTTCATACGTTCACTTCCATGATTATTTTGAAGTATCAATCGAATTCTAAATAAGTCATGAGACATGTGTTTCAAGGCGTGGTTCCGAATAAAGAAGTCAAATTATTTCGATGAATTCTTATTTTGTTACATTTATCTTCACTAAACAAGACTAAAGGACATATCACTCTCCTCAAGATTATTGAATTCTCGTAATTTAACAAGATTGAAGAATATATCACTTTTCTAAAGATTATTGAATTCTCGTAACTATCGTTATTTCTACTTAATTTTGTGATTGGCCGATCCAGTGGCACGTCACCACATCACGTCATATCACGTCACACCACTACTACTTCGGCCAATCACAAAACTACATACATTTTTACACATTTAAATTATTAAATATATTTCCATAATCATTTTTTATAAATTTATAAACTTTTCATAGTTCAAACATAACCCAAAAGTACTGTTACAATCTCTACGGAAATAAAGAACATTTAGAATTTCGGCAAATTGGACTTTTAATTCTACGAACCCACAAAGTTACAATATAATTTACCTAGAGTAACTAGAGTAGTTATAGCACTGTCTCCAAAAATTAGATAAGAGGATTTCACCAGAAGTACAGGTTCTGGAAAATTTCAAGAACCTGAAAACAATTATACAAATTCTCCCCTACCAAAGGAAATCTTTACATGGAAAGTTTGTGAAAAGTATGTGACGGTGTTTCTTTATTAAAATACTATATATACCAGATGAGTCACCTGCCCCTATTTATCTTTGAATATATGCAACCTGCTAAGCCACATATGTGACTTACTACCTTGAATGCATTGTGATGGATGACTTGCACAACAGTTTATAGAACAGGGGTAAATAACTCAGTGCATAAGTGTTGTAAAGTACAGAAGGAGAGCACTATACATGTCCATTACAAAATCATCGTACTTATACCAGTGAGCTGCAGTAATAAATTTAGATGAGTTTACAAACTTTTATTCATTAACGTACATTATCACATAACTTTAAACACTCCCCTGAAGGAGCAACCTCTCACATGCATCAGTTGACAATAACATTAGAATAAAAAATGACATAAATACACAGTGAGAACAATTGGATTTAAATTTTCAGCCAACATGTGTTTTCATTGTACAGCCATGTTAAATAAAAATGCTACGAATTAGGTAGATTGTTTTTGCTTCTGTGAAATATTACGGCAGTTTTTAGCACATACAGTAATTGTAATGGTGAATGCAGTTTTTTATTTCTGTTAAGAATACTAGAAGGAACTAAAACAGTAATTGAAGCTGTAAAAAGCGTGTCAAGATTCCTGGTGAGTCTAGGAATGTGTAGTGTTTAATGCACGCTTTTACTACATAAGGCACCGCAGGCGGTGACGCTGATGATACATGAGATGAAGATGGAGCACAGGTGGAATGAGATGGAGGGGGAAACTGGAGGTCCCGGAGAAAAACCGCCCCAGCGCAGTGTTGTCCACCACAAATCTCACTTTATGGTCACATGGGATCAAATCCGGCCGCCTTGGTGAAGGCCAAGCGGTCTAACCACTGAGCCACGGCGCGGCCTGGGTGAGGTGAGTCTTGAGGTCTGCCGTTATTTATTCGTAGACGAACCTGCCCTCTAACGTAGCGTTGGTTAAATTATATTGTACAGCTTATTTCACCACTCTGCTACTTTAACTTTTGTTTAAATCCTTTCGTTATGGGCTCAAAATTTTATTACCCTCCGATTGCACCTCATGGGGCCTATAATTTGATAGTATAATACAAAAACATTTTATATCATTATAGTGTTCACAAAATGCTGTATGTAATGTTCATAAATTAATGTAGGAGAGAGGATCCGTCGCCTTCAGCTGCCGTGGTGCGGACGCTGCGGACCCTTAGCACTCGTGGTACCTCTGAGTACTAGAGGAACCTCGGACCGAACATTCGAGCCCCACCCTGATAGGGAGTTGTTCGTATTGGGTTGGACTCGAGGGTGCAGTGGTTCCCATACCCGTGGGAGGTAGGGTACGTCTCCGGATGGGGTTGGGGGAAGCCATTAATATTCCCGCGTACTAGCCAGCATAGCTAGTAGAAGATGTGCTAGATCACCAGGCGGCCCCACCTAGGTCATATCGGTAGCCTTCCCATTTTAGAGTTGGCGCGCGTAAGTGGCGTATCCACTTCCATTCCGTGTTGTGTCCTTGAATCAGATGTGCGGGGAGCTGTTAGTAACACAGGTCTCATCAAATGGAAAGCCCCACGGAGGACTCCGGGCGCCTTTTGGGATACCTCGGCTACTCCCCGGTGAAAGAGGCCCGGGTCCTTGGTCCTACGGGTCCAGGACTAATGGGAGTAGATCCTCTGCCCTCAACAACAAGCAACTGTTCACAAATTACAATAATAGCTATGTTTTCCGTTGGCAGATATTTATAAATGTATAGTTCGTAGCATATATTTTATTATGATCAATACCGTGCTCGACCCATTCAACCAAGTTTCAGTTAAACATGCAAAGATAAACAGAAGTTTTAAGCATTAAACGAAAACTATCAGATGTAATGTCGAAGAGGATTCATAACACCAGATACACTACAGATTATAACGGTCATAAAGTTAAACATGATCCATAATAAATTATAAAGATAGTACTCAGTTACTTTTTAAAGGTCAAGGACCTCCCCTGCCTGCCGATAAGATGCGCCAACTTAAATGCTGAGCTAATGCCTGTAGATATCTAAGTATCGGTTTGTAAATATTTGGCCCGCAAGAGAACCAATAGCAACAATAAATAAATTACTGACTAATATACAAATAATTAACAAAACCTTTAAAAGAAAATTTTTAAACCCAAATAAAAAAGATAATGATAAACGCAAAATTCTTTCATGCCAAATATATTAAGTATACATTATGTTTTAAATGATTTAGTATATATTGTTGATGGGATATTATGAGATTAAATTCTTCTTCTAAAATGTATTTTCTACTGAAGCTTCAACTAAATATTTTTAATTCAAGCAATTGCATCTTCCTAATTAGCACTAGAAGAAGAGAAAAGGAACAATGTGCCGGTGTTTCGAACCTAGCCGTTGTAGCACCATACTCCAACAAGCTACTTCTCTCGACCACCTGCCACGTCACCTATGAGCTGGATGCCTGTAGTACCGAACAGGAGATCAAAGCTGCACTAACAACTTTTATGCTAAAAGGGCCAATGTTCTAACATTGACATTCTTCCATTCTAAACTGTGAGTTGCATACATAAGAATAAATAGGGACAGCTGACTCACGTGGTATATATATATAGTAGCCAGGAAGAAATAGAAAGTTCCCCAAGCCACGCCTACGTGCTAAACGCTTGCCGAGAGGGAAAGAGACGGAGATGGTCTGGAATTTCTCGCTTTATAGTGAAAGGCCATGAGGCTTCGGTAACTTTCGAGAAACAACGGCTAAGGTATAAATAAGCGACAAGGAGGTTTACTAGTCAGTTGTCAATGGACAGTTGCAGTGTACAGCCGTGTGGACGTGTGCGTAGACGACCTTGATGGTTGCGTCTGTGTATGTTACGTAATTCTGCTGCTGCAAAGGGCTGCAAAAGCTGTCTTTCCAATGAAGTAAGGAGCATCTTGAATTTCTGCAAACTAGAATTTTAATTAACGAACAAACAAGTCACAGTTGCTGTCAGGAGTGGAACATGACGATGTACGTTGCGTAGGCCAAGATTTTAGAGAAGATGAAAGAAATGAATATGACTAACGACAACCCCAACACCGAGACGAAAGAAATGAAGACGGCGAATGACACCTTCGCTGCAAAGATGGAAGTGGCAAATTACATCCTGGCTGCATGAAGGCCGAATTAACCACGGAAATGAAAGCTGTGAAGGACAGCTGGGCTACAGAAATAAGGGGCTGCGAACGAAGCCCTAGCCGCTAAATTTGAAGTGCAGTTGGCCGGCGAGAAACTGGAGATCACTGAGCTGAGCAATCAGAGAGGTCAAGCAGACGAGCGCGTCCAAGACCTGGCGCACCGCTTTAGCGACTTAGAGGGAAGGACCCACTGCAGCAGCAGGTCCATGAACGCCATGGCGGAAGACATCGTGTGCAGAAGGTTGCACGATTTGAAGGCCGACGAGCCAAGACGCGACACATCTGCGCGCGTCAAACCACTTAAGTACGACGACTGTCCAACCTTAAGGACTTCCGTCGGGTATTCGACACAGTGGCCAAGCACTACAAGCGGTCGCCAGCACAAGAAGCCTCACAGCTAGTAGCCAGACTCCAAGGACGGTCCGCAGAGGTTCTTAAAGCGGTAAAGGCACTGGCGTGCCCAAGGACATAAACAGATCAACTACCACAGCTAATAAACAGTTCAAGCTCTTCTGCCCTTCATTCCCCTCTAGCCTTCCTGTCGTGGACATACAGTAGTAAACAGATCAACTACCAGAGCAGATAAACAGTTCAAGCTCTTTCTGCCCTTCATTCCCCTTTAGCCTTCTTGTCGTGGACATACAGTAGTAAACAGATCAACTACCAGAGCTGATAAACAGTTCAAGCTCTTCTGCTCTTCATTCCCCTCAAGCCTTCTTGTCGTGGACATACAGTAGTAAAATAAACAGATCAACTAGCACAGCTGATAAACAGTTCAACTCTTCTGCCCATCATTCCGCTCTAGCCTTCTTGTCGTGGACATACAGTAGTAAACAGATCAACTACCACAGCTGATAAACAGTTCAACTCTTCTGCCCATCATTCCGCTCTAGGCTTCTTGTCGTGGACATACAGTAGTAAACAGATCAACTAGCACAGCTGATAAACAGTTCAACTCTTCTGCCCATCATTCCGCTCTAGGCTTCTTGTCGTGGACATACAGTAGTAAGCAGATCAACTACCAGAGCAGTTAAACAATTCAAGCTCTTCTGCCCTTCATTCCCCTCTAGCCTTCTTGTCGTGGACATACAGTAGTAAAATAAACAGATCAACTACCACAGCTGATAAACGGTTCAAGCTCTTCTGCCCTTCATTCCCCTCTAGCCTTCTTGTCGTGGACATACAGTAGTAAACAGATCAACTACCAGAGTAGTTAAACAGTTCAAGCTCCTCTGCCCTTCATTCACCTCTAGCCTTCTCGTCGTGGGCATAAAGTTTAGTCTGATTTTTAAAAGAAGATATGTGAAGGTCATCAAACAAGGGATGCGAGGGGTAAGAGGAGAAGGTCGTTGACATGGTAACGTAAACAAAGATTGCCAGATTGGTTACACTGATGAATCACATACTATGGTAGCTCGAACACTTGTTTATGTTTCAAGTGTTGAGAGGATAAAGAAAGGGGATATCTGCATTATTTCCTGTCTGCTGTTGGGCAACACTGCGGAACCTCACGTGGAGATACAGAAGATCTTCACGTATCTTCTTTTAAAAATCAGACCGTAGTTCAGATTTCAGCGTGTGAATTCTCACACGTATTTACTAAATGCATTATATAATTTACGATACAGTTATTTTTTTTGGTTAAGTAATGGCGTGAAACAGAATACAATATATTAACGCAAAAAACAGGCGTCAATGGTGCAAGGGATAGAGAAAGCCATGTGAAAGTAACATATAAGGCAGTGGAATGTTGTCCATATTACGCTATAAATCCGCTGATCTTTGTTAACTGTGTAAAATGAGTTACGGAAGGCTGATGTGTACGCACGCGCCAGAGAGACCAATAAATTAATTAATCTGCATGCCACTCTCTGAAACCACTAACAGCAATTAAACTGATACCTACAGGTTTGAAATTCTTTGTTGCAAGTAACTACTACAAATTAACACCTGTTGCTTGTGAACTAGTGATCACTCGCTTTGTACTAATTGTTTTGTTGCTTCCGCTGACCTACGACCTGCTTGTCCATAATAGTTACAATAAACTCCACTCAAAGATTGTAACAACTTGAAAGTGGTTACATCCATTTAGTTTGATGACCTAAAGCTTCAATTAAAGCAATTCCTTTACAGAACTGAAGTGCCTCATGTACTCTTACAACGTATTTAAAATATCAGCAATAATAATAAACATGATACCTTTGTTACGCTTTTGTAAAACGAATCTAAAATTTTACTAAGACAACAAATTAAGGAATAACAAAAATATTCATCAACATTTAGTTTCCATACGTATAGTAAGTAGGAGAAATATTGTATTCAACCCTGAACTTAGATATAGAGATTTCGATAGACATGTAAGTGTAAATTCATGGGTAGTGAATAACGCCCGCTTTTACTACATACGGCACCGCAGGCGGTGAAACTAATGACGTATGAGATGGAATCAGATAGCGGGAGAAACCCACCCCAGAGTCGTGTTGTCCACCACGTCTCACATTGCGGTCTCCTGGGAACGAACGCGGCCCGCATTGGTGAGGGCCAAGAGGTTTAACCACTCAGCCACGGCGCGGCTATTGTATGTGTTAAGGCCCTTTATTCATCTTCTTTTCAGGGATTAGGCATTTCTGCCTGTTCCGACTTCGAATTCCAGCAATTCCCCGTAGGGGAGGGGATTCGTCCCCTTCAGCTGGCGTGGTGCGGGCGCTCAGACCCTTAGCACTCGTGGTACCTCTGACGTTACCAGAGGAATCTCGGGCCGAACATTCGAGTCCTCCTTGAGAGGGAGTTGTTAGGATTGGGTTGGTTTCAAAGGGCAGTGGTACCCGATACCCGTGAGAGTTCAGGTACGTCTCCGGAAAGGGTTCAGGGAAGCCATTAATATTCCCGTGTACTAGCTTGCATAGCTAGTAGAAGGTGTGCTAGATCACCAGGCGGCCCCACTAAGGTCATATCGGTAGCCTTCGGATTTTGGAGTTGGCGCGCGTAAGTGGCGTATCCACTTCTATCCCGTCTTGAGTCCACAGCACCAGATGGGGGGGGGGGCTTGTTAGTCTCTAGGTCTTGTCTTATGGAAAAGCCACGGGAGCGCCGGGCGCCCTTTCAGGACAGCTCGTAACTCCCTGGTAGAAAGAGGCCCGGGTCCTTGGTCCTACGGGTCCAGGACTAATGAGAGTAGAACCTCTGACATTAACGTTCCAGCAATTACTCTTCCCAACTTCTTCTAGGACGTCCTACATATCTTCTTCCACGAGGATTATATCCTATTAAAACCGGTACTCTTTCTTCAACCATTCTATTCATATTTTCTTTCAAGTTCTGTATGTTGTCTTCTCTTTTGTCCTGTAACTTATATATACCTAGTTTCTCTCGAATAGTTTCATTTCTTATTAAATCTAGTCTAGTATATTCTTTAACTCTTCTTAAGAAACTTATTTCCGCTGCCTGTATGTTACTTTTATCAATTTCTTTTGTTATCCAAGACTCACTTCCATACATGAGCACTGGAACAGCCAATAAGATTAGGCCCAGTTAGGCCCCCTGAAATCCTAAAAGAGTATTTTTAGAAAAATATTCTTGTGTGCGTTTTTTTCTAAAATTACTCTCTAGATTAGAGAAGGACCTATATGATAAATATTGATTACTGTTATATATTTAGTAAAATTGTAAGTACAGGAGATGATAAATAAATAACAGTTAAATAAATTTCATATTAAACAAATAGGGGTAGGTATAGAGTTACAATAAATAATGAAGTCCTTTACTTTAGTATATATTAGAGAATATTGTGACGACCTGTCTGTGAATGGTAATGGATTGGGATGACACGTGGCCAGATCGTGCACGGGGGAACAACTCAGACGGAACTCATGCTTTAAGGTGAGGATGGGATTTTAGTAATGCATTTTCTATGATGGTTAGGTATCACTAGAATACAGGAACTACAGTTTTAGCAATCAATAAGTTTTAACAAAACAGGATTAATACAAGGTGACCATAGGCCATCACCTGAAAGGACAGCACATACGTCCTGCTCTAATGAAGAGCTAGTCAGAAAAATGAAAATATTAGTAAGTTGACGTACAGTAAGTTATGAAGAAGAAACAGAGTGGTTGAAATCTACGTGTGTGTCTGTCTATATTGTCGCGGCACTAGACAATAAAGTTTCGGCACAAATACAAAACAGACATTGGATATTGTTTCATGGTAATAAGGAACTTGCGTAAGCAGTTATCGATAGCGCGGCTAGTGTAAACAGACAGCCGGCAACAAAGGTAGCTGAGATAAAACACTTGCCGGCCCAGACTGGGTTTCACGCTTCCAGAAGGTGATGGAATATTCGGATTACGTCATTAGATACTTGTTTATTCCGGTAAAATCTAGTGATTGTACAGAACAGTCTGTAATTCATGAATGGGTGTATAAAAAGAAGCCATGGTTAGTGATGAGCGACTTGTGTAACAAGAGTGTTGTTTTAACGAGAGCTGATCAGAACGTTGTTTGTATGTGACGTAATGTTGTTAGGAGAGAATTGAACTGCTACTGATCAGTGTATATATACGGAGATAAAGAACATTTAGAATTTCTGCAAAATGGATTTTTAATTTTAGGAACCCACAAAGTAACAATATGATATGTTTTCTCGCGCCTGCCGAAGTATGACACATTGCTGTCCAATAGACATTATTATATCTGAACGGACTATACCACTGGACTCGCATTCTATGTGCGATAAGCTGAGGTAAACATCTCTGATGTGATTTTTTCCGATACGCCTTCTCGCTTTGACATGTACTGCCTATTGATACTCTTAATTCTGTTAAATGCAACAGTAGATAACAAAAATTCTTAGTTTTATTTATTTCATTTGTAAAAATTGAATGGCTTATGTTTTAAATATCTTCTTCTATATTAAAAAGCAGTTGAAGCTTACCTAAATGGTATTCTTCTGTTTTTTTTTTTCATTTGCAGATATAAACTACATTCTTAGGCACTAAACTTTTTCTATTGATATTTAGCCTGATATTTATTTAATAGTAATGTTTTCTCTTCAGTACATTACTTTTCTCTAATGCACTTATACAATACATTTATTTACTATTTTAAGTGTTATGTTTCTGCTATACTAAAATATATTACGCATGGTTTCTCTATAATATAGGCTTGCTGATCTACAACAAAGCACTAGGTACTTTGGGCAAGACATCAGTATTTTTGGAATACATTATTCAATAGAATGTTATGGATGGAAGGAGTGAGGGAGGCGATTCAGCATGGAGCTTCAAACTTGGTCTATTGTATCTATGCCTTTAAGTGGGGCATCCTGAGGAGGCAGGATGAGGCGAGAGGGGACCGAGTGTGGTCATCCAAAGGACTTTTGAAATAAATTTAAAAAGGAATAACGTTAAGAAAGAATAATTTAGAAGTAGCTGTATCAAATAAACTCATTTATCATATCTAGAAAGAATGCAAGGGCAATATTATTTTGGGATTATTGTGGTGATGCTGCTGGCAACCAGTTGCTAGTGCTGGATACCAGTTTTACGAGGCGTGACCGTAAAATAAGGTCTCCAAGGCGCTGGGGCCGTGAGGAACGCTATTACGCGAGATCTGGCATCACTGGTGTAGCTTGGTTTCACCCCTTCAAATCCCGATCACAACGAACCCGTTGCAACCATTAGTCTTAGCTGGGCAGCCGTTTGCGGTGGAGCTTCCTATCACTTCCGGAGCCAAGTGCGAGTTGCGTGTAGTGATCCGTTTTTTTTTTGAGTACCAAGGACACTAGCGCCACTGAAATTCATCGTCAGTTATGCGCAGTCTGTGGTCCACAGTGTATGGAAGTCAAAAACCTGCGAAAGTTGTTCAGAAAGTTAAAAGATGGACATACAGACGCCCATGACGGACAGCGTTCCGGTTGGCATTCGGTTTCAGCCGAAACAATTGCAAAAGTGGAGGAAGAAATGCTTAAAGATCGGCGTGTGACAGTTGTGCGAACTTATCCCTGAAGTCAGTAACACTATGATTGACAAGATTTTGACCGAACATTTGCATTATCGTGAGCTGTGTGCGAGGTGCATTCCCAAAATACCCACCGAAGACTGTAAACGGCCCAGATCGGATGGGATATCCTGACTCATCCCCCTACAGTTCAGACTTCCACCTAGTGATTATCATCTATTTCCTGAGTTGCAGACTCACCTGGGTGGAACACATTTCCGGACCGACGATGATTTGAAAATCGAGGTAGAGCGCTACCTGCGCAACTTGGCGGGAGAGTGCTATGACAAGGGTGTACAAAAACTGCCACAGCGCATGCAAAAGTGCATCGATCGCAATGGCGATTACATTGAAAAATAGCTGTAAGTTCTGACTTTCCATCAATGTAACATTCTTTGACAAACATGTTTTCTATAATAAATAAAATTGGAGAACTTATTTTACCGACGCGCCTTGTATAATTTGTATTTTCTAGTTTTGTTAATTACATTTTACTTTATACCTTTTATACATTATACATATACATTATACATTTATACTTTATACGTTTTATACCTTTGGACTATTTTGTGGTCCTAACCTCCATTATTTTCTTTATTTAATTTTCTTCTAGCTTTGAGCTTTTTGCAGTATTTTGTAGTGAAAATCTGAAAATGATTATATGTAAGTGTAAGAATGTTTGGAAACAAATGGTAAATGTTGATATACGTCCCGCTTTGGTAACCAAGGAACCGGGGCACGATATTCAGATTTTTGTATCTATTATCTAGATTAGAGTTAGAAGGCTCCATTTCACAAAAATAATTACTTAATTTGTATGATGCCTACAAAAGCTCGAAAGACCTGTATTTTCCAAAAACCATTGCAATAACCCTAACATTACCAACATACATTACAAGGACCCAAAATAACAAATGAATAGCCAATTCATAGAATACACATTGATCTCTCTGACATAATCAAATATGTTCTTTGCTTTCTTTGAACTTTCTTTTGTTTTCTTAGCAGATATGTGCATTGTGCTTATTGAGTCCAGCAAGGTTTATATTGACGTCACTTTAGCTGCTATTATTTCTTCCCAAACGAGATTTTTGCTATAAATAGCGACGAAGTGCCCCGTAGGGTCACTTTGCACTCACCATAAAAAATCGTTGTATCTGGACTTGTTCAACAACGCTTTAAGTATTATTTTGTTAACATTATTACTCGTAATATTTGTCTTGGTGTTCTGAAGTGGTTTCAATATACCTTTTCAGTGTCTTTTTAATATTTTTAAATAATTGCAAAATAAAAAATTTAAGGCTCTTTGGGACCTACAGACTGAAGCTAAGGTTGTATGTATAAGCCGCCAAGCTGCAGTCGACACTGGGTAATTATTAATGGCATTGATTTCTAATCGTCTCTTCAGCTCGCTTGCTTCCCGAGTACAACTTGAGCATATTTGACGCCAGGAATGCTTCAGGTTTTATTACTTTTTATATAAGTTTCTATAAAGTACCAGATACAACAAGTGTTAATACAACACTATTAGATGACAGGAGGGTATAATGGAATGCCATTTATATTTCGAAAAGTAACTTCAGTAAACAGTTTTTTAAATAAAAATCGCCAAATCATCATGATTAAATATTATAACTGATTGTGATGAACCTTCACCTGTAAAAGAAGCTGCTATTCATTTTGTTGTTATAAAAACTACGTATTTGAAATAGGTGGTATAAAACACTGAACAATTTTTTTCTCCATAAAACGTGAAATATTATTGGTTTAAAATAAACCAATCGTGTATAAACAAAAGTCAGGTTTGTTTCATTTCAATGAATTTAAGCTTTTAAAAATATACTTCGGATTTAAACTAGGCAACATTTCTATTTATATAACTAATAACAATTAGCTGATTAGCCAGTAATATACTCAAAACTCATTTTAAACTGTACTTTTATTCAGTATATTTTGTATGGTCATATTGTCACAAGTGATTGCTCTGTTTAGTATAAATAGTGTGTTGTGGGTAATAATTTGACTATGCTGGTGCGTGATGTCACGTCATGCGGCATTTCCTGCCTCTGATGAATCATGTAAGAAGCTTTCTCTCTCTTTAGTGTGCGAACTTTAGTTAAAGGCGGACCTAGGTCAGCTCTCTGTGAGGTATGTAACCGATCCTGTATTTCCTATTATTGTAATAAACCTTTCATGTCTAAATTGTAGCTTCAGTATTTTGTAATGCAGCTGAACCATAATACAGAAATGCCCGCCTCGGTAGCATGGTGGTGGCATGTCTGCTTCACATTGAAGAGGTCCCGAGTTTGAATCTCGGTATGGGTGAGTTACCTGAATAAGGTTTTTCCGGGGTTTTTCTTATCCTGAGAGGCGAATGTCGGGTAACTCTAAGCTCCATTGGCCCCGCTCATTTAAGTAACATTTCACCAATTACATCCATCGTCCGATATGACTTAACGTTGGAGGACGTAAATTACAAAAAAAAAAAAAAAAAAATGAAAAACAACAACGAAAGTAGAAAATCCCAACCTCTCCTGAGTATGCCTACCTCTGAATTATCAGCCCCTGCGGTGCGACCTGGCCACGTGGCATCCTAATTCTTTATTATAATGGTCAGGTAGTCACAATATGGAGCATCGAAATTAGGTTGGGTATTAAAAATACCTGGTATTCCACAATACCCGACACGGTATCTTGGATAATGAGCCTTTAAGGAATTGAAAAAAAAACATGGCCAGCTTAAAATGACCACAATATAAACAAACTATAATTCTTATAGTGTACTTTATTTATGCTAAATATCAATGCCCAAGTTACATGGGTACTACTGGGTTACAATGCTTGAAAAGTTGCCTTAAAAGCTTTTAAGTATCACAAAACTGTCTTTATTTTACAGCGAGTGAAATGACAAAAAGCTGTCAGGTCTCATTGAAGTGCATCATGGGAGTCTTTCTTGACTCCTTCGTGTCACTCCCACGTGATATTAGCAGGAAACAGAGCCGAAATCTAGGTACTCCATAGTTCCCGTCTACTACATAATTCCCTCCTTTCCTCTATATATTGTCTCCGATCGCATTTTTGCCTGTTTACGCGGCCGCAAGCCGCATCCGGCGCGTGGGCGAGCGCTGAACGCTTGCCGAGAGAAAGAGACAGATGTCTGGATAGTTCCATGTTTCCCTTGTCACCGCGAAAGGCGTGGAAATGTCTTTGGCGTTCTAGAA
Organism: Mantis religiosa; assembly: GCA_030765055.1. NCBI lineage: Eukaryota > Metazoa > Arthropoda > Insecta > Mantodea > Mantidae > Mantis > Mantis religiosa. The sequence continues at coordinate 227,899,421 of CM060950.1, forward strand.
CAGTGATTGGAAGGTATAAATAAGCGGTAAAGTCTGAGAAGAGTCAGTTAATAGTCAGTTGTTCGTTGTGTGTGCAGCTGTGCAGCAATCGTGAGTGTAATGATAATTATAATAATTATAATGACTATAATACATTTGAAGTGTGCCGCAGTGACTTCTTTTGTTTACGTGGCGCTGAGAACGAGACGACTTTAGAGACTACGTTTGTGTATGTTACGTCATTTTGCTGCTGTAGCGCTGTACAAAGTTATTGCTTACTACTATTAAGATCATTTTAAATTTCTGCAGACAAGAGTTTTAATTCCACGAACCCTCACAGTCACAATATCCTGGTTACACAGCAACGATTGAATGAATGGTGACCAAATCTGCATTGGTTACACTACGTGTTTCTGACCTTAGCCTCAGTCGGTAGAGCATACTAACAGGCAAGTGATAGAAGGGTTAGCTTGGATGAGAACAGGAACATTATTTCTAAGAGGGAAAAGAGGTAGGGAAAAGGGAATTTGTGAATTTTGTGGTGGAAAAGAAAGCATAGAATACTATGCAACAGAATGCCAGGAGGTTGCAATATGGAGCAAAAAGGTTTGGGAAGAAAAATGGGAGATATTAGAGAAGAGGATAGTAGCTATAAAAGTGTTAATGGGCAGGGAGGAAAATAAGGTAAGCAGTATTGGTAAGTTCTTGCTGAAAGTAAAAGAAAAATGGGCCAGAGATGTTAAGAATATAAGAAAGGAAGATGAGGGGGAAGAATGGGGCTAATTAAGTAAAAAGGAGACATGGAGGTTAAGAGCTACCTGACAGAGCAGAAGACCAGGGTGTCATGTAAGACAACATAGCAACAAGGTAAAGACAAATAAAAGTAGCATAAAGTTGTAAATTGGAAACTTTTGGAACATGCACAATAAAAATCTAATCTAACTGAACTATTGTGATATTCTTTCAGGGCTTTAGTCAAAATTAACCCTTTAACTGTCTTAGATAATAATCTTTAAATATCTCCCAAGAAACGGAAGGCTATTTGGGCAACTTCAGCCCTAACTTAAAACTTCTATGGAAAAATCGTCAATCCACTGGACACACTTCAGGTATTAAAAAAAAAAAAATGTTGAATATTCGAGGTACCAGAATGAAGTATTATAGATTTATTTTACTTTGTTTTGTTCTAAGCGCTTTATACGGGCCTCAAAGCAGTACCCCAGTAGATGGTACTCGTCGCGAGGTCTATGATCCTTGATGACACACATTCGAGGCCAGGTAGTTCTGATAAAGCCTGCCTTTTTTCTGACAGGATGCTCTTTTGAAGAAAGCTGTTTAGTGCAAGTTTTGGCCAGTAGGGTGCAGTATCTACTAGCGTGCTGCAAAAGAGTTTCTTCGTAGAATGGCTGAATTGTTAAACAAGACATGAACTTTCCTGACAACGAAGATATTCAAGATGTTCCTGGGCTTCAAGCAAGTTCAAAGATGATTAAACTTCGAAGTTTCGGGAGCGTGCATCTCTGATGATAGGAGAGGGGTAAGCTCCCGAAACGTCAATGTTTAATCACCTGTACACTTGACTTGAAGCCGGAGCACAACCTGAATATAGCTATAATGTTTTCTCCCTGACCAAAACTGGACGACGCACGCAAATTCCAATCTGCCAACTGAAGCACTTTTAGATAATAGATGCTCTGCGTTATTTTGTGAATATAACTTTCAGTAAACAATATAGATAAACTGAAAATTACACATTCAGTCATGTAATAATAACGAAGTTATTTAAATGTAATATCTTAGTATAGGATGGATTCTTGAATGGCACGGCGAGCAGATTATATCTACTGTACCTAAGTCCTCGCGTAGACGATCCCCGGGAGGGAAGGTTGGGATGAGAGGAGACAAAGGGCGGCCGACCAATGGAGTCACGAAAGTGCAGAGGGCAGGGTCTATACAGTTGTACAGTTGAAAACTCCCCGGCAGGCCAGTACAGCCGTCATCCCACTCACCGTGTTTCTAAAACGGTCCACCAGACCGGAGATTTTCTGGCGAAAGAGACTACCAGATGAGAGATGAAGTGACATGATAATGGAGATGAAATGGAGAGACAAGAAATTCGGGGGATATAAATAACCTTCCTAGCATTCAACTTACGACACGAGAAAGTCCACTGAAAGGCAATACACCTCAACGCTCTGTCGAATAATACACAGACGAATAAAGCGTTTGTCAAGTTTCTTCTTTCAAGCATCATTTGTGCTTTTTAATCGCTATTCTTTTCTTGTTGTTCATGTTTATAGCACCTTTACCTGTTATAGCCGTAACTAAAACATTTGACGACATAGTTTTTGAACTTTCAGGTAAGGTTATTAATTTTCTTTATCGCGTCTACTGAAGGTTAGAGAATAACAATACTAATGAAATGAAAGAAAATTTTCCAAACACCTGCCTGGGTGAAATGAACCTTTTTGTTGTATTGTCATGTAACTAGCAGCTGCATCTCGAACGTTTCGACTCTCGATGAAATGTGTCATAAAGGAATTTCTACAAACATTTATCAGGATTAGCAAGAAGTGCATATTGAAGAGAAAGTGATGCAGTAGAGGGTGATTATATTTCCGATAGAGCCCGCCACGTTGAAGGCCTTCATTACATTTTCACATTAAGTATCGATCCAGGTGGAGTAACGTTTTAATTACCAGGCTGACACAAAGTGAAGACCCGCCCTGTCACATGATAACTATCTTACCACTTTGATCCACGTGAACCATCTAACGCACTAACATGCACAGCTAAAAGTGCAAAATACAGAAACACACGAGAGCCCACTAAGCAAATAATACATGTTACTTCAGCAAATGTATCTGATTTACGTACTAACAGCTTTTGAGAAACGCTTAATTAACGCTGTTCAATAAAGAATGACCACAATTTTGTTTCGACAACTTAGCTTTACTCATCCTCATTATTTTCTTGGTCCTTCTCAAAATATTCTACCCTGAATGTGATGCACTTGTCCCAGCGTTTCTGCCAGTCCTCAAAGACATGCTGGAAACCACTTTTTGAGAGATCCTCCAAAATCATCTTCGCAGCCTTCACCACTGCTTCTGAAGATGGATATTGCCTCCCAGGAAGGCGTTTCTTCAAGTTAGGGAATATAAAAAAGTCACATGGGGCTAAATCCGGACTCTAGGGAGGGTGAGGGATGCACTTCACGTGACAACATTCGCAATAGTTGGCCGCGCACTATCGTGGTGCAGCATCTAGCCTGCCTCAAGGAAATGTGGTCTTTTGCGCCTGATATGGAATTGCAATGTTTTCAGGATATCCCTATAGTCTTGTCCAGTTACTGATGTGTGTGCAGGTACAACATGCTGATAAACCATTCCATGAATATCAAAGAGTGAGATGACCAAACTTTCCCGCAGAAGCAACCACTCTTGCTTTTTTGGAGGTTCGTGATGGAGGAAATTTCCACACTGCGCTTTACTGTTTGCTCTTAGGATGAAAATGATATAGCCAAGTTTCATCAGCAGTAATGACGTTTGAAAGAATCTCCGGATCTTCCTGTAACATCAACTTTAGCTGCATGCAGACCTGCATGTGAATGTCCTTTTGTTTGCGAATTAACAGTCTTGGAACCCATCGCGCACAAACCCGTCTCATGTGTAATGTTTCTGTCAACAGCATGTAGATGGCACCCAATGAAATGTTCAGTATTTCAGAAAGGGATCTTAAAGTGATTCGTCGATCCTCTGTCACAATGGCAGCAGCAGTGTTGTTGTTTTCTTCCGTAAGAGCAGTAACTTTAAAATTGATTTTCTGCCATCTTGAAAAATTCTAAACCATCTTCGATCTGTGCTGATTGGAAGAACAGACTCTCCATAGGCATTAACTGAAGATTTGTTGAGACGAAAGCAGAATTTCAAAGCCGCATATTGTTCCTCGCGTGTTACCTCTCTTGTAGCGGTAGGCGATAATGAACATGTCTGAACTTGCCTGGTTCTCACAGACGGGAACCAGGAGTACCAACAATGAAACTACTACGGTGTGTTTATTTCACATTACGCTAACAGAATATAATAAGATTGAATTTTAGTGTGAACAATTATGACCGAAAAAATTATGATCACTCTTTATTGAACAGTCCGCGTATATTCACATTGTTGGTGGGCTAACGAATTGATGTTATTTCTATTTAAGATTTACAGGAACAGATGCATTATACAGTTTATTACAAAGTGAATTATGCATTTATTTCCTTGCCGTCGTAGAACGTAAGGCCAAGATGGCTTTGCTACTATTCCCAGGGAATCACGACATTGCAGCGGGCAGGCTTCCTACATGTTACCAGTCGTAAGCTGCCCGGCTGCTCACCAGACGGTGGTCCGGAAACGGCCCCACCAGACCAGGCTTGGAGAGCGGAGACCGTCCTACCGGAGGAGGAAGTGCTTACCGGGACTTATCATCCTGCCATGAAACACCGAGAGTCCCTGAAAGAGACTACCAGATAGGAGATGATCTGAAGTGATAATGGAGTTACAGGAAATTCGGAGGATATAATTAACCAACGCAGTAATCCCCTAGCGACCCGAGAAAACCCTCCTTAAAGCGCATAGTTCAGTTAGGTCAGCCAGGGGAATTGAACCTGGGCCTCCCAAGTGCGGGACACAGACGAAACCGCCTGAGCCATGTGACGGTTATTTCATTTTTCTTTTAATTTTAAGAATTTATTTTGGATTATTCTGGGAAAAGTAATTTGTACACAATAAAAGATGTGGAAATGCTACATTATTTTTTATTATTGGTAATTGCAAGAATGCAATTACGTAACGTGGTGAGTGGACAAATAAAAGAAGTAATTTAGTTGTTATAGAAACATTGAGGGCAGAGAACTCAAAATGATCAGACAGGTAGCATCTGATAGTAAGACGTGCTTTTTGTGTCGTTCTGCGATTGTGCAGTATACGTTTGGTTGTGAATGCATTTGTCCTGCAGTATTGGCGTGTGCCGGAGATATAAAATTTGTCGATGCAACAACCATTTTTGTGAAAGGACAGCATATACATCATTTAAAATTGTTTTAGAATTCACTAATTTTTTGTCTTATAAAACCCATCATTTTAAATGAAAAGAATTGTTGTTTATTCTCCAACAACTGCAGTATGAAATTCCTTTGTTCCGAGACTGCACCTAGACCCATTGCGCCGGGGCTCCGAGGCATATACAAAATTTCTACCAGATCGTCACTAAAGGTGAGCAACATATCACCAGCGTCTTCCATCCATTATTCCCATTTTGTGACAAACAAACTTTTGTAGCCATCTTGCTCGGTTATCTGATATGTTGCTTTCATATGACATTCTGTTTTGCTCTTCAAATACACATACAAAACTTTATTTTTTCTGCTACTTCAAGTAAATCCAGATACGCATATCTCGAAATTCTGTTATTACGCATGTTCTTGAAGGTTGGACGGAAACCTTAGGTTTCTGATGCTATAAGCAGTGAGGGAAAATAAAACAAAAGTAAACTATGCAATGTGTCACATAAGCTAAACGCGTGAGAAAGGGGTACAAGAGGGCAAGTTCCCCCCTTAGGAATGCGAGACGATCGGGAAATGTGAGAAAAAGCCAGAATGTGCCTCCCCATGACCTTAGGGGTCAAACCCCGGTGGCACAAAAACTGAACTGCTGCCTAGATAAAGAAGGGGGTGAAATACCAATCAGATTAAATATAAGGAAAACAAACATCCAATCAAAATTGCTATACATCACGTGATACGGGCAGAAGATTCATGAAATAGAAAATTGGCGTGGATAGATCCGTCCGCGGACGGAAAGGGTACGAACAGACCAGGAAGGTATCGACACTTCATCTTGAGGCGTTTCGGCGGGTGAATGCGTAAAGTGACGGGACAGTGCAGAGTAAAACTTACAATTAGATGCGGGACAGTGAAAAGTGGGTAGCTTGAATCAAAGAGTGATACCGACGGGGGCCGAGCGAACTCTAATATAAATGTTTTATCAATAAACTGGTGAGAGATGTCAACAAGGATGCAGTGTATTTCCAGTTAGACGCTGGACCCTGAGAACTCACCAATTCCCGGCTCAAGGTACAACGGGAATAGCAAAATATAGTAGGTTTTAGATGACATTAAACATATAAAAGCTAGTTGCTATGAGATAGCTTTGAAACTCCTTTCTCCTTGCGTGCTAAGGATATAAAACAAATGACAGCCTATTTGAGAAAACTATCAATCATAGAAGATTCTGCATTGATGCGTTTGAATCGCCGAGTCACCTACTTGTTTTTGAGTAACTTACATTATTATGTTATATCTTCTAGCATTTAATTTTCCTTTGTAAAAGTTCTCCAACTTATGTTTTGTAATGGAGCCGCTCTCTTGGCGCTCACTTGTTGAAAATGCAGCTAGCTTACTTCCCGAGTAGTGATTCGTTATTAAAAGGCCATAGTGACTATAACACATGCCGGGGGATGGAGAGATTGGAGGGGTAGAATGCATTGCTGGTTACCATGACTACGTATACTATTAATAGAACCCGTATATTCAGCACCAACTCGTGTTGCCAACAAAATACAGGACTTGCTCCCTACTTTTCCGTTTATTTGAAAAGAAATTTGTAGGTAGAAGTGGTAACCCGCTTGAAGCAAGTCCCGCGTGGTATGTACTACTGTTTATTATCAGCTTATATCCTGTGTAAAAGGGCAGTTTTTCTTTCTTTTTGAATTTTACGTGCTCCAACGTTAAGTCATATCGGACGATGAATGAAATGTGTGAAATGATGCTCAAATGTGCCCAGGGTCCATGGAGCTTAGAGTTATCTGACATTCGTCTTTAACGATAAGGGAAAACCCTGGAAAAAACTTATCCAGGTCGCTCACCCTGACCGAGATTCGAACTCAGGGTTTCTTGAACGTGAGGCAGACTCGCTACCATCCACGCTACTGAGGCGGGCTTTAAAAACGCAATTCTTTAATGTGATTAGTGTTTATTTTCTGATATGTGAAGTGTTTAATTCTTTGATATTTAAGGGATATACAATGAATCTAACACACGACTTGATGTGTGCCGTTCTCCAAACACCCTTTTCGTTATGTAAAAGTGACGACAAACGCTACGTAGTAGAAGTCGGTAGGCTAATACTAGTGCTAAGTTTAGAAAAAACTTTGCAGTGGAACATCTTAAATATACACCAGGATATGTAAGACTCGTTGGAATGAGGAACGTATTGTGTCGGAATGAAGTAGCTAGGAAAAAGCACTAACAAAATTGCATACACTCTTACAATGGGAACGTTAAGCTTACAAGCTTTCATTTTTACGTTGTCATATCGGACGATGAATGAAATGGGTGAAATGATGCTCAAATGCATCCGGGGTCAATGGAGCTTAGAGTTACCCGACATTCGTCTATCAGCATAAGGGAAAACCCCGGAAAAATCTTATCCAGGTAACTCGCCCTGACCGAGATTCAAACTCGGGACCTCTTGAACGTGAAGCAGACACGCTACCATCTACGCTACCTAGGCGGGCTTTAACAACCTTCCACGCATTATCGCATTAGGAAAGTAGACAGGAAGTGACATCTTGTGGAGATAATGAAAGCCAGTACTCTTTAAGTAAAGTCAGTTTTAAAGACCTTTTGGATTCATATACAGAGGGAAGCCTCATCGAAATTCAAAACTACCATTCCAGTATAAAATCCGTTTTCGCGATAGTCATTTTGCGAATTTACGTTAGCTAATTTTCCGAGTCACATAATCAATTCGCACAGAGACACGCCTGCTATTAATATTTGAAAACTGAAGCAAAATAAACAGACATATTTTGAAAATTATTGGTTAAAAATGAGAAATTTAAAATATTTGAATAATTTTTTAATTTTAAAGAGTTTTCTATCTCTTACGATTGTGATAAATATGTAAAAGGGTTTCAAAATGAAGAGGTTTATGGAGGTTACTACAACAAAGTTGAAATGTGTAGTGTTTAACGCCCGCTATTACTACATAAGGCACCGCAGGCGATGACACTGATGATACATGAGATGAAGATGGAGCACCGGTGGAATGAGATGGCGGGGGATACTGGAGATCTCGGAGAAAACCCGCCCCAGCGTGGTGTTCTCCAACACAAACCTCACCTTGCGGTCGCCTGGGATCGAACCCGGGCCGCCTTGGTGAGAGCCAGCGGTCTAATCACTGAGCCACGGCGCAGCTTAACAAAGTTGAAGAATTCTTTCATTCGTTATTAGTAAACGAATTAAGTATGTTGTATTTTAATTAAGGATGGGTCCTCGATACCTGCGATATCTGGATACTCAGATACTTGCACGCCTTTTTTGTTAGTTTACCTTCTCTACGTCAAGTCATACCGGACGATGACTGAAATGGGTGATATGATGTTCAAATGAGCCAGTGGTTCATACTGTTTAGAGTTACCCGACATTCGTCTGTAAGGATAAAGGAAAACGCCGGAAACACCCTATCCAGTTAAGTTACACTGACCGAGATTCGAACTCGGAACCTCTTAAACGTGAAGCAGACACTTATTAAAGTGGATTGCTTTTAAACACACTTTGCTCTGAACTGTGTAATGCCATGTTTAGAAATAAGTACACGTATAGATAAAAATTTAACAAATTAAAATTTGTAGCTTAAAACTTCACTTATCTTTTAAGAGTTCGGTGTAACTTTATTTCCTCAAAATAAATCTAGTATTAAAAATGTATTGCATTTCTCTAAGAGAGATAAAATTCCTAATAATGAAAGATCTGGTATTTATAACTTTAATTGTTTCGATCGTGATAAAATTAATAGGGAAAGACGAAACATAATTTAGAAGTCATAACGAAAGAACATTTTCGTAACATGAAGTATAAACAGACTGATAAGTCTGCCGTAACAGATCATTTTTGACCATTTAACCATGAAATAAATCCAGAAGTTAAATTATTAAAGCAATGAAATGGTCTGATAGATTTAATTGTTTGGGAAAAGATATTTGTTTTAAAAAACAAACATTGCGTAATGAATTTTGAAATACCGGCAGTCGATTCCGTTTTTAAATTTGTTTTATTTTCTGATTTTGATAGTACTAATAAGAACATACCAACGTCTAGCAAGCGTAACGATGACGACAGCTTTGTTGTTGTTTCCGGCTGATGTGTAAAGGTACAGGACCATTTATAGGAAAAATATTGTCGCGGTAACGGGCATTAAAGTTTTGGCGCATATATATATATATTGGTGGGGGTTATCTACAATAATGCAAGTATAATGTAATAATAGGAACCAGATCTGAATCCCTATGTACAGACAATTTGCGTGGGTTCTTTTTCTGTAGCTCGCAATTATACGGGGGTGGACTGAAAATCTTCCAACCTCAACATGAAGATGGCAGATCTCGTAGATAAAAGCTAATAAATTTCATTCCTCATCTGTTAGCAGTTACTCACCGAAGTTTAGCCATTTTTGTCTCTGAGTTTTTATGGACAAAATCGACAAAGTCGTGTATCGAGAGGTCATTAATTTTTTCCTTTTTTAAAGGCAAAACGCCAATGAAAATCAAAGATTAGATGGATTCTGTGTATGGTGACTCTGCACATCATTTACTACAGTGAAATTTTGGGCAGCAGAATATAAACGTGGCCGTAAGAGCTTGGGAGAGGATTAAATTTTGGGACGTCCAAAAACTGCAACCATGGACGAAAACTTCGCCAAAGTTCACCAAATGGTGCTAGATGACCACGGAATTAAAGTGAGGGAAATAGCAGAGGCTATGCACATGTCAAAAGAACATGTCTGTAGCATACTAAATAAACTTTCAGACATGAGAAAGTTGTCCGCACGTTGCTCACGTTATACCATAAACGTGTAAGAATGAACATTTCCAACGCTCTATTGGCGCAGTTTAGGCCCAATAAATGCGAGTTTTGCGTTGATTAATTACTGAAGGTGAAACTTGAATACTCCATTATACGCCCGAAACAAATATACAGTCCAAACAGTGGACTACAAAGGGGGAACCTGCTCAAAAATTTTTTTTTTGGGGGGGGGGCTGGGAAAGTGAAGGCCACTGTTTTTTTGGGATAGTTATGGAGTTATTTTATCGATTATCTTCAGGAGCATACTTTCACCAGGACAACGCACCGTCTCACACCTCAGCGGTTGCAATGGCAAAAATCCACGAATTAAGGTTTTAACTGCTTGACCATCCGTATTACTCACCAGATCTAGCCCCAAGCGATTTCTGCTTCTTCCCTGATCTAAAACGTGCACTCGGATGACAGATTTTGGTCAAATAAATAGGCAATCGCCTTCGTAAACAATTATTTTGCAGAGAATAACACCGAGTACTATTTGGACGAGTTACAGAGATGGGGGCATCGCTGGGAGAAGTGTGTAGAGTTACAAGGAGAATATGTTGAAAAATAATAAAAAAAAATGTCAAAACATATCTTGTGTCTTTATTAGGTCGAAAAACTTTCAGAACAACCGCGTACATTTGGATTTTTGTATGATATTTATTATACGTACATATTCATAAATATATTACCCACACTTTTGTTAATGTTGGACCTTTTTATGTTCGGTGTTTGACCGGGAGATGCAGTCTTACATTTTTATGTTTTAAAACCGTTCACCTTGTATTTTATGTCTAGTTTCTCTCTCGCTGTAATACTGGCTCACACTTGGTACAGTGTTGACCGCCTCTCTCGTGCATGAGTTGACTCTTTCTAAACTCTGATGCATGTAGTCATAGCTCGGGGACCTGAGGTATGTGGTTTGAACCTCTGGCTCGCCGGACGCACCGAGAAGGGAGTTTGAGCCATGAATGGCTGCGTTTCTCTAAGTTCCAGCATTAATGAGCCACATCTTATTTCCACTTTATGGTGCAGAGAGAATTCATCGCTGGTGAGACTAGCTGCTACGTGTGGTCACGTGACCTATCCCATGGGTTTGGCTCGAGGGTGAAAATACGGACACAACACCAAAAGATACATGGCGAGAAGCATTGCCTGGGATAGGCAACGCTCACTCCTACACGTTTTGCTTTATTTCAAATTTTAAAGAGCTTCAATGTAACGACATTTAAAATAACTTTTGTACACTTAATTAAAATAAGTAGTGCTAAAGAGGCGGTGAGTGATTTGATTTCAAAAATCAAGATATAAAGCTAATCTGGACAGTAAATAATAAAAATAATTACAGACTTAAGTAAAATATAACTCTTATTTTCTTTTAAAGGGTTTAACTATAAAGAATCCTTAATGTGTTTTGTAAATATCGAGGCAAGAAAAGTGTGTAAACTCTAATTGTGAAATACTTATAGGTATTCATTCTAAAAGTTAAATACGTGACCATGTTAACTTTGATTCATTAATTTCTATATGTGCAAATAATTCTCATGATTTGCTTTCCAAGACCAAGAAATACGAGGTTTGTTCAATAAAGAATGAGAATAATTTTTTTATGGTCATAATCTTTCGCACTAAAATTCAATCTTATTCTTTTCTGTAAGCTTAAGGTGTTTCATTGTTGGTACTCTTGGTTCTCGACTGTGAGAATCAGGCAAGTTCAGACATGTTCAGTATCGCCCAATGCTCCAATGGAGGTAACATACAGTTAAGTTTGATGTTAGGGGAAGATCCGGAGTTTCTTTCAAACGTAATCACTGCTGATGAAACTTGGCTACATATTTTTGATCCTGAGAGCAAATAGCAAAGCTCAGTGTGGAAATCTCCTTCATCACCAACCCCCGAAAAAGCAAAAGTGGTTGCTTCTGCTGGAAAAGTTATGGTCATCTCATTCTTCGATATTCATGTAACGGTTTATCAGTATGTTCTACCTGCACACACATCAGTAACTGAACAATACTACAGGGATGTCCATATCAGGCGCAAAAGACCACATTTCCGTGAAGCAGGCTGAATACTGCATCACGATAATGCACGGTCACGTATTGCCAATATTGTTGCTCAATATCTTACAATAATGAAGGTGGAGTGCATCCCTAACCCTCCCTATAGTCCGGATTTAGCCCCATGAAACTTTTTTCTATTCCCTAACGTGAAGAAATGCCTTCGCGGGAGGTATTATCCATCATCAAAAGCAGTGGTGAAGGCTGCGGAGCCGATTTTGAAGGATATCTAAAAAATTGTTTCCAGCATGTCTTTGAAGACCTTCAGAAACGCTGGGACATGTGCAGCACAGTCAGAGGAGACCATTTCGAGAAGGGCCATCAAAATTATAAGGATGTGTAAAAGTACGTTGTCAAAAAAGGTTGTGACCATTCTGTATTGAACAGCCCTCGTATGTTCAAGAAATGTTCCACTGCCTCTAAGTGTTAAGTTCATGACATGTTATAAAGCTTAACTTAAATGGGTACAGCTTTACTAGTAGTTGCAAAGTTCAACTTGCTAATACTAAATCCTATCAAAGTTAACTAACGTTACAGGCAACTTTAGAAGGTGTTACGTCCGTAGAGTAAAAAAACCTACCACATCACATAGTGAATCCTCCCTTATTCCCCTTAGAGCTCTTAGTGTTGTAAACCCCAACAGGTCTAAATGAGGGATAAAAAGCCTCTAATGTTCATCCAGAAGGATTTGAAACTAGGAAGGAACTTCTAACTTCCTTAGCCTCTCTCCGATGTCCTTCCAAGTTCTGAAAATAATATATAGCTTATGTTTCCAGTAATTTCGTAGATATTTGTACTTCTAATCTTTTGTACTTTCCTTTTCATATCACAGTTACTTAATAAATTAAAAAAACACAGACTAGTTTTACGTAATACAAAAATCCTTAAATTGTACAACGAAGTGAGGGCCCTAACTTTAAGGCCGCCAAATTAACATTACAAATACAACTGTGGCATAGGGACGTGGCAACCCCATCGCCCAACCTTACGGCTCCCGAGGGGAAATAAGTATTGGGAGTACAGCTGCTCACTAGTCAAAGGGCGTGAAGATTTCAAAGGGATTTACGGCGGAGAAGAAGTTCTTCACCACCGCGAAGTCGCGGAAGAGGCATCCCTCCTAATGGGTATGATACGTTAGGAACGGACAGATGAGGTTCGAAGTCCAGTAAGACAGCTGATCAGGGAGAGGACAGCTCCGATATAAAACCGGGCCCTCAAGGATAGGTGTTTATCATTTGGCTGGCAGCCCAATCTTATAAAAAAGGAACTTATTCACAATTCTGATATAAAGAGCTTTAGATTATATGCCAAAAGGAAAGAGATGTGGTACGGCCAGCTCTACGCTGGAAGAATCAGTAGCCTCTTGAAGAGAACGGAAGGGTACACAGAGCCTAATGCCTGAAGATGATGATGATGATGATGATGATGATGATGATGATGATGATGATGATGATGATGATGATGATGATGATGATGATGATGATGATGATGATGATGATGATGATGATGATGATGATGATGATGATGATGATGATGATGATGATGATAAAAAATACAACTTCTCTACAGCTATCGAGAAAAATAATATTTTAGTTAATAAAAATAACAGTTTCTGATTTATAAAGTTAGCAGTGTTACCTCTTTATACAATGGAAGATATGACTTTCGTAAGTGCACTAGTCCACTTTTGGCACTATATGAGTTACATATATATTGTGATATCCCTGGAAATATTTAAATAAGCCGCTATGAATCAAATGGTTGAACCAACTTAAGGATACTACTGGGGGACACAACTCGGAGAATGAGAGGTTAAATTACACACAATAAAACCTAGAAGATACGGGGCACTTAACAATCAAATACACAATTCTTACTGAAATCCAGCTACCTGTTTTCTTCCAAAATAAACACATTACAACATAACATTCCACAGGCGCGGAGAGATGTAGCAAAAGCGAAGGTCAATCCAACATCTCCCGGCCAGCCAGTTCCAGATCCTTTCATGGCTGGCTAGATCACAGCTACCATTTGTTTTCGTAGAAACACTACTACGAAGATTTCTAACCAGCCAAAAGGAGCCGGACGCCTGGCGGCGACTTGACCTTACTAAACAAAGTGAGTATATCACAATATATATCATCGAAATCGTCTCAATGAGTTCTATCCTATGACCTTAAACACATTTCAAGTTTCAGGCATTTCCACTTGATACTGAGTTAGTGAGTTTCATTGTTACAAAAGTCCAGGAACTTCCGTTGTTCTGCAACTTAGACTGGCATCGTGTGCATAAGCACAATGAAAGACTCATCCAAGAACATTAAGTATATGATGTTCCTCTGTCTATGATCAAGACCTATAAGATGGCTTTCAGCAAGGTGAAGGAACCTATGTCAGTGCCCAAAAAGCAAGAGAAGTGGAAAGTGACTACATATAACATTATTGAATATAGATCAAACATTGTTACTGCTAGCAAGAACTCTAGTGGTTTAATGACAGAGACATTCCTACTCAAAGGAAACACAAAGTTTGCTGTAACAATACCGGAGAAAGCTTACGATAAAGAAATTCCTCTGAAAGCTGAGAAAGCCAAGGAAATCTCAACGTATGTTGCCTCAGTTCTTCCTGATTCTTCAAATTCTTTGTGGTAAATATAGCAAAGAACAGATATCTAATGCGGAATAATCAGGAAGAGAGGTTTGGGATTCATATTAGGATAACTTACTGAATGTAATATCTATTTTTTATTATGCTACAAATAAAACGTGCTTCAACACACATTTGAGTACTGTAAAATATTTTTAAGCTCTGAAGTGTTACATCATGGCAAACCATCTATGTTTATTGCAATTAAATATAACCGCTTACACTTTGTCACTCTGTGGAGATTAGTAACTGTTCATGTTCACAAAAAGTGAAAGAAAAACTAGACTTTCAAATTCTGGTAGTGTACCGCATTCCCTGTGAATTTGGGACACCGTATATAGGAAAAACCGGAAGGGCCATCGCCACCAGAATAAACGAACATGAATCTGGGCTGACAGAGCATTGTTTTGCTAACGACCATAAAGCGAACTTTCGGGAGACGACCATCTTGGCAAAATGCAACTGTTACTGAGAGCGGAGAATTAAGAAGGCTTTGGCCATTTCCTCTGAAAGCACCACGCTTGTGATGCTGGAGTTCAGTTCAGCTCCTCTTGGGATCCGGCCTCAGAAATGGAAATCCGTCTATTTAAGAGGAACAGATCTATACAGCTTGATAATCAAGTTAAGTAGTTACGTTTCTTTGAACCACTTAAATTTCTATACTGACGCCATCTCCTGACCTGTCATTTAATTTACTGAAAACATTCGTCTGTACAGCAATGCAAAATTTGTTAGTGTTTTGTCTTTGTTTGTATCCAGTGATTCATTTGTGGTTATAAAATTTAAGCATGTTTGTGTTCTGTAGAGCTACACCAGGTGTTTACTACTGCATGGCACTTTCAAGAAAAAGTCAAGACCTTCTTCGTCAATATCTTCTCTTGGAACTCTAATTTAATCGTACTTAACCACTAGCACTATATAAATTCTTTTTATTATATTGGGGATTTAAGAAATTAAATTACAATGTGCTTTATAGCTCCATATTCGTCAAAAGGCATTTAATGGTGAACAAAATATCAAAATCTTTCGAAAGAGTTTTGATGTTACCTTCCACACACAAATTATCTCTCTGTTTATAGGCCACGCCGTGGCTCAGTGGTTAGAGCACTTGGCTCTCACCAAGGCGGCCCGGCTTCGATCGCAGGCGACCGCAAAGTGAGATTTGTGGTGGACAACACGGCGTTGGGGCGGGTTTTCTCCGAGACCTCCGGCTTCCCCCGCTATCTCATTCCACCGGTGCTCCATCTTCATCTCATGCTTCATCAGTGTCACCACCTGCGGTGCCGTATGTAGTTAAAGCGGGCGTTAAACACTACACATTTAAGTTTATAACTTAATGACTAAGGATAACAGGGAGTATGAGGATGTAAAATATGACCAAACTAAGAAATAACTTGATTACCAGAGGATACAAAGCAAGAAATATTACTTGTAGTCGAGCATGCTGTTAATTAATCTTAAAACTGAACACACCGATATTGTCGCAAACCCGTTATCACGATAGCGCGGCTTCTGCAAACAACGGGCAGATAGTGTAGCACGGAGATAAAAGACAGATAATGTAGCGCAGAGATAAAAGTCTGCCGAACAAATACAGCTTGATAAATGTAAAATTCTAGTAACATTTTAATTGATAGACAACATTCTAGAACAGTCGACAAGACGTCCGCCTCGGTAGCGTAGATGGTAGCATGTCTGCCTCAAGTTCAAGAGAACCCGAGTTCGAATCTCGGTCAGGGTGAGTTACCTGGATAAGGTTTTTCAGGGTTTTCTCTTATCCTGAAAGACGAATGTCGGGTAACTCTAAGCTCTAAGGACCCCGAGCTCATTTGAGCATCATTTCACCCATTCCATTTTTCGTCCGATTTGACTTAAAGTTGGAGGCCGTAAATTACAAAACAAAAAAGAATCACAACACGCCAGCGGGACGGTCATAAACGGAGTTTTCACGAGCGTTCTTGTAAACAGTGGAATTTTTCTCTTTATTTTTTATTTTTTTTTATTTTACGTCCTTCAACGTTGTCATATCGGACGATGAATGGAATAGGTGAAATGAAGCTCAAATGAGCCCAGGGTCCATATAGCTTAGAGTTACCCGACATTCGTCTTTCAGGATAAGGTAAAACCCCGGAAATAACCTTATCCAGGTAAATCACCCTGGCCGATATTCGAACTCGCGACGTCTTGAACATGAGGCTGATATGCTACCTTGATGTGATGTGATGATGAGTATAAGGGCGCTCAACTACAGAGGTCATCAGCGCCCTTTTTAAAAGAAGCTGGTCATGGCAAAAGCCAGATATAAATTATTCTAAAACAGTATAAATATGTTAAAAAAGACAAAAAATACATACGCGTTGAAAAAAAAATAAATATGTCATTCAAAAATCATAAATTCTATTTGCTAAATCCTAAAATCTAATCTCGAAAAGAATCTAAAAACCGTCTCCACTACTGCGTGATCGTCCGCTAGCATTTCTGCAAAGCTGACCGGCAGCTGCAGAGACGTCCTTAGGTCTGCTAGGTGAAAACACTCTAGCAGCACGTGTCGTACTGACAACGCTTCATTGCAAAACGGACACAGTGGAGAAGGCTCCTTTTTAAAAAGAAAACTATGAGTAAAAAAGCAGTGCCCAATTCGTAACCGAGCCAAAATCACCTCCTCGCGACGAGATGACCGACAGGAGGAAACCCAGGGAATCGGAAGTTCTTTGACAGATCTAAGTTTATTATTGCAGAGAGCAGACCACTCTTCCTGCCAGCAGGTTTGCACAGCTCTCCGCAATTCGGCCCTAAAGCCTTCCGATGTCACAGATGGTATTCGAACCCTGGACTTCATGACGTCTTGGCTGCTGAATCCGCCATTTCATTCCCCCGCAAGCCTACGTGACCAGGGATCCATGCACACATCACGTTAACGCCAGAAGCGTGTAAAACGTGGAGGGCATCCTGTATACGCTGCACAATAGGATGGTAGTTGTACAGCTGCCGTAGGCTTGTAAGTGCACTGAGGGAATCACTCAGGATTAAGCAGTCCCCCAGCTTTCGTCGGCGTACGTGTAAAATGGCCCGGTGTATTGCATAAAGCTCTGCAGTAAAAATGGAAGTGCTAGTGTGGAATCCGAATGTATACGGTTCGGTCCTACACACGTAAGCACAACCAACACCATTTGAGTTCTTGGAGCCATCAGTATAAATTACAAAACGGTCCTCATATCGCGATAAAAATTCTAAAAAACATTTGCGGATACTAGACATAGACATGGTAGATTTATCATATTTAGTCATGCCCAGATCAACCGGGGACGCTCTGCACAACCAAGGAGGGTATGTCCTCTCCCCCCTAGGATACATCTTAGGCATGTCAGTATCAAGATGTCTAAGGAGCTCCCAGAAACGAAAACCTGGTGGCTTTGGTTTAATAGTAGTGTTCCTATAACGCACGTCCATGAAGGTATTAAAGAACGGCGTAAACGATGTATGTGTGGGCATGCAATTAAGTCCACAGCCCTAATTCGCTAATAACATGTTGCGCCTGTACTGCAGAGGAGGTTCTGCAGACTCAGCATACAGGCTTATAACTCGGCTCGTTGGAAATGCCCCAACTGCTATACGTATGCCACAATTATGGACTGTGTCTATTCTCTTCAGCACAGATGGTCGTGCTGAGCCATAAACGATACTACCATAGTCTAATTTGGAACGGATGACTGCCCGATAAAGTCGCAATAACACTGCACGATCCGCTCCCCACGATTTTCCACTTAGTACCCGCAAGATATTTAAAGATCGGTCACATCGTGCTTTCAGTTGTGCTATATGCGACGACCAACTAAGTTTTCTATCAAATATCAATCCAAGGAACCTCGTCTCATCTGCAAAAGGTAGTGGATCAGCGCCTAGCCGGAGCCTTGGAGGTAGTCGACTCTGCTGACGCCAGAAGTTAACACAGATGGTTTTCTCAGCGGAAAATCGGAAACCGTTTTTCAAACTCCAACTCTTAAGGTTGTCCAAGGTGGTCTGAAGACGGCGCTCTAAAAACGGAGTGCGCTGAGATGTACAGTAGACGGCAAAGTCGTCTACAAATAGGCATGACGAGACACCTGGAGGTACACATTTCGAGATAGAATTAATCGCAATAGCAAACAACGTAACACTTAGTACCGATCCTTGTGGTACACCGTTCTCTTGAACAAAAAGGTTCGAAAAAACCGAGCCAACCGTTACTCGGAATACGCGGTCTTTCAGGAATTCCTGAAGGAAGAGTGGTAGGCGTCCACGTATATTCCAGGTGTGCAGAGTACGTAGCAACCCTGCCCGCCAACACGTATCATAAGCCTTTTCGAGGTCAAAAAATATTCCGACTGTTTGACAGTTCTTAAGAAATCCGTTCATAATCTGTGTCGACATGGACACAAGGTGATCCACTGTTGAACGGCTTTGTCGAAAACCGCACTGGATGTTATTCAGTAGGTTGTGCGTTTACAGCCACCATACCAACCGCCCATTTATCATGCGTTCCATCACCTTGCATACGCAACTGGTGAGGAAAATAGGGCGGTAGCTAGAAGGGAGGTGACGGTCCTTGCCAGCTTTCAAGATAGGTATAATGGTAGCTTCTCGCCACTTTTCAGGAAACGTGGCATCAACCCAAACACGGTTATAGACCTCGAGCAGGAATGCCTTACCTTCAGGTGAGAGGTGTTGTAACACTTGAACGTGGATTCCGTCCGGTCCTGGTGCTGTCAGTCGCGATGACGAAAGAGCGTGTTCTAACTCTGCCAAGATGAAGAGGCGGTTATAGTCTTCAAGGTTTCTGGAACTAAACACGAAACCTTGAGATTCTACCTGAGTCTTAATTGAGATAAACTCAGGAGCATAATTGCATGAGCTAGACACCTGAGCGAAAGCACAGCCGAAGGTGTTAGCCACAACAAACGGATCAACAACAACTCCTGCAGCTGTTTTCAGACCAGCGATTGGCAGGTGGGTTGATTTTCCGGCCACGCGCCTTAATTTATCCCATACAACAGATGAGGTTGTACATCTGTTAAAAGATGATACAAATTTGTTCCATGAGGTCTTTTTGCTATCCTTAAATATTTGCCAAGATTTTGCACGCGCTTTCTTGTACTCAATTAGATTACTTAGCGTAGGGTGTCGTTGGAATACCCTTAGAGCACGTCTACGAGCACGAATAGCATTCCGGCAGTCGTTGGTCCACCATGGGACAGGAAATCGACCGAGTTGGGTAGCCGAACGTGGAATAGACTGTTCTGCAGCGGAAAGAATTTTCTCTGTGAGATGATCGACTAAATCATTCACAGAATCGTATTCGTTGTATTCAAAGACAGCCAACTGGGTGTAAAGATTCCAGTTGGCACGATCAAAGCGCCATCTAGGGATACGTGAGGGAGACACATCTTGTGCTAAGAGACTAAGAAGACATGGAAAGTGGTCGCTGGAATGTAAATCAGAGATGACATTCCACTGTAATGAAACAGCTAACTGGGATGAACACACTGCCAAATCGATGTGCGAATAGGTGTTAAACGCGTCTGAGAGGAATGTGGGCTCTCCGGTGTTCAGGAGAACCAAGTTATTGCTCTCCAGGAATTTTGCAATGAGGTTGCCTCTCGAACATGCCCGATTTGAGCCCCAAAGTGGGTGATGGGCATTAAAGTCTCCAACTATTAGAAATGGTGTTGAAAGTTGGGAAACCAGATCTTCAAGGTCAACTAACGAGAGGTCATCTGATGGCGGGAGATATACAGTGCAAATGCAAAATTCTATTGATGGCAGCTTAATCCTTACAGCTACAGATTGTAAATCAGACTGTAGCTGTAACGGATCTACAAATATGTCATCCCTGAGGTGCATCATAGTACCCCCGTGTGCAGGAATGCCCTCTTCTGTTTCAACATCACACCTCAATGGTGTGTAGCGTCTGATTTTAAAGTTGTCTTGTGGTCGTAGCTTAGTCTCTTGTAAGCATACCACTAAGGGGTGATGCTTACTGAGCAAAAGTTCCAATTCTGGTCGATGCGCTCTTAATCCTCGTATGTTCCATTGTAGGATAGCCATTGGAACTATGGGATATAAGATGTAAAGGTAGTCTACATTAAGACGACTTCATGGGTGGCCGAATCAATTTGCCCTTTTTCTTTGGTGTAGGGCTAGTTTCGGCAGGTTTATCCTGCCTCTTCTTTGCTGCAGATGTAGCAGCGTGGTCAGCTGTTTCCTGCTCCATATCCTCTATGGAAGAGGACGGTTTTCCTTCTACAACTTTCGATTCGAGGGGCTCGAAGCGATTGGAAATTCCGACCGACGTAGATGACGGTCGCCGGTCGTGGTCCTCCCCAGAAGATGACTCCGACGATGAACTCGGAGACGCTCTAGGGCTACGTTTCTTGGACTTTTCTGGAGCAGACTTTGTGCTTTCTTTCAGGAAGGCAGTTGTATCATACTGCGTCTTGAACTTGATCTCTGGTGCTTGGTATACAATGGGCAATTTCGTCCTGTTGTTAGAAGTGGATGCTTTCTCAGGCGACTTCACTGACTTGTTATTTTCAGTAGTCTGTGTTCTCGGAGTTTTAGATGTTGTTACTGATGCTCTTGGTTGCGATCTAGGCACTAGAACTTTCTCGGATATTGTTGCCCCGTTTATATCAGATGTTTGGGTACCAGCCTCCCGTTTCGGTGACGGAGTAGCCGCCACAGAGCTATAGGTACGGGAGGTGGTTGAAGAGGGATTGAGGATACATAGAAGTTTCCGGGCTTCCGAAAAGGAAACCTTTTCTTTAACCCGGATCTCCTGAATAGCTCGCTCTTCAATATAACGGGGACATTTTCGTGAACTTGATGGATGTTCACCGCTACAATTTACGCATGCTGGAGGTGTTGTACATGCATTTTCATGCATGCCGGCTCCGCAGCTGACACATGTAGGTGCGCCTTTACAGAATGCACTAGTGTGACCGAACCACTGACATTGGTAGCATCTCAGAGGGTTAGGTATGTATGGTCTAACCTCAATCACTTCATAACCTGCCCTGATTCTTTGAGGGAGATCTACCCGATCAAAGGTCAGGAACAGGGTACGAGTGGGAACCATATCCCCTCGTTCTCTCCTTTGGACACGATAGACTGCAGTTACGCCTTGTTCCTGCAGGTTCTCCTGAATATCTTCGTTGGACATTCCATCCAACGCGCTAGTGTTTACAACACCGCGCGAGGTATTCAGGGTCCTATGCATCTCCACTTTGACTGGATAACTGCCCAGCATGTTGGCTTTCAGTACCTTTGCTGCCTGGGATGCTGTAGTTGCTTCCACCAGCAGCGTGCCATTTCTGGATTTTGTACATGATTTAACAGCACCAGCTATTTTGTCAAGACCTTTCTGTATAATAAACGGATTAACCGTAGAAAACGTTCTACCTTCCTCCGTTCGTTTAATAACTAAGTAGCGATGACCACACTCAACTACCTGTTTAACACTGTTTACAAACAAATCCTTTCCACGTTTATTGTTTTTTGGGGGGTGTAGGTTAACCATAAATGTTAGTCTAAATTTCATCCCCCAGTGCTCCCCACCCACCACGGAGTCCAACAAGGGGTCATCCCACTGGGATGACAGGGCTACACAGGGGATATAGCGAGCTCGCCGTCCCACTCACCCTGGAGGTCGGTACAATACCTAGTCCTGGCCGATTGATTAGGGGTGGGTTAGTCCCTAACCTCCCGTTTAGGCGAAGCAGAAGCCAAAGTAGTGTATTAGAAATGCGCACCCTCCCCGAATTCAGAAAAACACTGTTACGAGCTCAGATACGCATCCCTCAACCACCAGGACAAATCTTTCCACCGACACGGGTCTCCACGCACGGCCTACACGTGGGTGGGCCTGTTGACCGTCTCCCTCAACCACGAAGAGGAGCCCACTCGAGGGAGACTGTTGGTTCGGGACCCCGGGTTCGCCAAACCCGTACCTACCGAAGTAGGCCCCTGGGGGCTATGCTACCTTGAGCATTGTATTTTGTATGTTACGTAATGCTACTACAGTAAGGGTTGACCAAACAGTTTTTCTACGGAAATAAAGAACATTTTGAATTTCTGCAACTCGGACTTTTAATTCTACGAAACCATAAAGTCACAATATTAAAAATTTCCGAGATATTACCTTTTATTGGTTTGAATTTACAAATAGTTATATTTTCTCCGTTAGGACGTGGTTCATTTTCATACCCTAATTATGCAAATAAAACAGAAGTTCAGAGCTCACATAGCAATCAGCACTTTAAAGATTTTATTACCGCTTAAACTTCTTGTGTGCTCTATTATAATTTGTATTCAGAACACCTGTATAAAGGTCTATCTCAAGTAAGGTAGACGGCAAAATAAGTGTTTGTAAGGATAGTTTGTTGAGGAGTAGTCAGGGAAAGTCAAGTGAATGGAACGCATGAGATTTTGCCCGAGGTTATTGCTTTTGCAAAGGGAAAGAAAGGTTACAAACACGTGCGGTGATAAAGCTGCCCGAAGAGCCAATTTCGTTGCACACGTTTATACCTTTCATGTGCCCTCAAGTGATTTATGAATTCGTACGTTGTGTCCCAACAGGAACAAATACAGTTAGAGCATGTAATTTGTAGCTCGTTCGTTGTCTGCAGCTCATAAAATAAGTTAGCACAGCACAGCTATAAGGACACAATAACGTGAAAATGTATGTTCTATGGAATTCTAGTCACGATCATTGAAATATTCGGGCTTTAAAATGTTTACTACGCCAGGCAGCCCCTTAATGGTTGAAACACCGTTCCATTTTTCCATCCAGAACATGAGAAAGATAGATGGAGGGAGTGAATAATTTGTTAGCAGCGTGTATAAATGCATCATGAAGGTTTGATGCTCATTCAGGAACTTAGATAGCAACTGTTCCGTTCTGGATAGTGTATGCAGAAAACAAGACACTTTTACTAAAAGCCTGTTCAAATCAATCCGAGGAATTTTTCAAAATACTGAACTGTACTGGACTATGCTACGAAGAGGATTCGACATGAGGATTCCTGGTCACTTTGGCTTGCCGGAGATGAAATGATGGGTTCAGCAGCTACGATGGCTACCATGAAGCCCAGGGTTAGAATACAATTTGTGACCTCGGAGGATTTTAGAGCTATATTGTGGTGAGAAGTGCATTCCTCCTGGCATGAAGAATGGTCAGCTCTCCGCAGCATTAAACTTAGATCTTTAAAAGATCTTCCGATTCCCTTGGTTACCTCCTGTCATCCATCTCGTTGAGAGGAAGTGAATTTGGCTCGGCTGCGCGTTGGCCATTGCCTTTTTACGCATAGTTCTTTGTTTAGAGGAGAGTCTGCTCCAGTTTGTGCGCTTTACAACGAAGCTTTGACCGTCCGTCATGTGTTGTTTGAGTGGTTTTGCCTAGCACACCTTCGTACATCTCTTGAGCTGCCGGTCACGTTTGCAGAAAAGCTGGCGGATGACAACAGAGCGGTGGAGAAGCTTTTAAAGTACTTTTCTAGGTTGGATTTTAGAATTTAGTGAGGAATTCTTTTTAACGCCTTTTGTCCTTATATTTATGTTTAATTTCTTTTTGTTGTGATTGTGTACATGTACTTTTTGTGACTTTATTTACACCTTTATTAAGTTTTAGAACTGTTTATATCTGACATTTCCCACTAATGATCTTTTAAAGGACGCTGATAACACTGTATTTGGGCGCTCTTATATACCTACACATGTATCTATTTATCCACCAATGAGCATTCTGCTTGTATTTTCGGAATACTGCTAATGATTTGCTGAATTTGAAACCTGTACATTGTATTAATTAGATTTAAGGAATAAAAATTGCAAAGCTCTGGAGGAAAACATACTAATTTGGTTTACATCATCTAATGTTCACTGTTACGGGGTCATTAGTCTCAATGACCTTCACATGTTTCACCATTTCCATTTTGCTCACCCTTGTCTTTATCCATTCTTGGAAAACTTCATTGATTAACCAGCTCAAGCTGTTCTCGGTAAGCAAACCAGGTGAAAAGACGTTCAGAAATTGTTTTGATAACGACTATAGAGACAACTTTCGGTAGAGGACCATCATGGCAGAATGCAATGGTTACTGGGAGCGGAGAATTAAGGAGGCTTTAGCCATTTGCTCCGCGAGGAGCACGTTTAATCGTGATGCTGGATTTCAGTAAAGCTCCTCTTGGAAACCGGCCTTAAAATGGAAATCCGTCAACTTAAAAAGCACAGATCAATACTGCTTGACAATGAAGTTAAGTAGTTACCTTTCTTTGACCTATCTAATTTTCTATACTCACGCTGTCTCCTGATCAGGCATTTAATTTACTGAAAACAGTCTTTTGTTTCGTAATGCAAATTTGATGGGGTTTTGTCTTTGTTTATATTTGTGTTATATCCAGTTTTCATTTGTAGTTATATCAGTGGTTGGGAAAGATGCACACTCCCGAAACGTCGATTCCTAATCTTCTTTTCAATTGGCTTGCTTCCCGAGAATAACTTGAGCATATTCGTCGCCAGGAAGGCATCTGGTTTTATTTTTCATTGATGGACCTATTTATTTAAGCAACATATTGTTCGCTGAAAAAAGGATATGAAATTCGAGATCGTTTAAGTGTTAGAAATTGAACTCAATGGTCATTATTAACTTTGTTTGTCTACATTCAATTGCTCGGTTTGGTCCATTGAATATAAAGGACGAAATGCTTCTACGTTGGCATTCTGGCTGGGATAGTAAAAATAATTATTCTATTTCCAACAGGAGGTTAATGACACAAGAAACTTATCACAGAAACCTCAGATTAATTCCATTACTTTTACAAAGACGCTACGAGTCGAGGTGTATCCTACCACCAAAGAGAGAGTGGAAAGTTTACAATCCTTATATCCCATGCTTTTGCTCATATTTTGTCGATAAACGCTTGAGGAAGAGCGTGTGATTTAAATTCAAATTTTTTCTTAGCTACAGAAAGGAAAAATTTCCGATCTCTTCTGAACGAGAGGAGAGGAACATGTCTGAGAGAAAACAGAACATTTGGGGACTCGAATATTGGATGCCGAAATCACGCCCTTTTAGTCATAGTAAGCAAAGGAATCACTGTAATCCGATTTTATATCGAGATTCTACCGGAAATACAAGCGTTGACGTCCGCTGATCCCACAAGAAGCACTTTTACAAAGAGTCCCTGTGAATAGCATATATAAAAGGCCAAAGGTATTATAAAAAGAAAATCTTTAAGGATTTCCAGAACCTTTGTACTTGATCACCAATGCACTGGAGAATGAAGTGTGAAGTGGAAGTGGAAGTGTGTGCGAAGAAGGTCATGACGTTTAGATGACGATACACTGCTATCGGAAGTAACGATTGTTGTTATTTCACAAAATGGAAATATTAACAGCTGATAAAAACAAAAGCCAGTTACCTTTTATACATAGATGGCGATGAAGTAACACTTCAACAAACAAAAGAAAGAGTATAAAAAATGACAATCAATCCTGTGTTATATTTGTTCCCTTGGTTACCTTTTACCAAATGTAGGGCTCTGGGAAAGAACTAGGCGAGTCACTTTTTGTAAGAAAGCCAGAAAACGAGTATTTAATTTAAAAACATAATGGATGATTCTCAAACAGAACACCTCTATCAAACATAGTGAAATATTAATGCATCACATGTAGGAATCAAGTTAAGTGGTACTTCCTGTCCGTTAAGTCAATAACATTGCTCCAAACAAAATAGTACATTTCAATAGGATTTTCTCATTTATATTTTCCCTTTTCTTTGCGGTCATGCAGAGAGTAAAGTTATTAAGTCTGTATGTACTGATCTGCTTTTAAAGGTTTTACTGTCGCATCAGTCTTTTTTGTTGAAGTTTTTATTTCAATTGCTCAGCACAGTTAGTGTTATACAAATTGTGGAGCTATATACATAATATACATAATAAAATTAAAGTATACAGGGATAGAGGATACTCGTATTAGAGTCCTCGAGATAACTGGTATGATTAGTGTGAGTATAAATTAAATAACTTCATTACATAATGAATAAACATTATAGAAATAAAATGTTCTGTGGCAAGCGTGTCTTCAGTCTTGGTACATCATCAAGGCGACGTCCCAGTTGGAAGAATAAAGCACCTCATACATAAGGAAGGTGAGCAAAGAATCTGTTTGTCGTTGTAGAGATATACTCATAAGTGCTGACTATGTCCAATTCTCTATGCAACTATACATTCCGGATGTACCACGGGGCGTTCACAGAT
Source organism: Mantis religiosa (assembly GCA_030765055.1). Classification (NCBI taxonomy): domain Eukaryota; kingdom Metazoa; phylum Arthropoda; class Insecta; order Mantodea; family Mantidae; genus Mantis; species Mantis religiosa. The sequence goes on from CM060950.1 coordinate 227,926,282, forward strand.
AATCGTAGTATGCTGTTTTGAAGTACCTGGAGTTGGTGAATATGAGTAGGTGAAGTACATCCCCATATTGGCATATCGAGGAAGCGGTCGTAGAATACTCTTGTACAGTAGCAGAGTACATTCGACTCGTAAAGGGGATTTGCGGTTGAGAATGGGATACAACTTGTGAAGACGAGCATAGGCTTGATTTAGTTTGCTTTTGATATGTGTACTCCATGTCAGTCGACGATCAAGATGGACGCCAATTTATTTCACTGCACAATCAGAAGGTAAACAGGGGACTTCAGTGTTATAGAGCCGTATGTTTACAGGAGCAGCAGGCCTGCGCAAGGTAAAAATGTTAAGAAGACATTTTCTTGGATTAAGTGTGATACGCCAGCGAGATAACCAGTACAAAGAAATGTCCAGGGAAGATTGTGGGGTTGCAGCGGCAGTTTCAATAGAGGAGTGCGAGGTAAAGATGACTGTATCGTCAGAAAACAGTGGGGTACTTATTGCAGGAAGTTTAGGCAAATCAGCAGTATATAGACTGTAAAGAAGAGGCGCAAGGACGCTACCCTGGGGCACCCCGGCTAAAATAGTACGGGGTAAGGAATGCGTTGAACCAAGACGCACAGAAAATTGGCGCTCCAGAAGATAGCTAGTAATCAAGGTAAGTACGTAGAGCGGAAGACCTAGGTCATGTATTTTCTAAAGGAGGCCGTCGTGCCACACTCTTTCAAATGCCTGAGTGAAATCTCTTTTACCCCTCCTTTCACCTACAACTAAGCCATTTCTGCAAACATGTATCTCTATTTACATGAACTAAATAAAGAATGCTATAAACTATAGTACTTGGTAACCAATTACATTTACTTGTTTCTTAAAATTCTCGAATCCTCCGGGGGCAGTTTCGTGATGTTTTCGCAAAGTCTCAACCGGTAAACTAACGTTTTTGGTCACTTCCATTAGGTAATGAATAGTTTGCTGATAATTAAATAAAAAATAATGTTTCCAACCCTTTTTCACATAAATGTGCTGTTTCCAATAGTTTGAATTCCACCTTAATAAATATAAAGAAGAGTTTCATATAGAATATGAACGACCAAAACAGTTATCTAATTGATTATTCTAATAAGGATTTCATACAAAAGAGGATAGAAACATTTAAATATCAAAAATGTAAAGGATATTTCTATCCTTGAAAAGTAAAAGACGATTATAATTTTAAAAAGGTTACTCGCCATCCTTGGGCGAATACCAATTTCAGAACATTTTTTTTAAAAATGGCATAAAATTGGTTTCTCAAAATATATACAGCACAAAAAGAGACTGCATTTTGCTAAACAAGATCACATTGCAGATAGTAAAAGAATCTGGCAATTATCTATTGAACTATTTTAGAGTGCGATGAGATTTATATTGGACTAAACGTGATCTGGAAGCCAGAGTGAAGGAAAATAAAAACGTTGATAAATCAGCGCTGGCAGATCATTTTTTGTTAATTTAACCATGAAATAAAACCAAATGGTAAATTAACAAAAACAACTGAATTGACCGACATATCTAATAGTTTCGGAGAAAGTATTTATTTTGAAGAAAAAGACCATGTAATGAATTTTGAAGTATCCCCAATAGATTCGGTCAGTGAGTTCATTTTGTCCCCAGTATGTAGCAGCTCGGTAGCGAACTATCCATCTAACGGAAATGAGCGAGAAAGTTAGCCAGCTGACCGACCGAGGCTGTGATGAAAAGGATTTCACAATTTAAACAACAGATAAGTGAAGATGGTTATTAAGAGTTACAGTTTACAATATATGGGTCAGTAGCTTCAGTTTTTACGAAATAAATTAGACTTTATTTATCTCTGTTCTTGCAAAAGCTGATGTATGGCCTTCATTTGAACTTTTCTACCACTCTTATACGGATTAAGGTACTCTTAGAAAACTTTACTCTGTTATCTACAGTGCGATTCATATAAACCTGAAACACTTCAATAGGTCATGACCTTTGAACCAATAATAGCACCTACGTGCAACTTTGAGAGAATATAATACACAATCGTGAGGTTACATTACACCATTTACATATCCGAGAAAATGTTGAAAGTGACCTCCACCAGCATCTACTATACATGTTCGTACTCGTCTCACCACATTCTCTGTAGTTTACGGAGAGTATCCTCGCCCATGTTACTTATTTTATTTCGCACGGATTCCTTGAGAATATCCATTCTCCGTGGCCTATTCGTGTACACTATATTTAGATACCCCACAAAAAGTACAGTGAGGTTAGGTCAGGGGATGCTTGGTGCACAGACCTTTTGAGATTATTCTATTTTCAAAGAAACTGGCTATAAGTTCCATGGTGTCATTAGATATATGGCACGTTGTTCCATTTTGCTGGAAATAACTTTCTCTGAATTCGATATCATCTCCGTAAAACTTCAGAGAATATGGTGATACGAGTGCAAACATCTATATTTGTTGGTGCAGGCCACTTCCAGCATTTTCTCTGAGATGTATTTTTTTTTCTTTTGTGTTAGATCAAATTTTTATTGTGCATGTTCCAAAATTTTACAATTTATAACTTTTGGCTACTTTTATTTGTCATTTTTCTTCTTGCTACCTTGGCTTACATGACACGCTGGTCTTCTGCTTTGGCCGGTAGCTCTTAACCTCCATACCTCCTTGATTACCTAATTATCCCATACTTCCCCCTCATCTTCCTTTCTTATATTCTTTACATTTCTTGCCAATTTTTCTTTTAATTTCTGCAACAACTCACCGATACTTCTTACTTTCTGTTCCCCCTCCCCATTAACATTTTATAGCTACTATCCTCTTCTCTAATGTCTCCCATTTAACCTCTCAAACCTTTTTTCTCATCACTGCAACCTCCTCGCATGCTGTTACATAGTGTTCTATGCTTTCTTTTCCCCCACACAATTCACCAATTCCCTTTTCCAAACCTCTTATCCCTCTTTGATGTATTGTTCCTGTTCTCATCGAAACTAACCCTCATCTCTCTTGCCTATTGCAGTAATCTACATATGCTACTCATCCCCAATTCCTCTTTATTTCCTTGTAAAATTGTAATGATTTCATATTTTCTAGACTTCCTCATATTTCGTGTCTCTCCATATATTCTATTCTACATTTTACCAATTTACCCACACCGCTTGTATTCCTTTCCTCTAATCTCAATATATCTCCCATTTCTACTTTTTCCATAATTCATCCTATCTCTGCGCACCAACTATTTGAGTACTCTAATCTTTTTTGCTCTCTCGTGCATAATCTCATAACTTTCCCTTCTTCTTTGGCTAAACACGTATTCCAAAATTGTATTATTCTTTTCATTAATATTCCATTTCTTCTTGTCTTTCCTAATTCTACTAAAGCTACTTCCTTAGGGGCTGATCTTGGTAAGCCTAGCAGCTCTTTACCAAACCTTCGGTAGTTTTGGTCCACCGCTTTGTTTACCTCTGTGCCCCCCTCCAGATCGAATAGTATAATATAATATCCCAATTGAGTATTATATTCTCCCAAATTTGCACATGTTTCCTATTATTGAAATAGCTCAGGTTTATATGGATCGCATTTTACTTCATAGTAAACGGATAGATATTTGTAGACATGGTTTTATTAAACACATATTTCCTTGTAGGTACAATAGGAACAGGAGGATACAGTAGGCTTAGCCACTGTCAGAGTTTTCAAAACTCATCGTTGTGTGAGAAAAACTTGTACCTGAATAGAGAAGGTTATGCATGTGCAACACAAAAGGCTTTTCCCAGTTAGTAATACCAAAAAAAAATTAAAATTGAAGTTTCTATGAGTATTTTTAAAACTCTTTGGAAATATTGCCCTTTCAAAGTGATAGTAGCGAGAGAACGTCAATCAGATTGAATGAACTTCCGCAAGCGTGCCTCAGTTTATCAGCGCTGTCAACCAGCGCTAGGTAAAACATCTCGGTACGCTTCGCTTCACAAGCTAATAGCATTGGGATTATCGAACTACCGTTGCAACTTCTGATGACAATCTGTTTAGTGGTCATTTATATTGCGGTGGGTCGCGAAAGGAGCGTTCGGGGTCATCTGCGGCTGCAACTACCTTTTGGAACACCCTATAATCTTTAGCCTTTTGTATCAGAAATGCCTCGGAATTGTTTAACTACGTGCTTGGCACTTAATTGGAGCCTTTTCTGTGTGTAAAAGCATAAGCAGTTGGTAGCGTTATTTTATTTATTTACTGTCAATGTAGTATTTATACAATTTAATTGTATAGTAATTAAACAATACGAAACATCTGACATTTCAATCGAAGTTAGAAAGTGGTAGAGCTGCGTTACCACGCCCGTCAGCTGTTAAACAGTGCATCAAATAGTAAGTATCTTGTGGTGATTTACCTATTAGAGTAGCTGCAAAATAAGGATGAACAGGGGCATACATACTTTGTGCGCGCGATAGGAAAAGCGATCGGGTTCCAAGTCCTCACTCGGTAAGTTTCGTTTAACTCCGTAAACATAGATGACAACTTTGAAATTTGAATTGCGCTACACACTGACATCTAGGCCTAATACGCTAAGCTTTAATATGTCCGCTATGTTTCGTTTTGATCAATTTCCAGGTTAATTAACTAACCAGTTTACAACAATCAGACAAGTTTACAACAAGACGACTTGATCCAGCGAATGGGGAACGTTGTTTTGGAGGATTGCTGGATGAGCATTTTCAGATCTTCATGCAGAATTATGTGCACAGAGCCCACCCACGTTCCAATTTTGGAGGCGATGTCTCCAACAGTCTTGGTTTGTTATTACACGATGTTCTGCCTTCATCGAACTGTTGCACCCAGGAACGCAAATTAGACACATCCATGGTACCATCAACACATGCCTCACTCAACTTGCGATGAATTTCAATAGGTTTCACACCACGTAAATGGAGAAAACGAGTGATTGCACGCTGTTCTTGCAATGAAAACGTTGCCATTTCAAGTATCAAAAACAGTCCTTACTCTCGTCCCTGCTACTAGAGTTCTGTGCACTGTGCAGTGCTACCATCTCTGTCACGCATTCGCAAGTAGTATACGGGTATTTTAAAGATAAAACTACATGTTCCTCTCAGGTCCCAGTCCGGAACAAAATAGGAGGTATTGTAACTTGAACGATCCTCGTAAAAGTAAATTTATCGAAACCTCGTCATCTGTAAATCTATAAATTGAACACTTAATGAAATCACTGCAAATATCTGTAACCAGAAAGTACAAGAATAGGCTACAACTTTATAATGACATTTTGCACTCAGCGCCACAAGATGATATGAAACATGAACAACTTCCAAAGGGAACCCACCACGGCGTAGCCAAAAGGACTGAGGATGTAAGAAGCCTATCGGAAAATGACATCACGGGGAGGGATACATTATACAATTAGGTGAAACCATTTCACTGACAAAGGCTGAGAGAAATCAATGGATACCTCAAGAAAAGGTATGTCAAGAGCAGTTTGAAAGCCTCAATATTGCAAAGCGTATTTTGGACTTGGACCCGTAGAAGAATATCACATTGTTTGGCTTGTCATTATTTTATTATACGTTTATAGGAATGCTGCTATTATTAAGGAGTTAACCAACTCTGTAAGCATCTTTTCCGAACTATTCTTGGAACCGATTACTCTTCTACTCGTTTTATGTTGAAAGAGATAATCCTTTTATAAGTAGTTCTAATGCGCATTTCCATATAGATACAATAGTAGTATAGAATTGAGCGTTTCAGCACAGTGTAGATAAGATGTTGAACTCTCCTCTGTGTTAATATATGAGTGATGTAGACTGCTCATTGATTTAGAACTCTCCTATATGAAAATCGAGTTGTAAAAGAAGGGGAGTGTTGGCGTAGTGCCGTTCTCCCCTGTGCAGTGAGATGTTTTTGAGGGTTGGGGTGATGATGATGATGATGATTGTGTGTGTGTGTGTGATGTGTAATGTGTGATGGGTGGGATATGTAACGGGGGTTCCGGGGATGTTTGAATTAAATGTGAATTCTTTTCGATGTGTGTGTGCTTGAACTCTCATGTATGAATATCGAAGTCTAGGGTTCGATATTGTGATGGGGCGGGGTGGGTAACGGGGTTCCGGGGATGTTTTAATTAAATGTGAATTCTTTTCGATGTGTGTGTGTGTGCTTGAACTCTCATGTATGAATATCGAGTGTAGGGTTTGATATCTATTACGTTTAGTGTATGATATATGATGCAGTATCGTTATTCTTTAGATAAAAGAATATCGAGAGAAAGATTAGGTATGTTTACTGGGAGAGATTTATGAAAATAAATGTAATAAGACATTCTGGTAAGGGGTGTTCCCTATGCAGAATCTCTCCTTGAGCTATTGTATCCAAGAGCGATGTAAAGGTTAAGAAAAGGTTAAATTCCATTCCCACATCGAGGTAAGAGAAAATATAAATCTATTCCACATTGATGAAGTATAAGAATGGAAATGTAAATCTATGTGAGAGGGTCGCATGACAAAGAAATGTCCCCTCTAAGCATGATAAAAGTGGTACATAGCAAGTGTATATAAAATAAAAGCACTACCCATCTCTTTAAGAATGATAAAAAAAAATTGAGAGAAAAGTATAAGAATACAAATGTAAATCTGTTTGAAAGGGTTTTCATGATAAAGGAACGCTCCCTCTAAGCACGATAACCTAAAAAGAATATTCCCTCTAAGCATGATAAAAGTGGAACATAACATCGAAAATAAAATAAAAGCACTTACCATCTATTTAAAAATGATTAAGATAACGAGAGAAAAGTATCTCATCTTCAAGTAGATATGAGTAATACAAAACTGATCAATCAATACGATAATATATATACGCAATTAGGGGTCTATAGTGTAGATATCCTAACTATTCATGGCAAGGTATCACCCTCCATATAAAAAAAATTGTCTAGAAAATCTCCCCTCAGTATTACGAATACTCCACTGAACTACATCCCCCTTGGTATGTAGGTCAGAGAAAAAAAAAGAGTTAATCTGTCCAGACTGGTGACAGGGGTGATCAAAACATTCCTATTGCTGTAGCGAAGTCTAATTTTGTCAAATAACGTTAGGAAAAAAAGAATATATTTTAAAATTAAACGAATGAATCTATATATTTGTATGAATGATGAAACAATACTATGAATGTGTTAGTATACCAAATGTAAAAAAAAAAAAATCAAATGTTCAGAAAAATATATTTTGTACAAGTGTGTATGTGTGTAAAGAAATGTGTAACTATATCACCCTCCCCTCCAAGATGTAGGGAACGAACCACAGTTAGTGTGCGCACGCAACATGGTGTTTGGGAAGGAGAGACACTGTTGGAGGGGGTGTAAAAAATGATGAACCTATATAAAGTTTAAACTATGATAATAAAGTTACTAGTAATACCTTCGAACTTATAACGTAGTCACAACTACTTTAAACATATAGCGTAATATGTAGACAGTAACACCTCTCCCGGACGGAGGGGGGGGGGGGGAGCGGAGCATCTGTTAATAAATACCGCAGTACGGATGTGTGAGGAGGCAGTCGATTCTCTGGAAATATGGATCCTACAGGTAAGATAGAAAAGTTGTATACTGTAATTCATTTTTTATCTCTGTTTACGAAGAATGTTGAAGTAATACTGATTCGTGTGTGCTTATATGTATGTTTCAGATCATGAGATGCTACAGCTAAATCAACTAGCTGAAGGTGGAACACATCTTCCCACAAAGAAACTACGTGAATTAGATCAGTCCGTTCAACACATCATTCGATCCGTAAAAAACCGTGAAGACCAGATATGGTGAACGGGTCGTTGTCGAAACATCAGATTTCCAAGTCTTCCTCCCGGAGAGATTCAAACACATGACCGCAGCGCAGAAAGATCTACTAAATCGTGGTGACTGCATACTCCAATACCATGGCGAGGAAACACTAGAAAGTGGTTTCAAACGACATAAATTGTCTTTTTTAAGCAGCCCGTAATGTCGTCAAAAGGTGAGTATAATTATTGAACAAAATTTCATAAAAAAAGTGATAATGTAGTTACTTGCATGTAAATGTGAAATCGTACATGTTGTATTAGAACTTAAAGTGTTAATTATCGCACGTCATGTAGTATTAGTAATTGAATGTAGTTACTTGCATGTAAATGTGAAATCGTACATGTTGTATTAGAACTTAAAGTGTTAATTATCGCACGTCATGTAGTATTAGTAATTGAGAGTGAACGTTGTAGGGTTAATTTTCATGTGTAATAATTACGTACATGTGATTATCGTAGTTCAGTTACGTTATTTCACATGCATGTTAGTTACGTTTGTTTGTTATACGTAAAAGTAACGTTGTAGGTGAAAAAAGAACGTTAATTTATATGTGTAAAACGCACATGTGAATATCGTAGTTCAGTTACGGTATTTTACATGTATATGCTTTACGTTGTGTGTTTTTATCATTTATGTAAGGGAGAGAGCATTACGTAAAACAGTTACATACTATCTGAATATTGTAGTTACGTGATGATAGCAATAATTGTAAAATACATAATCATTATGTAACTATTTTCATATGTAAAAGTTACATGCATGTTACGTTCTACGTAAAGTATAGAGTTTACGTAAAATTGAGATTCATACATGTAAAAGTTATTAACATGTATGTTATTTCTGTTACCACCTTACATACATGTAAATCAATGTTCCCGTATGTAAAGTTAATCGAATGTTGTAGTTGCTTTTTTCAGAAACGACGACAAGATGCTCCGATACTGCCACTGGACAACCCTCGATTCAGCAAGATGAAACCTGTTCGAACGTGACCCAGGCTGAACGATTACGATGTATTCACAGTGAGTCTGCTTTCAAAAATCGGTTAGTTACCTATGAAATTCGCAACTGTGTTAATATACTTGACCCCGTCATATTCTTAGCAGAATGCAAACCTTTAATTTTGAATGAAATTGATAAGGGCTTAAACATGTATAAATCAGGTCTTAAGATAGGATCCTGTTTATCCTGTCAATATGTCATAATATCACAAGAGAGCGATAATATTCATACATTTAACTTTAACAATAAACTTGAGGTGATATTGCAATCTACAGATAAATCTATATGGTATGAAGAGAAGATTGTACAACCTATACTAGATCATATGGATAATTTTGAATCGCGTACCAGTTCAAAAGCTTTATACAGTATTGAGAAATTAACAATATATGTGACACAATACGATTCATTGAATGCAGGGATGTATACTGAATTACCCGACTTTATAAAATCGAAGAGAGCTGTTATTAACATTCGTAATACTGATAAATATTGCTTTGCATACTGTCTGTTAGCATCCAAATACCCGGTAGAACGTAACAAGAATCGACCCACCTCCTATAAAAGATATGATTTTCTTGACGAATTTAACTTTGAGAATATAACATTCCCCGTATCATTGAAAGATGTAGAAAAATTCGAGAATCAAAATTCAAATATTTCAATAACGATATACGGTGTGTAAAATAAATCGATTATTCTCTTATATCAACCAAGAGAGATAACATCACATCATGTTAATCTTTTAATGTATAAAAGACATTATTGTCTGTTAACAGACTTGTCACGTTTGCTAGGAAAGCAGCTAACTAAACATAATGGGCGAAAATGGTTATGTAACAATTGTAACTTGTATTTCACATCAGAATCACGTTTAAATAGTCATAAAAAGCGGTGTATGATGAATCAAATTATCAGAATGCCCGAGGCTGGTAAAACTGATGTCGTTGAATTTAACGCATATTCGAAATGTCTAAAAGTTCCATTCGTGGTTTATGCAGACATAGAATGTATCTTATGTAAGGTAGATTCGTGTCAAGATGTATCCAGTAAAAGTTGGACACGTACCATTCATAAACATGAAGCATATGCAATTGCATTACATTTTGTCTGTAGTTATGATAAAAATTTAACACGTTTCAAATCATTTGAAGGTCCATATGCAATTGAAAATTTTCTTAAAGAATTAACGTCAATTGCAAATCAGGTCATTAATATATATGCTAATAAAATTGAAATAAGTATGAGAGATGTGGATGAGCTAGAATATCAAAATGCAACACGATGTCACATATGCAAAAGTGAATTTCTTAACTCGTGCATAAAGGTTCGTGATCATTGTCATTTGACTGGAAGTTACGTTGGCCCAGCTCATAAGCACTGCAATTTAAATAGGAAAATGGCAGGATTCATACCAATATTCTTTCATTGCTTGTCAAAATACGATGCTCATTTCATAGTAAAGAAACTAGGTTACGATACGGAACCTATCAACTGTATTGCACAAAACTCTGAAAATTACTTATCCTTTAGCAAAAGATATACAAATTCGAATGGTATGAGTATATATCTAAGATTTCTGGATAGCTATCGTTTTTTGGATTCAAAACTTAGTAACCTTTCGGATATGTTAGAAGCAGATGATTTTCATTACACCAATAATATGTACACGAATCCTTTGCATAGACAACTGATGAAACGCAAAGGTGTCTTCCCGTACACGTATGTGGATTCTATAGAAAAATTATACGAGAATAGTCTACCATCCAAACATCACTTTGATCATGTAAGCGAAGAGGATTATAGTCATGCTAGAACGGTATGGAATGAATTCAATGTTAAAAATCTGGGTGAATATTTAAATATATATCTTAAGTGCGATACATTAATACTAACGGACGTGTTTGAACGCTTCCGTGAATTAAGTATCGGTTTGTACGGACTCGACCCGTGTCAGTATTACACACTTCCCGGGTTAGCCTATGATGCAATGTTAAGAACGACTAGTGTACAGATTTCATTATTAACAGATAAGACTATGCTAGATTTCTTCGAAAAAGGAATACGAGGTGGAATTTGCACTGTGTCCAAAAGGTATGCAAAGGCGAATAACAGATACATGACTAGCTATGATAACACTCAACCAACTAATTATTTAATGTACGTTGACTGCAATTCTTTATATGGATATACAATGGAAAATAATAGCTTACCATACACTGATATAAGGTGGCTAACTGATGCTGAAATTAAATCAATAGATTTTATGTCTATTACAAGTGATTCTGACGTGGGATATGTGTTGGAAGTAGACTTTAAATATCCACAGGAACTTCATGATATACAAAATGATTTGCCATTATGCCCTTTGAATGAAATCGCGCCAGGTGATAAGTATACAAAATTGCTAACAACATTGAATGATAAAAATAAATACATATTACATTATCTCAATTTTCAACAATGTGTTAAACTTGGTTTGATTCCATTACGTATACATAGAGTAATAGGTTATAAACAATCTAGCTGGATAAATCCTTACATTGAACTCAACGCTCGTAAACGTATTGAAGATAAGACGAAATTTGGTCAAAATCTATGGAAGTTAATGAATAATTGTGTTTATGGAAAATTTATAGAGAATGTAAAACGTTATAATTCATTTCATTTAGCTACCAGCTGGAAACGAGCGCGTAAATTGTTAGCTCGACAGACATGTATAAGGTACGTGATTTTTGATGAAAATTTTATAGGTATAGAATTGCTCAGAGATGAAATATTGATGAATAAGCCAATATACATAGGACAAGCAATCCTGGATCTATCCAAACATAAAATGTATGATTTTTATTATGAAATTCTGAAGAAAAAATTGAAAGATGTAACTTTAATCTATACGGACACGGATGCTTTTCTCTTTGAATCTAGCTGCGATATATATGAATTTATTAAAACCAATATACATTTATTCGATACATCTAATTATCCAATGGATAATGTGTATGGTATTCCGTTAGCAAATAAGAAAATTTCAGGATTATTCAAGGATGAGCTAGCCGGTAGAGTGATGACTGAATATGTAGGGCTGAAATCGAAATTATATAGTTATCGATATGATACTGAAGTGATTAAAAAATCAAAAGGTGTAACAAAAGATTCGATGAGATTCATAACCATTGAACAATATCTCTCATGTATTACACATCCTGACACTATACATCGAAGCATGCAGACATGTTTCAGAAGTTATAAACATGATGTTCATACCATTGAATCTAATAAGATAGCTTTAAGTGGTATCGATACAAAACGATACATTCCCAATAATTCATTTTCAACATTAGCATGGGGACATTATGCTTTAGAAAATTGTCAAGTGTAATTTTCTTTTCCTTTTCTCAATAAAGCATAGATTCAACTGAGTTAAAAGGTATTACTAGGCCACGATAATAACATATTACTGTATTTCAAAAAATAAAATAATTGAGTTTCAAGTATAATTGTAAAGTGTGTTACAACTGAGTTAAAAGGTATTACTAGGCACATGATAATAACATATTACTGTATTTCAAAAAAACGAAATAATTGAGTTTCAAGTATAATTGTAAAGTGTGTTACTAATTACATGATAATAACATATTTACTTCATTTGAAAGATAACGTGTTGCTCTTTTTATGTTTATTTTAGGGGTGAAGGAATAATTTTTCCTATTCATATCGTTTTGAAATGTTAGATAGCAGAAATCAATGAAATGTTAATTCAACTATAATCATGTATGATTTTTTATTAAAATATATTTACTAATTATATCAAAATGTTATTATCATGTCTCCGTTAAGGGGTGAGGGGAGATTTATATATATATATCAATGTGAACTAGCATGTACAAAGGCTCTTATTTCAGCTATAATCATGTATGATGTTTGTTTAACGTATATTACTAATTACTTCAAATTGTAATTATCATGTTTACGTTAAGGGTAGGTGAATCTATATATACTCAATGTGAACTAGCATGTACGTTATGTTAAAATCTCTACAATTAAATGTTAATTCAACTATAATCATGTATGATTTTTTTTTTAAAAAAAGTATAAAAATGTTATTATCATGTTTAAGTTAAGGAGATGTGAACTAGCAGTTACAGAAGATGTCAGGAATCAATGTGAACAAAAAAAAAAAATAAAACACAATATATCATTAAAATTATATTTCTTTATTGAGTTGTGTGTTTTTTATTTATACAATGTCCACCTCATTAATCCATTCACGGGTAGGAAATCCTAACCATTTCACCAGAATCCTATCACCACGACGTCTGATGATCCTTTCAACTAAATACGTGTCTGGATATTGAGTTTTCTGTAATTCATAAACGTAGAATGCTCCTTCAATCAGTTTACCCTCGAGATCCTCGATGAGATAGGTCAATGGATGTGTCCTTTGCACTGTACGTATCCTAAAGACTTCAACACTCCAATTTGGTAGATAACCTTTCTCCATAACACCTTTATGCTTAGAAATCCTCACGTAGTCACCAACACGATGAAGCCTAGATCTTCGCTTCTCACGCAGACTTCTATCATATTTGTAGACGCTGAGCAGGAGAGAATTATCACGAACTTCTACAGGCTTCATACGAATCGTTCGATGGTAAGTATTATTGTATGTATGAATAATTCTAGGTAGTATGTTTATCCATTGATATGAGCCTTGAACAATAAATTCCTTATGCAAAATCAGTTTGATCGTTCTTATTAAACGTTCCACTGCTGCAGCCTTAACGTGAGTGAATGTACTGTAATGATTAATATTATTACGAGTCATTAGTTCGCGGAAATGTTTATTGTAAAACTCCCTTCCTTTATCAGATTGGACATTCTTCGGAAACGATTCCATTTCATTCAATATCTCCTCCATAGCAGTCGAAACGTTAATACCACTTTTATCACGTAATGGTCGTGCATAAGCCATCTTGGAATAAAAATTGCATGCAAGAAGAATATACTTATAATTCCTATTGTCTCTTGCATAATTAGACATGTCCATAAGATCTATTTGTACTAAATCGTTCATTCCTTTGCTTATGATCTTACGACGTAAAAATCGTCTTCTAGCTGGTGCATGTAACTCGGTTGCAATGCGACGTTTTATCATGCTATAATTTTTGATGTTTTAAGTTCTGTAATAATTTCTTCTATCTCGGGTGAGTGATTCAAATTACCTGCATCCCTCGACGCAACTAATAATCTTAATCTGTTTATTATTTCATTCGGATCGTTCCAGTAGATGTAATCTAATTTTCTCTGCGGTACATGTTCTTTCCAACGTAAACCAAATCCAGTTCGATTACTAACAAGGTCACGAGTGATATGACGATACTTGAACCCTCGATTTGCTCTTAAACGTCCATCTCTTGATTAACCGTGTCTGTAAACTTGAGTATTCTGTAAGATTTGCGAATACACGTCTAAATCATCATCTGTGTACGATGTCTTGCGAGGTAAACGTTTAAATAATAATTCATATAAGCCTGCTGTGGGTTCATACGTTTCTGTTCCTATCTGAACACCATCAGATTTAAACACAACTGTCTTGTTACCCAATTTATTCTCATTATCCTCGTAACGTATGCCGTAAGTATTGTCCATGTCACTCGAACTGGCAGTTCGAACCTTGTGTAGATACTTTGACACGAGATCAGATCCGTTAGCATCATCTGTAGTTTCGTCGTCGTCGTCGTCGTCGTCGTCGTCGTCGTCGTCGTTGTTGTCTTGGTGTGCTTTCGCTATTACTTTCAATGGTTCGGTTACAGGTTGAAGAACTTCAGACATGACTCGTTGCGTTTCGAATTTCATTCCTTTGAGAGAACGTAACTTTTCTCTTATTGCCCTACTGTGACCTGCAATGGATTCCTTAAGTCTTATAGCTTCAGCATCCATATTGAAATGAATGTATAATTAATCAGCTACTGCTAATTTATATGAAACTATCAGTTCTATACTTAATATATGACCATCTTTAGCACGTCCGACTGGCGCTGTAAACGATAGAATATCGCCAGTTTCAACTCTTACAGGATATCTTTCAACTAATCTTCCGTTTATTGCAAACAAAGTATCATTTACAGCATGCGGATGTACCGATGATACGATGGAACACGAGAGTACACTTCCATTTCCAGGAACTTTATAGTATTCGAGTCCCGATGTTAACGTATACCTTAAAGAGGGACCTCGAAACGGACGTGTTTGCAATGCAATTATGAGTTGTGCTTTCAATTGTTGTAACATAGTGTTTACAACATTTCTCATTCGTGTTTTCATAGTATGAATATCATTATTTATAGTGATTAGTTTATTATCAAGCTCCGTTTGTCGTGCGGTTAGTTCTTTCACTTCTTTTTCTACAGCTGTAGTAATAGTCTCGCTAGCGGAGGTGATTGTTCTAGTTAACTGACTTTGTAATTCATTCTGTTTCCGTGTAATAGTATCGGCAATGTTTGTTATAGTCTCAGTTAAACCCGTTTGCAATTCATTATGTTTCTGTATAAAGAAATGATTAACATAACTCATGGTGACTGCATCACTATCATCTATCGGGTCGGCTAAATCCTTCAATCTCTTCATTCGAAATGATAGAGTTTCATTAGAGTCGTGAATTGGAACCCTATCATCTACATATTTTTATTAGGAACATCGTGTTCGTGAAGGGGGTCCAACAGCGTTTTCATTCTTATACCATCTAAAATGACATTATTTTCGGAATCACGTTTAAATGCATATTTACTTAAGTACTCCATTAAATTGTTGTATTGGATGTCGAGCGATTTTTGTATGTGATCCCTAAGCATAGCTTCAAACTCGCCCATACGCTGATACGAGGTCTGCTCGGTGAAGATCTGCATTCGATTCTCGACGTCAGCCGTATGCGTATCCACATAACGTTTAGTCGATGCATCGTCACCTTCTTCAGGGTCGTGAATATTGCACAACCGCTTTCCCTTGAATCGATAGTTTCCCGATCCATCTCTAGTTATGATATATCGATTGAACACACCCCTAGAAGGTATGATTCTTCGGGATCCGAACCTGTCGATACTCATTGCTTAAGTGATGGATTATTCTATTTATTCATTCTGATAAAGCGATCAAAACCGTGACGGTAGCGTCCCTCGTTCAGTGGATATTCTGGTACTATAACAACAAAGGATCGTTCATCACTCTCCCATATATGTTTACACATATCCTTAAATTCATCATAGGACATATCGGTATTTACATAATCTTCGTATATATGTTTTAAATTGAGATTATCCTGTCTAAAGAATATAATCATATTTGCATTATCTCTAATTAAATGTTTAGGTACTTTAGCATATGATTGTGCTAAATATATAGCATCGACATTACGATGTCTACCCATACTGTAATATGAAGCTATCTTACCCTGTTTTTCATTTATCACATCATCAAATACGAATATCGAATTTTCTCTAGCATCCGACGTTTGAATCACTTTATCACCATCATCGAACGTAAATACACCTATATCGGGTATAGTTTTCAGTAACCTGAGTAAATATCGATATTTAGGTTGTTGCAACGATTTCGAGTATATGTAGAGGTTTTCGAATCTCAGACCATTCTCGTGAATAAGCAGGTTAAGTAAAACGTTCGTTTTTCCAGCATTTGAACTGCCCAGTATGAGCGCTCTAACGTTACTCGGAAACAACGTACCGTATCGTCCTTTGCGAATGTCATCCTCGAAATCTAACACCTCTATGGGTAGCGTACACTTTTGCTTTACTATCTCCATATCGCGACTAATACTTATAAAGCATAAGTTTTGTCTTTTATCTCGTTCGTGATAAGGACAATCTATGTCTTTACTGGATTTAGCCAATCGTCATAGGAATCGTATACTTATAAAGCACAAGTTTTGCCTTTTTTATTTCATAGTGAGACATGCGCTCTACACGTGCACGCAAAGGTTCGGGAATTCTTAATTCCTTGATTAATTCATTACCATTTGAGGCACATTTACCGGGTTATCGTTTCTGCGGTCCCGGAACTAAACTACATAAACGCTTGCAGAGAGGTGACTTACCGGTGAACGGGTTAGATTCAGCGTGTCTCGATCACGATCGGGCTTACGCAGAGAGTACTGATACAGAATCTCGTCGTCTAGCCGATAAGGTGTTGGTAGAGAAAGCTTAGAGACGTGTAAAGTCTGCCGACGCTTCTTTGGGCGAAAGACTTGCAGCTCGACTTGTGACTACACTTATGAAGGGTAAATTGGCAGCAGGCGCTGGCATGCGTAAACGTCGCAACAAGAGAGGTGGTTTCTTACCTTTGCTACCACTTTTAGCAGCTCTAGGTGCAGCAGGTGGTCTAGCTGGAGGTGCTGCTCAGATTGCTACGGCTGTCAATAAGAAACGTTCGGATGCAAAACAACTTGCGGAATTAACACGTCACAACGAGCGCATGGAATCTTTGGCTCAGGGCAAAGGTCTTCGCCGTAAGAGACGTCGTAAGGGTAGAGGATTATATCTTCGATCAAAAAACTCGGGGCGAGGCCTATATTTATCCCGGAAAAAGCCCTGAGTGCTAACGAGATCGATTCGTATGCACGACGTCTACACATTCCACATTTTAGAGGTGTCTACATGATCGATAAACTACCTCCACATCCTCGATACTATGAGAGAATAGTAGTGAATCTGGATACATCAAATAACCCTGGTACACATTGGGTTGCTGTACGTAAGGATGGTGACGTTGCCTACTACTTTGACAGTTTCGGCGATCTGAGACCTCCGGGAGAGATAGAAACGTACCTTTCGGGTGTCAAGCTCCTATATAATACGACGAGATTTCAAGAATTCGATTCTGTGATTTGCGGTCACTTGTGCCTTCAGTTTCTCCTCGATGAGTTACACGATCACCGTGAGTGGTAGTGATACCAGCTTCTCTACATTTCTAAATCCACCATTACATCTGGATCCTAACGGACATTACGAGATAGCTCTATTGAATTTTGAGACTTTTTACTCGATTCCGAATGTGGACGAGAGTAATAATCTATTCCATTACGTTCGCGATGGAAAAGTCGAACGTATAGTAATTCCACCGGGTACTTATGAATTGGATGATATCGCCAGATTGATCAAGGATACTCTCGACATCGGTGACGACTTTATTCTACGTGCTAATAATAACACCATGAAATCAGAAATTCAATCTCCCTATATTATCGACTTTAGTCGTGAGAGATCTATTGCTTCACTTCTCGGTTTCACCTCTAAACAGAGGGTACCGGCAAACGTGCTGACCGAGTCTAATGATTTGGTTAACATATTCAAGGTCAGCATCATACGTATCGAGTGTAGTCTTGCAACGGGATCTTTCATCAATGGTAAAAGTGGTCATTCTCTGTATGAATTTTTTCCATCGGTACCTCCAGGTTATCATATTTCGCAGGAACCATCAAGTCCTATATATTTACCAATCATCGATACGAATCTCATTGATCATCTCGACATTAGAGTGGTAGACCAGAACGGCGATAAGTTAGATTTCAGGAACGAAACCATCACTGTACGATTGCACATACGTCGTAATGGGTATAAGTTTTAAGAGACGATGCTATATTAAAAAACATCTCTCGAGATTGACCTCTACTCGATCATCGACCCGCAAGCTAATCACATCCTCTAATCGAAGATTTCTCGCTAACTTAGGCTTCAAGGTTCTATGATGGATGTGTTGGACGTGACCGGGATTCCGACCTTTGATGATAAGATCAGTAAGGAGGAAGAACACGTATTCCTACCGTACAATACGTCAGCTCTCGATGTGAACGATGAAATTAGAATTCCATGTCAAGCTGAAGATTTGTACACGCTTCCTAGTAGAAGTTATCTCTACATTGAGGGGACTCTCACTAAACCCGACGGCACCGTTGCCACATCGAAATTGAGTAACAATGCTATGGCATTCCTATTCGATGAGATTCGTCTGGATATGAATGGAACGACTATTGATAGAACTAGGAATCCGGGCATTTCATCAACGATGCGTAACTATGCTGCACTGAATGAACTGGAATCGAATCGTTTACTAAATGCTGGATGGATCTATCCTGGAGGTGTGGTAGACATCGTGAATACATCGAATGGTATCTTCAATGCTATCGTTCCTCTTTCGATGTTGCTGGGTTTCGCCGACGATCACAAGGAGGTCATACTTAATAGCAAGTTTGAACTTATTCTCATTAGATCTAAGGATTCTAATAATTGTATCATTGGAAACGATCCTACAACCATACAACTAACTAGACTCGAATGGAGGATGCCTGTACTTCGACTTTCAGATTCTGAACGAGTTGATAAACTTAAACTCGTCAAATCGGATAAACCTCTACACGTCGCATTTCGAACCTTGGACCTTCACAATCAACCTGCTGTACCTCAAACTAAAGCGTTCACATGGAACATTGCAACCACGACTAAACTTGGAAAACCACGTTTCGTCATAGTCGGTGCACAAGTGGATAGATTGAATCATCTCGCTAAGGATGCTTCTCTATTTGATAATTGTAATATCACCAATCTGAAACTTTATCTCAACAGTGAATCTTACCCCTATCACGATATGAATTTGGATTTCGCCAATTCGAAATTTGCATCTCTGTATGATCAATATTCCAAATTTCAATCATCCTACTATGGAAAGGAGAATTACCCTCTTTTGAAAAGGAATGACTTTCTGAAATATGCACCGCTCTTCGTCATCGATTGCTCTCATCAACCTGAGGATACTGTGACGGGGGCAGTGAATGTCAGATTGGAAGTTCAAGCATCGTCAAATTTTCCTGCACAAACTTCATTATTCTGTTTAATTATTCATGATAAATTATTCACTTATAAACCATTAACTCATGTTGTACAATCCATCATATAGGTGTAATAAATAAAACATTACAAATTCAAATTATCTTTTTATTGACTTTAACATACATCTCCAATATCCTCTTCCTTGCACTCCTGCTTTTTGCATCATATGAACATAATGATTTATGAATATCATACAACTGATATAAATTTCTTTCAATATATGGAATTAGTCTTTTAAGTCCATTGAATGCAGTACTATTCAGATTTATACTGCCCACATTTAAACATGTATTCACAAACGTTATTTCTTGCATCTTATTCATACATAACATTATATTAAATGCATATATTGTATTTTCACTGTACGGTGCACATGGATGCTTACCATCTTTCAGATACGTATCCAAAACACACAAATTTGACATTATTACCTCCCAATCCTCTTTTGTAATATACACAAACGTGTCGTCATGTGTGGCTTTAATGTAAAGTGATGGGAGTTCATTGTATAATCCTATGTTCACACGAAAGTCAATGCTGATGGAGATGTCGTTATCGTTCATGCACACACTATTTACCATCACTCGCAACTTCCTCCTCTACTTCTTCTGCGAAGGGTGTGAAGGGTTCGAACATCATTATGATGAAACTGTCTTGATCGAACGTCTTCTTGGCTTTGACGACTCTCGGTTTGCAGTTCGTCTTCTTCTTTTTCTTGTCTCCTTTCTTACTGGATCTGCGGACATACACGAACTATGTCTCAACATCGTGAATATTTAATACACTTGTTAACGTAAAACTCTTATTATTTTATACTCACTTTTCTATGACTTCCTCCTCGGGTTTCGATGTACCGATATCCTTAAACGGACGATCATTGTACGGACCGCACACATCTTCACCTTTATCCTGTTCGGACTGGCATGCCACATCTTCACTTTGGGCTTTACTGAAATAAACATATTTATCATTAGTTATATAACACATAACAACACTTTCACGTTAACGCACAATTATAATTCTACTTACCCGAGATACACTTTACAATTCTTTCCGCATTGAGCATAAGATGTGATCGAATCATGATGGGAAGGATTCTTGCAAATCACTTGATGCATCTTTCCATCACACGTTTCATCGTGGTGCTCAACCCAATGCTTTTGCAAATCTTCGAAATTGCGTAGATTCTCCCAGAATCTGGTATCACTTTCAATGATAGGTGTTGTTGTTCCACTCATCTTGACGTTGCGATGTGAAGTGAGAATGCATTCGTTCCCTAGTGAGCAGATGGGTGATGAAACGTGATCATACCTGTCTCCCCCCTCCCCATCCTATCGTCGATTGTACTTAACGTACGGAGGGTTTGTGTGAAGTGAGGACACGTTCGTTCCCGAGCTGGTGGGACAGGGTGAGACCTGTTAATTCGAATTTACTCACATATGCACAAATCTTGAGGAATGACAACACGTGATCACCCTTATACTTCAATGTGGAATAGATTTATATTTTCTCGTACCTCGATGTGGGAATGGAATTTAACCTTTTCTTAACCTTTACATCGCTCTTGGATACAATAGCTCAAGGAGAGATTCTGCATAGGGAACACCCCTTACCAGAATGTCTTATTAGATTTATTTTCATAAATCTCTCCCAGTAAACATACCTAATCATTCTCTCGATATTCTTTTATCTAAAGATTAACGATACTGCATCATATATCATACACTAAACGTAATAGATATCAAACCCTACACTCGATATTCATACATGAGAGTTTAAGCACAGACATCGAAGCACTAAACGTAATAGATATCAAACCCTTGGCTCGATATTCATACATGAGAGTTCAAGCACAGTCATCGAAGAATTACTATCAATACATTTAATTCAAACATCCCCGGAACCCCCGTTACCCACCCCGCCCCATCACAATATCGAACCCTAGACTTCGATATTCATACATGAGAGTTCAAGCACACACACATCGAAAAGAATTCACATTTAATTCAAACATCCCCGGAACCCCCGTAACCCATCCCACCCATCACACATTACACATCACACACACACACACACACACACAATCATCATCACCACTTCCCCAGTTTTGCTCATGGATTCCTGTTCTGTATGAGAATTGATGAACATCTTGTGCTAATCTCGCATATACAGGTCCACGGTCTTTAGTGGAAAGAGTAGCCGCCTTACTTGAGACGCAAAAACACAGTACGAGACGTTAAAGTACAGGGTTTATATAAATGAAATTCGGGGTTTTAACTCTTTATAATATTGATTACATCTAACTTTCAGTTTAAATGTATATATTAAATTAAAAAGTAACTCATGCAATTTTGTTTGTTGGCACCAGTGCGCATGCGGTGCAATGTTGTCTGCCGTAACCCGCTAGACAGCGGTAGTAGCAAAGATGGCGACTAGTAAACAGAAAGCGTTTTGTGTTTTGCAGTTTGCAACGCCCGAATCTGTAGTTACTGTGTTACGTGCGTTCCGCATCAAGTTCGGTTGTGATCCTCCTAGTGATAATAACATTCGTAGATGTATCATCAGTCTTAAGATATCGGCTGCCTTTGTAAAGGGAAGAGCACGGGACGACCAAGAGTAAGTGAGGAGACTGTGAGTGAGTGAGAGAGTCGTTCACTCTTAGCCCAAAGAAATCAATCCGGAATGCTGGTCGTGAATTACGAGTTCCTGTGTCGATTGTTTGGAAAGTTGTAAGAAAACGCTTACGGCTACGTCCTTACCGTTTATAGTTATTACAGGCCTTAAAGTTGACAGACCACGGATTACATGCCAACTTCGCAAACGATATGTTGTTTCATGACGATGGCGACTTTATGGATCGTGTTGTCTTCCGTGATGAATCAACCTTTCACATTAGTGGGTATATTAACACTAATAATATGCGCATCTGTGGCTCAGAAAATCCTCACGAGATAGTACAAATGCAACGACATTCCCCTAAAGTGAATGTTTTTTGTGCTGTATCCCGGCGAAAAGTTTATCGGCCTTTCTTTTTTGGTGAACTTACTGTAACTAACACTTCTTACCTTGATACACTAGAGCAATGGCTCTTCTCTCAGTTGGAAGAAAACAAACCAGAGAACTTCATTTTCCAGCAAGATGGTGCGCCACCTCACTGGCATAACGAAGTACGAAAATGGTTGAACGTCACTGTACCGCAGTGCTGGATAGGCCACAAGGGCGCCAATGACTTGGCCTCCACGTTCTCCTGACCTAACGCCATGCGATTTTTACCTTTGGAGCTGCATCAAGGATTGTGTGTACGTGCCCCCGCTACCAGCTGATCTCCCTGAATTAAGAAACCGGATTGAAGCAGGTGTTACTACAATTACTGAATACACACTTATCAACGTTTGGGAAGAACTCGGCTATAGACTTGATGTGTGCCGTGTGACAAAGGGTAGTCACATTGAACACTTATAAGACTCTTGGTAAAACTGTTTGAGTTGCTTTTTCATTTGACATATTATTTATAACTGTAAATTGAATGTAATAAGTATTATAAAGAGTTAAAACTCCGAAATTCATTTATATACACCATGTATATTGGGATATGGCACTGGTTTAAAACAACATCTGAGATCCCTTTCTAATATGCTTTTATGTAAATAACACTTGTACAAGGCGACTCTTTAAGAAAATACGTGTTTAATCCTACAGCCGAAGCAGTACGGTGCCCTTCCGCGCATGCGTGCTGAGTACCGGCATTGCGTTGGTAGCTAAAGTAGCAGTTACAGAATAAATCGAATAGCCATGCTTACGTCTGTTTGTGAGTACGCTAAAACGCATTAGCAAGTTGAAAATCCCACCGGTTTCGAAACATGCTTTTCATTTGTCTTCTTAATGCAAGTGTAGTCGGTGAAATTAATCTGGAGATCAGTGAACTTAATGCAAAATGCATTATCATCGAAGAAACAATAAGACAATAGATTAAAGCATTGAAAGATGGCGGCAGTAGAAGAACTGAAGTGGGTGACCTGAAGATTTGGTGCACAAATTTGAGGGAAAGGTTGGAGAGAAAAGACTCTTTCTTTTTCGAGTTTTCTAAAGCTGCAAGGAGTATTCTAATGGAAATGTGATTAAAATTATCGGAAGTTGTGCTCGCACTGGTTATCAAAAATATTGATTGTGGTAAACGTTCAGACAGTGCATTAGTTTCCTCGAGCAATGCAGGAATTTTGGTGATGACCTTTAAGGTCAAACTGTCATTGGTGACAAAATACGAGGGCTATTCGATAAAGAATGATCATAATTTTTGACGGTCATAATTTGTTCCACTAAAATTCAATCTAGTTATATTCTGTTAGCTTAATGTGAAACAAACACGCCGTAGTAGCTTCATTGTTGGTACTACTGGATCCCGCCTGTGAGAAACAGGAAAGTTCAGACATGTTCAATATCGCCTACCGCAGCAGTGTAGGTAACACTCGAGGAACAATATGTGGCTTTGAAATTCTGAGTTCGTCTCAAATATTCAGTTGAGGCCTATACAATGATACAGGAGGCCTATGGAGAGTCTGTTCTTCCCTACAGCACAGCTCGAAGGTGGTTTAAAGTGTTTAAAGAGCGGAGAGATTCAATTTCAAAGGAAGATGGACCCAGTGACACAGTTACAGCTCTTACGGGAGAAAACATCAACACTGCTGCTGTCATTGTGATAGAGGATAGACGAATTACTTTTAGCATCCCTTTCTGAAATACTGAACATTTCATGGGTGCCACCCAAACGATGGTGACTGAAACATACATGAGACGTGTTTGTGCGCGATGGGTTCCAAGACTGTTGATTCCCGAACAAAAGGCCATTCGCATGCAGATCTGCATGCAGTTAAAGTTGATGTTAGAGGAAGATCGAGAGTTTCTTTCAAACGTAATTACTGCTGACGAAACTTGGCTACATTAGTTTGAACCTCAGCCCAAACAGCAAAGCTCAGTTTGGAAATGTCCTTCATCACCAACCACCAAAATGCGAAAGTGGTTGCTTCTGCTGGGAAAGCTATAGTCATCTCATTCTTTGATATTCATAGAATGATTTCTCAGCATGCTTCACCTGCACAATCAGTAACTAGAACAGTACCACAGGAATGCCCTGAAAACATTGCAAGTCCATATCAGTCGCAAAAGTCAACATTTTCAAGAAGCAGGCTAGATGGTGCACCACGTAAATGCGCGGCCGCATATTGCCAGTGTTGTTGCTGAATATTTTCCAAAAATCAACATGAAGTGCATTTCTCAGCCCTCCCCTTTAGCCCATACTTTGCCCCATGTGACTTTTTTCTATTCCCTAGCATGAATAAACGCCTTCGCGGGAGGCATTATCCATCATCAGAAGCAGTGATGAAGGCTGCAGAGGAGGTTTTGAAGGATCTCTCAAGAAATGATTTACAACTTGTCTTTGAAGACAGGCAGCAAAGCTCGGACAGGTGCATCGTATTCAGGAGAGAATATTTTGAGAAGGACTATGAACATTATGAGGATGAGTAAGGGTACGTTGTCAAAAAAAGTAATAACTTTTTATTGAAAAGCCCTTGTATGTAGGTGCAAGTTTCATCAGGAATTTGGAAGAAAAAAAACTATGTAACGTTGGCTTTCTAATTCAGCCAAGAAGGTGAAGCTCAAGCAAAGAATGACAACCCTAAAAATCATGTGTACTCTGCTTGAGGATAGAAAGTGGACGTGGTGATGCAGTGACATCACTTTCTGCAGTGAAGAGCATGTGACATGCTGAGTAATTCATTACGACAAAGCCCGTCTGCATGTAGCTACTTGTTCCCAAGACCTCATTTGTTTGGAAACAGCTTAATAAACCTCCATGCAGACCCGATATAGCGGCAACAGACTGACTGTCACTTGTTTCGGCATTTAAAAAACAATATTGGTGGTCAACGTCACCACAAGGCTAATGGTTTCAAAACAGCCAGGTTTGGAGTAGTTATCAAATAAGGCGTAAGTTTTCTATGGAGATAGAATTCTAAAGATAGTTAAAGGATACATTTGCCTTAATATTGTGGGAAATTATGTTAAAATATAGATATAGCATTCACTAAAAATAACATTGATAAAATATTTTCTTAAAAATAACAGAGAATCTTTGGGACAATCGATAGTAATCGGGGTGTACATAAAGTCCGTGCATGTTTTCGTTGATTAATATTAACATAGGAAGTATGCGTTCACCTCCATGGCATTTGTACACTCAAAACATTTCATTACTTGATTAATTTGATAGAATGTATATGGAAACGTGTGTTTAATTGTTACTGAATAGAACTGAGCTTCATCCAACGTTCATCGTGTACTTTGGTTAAAGCGGGAATCAGTGATGCAAATACAAAGCAGCTTCGGTATGACATTTCTTGTGCAACTTCATTATGAGGCGGCAGTGTGCTTGACAGGAAAAGAAGTGAACATCCTGGCATAAGTGCTGGAGATAGTGAAGGAGTTGATGCAGGGATCATTTCTGCCAAGTCCATAGAAATCGATTCAAAGAGCACCTACGAAATGCCTAGGTTTCTCGTGCTATTTTGGTCCTAACCATATAAACTTCAGTTGCTGCAGCATCTGAAGAGGTACAGCATTATTTGGATCTCATCGCCTTTTCAGGCTATTCCGAATATAAGGATCCCAGAATCCTATATAATTTGTAGTTGCTAACGTGTGATGTGTCATACATGATCAAGCTCACTGGGTCACTCGTATGTTTCCCGGTACACCACCAGAAGTTCTCATGTGCTATGAGACACGCACCTTTTGTGACGACTTACTATGCTGTAAGTACTTAAGTCCCAGGCTTCATAGTTAAACCAATATGTTATACGAGTCAGTTGGAGAATTTAATGTCATGTCAGCTTGTTGGCCACAGTAGCTCACATGGTTAGAGCAACCGCACCGAGAGCGGGAGATCCGTGGTTCAAATCAAGGCTATAGCTTTGAATTGTGCTGTTGTGCGTTGTTAAAGACGAATGCAGCGAAAGTCATACATATGCAGGTTGTTGTACTTCGTGCAACGTGCTTTACTTCCCCAGGTAAAAGCGATGCTGTATACGGACGGCATCAAGAATTTCTGGCTAAGTACTTCTAATCAAAGTGTTCAAAATGTGTTGAAATGATTAACATAGCATTATGCAAACATACGATTTATTTATATTCCACTTGCCTCTTAAAATGTGTTCTGCCTTCATTTCAAACACAACACCATGCACATTGTGCGTTTATTAATTTATATAATAAAGACTTTTGAATTCGACTTTCCACTTTACCTTAGTAGAAAAGAATTCCAGGCTACATTACCGTAGTTGCTTTCGAATAGTCGCCAAAGACTGCAGCCGGTATATTTAGAGTTTGTACCATTTTATTGTATTGGCTGCTTTCCCAGGCTCTATCTTCACGATATTCACGCTTCTTCCTTTTTTATGAAGTGAGCTTTGTGCCAAAAGTAACTTTAATACTCGTATTCTCATAGATTCAGAAATAGAGGTAATTTCTCAAAATGGGGGTTTGAATTTCTGAACGGGATCTGGGAATATGAGATCTCTGAGTATAGTAGTATTCTAGCAGATGTTTAAATTTACAAAAGTTCATTTTTGAGATAGCGAGTTTTCTTTTAGTGTACTAGAATTCCTTTAGACGGATATTTAGGGTGACCTTGAATACCGATAGTGCCATTTTTATGATTTTCACGTTTTTTCAATCATCAAATGGGTTCACAGGCCCAAATGACCTCGCTGTCGACGGGCCCTAAAACACCACTCACTCACTTACTTAATTACTCACTCACTCACTCACTCATTCACTCACTCACTCACCCACTCACTCACTCACTCACTCACTCACTCACATGGGTTCATGTTCTCTGGGGCTGGCATTGGAGAGGTCCCGGCTTGGATTCCCAACAATCGATAGCTTCCTCATGGTCTACAATTTAATTCCCCTTTAATATAGTTTCTCATTTTTCAGATGTAATTCTGGGTTTTTGTATGTGACGGTTCCAACCAGCAGAACTGATATTTTCTCTTAGCTATTAAATTTGAAAGCTGAACATTATTACTCTATAGTAAATCCTTTAGAAGGATTTCAAAACATAACGTTTTAACTTGTTCTCTTACGTCCTTTAAACTCTTTTCCATTTACCTGCTTATAAGGCACAATTCTGTATTATAATTTTATTTTATTGGCCTTAGTTCAAAGGAAAAATTTGAAATTGTGTCATTCGAAATTTGTTGTTGTTCCGGAAGATTTATATTACTTTAAAAATTAATAATTTAGAAACCACCGTAAGGAAGAAAGATTATGTAACATTTAATGCCTGATATTTTAGGAGTCCACTTGACAAATTTCAAAAAGATGTAGACAGATGGTTAAAGTGTGGACCATTTTGAAAATAATAATGTTTTATCAGAATAGTTTTAAAATATCTATTATTTCAAGCAAAAGCCACCTATGTTTTTTATTTTTAACCTATATTATATAAAAATAGGTGATTTTATTAAAAGTATCAATATTGATTTTTTATTTATGTGGTCTAAGTGAATTTAAACTCATGCAATACAAACGTGAACTTTGTACTTTGCGAACGCAAGATTTGCGTTAAATTTCAGTAGAGCATCTGCTAAACAATATTTATTATTAGACTCAACTGTGGTTTCAACGCCATCTTCACAGACTTCTAGACCCAAGAAGGTTGTTCTAGCATATGCCAGGGTCAAAGGAAATTATGATTTTGTTCTGCCACTACCTCAGCTTTCCTTAGAATGGCTCTGCTAACATTTCTGTAGTCATCGTGCATATCCATGTCAAGAGTAGTCATACAAGGCCCGTTGCCTCAGACTTAACTAATATACAGGTCCTTTCAAAATTGTTTGCACTATGTAACTAAAATTCCATACTTACCGTTATTGTTGCTCTCACAATGGTATCTCAAATAGGTGATGCAAGAAGCACTAGTTGGTTGAGTAAAAACATCTATTCTTTAATACTCATTGTGATATTACATTTTGTAAAAGTATATAACTAAACATATTGCCACCGAATGGCATTGTTGTGCGGCTGCCACAAGTCGGAGACGGGCGCGTGGACCAGAGAGAGACAGAAGGAGGCTCTAGAGCGTTCGGTCTATTGTTGCCGAGAAATTTCTCGGAAGGTCTGCGGCATTATAACTGTAAACTAAGTGTCGTTGGAAGGGGTTACCGCCAAGTCTTGTAGGGACTTTACGACAGAAACCATTCCAGGACTATGTCGTTCACTGGTCCAATGGGGGCTTTGCCATTAAGACTGTGATAAACGGTGGCATTTTCGTATGTAGGTTTTTTATTTTTATTTTGTATTATTTATTAATGTTTTTATGAAGAGGAATTTGGAATAGAAAGAGGATGTGCTTAGGTTCGGTGGAGGAGGAGCCTGGGAAGTCTGTGTCGTTCCCCGGGGTCGATATTGTATTCCCCGAGACCACGAATATGGGCGTTGGAATTTTGGGAAAGGGAGTCGAAGAATGTTTGGGAGAGGAGAGCATGTATTCAGTTAGGAGGAGAAAGGATAGGTCGCGGTGAACATGTTTGAATATACCAATCGGCATTGACTGCGGTACGGAGAAATCCGTTTTGGAGGCATTGTGTGTGTGTTTTGGCAGCAATAGTGCACACTGGGCAGGCGTAGGTGAGGGTGGGGCAAAGGACTTGTTGCACAGGAGAAATTTGTTGGATAGGGACAAGGCGGATTTTCTCTGATAGAGCGGTATAGAAATGCCACCTTTAAACAACCTTGTTGTACAGGTCTGCTTTCCAGTTTAGCTTCTGGTTCAGCTTGACGCCTAGGTATTTTGCGTAAGTCGACCAATGGACGAAATCACCGGCAATCCGTAGCTCTAGAATATCGGCCTCTAAACTCCACGTAAACGTCAGCGCTTGCGACTTGCTGGGATTTACTGTGAGGCGCCAGGTGTTAAACCAAATCGTCAGGTTGTCCGCATAGATCTGCAGCCTGCGTAAAGCAACTAGGTGGCGTGTGGAGGCGGTTGTTATAGCAGTATTGTCAGCAAACTGGTACTACGTACAGCCTTGTAGGATGATACCGTATTGATGGATATGAGAAAGAGCAGGGATCCAAGCACACTTCCTTGAGGAACCCCCGCATGGATGGGATGGGAGGATTACGACATTCTAGGAACAATGGCTAGGAGTTGTAAAAACCCCGCAAGGTGTAAGAAGCGGCAGTTGTTTGTATGATATTGTAACAGTTGACGATAGAGATGACTTCATTCGGTTGTTTTCGTGCAGCAAAATACCGAGTCAGCAGCCTTGAAGATTGTCAATTTCACGGCTTTTTACTGCACCAAAACTTGCTTTAAATTTCTGCAACGCAGATTACCGAATCTACGTAACCCACGCAAAAAATAGTATGCAATTCACATGTAAGCAAATAAAGGAATCTCGGAATTTCAAAAAACACTAGGCGCAAGTGCCTCGTTTATTCAAACGTTTGAGCGTTTCGTATAAAGTGCTTACCACATTTGTATCGCAATATCCTCTCCCTACAGCCGCTCACAAATTGCATTTGTATATTTAACTACTTTTAATGTTAACGGTCAATTGGATACTTCTGCTAAAGCAGAAGTACAGAAGGAAGTAGATTTCAGCTACGTATATATATATATATATATATATATATATATATATATATATATATATATATATATATAGAGAGAGAGAGAGAGAGAGAGAGAGAGAGAGAAAGAGAGAAGATACTGTAGGATATAGATTTCAGAGGTAGGCTACTCAGAGAGGGTAGGGAACGTAACCGCAATCTGGTCGAGAAAGGTTTATGAACCCAAAGTTCGTATATAAGCCAGGTTTATTATTTTGAAAAGGTACACCAGGTCGAAAGGTGGCCTTGGCCTAATTGAATACAACCAAACTTACCTTAAAGTTCTCAGTAGACTCTCAGATGTGCTAGCTCAACGTTTGCGATGACAGTCGTGACGAAGTTTGACGACTTTGTTAACTGACCACGGACACTTAACTCACCATAGACTGCCCATCATCTGCATATCAACTGCGCATGTTGACCTACATTGGGCCAGCTTAAATACTTTCTTTTTGAGATGTAAGCGTTTTATTACTCGGAATTCCAGGCTTGAACTACTTTCACCACATTTTGTCAAATGTCATAATCTAACCGGTGGAGGTTCGATCCCTACCATGACCGTTACAATATGATAAAGGATTTATTTGGTTGATTTGATGCTCCTTGTTGCAGGCTCTTGGCAGATCTGGATGTTCTAGAAGATCTGGATGCTGTAAGAAGCTTGCTGCTACCACTTTCCAGTGAACAGCTTTGTGCAGTAGGTAATTGTTTCAGCTTACTCGCATGCATATGCAACGCATAGCCATCTTTAAAAGTATGTTACCCATTTTTTGTAATATTTACTTAAAGTCTCTGTGATAAATAAAACATTTCTACTTTCCGGCTCCCTGTCAGTCCCAAATTTCAGTCATTTTCAGCCTCCTCTCCTATCACCTCTATTCCCTCTGACTGCCCTCACATATCCTTGCCCACCGCACGATGCGCCTCCTTTAATTTCAGATACGAGGGATGTTCAATGAATTATGATCATAATTTTTTACGGTTATAACTTTTCGCACTAAAATTCAATTTTATTACACTCTCTTAGCGTAATGTGAAACAAATACGCCGTAGTAGTTTCACTGTTGGTACTCCTGGTTCCCGCGTCTGAGAACCAGGCAAAGTCAGACATGTATCGCCTACCACTGCAATGGAGGCAACACGCAAGGAACAATATGCAACTTTGAAATTCTATTTTACTCTCAACAAATCTACAGCTGAGGCCTATACATTATTACAGGAGGCCTATGGAGAATCTGTTCTTCCCTACAGCACAGCTCAAAGGTGGTTTAAAATGGTTAAGGAGGGGAGACAATCAATTTCAAAGAAAGGTGCCACCCACACGTTGGTGACAAAAACATTACACATGAGACGTGTTTGTGCGCGATGGGTTCCAAGACTGTTGATTCCCGAACAGAACACTCGCATGCAAGTCTGCATGCAGTAAAACTTGATGTTAGAGGAAGATCCGGAGTTTCTTTCAAACTTAATCACTGCTGATGAAACTTCGCTACATTATTTTGATCCTCAGAGCAAACAGAAAAGCTCAGTGTGGAAATTTCCTTCATCATCAATCCCCAAAGAAGCAAAAGTGGTTACTTCTGCTGGAAAAGTTATCGTCATCTCATTCTTGGTACCCTTGGATGGTTTATGAGCATATTGCACCCGCATACACACATCAGTAACTGGACAATATTAGAGGGATATCCTGAGAACATTGCAGGTACATATCAGGCACAAAAGACTACATTTATGTGATGCAGGCTGGATGCTGCACCATGATAATGCGCGGCCACCTGTTGGCAATGTTGTTGCTGAATATCTTGCAAAAATCAACGTGAAGTGCATCCCTCACCCTCCCTATAGTCCGGATTTATTCCCATGTGACTCTTTTCTATTTCCTAACTTGAAGACACGTCTTCGTGGGAGCCATTATCCATCATCAGAAGCAGTGGTGAAGGCTGCGTAGGCAATTTTGAAGGATCTTTCAAAAATGGTTTCCAGCATGTCTTTGAAGACTGGCAGAAATGCTGGAACAAGTGCATCGCATTCAGGGGAGACTAGTTTGAGAACGACCTTCAAAATAATGAGGATGAGTAGTGTGGCAGTGTGGTGTTTTAGGGTCGGTCAACAACGAGGTCATTTGGGCCCGAACAACATTATGAGGATTAGTAAAGGTATGCTGTCAACAAATTGTGATCATTCTTTATTGAACAGCCCTCGAATATAAATTAAAATATGCTACTTTAACACGCAGACTATATTTTAGTTGTTCCATTGTTTCAAAATAAATTAAAATATATTCCTTTCACGTGCAACGGTTAAGTGATAGGACCCGAAAAGTACACCATGTCATGTAATTCTTTTGTACTTGTAACGTAAAGATAATATAATATAGTAAAAAATTTCGAAAAATTCCTGGGTAGTGTTAACTTAAATGTTAATGTATTCTTAACTGCCTTTGGTGCTCTCCTGCTCTGCCTAAGTGCTACACATCGTTGTAAATTTTCTTAGCCCTACTTTATTTCACTTTATTTACTTGTATCACTTTTTACGCCACAGACACAACCTTCCAACAGTAGAGACATGACTTAGACGCAACAAGAGAATCGCACAAAAATGTTGAGTGTGTAGATTGCTGTAAATGGCCAACTGAAGGCCAAGGTGTAGCGGAAGGAACATTGATGTTTGCATATAGCTAGAGTTAGATTCACATACATAGAGTACTATCTTGTGATAACTTCCTAACGTTATCTATTACTTTTTAGAGTATTTGATATTCTTCACTCTACGATCTATAATTCAAGGAAAGAAGTTCCTTGCTGATTCATTTTTATAATATAAATTATTTCAATGGAAGGTTTACAGAAAAAAAGTTAGTGTAGTTTTTCTATAGGAACATCAGTCCCACATATTTCAAATCTGTGTTCCTCAACATGCATAGTAAAGAAGTGGAATAAGTTCTTTAATTTTTGAGCTAGTACTATATTAACGAGGTCGTAGTCACTTGTTGACACAATACAACTTCTCAGTTTACCTCAAAGACGTCCTCCTTGTTTCCAATTGACGAGCTCACATCTTTAAGACACAAATTGTATAACTCAATAACATTCAAATAGAATGTGGACGAACTCTCGTTGCTAATTACTGACACAATCCGTAGAAGTAGGGATTTTATTGAGCTGTTAAACTACAGGGTGCCTCACAAAGAAGCAGGGAATTTGTATTGACAGAAGCCTGGAACAACCTCACACTTGAAACCACCCAGAAGGCCATCCGATGTGGGTTACAACGTCTACGATCCTGTGTGGAATCCAAAGGAAATCATTTTGAGCACGTGCATTGATTATGAAAATTCGAGGGGTGGTGTCAGTAAAATAAAAATGAAAATGCGTGTCCAACTCATGATAAAGAATCTAAGAAATTTACTGCATTTTTGTGGGACATCCTGTAAAATAAATAAAAGAGGTTATCATTCCCATTATGAGTTTTATTTTGTATATCAACAAACTTCGACAAACATATTATAATGACTGAGACGGAGATTTATTTAACAGTACATCATAATTTTGTACTCACATATACTTACTTTAAATACTTTGTACATTTGCTCTACATTTTATTACATTTTACTTCACGGTTTAGAGTTTCTATTAATTGGGGAAAATTAATGTACTCTTAACGCTTTCCCTCTGCGTTAAAAGTTTATTAACAATCACAGTAGTTGAATGTTTAATATCGTATTATTCCTGGATTGCTGACAATCATAAAATATGTTTATATACTTAAACATTCTTACATGGAACACATATTAACATATTCATACGAATTATATATTTAAAATTATATAATCCGTTTACAATTGTGTACATATAGAACATGTTAATCCTTAAATTGTCAAATGTGTTCATATATATTTATGTCTTCACAATATTTTTCATTGCAAGTCAATATTTTCTTATTCCTTTTTAAATTGTATTTTGAGGTATTTACAACCTATACAATCCTTATTTATGAAGTAACCATTAAAATTCTTTGATACTTTTAAAGATATTGCATTGCTCTTGGCAAAATTTATTTTACAAATGGAGTTTTAAAATTAGGGTGATTAATAATAATTGAGATTTACAATGCATAAATGAATATAACAGTGCCTGAAACGTCTGCCAGTTCCCATGGATTTCTGTTTTATAATTTTAGTAAGGTTATTAAATTATTTACAACATTATTTATGAACCACTGCTTCAGTTACACATATTCGGGCCAAAAACTTGATATCCAGAGCTTATCATATATACAGGTTTTAAAACAGGTTTTGTGGAAAGCTTAAACTTTTAACATTGCGGCCATTGAAGCTACATCCATTTATTGACACCATGATTTGCAAGAAATCATCAAAGCAGTAGTCCATTACGTGTTACAAACAAATCGGTTACCCCGCTGAAACTTTTATGCATCAAATTGTTTAATTCACATGCAAATTTGCTTATTATGAAGTAGCTTTTCTGCGATTGTCTCATGGAACAAAGATAAATAAGTTCAAGCAACAGATATGAAGTGTTTAATGTATTTAGCAGGCTGCATTCTAAATTGTATAAAGTAAATAAATACAAACAAATTCAGCAAAGAATTATATCTAAGCATGACTTAGATATTTTCGTATTAAATGAAAAGTTAATGTATATGTGTACTTAGAACATGTTCAACAAAACGTAATAAGGCAAACAGATAAGCTTTTCACTTGTTGAAGCAACATTAAATAGATTTTTCAAGCTTCACTTTGCTCCTCCATTTACTTTGGCAATTATAGCAAAAGTTTCAGTGTTACTCTACCTTTCCATAGCTAAAACTGATCCAAAACATAAATCAGATCGTCATCGGGACCAAGAAAGACCAGAGAAGGCATAGAATGGTCAATGAAAGCCACAGTTTTGTGTATCATTTATCACCTTCTTCTTTTACTTTCCGTAACAGGTGCATTTCTACAAAAATTCAATCTAGAAATTTCACCTGAATTACGCATTTTAGGACTCCCTGAATAAAAATAAGAATCCACGTCTGTGTGTGGACGTGATACATACAAAAGAAACAGTAGGTTAAGTATGAAATTTGGAACTTAATCTTAGCGTCTTCCACGAAAGCGAAAAGGGTATTTTTAAGTTTATCCTTAAAATTGACAGCTTTTAGAATATATAGACCTTCTAAAAATGGTTCTATGGAATTCCAATAAAATGTCGTATGTTTAAGATACTTTCATCACAAATGAAATGTAATATTTTGAATGTTCTGGCAATAGTTTCTGAAGAAACTCTTCATTCTGTTTTACTTTTATATAACCAGTAAACTGTAAGAGATCGACAAAATATTACTTTACAAAAAACGTAGACTTCGCTGGAATACTCATTTTATGTCAAATTCAATTTTGCAAAGTTAAACTTGTTATGCAAACGGAATGTCGTCCCAAAGCCATCAGATGGGATTAGGACTTAAAATATTTGATTAACCTTTAAGCCTACTGTATTTTCCTTTTCATATTGTGTATACGTATAAGTAAAGTTATAGTGAACTACTTCTAGAATTATTTTATCTAAGTTGGTAGAAGAATATACTTTTTAAACAATGGTTCAGCGAAGAGTGGATAGGGAATATAAAACATCGTGTCTTTTATTATATAATATATTGATGATGTGCAATGAATCCACGTATACGTACGTCTTTCTGAGGGAATAAAACAGGTTTAACAGTTAGTGATGTAGTGCTGTCTAATTTGTCTTGCAATTGAATCTAAAAGTACGTAGAATATGTGTCAAAACTATCAGGGAATAGTGGCCTGTGTCACCAAACTACTAATAAACTTTAGGACAGCAAATAACATGTTAACATGTCTACTTGTCGGGTGTAAAATTTCTAATTCGTAACAAACCGTTATTCAGTTAAACGTTTCAGTTATTTCTAACAGTGATGCATTTTTAAAAGTTGCATTATAATGCATTGAGGTATTTACAATCGTGGACTTATTTTAATTGATCCAACGTCTCTAATGCTAGCAGAATTTTAATTTGATCCAACGTCTCCAGTGCTAGCAGAAGGCAATGAACACAATTCTACGATTGAGTGTTTAGTTGCACATATTACGGTTATACACATGTGATAGGTAACGTCCGAACCCGCAAACTCACTCCCTTCTATAATTCCCGCATGGCCACCTCAGGTCCTCCCCCCTCGGGATGGAAGTTTCGGTGTATTTGTACAACATTTACAATAGTATACCAGATCATGATAGATTGTGGGGAATAAGAGTATTCAAGACCCCAGAATTTCCTCCAAAAGTTTGAAAAGGATATACATGTCTGTGTTTTCGTTATCTTAGATCAGATAAGGAAGTGGAAACGTAGAGTCAAACTGAGAAATTCAATGCCATAGCCGGGATTCTCATATGAGAAAAATTGTTATTCTCAGTTTGCGTACCCCTCGATGACCCAGGTATCTGCGTTAGGAGTTTCGTTCCATGGCTCTTCTTCCCTTTGATATTTTTCTTCGTATCCTTCTTCTGAATTTTTCAGTCTGACTAAACGTTTCCACAATTTAGCCTACACACGGCCTGTGTGAAAGAACAATTAATTTCCACATAAGGAAGATCTTGTTAAATATTCACTTCCGTATTTGAGTTAGAGAGAAGAGGCGGCACTTCTTCCACCCCAAATAACGACTTAAGTTGTAAAAGGTGCCTAAAAATATTATCAAATGAATTTGATTGAAATGTTTAAAACATATTATATATATTAAACTTTTCGCAAAGAGCCTGTGAAGAACCACATTTCCATTCTGTCTGATCTTTATGCTCTATTTATATGCCGCTCTTAATATCTAAGTCCATTTTGGGCTCCTTTAGAGCAATTGCTCAGTAGCAGTGATGCTCATTCGCTTACAGTGGCGTTGGAATGGTTTTATTTTTGATGTTACTTTAACTTCAGATACATTCACACTCTCATTTATACTTCCGGACTCTAGGGAGGATACGGAATAGTCCTGGTTAATGAATAGCTCCCACACTCCAGCCGGGAATCTAATCCGGGACCTCTACATTTAAAGGATAACATGCTCACCACCAAGACAAAGATACAGGGTATCTGGACTTCCTATCACAGTCCTTTATTGCACTGCCATGAGGCTTCTGTATAAAACATATCAGAAAAACTGTTATTCTCATTTTGTGTACCCCTCGATGACCCAGGTATCTGCGTTAGGTGTTTCGTTCCATGACTGTTCTTCCCTTTGGTATTTGTGTCAGACACGTTTTTCTTTGTATCCTTCTTCTGAATTATTTATCATAGTAGTTTAGCACTACTATCGAATTTTAGAATATTTCCAAAACAAAATAATAGATAAACTACATACTCAAAATTAATTTTTTTTGTTAAAAATGGACTTTGAACAAACGTTTGAGCAACTAGCATTCCATTTTCAGGCGCTGTATAGAAGATTGGGAGATTATCGGCAGACCCCGGGCTGTTGAGGGGATCTTAAGCCTCACACACTCACTCACTCCCTGTCAACACACCCTGTGCGTTGAAATTTGTTCCATAACGTACTAATTGTGATCCTGGATGGCGGTGTTTGAAATTATTCACCCCAAGGCTCTCGAAGTCGTTCGAAGTTTCCCGCCATCTATTAATGTTCCACTGCTATATTTATCATAAAAGTTTTATTACTTATTTTATACAACTAGCTTGGTTAGCCTTAGCCATAACAATATATTCTGAGGCACAGAATACGAGTATATAATATTGAGGTCTTATTTTCCATTTTTGATTCAAGTTGCATGGCGTTAATCGCTTACTAGTGTATGGCTTTAGTAAGCATATGTCGCATTACTCTTTTTACCGTCTGGAAAGTTAGGCAAGAGGAAATAATTTTGTAAACGTTCCTCTAATCTTAACTACAAATGTAGACGTTTTTCTGAAAATACAGGAGTTAACCAATCTGTTTCTGAGAGCAGGAGCTCTCAGTAGAAGTTTCCAAATATTAATTACTTCTGTGGAATAGTAGGAAAGCTAATGTGTATAGGTAAAATGGGGAAATTTTTATGTTGCGAACTTTTAATATAATGCAGTCTAAAGTAAAATTTAAAAGTTCAGAAAGAATCGCTTTAAATTTGGGATAGTAAAAATATAACATCCCGTTTTGGTACTTATCTGCAAATTTCAAGGGAAAATTAAGGAGAGTGGTAGTAAACGAACAGCACAGGATAAGAATAAGATAAATAAAATATTTTTTAATTTTTATCCCGCGCCAAATGTATAAAGCGGGCAATTTCTAATGTATATGTAAGTCCCTAGAGCACTTCTGAGAACCATTTCAATAGTTGAAAAATCTTCCGTTGTTGAAAAGTTCTCTTCCTTCTAAGGATCGCCTGCGGTGCCGTATGCAGTAAAAACGGGCGTTAAACACTACACATTTCATTTCCTTCTAAGGGACATCGAACAAAAAGCCTCTAAGGTAATTCGATTAAGTAACCAAGAGCTAAAAGTATTTACAAAGTCCGCGTTTGGAGCATTAAGTAATAAATAAGTAATATTAGTTACCCGTTAAGTAAGAAAGCATGGGGCAACGTTTAAAAACAAACGCTGGCTACATTTCTCTCCCAGATAAATATACAGCTAACCATAAAAAACAACTAAAGTAATTAAAATACAGATTTTAAAACCACAAATGGTCTTGTTTGTAGCGGAAGGAACCTATAATTTACATTTATCAAATACTACACGTGTGTACTGTGATACTGTGGCTAAAGCTTTATGAGATTAGCACCGGTCAGTTGCAAACACCGGAAGCCCTATCCTCGGATATCCAGAACGTTCTGCATGTTTTCTCTTCTAGAACAATCTGGAAATCTAAATTGCTGCTACGACGAGCGGCGTAAACCAATGTGGCTCGGTAGAGGTAGATATTACTACAATTGAGACATTATTCCTCGAAGATGTTGAAAGCGGCCCATAGCAGCGTTTTACATTTTGTGCAAGTAACGCAGCGTGACATTTACTAATTGCTGTATTGCTCTCTTTGTTGTTGCCAAACCCTGAGATCTAGGAGTTAGAGCCTAACCTTTTCTAGGTTAGGTTGCAGGTCCATAAGCGGTGGAATGCAATGAACTTCATCCGACGATAAAGTACTTAGCGTGCCCCAACCCGCTCTTCCAACGAAGCGTTATCTGTCCGACACCTGCTGCTAGAGTGTTTTGCCCAGCACACCTTAGGACGTCCCTGCAGCTGCCGGTCAGCTTTGCAGAAATGCTGGCGGATGGCAACAAAGCGGCGGAGAAACTTTTTAACTTATTTTCTGAGTTACATTTTAGAATTTAGTGAAGAGATTTTTTTTTTTTTTTTTTTTGGTTTGGCCTTATACTTCCTTTTATTGCCTCTTTGTTTTGTTGTGTACACCTATATATTGAGAGTTTATTTACACTTGTACTAAGTTTTAGAAGCGTTTATATCTGGCTTTTGCCATGAGCAGTTGAGCACCCTTATACACACATCATGTCCCCCCCTCGAAACGAAATAAAGTCTGTGCTTTTTCTCGTAGATTTACAGCACGTAATAGATCCTCAAGCCTCATAAACAGGCCTCTGAGGAAAATTGAAGACCACTTCAATAAAATACACATTTGACGCTGAGAAACTTAGGGGTGAAAGAGCCATCATAGGCAAAAGCACAATTTTAATTTCTAGACTTCGTGGTGACCATTCTATCCAGACAAATATCCACATATATAGAAATTTTTCTCTTAGAAATCACAGAACGATTAGTGGATAGTAGGCACACTCTATCGAATCATTAATAGTAGTCATTATCACTATCCATTAGAACCTGATTGGTTGATGTCAATACGTCT
Source organism: Mantis religiosa (assembly GCA_030765055.1). NCBI lineage: Eukaryota > Metazoa > Arthropoda > Insecta > Mantodea > Mantidae > Mantis > Mantis religiosa. The sequence continues at coordinate 227,966,574 of CM060950.1, forward strand.
GATATTATTGAGATACACGTTTTTGTTTCCCTTTTTTCAAATAGCTCCAAGGTTTGCCTTATATACAGATATGCTCAAACTGTAACAAGCGGTTGAACCAGCTGCTCCTCAGTTGTTAGGTGGATACTTTCCTGTGTTTAGTAGTACAGTTATGTCTATATACAGTAACCGATTGTTTAAGGTGTATTTCGTCGCACTACACCAGTCTTCAGAAAACTGCTTCACCTTCATGCACCTCGTTCAAAATAACTTACAAAATCTCAAAGATCCTTCTGGATTATTTTTAGTAAATTATAAATCAATTGTTGTTGAAGCAATATCAATTTTAGACGTTAAACAATACGATTCAACGATCTAGATAAGGTATTAGCTTACATGACTTTCCTCCTCTTAGATTCTTAAAGACTTGGCCATACCTTTCAGCAACCATTACTTTTTCTAATTTGATGAACTGACTGATAAACTTGCTGATTCCGCATTACTAGCGGACGTTTCCTTTTGAAACTTGCTGCTAAACATTTATAACCTGATTTTTGTGGGAATAGTGATTTTAAATGCCAGGAAGTCGTGTCATATTTCCCAAAACTGTTCCCAAAAACCTGTCTTCCGAGAATAAGGTACAGAATCGTTGATCTTGAGTTAAAGTTCTGTCCCATATGAATACGTTGACCAAAAAGAGGACAAAAACTAAGCACAAACAAATGGTTAAAACAAGAACTCAGAAAAACTGGAAAAACTAATAAACATTAAAATCCAAATAACTTTTCTAAATTCGTTTAATAAACCAATCGTGGAAGTGCATACCGACGTATGCTCGTCCCCGAATATATAGGACTTCATGGTGCATATCAATATACGTACTCTTATCTGTCTACCTTCAAGGCGACAATCATGTCTGTGTACATATGACAATAGTTATTACAATTTGCTTTATTCAGCTATGTTACTTAAACTTAGACCTGACAAAATGTGCTGGCGATAGGCAAATGCAATATTGGTAGCTGTTTCTCCCGTTTTCTTCATCATGCCCAATTGTATCTATCTTCCTCACTGGCCTGTATTCTTTGTCCTTGAACAAATGTGTTGAGAACAGCAATATGACCATTTCGGACAATCAGTTGTTCGTTTTTGTCGAGTAACAAGGTATTATTACCTAATATCTTCGTAACTTCACATGATTGGTTGCACTTCAAGTATCGTTTGTATGTTGATCATTTGTATCAGTTGCATGGTTTTGTACTTTATTGCACAAGGTTACCTAATTATTTGCTCCTTATCTCCTTACTTTTATTCTGTTCCTCTAATTTTTGGTCCTTGTTCCTTTGGCTTTATTCCATGTAAACCTACATGAAAATATATTTCTTCCGTAGAAATAGATATGTTTCTGTTGTGCATCGGTAACGTTATTGGCATGTTTGGCTGAGCTTTGCTGTTAAGGTAAGTTTCAACCAACGCGCTTATTGTAGTTTCATCTACAGGAAATGCCCGCACCGTATGTTCTTCCACAAACCTATACCGTCATTTGACTTGGAATATCGTTGATCGCATTCCGAACATTATGTAGCTAAAAGCAGCAATGATTCTGCTGCTGTGGCATGCTAATCACAGAAACGTGATACTTCATCTGTTAGCTTCTCTTAGTGATGAGGTTGAGGGACGTATTTTTAGACAAAACAATGTTTTATGTCTTAGTGGCGCATGGCTTCTTTGAACTTCTTACTGACGATTACAGTAACGTTATCACTTCACATAGATTACTTCAAATCCCGTTTGCAGGTACAATTGAGCTTAAGATATGGTTGAACATTTGGTACTGATGGTCATTTCCAGTAGTTGCAACTCTAACTGTCTGCTAGACAAATGTTCAACGAAGGGAATTGTGGGAACATTCAAGCAGTTGCAGAATAATTGTACTTGAACAGTTAGCATACTGACAGCTACATTTTTAAGTGATATCTGTGACTGAAAATGAACGGACAAAGAAGGAATCGTGGACTATAAATCGGAGTTCTGATATTGAACCACATATCATGGTAGGAATTTCCTTACTTTATTAGCATTCCTAGAATTATTCTAAGCTGTTTTAAGGTCCTGGGTGTTAAGAGTCCTTTTGAAAGTGTTATTGGAATGAACTTGGGATTGGCTTTCTTGTTCACTAATAGCCAGGGAATTCTCCTTCCTATGCACAAGACTAAAATATGGAGGCTCTATCATTCTTGTTTCTTAGTGTTTTGTTTAACACATAGTTAACATATCTGGTGTGCTCTTCAATGTTTGGGAAATACCTGATGAAAGTATAAGTGCATCTCAAAAGGTTCTTTGTTTTGTAGTGAGTTAACGTAAGCCTTAGTGTCTCAGGTTGCAAAGGTTCGGTAAAAAATCGTACGCTATCGTATGCAGCTGTATATTACCTCCATTTAAAGTGTGTCTATATCTGACATTCTCACTGTTAGTCTGAAGCACTTATGACAGTAAGCTCATTTAATGACATTAGTTTTAGCAATAATCAACGATTCACTTAATTAAACACTATTCCATTTTACGTTTCGTTGTAGAATGACATTATCCTCTTCGACAGAATTTACTCCTGACACCTGTTTATCTTGGTAGCGATGACCCACAACATTCATGAGAGTTGTTTCAATTTCATCTCTTGTTCTCCTGTTGAAACTACACCTTACTATCTGCAAAGTTTTCCATATACTCTTAATTTTCTTTAGCCCATGCTTTGAACACCAGGGACGCCTTCATTTTTAATGGAGCAGTTTTAATCTTTTGCCGATGTTCTTGCTGCTTAAACAATACATACATTAATGTTAACTTTCAAAACTTACCAAAAATGTTTTACTCCAATCATTAGCACTGCAACTTGTTAAAATGAAGCTATGCAACATTGTGCAATTTAATGAGCCAAACATATAACTTAATGGAATCCTAGAGAAAGAATCACCCTGGAGTAACAATAAGCAGGTTGGTTGAAACTTACCTTAAAGAAAAGCTTAGCCAAGCAAGCCACTAACGTTACCCATGCACCACAGAAACATATCTATTTGTACTGAGGAAATATATGTGTAGGTTTACATGGAATAAAGCCGAAGGAACAAAGACAAAAAGTAGAGGAACTGAGTAAAAGTATGTAGATAACGAGCAGTTAATTAGCTGACCCTGTGCGATAACGTACAAAACCATGCAATTGATACAAACGATCAACATATAAACGATACTTGAAGTGCAACCAATCATGTGAAGTTACGAAGAAATTGGGTAGTAACACTTAGTTATACGACATGAACAAACAACCCATTGTCCGAAATTGTCTTATGGCTGTTCTCAAGTCATTTATTCAAGGACAAAGAACACAAGTCAGTGATGAAGGTAGATACAATTGGACATGATGAAGAAAACGAGAGAAACAGCTACCAATATTGCATGTACCTATCGCCAGCACATTTTGTCAGGTCTAAGGCTAAGTAACATAGCTGTAATATAGCAAATTGTAATAACAATTGCCATATGTACACAGAAATGATTATAGGCTTGAAGGTAGACAGATAGGAGTACCTACATTGATATGCACCATGAAGTCCTATATATGTGGAGGAGCATACGTAGATATGCTCCTCCACGATTGGTTTAATAAATGAATTGAGAAAATTTATTTGTATTTTAATGGTATTTTCTTAATTTTTCCAGTTCCGTTGAGTTATTATTCTAACCATTTATTTGTGTCTAATTTGTGTGCTGCTATTTGTCAACTCACTGATGTTGGGCAGAACTTTAACTCAAGGTCAACGATTCTGTACTTTATAGCTGGAAAGCAGGACTTTGGGAACAGATTTGGGGAAAATGATACGAATTACTCGGATTTAAAATTTATGCTCCATCCAGAAAAAGGTAATAAATATTTAGCAACAAATTCCATAATACAGCATCTGTCGGCAATGCAGAAGTTAAGCAAGTTTAATAGCCAGTTATTCAAATTAGAAAAAGTAATGTTTGCTGAGAAGTATGTCCAAAGGCTTCTAGGAACAAAGAGGAGAGGAGCCATGAGACTTAGTACCACCCTAAATCTTTGAATCGTATGGCGTAGCCTCAAAAATTGGTACTCCTTCGACCAATATTGATACACATTTATTAGAATATGACCCAGTTCGATATTTGAGTTCTTTGCAGTTATTTAAAACGAGGTGTAGGAAGGTGATGCAATTATATGAATAGTGTTTGGTGCAATGAAGTACACCTTAAACTATCGGTTGCTGTAACTAGACGTTATTGTGCCACTAAACAAAGAGAAAAAGCACCTAACAATTAAGGATCAGTTTATTCACCCCTATGTCACAGATTGGGCGGATCTGTCATGTAAGGGAGACCCTGGACCTTTGAACGCAAAGGTACACAAAAATGCGGGACTCAACAATATCGGACGTATTGAGAGCAACCAATCTGGTTCTAAAGGATGGTAATGATGACTTATTATCAACTTGATAGAGTTTGTGAGTACTATCCGCTAATTAAACAGCAGTTTGTAAGAGGAATACTTGTAAATATGTGGAAGTTTGGCTCAAATGAATAATCACCAAGTATCCAGAAATTGAAAATGTGCTTTGACTTATCATTTCTCTTTAACCTCCATGTTTCTCAGCATCTCATTATGTATTTTTGTGAAATGCTCTTGAATTTTTCTGAGAGGCCTCTTTATGAGGCTTGTGGACCTTTTACGTGCTGTGAATCTGCGACAAAAGAGCACAGTCCTAATTTCCCCCCGAGGGGGGGACATGCTACCCACATTCCGCAACCTCCGAATCTAGAGAATAACTTGTTAACCCTATTATGTGTTTCAATATAAAAACAATTTCAATTGAATATGTAAAATATTAAATTTTTGCATCTGTTTGGGCACACTAGCAACCCATAAGATGGAGAATTAGAAGCAATCAACACCTCGCTGAAACAGCTCTTCAACCATGTGAACTCTTTCTCTAAAGCAGTGATTCCAAGCGATTCAAAATCAGCAGTTCAAGCCCTATCCTTACTGTACCCTAACAATAGAATCCTTGAAATTTACCGTTCATTACGAATACTACGCGGTCTACAAAAGCGAAATACACTTCCAGTGGATTCCATCCCACTCTGGAATTACAGGCAATGAAATAGCAGATTCCTTGGCAAAAAAATGAACACAAATAAAACAAAGCTGCCAATAAACAACCTCATTCCACACATCAAAACTACATATAAACAATAGAATCACCTTATTCTGGAAAGAAGAATGCAAAGAAAAAAGTACCAAAAATCAATGTAAAATTCTGCAAGGAAGTAAAAATCCCATCCTAGACTACCCAAGAAGCAGTACTGTTGCCATCTTCCGACTGATTACTGGCCACGACTGTTTGGCCGCTCATCTACACAGGATTAATATTTTTGAATCTCCGACCTGCACACTGTGTAGGGGCCCGAACTCTTTGTTGGATGGAGATCATCTGCTCCAGTGCAGTGCCCTGACAAAAACAGATGGAGAATTCACAGCACAACTAGTCACACGTTATTGGGAGGCCAGAAGGAAAGTGGAAATTCTCCAACTCCATGAGCATTAGCAACCAACCAACCAACCACCATTATTTTTTTCAAGTGGGAAGAGTTCTCGCCTGTAGCGAATCAGATGGGTTAGAGCCTTCAGCGTTGCAACCTCGCTATCCCCACTCATTTTATATTAAGAACGCAAAAGTTCCAAAAGTTTAGTTTAAAGTTAATTATAGGTTATGAATTACTTATGTTTCTAATACAACGCAAATAACAGCGGTGCATCCGTATAGCTGTGAATGTTGCTTATGTTAAGAGATAAAATGCATCACCATGATATACTGCTTACACCCTTCCTCCAGATAGAACTTTCCTTCAGTGAAAAACAAATCTGTTTAACCATTTCAAAACTACTTGTATCCATACCGTAGCTTTGTATTTAAATATACTGCAGCAGGTTAAAACTGGGTAGCTATTATTTATTAGCTCGCGTTCTGTTTAGTTGTTGATATTTGACATTCTCGTTCATGCCCGCCTCGGTAGCGTAGATGGTAGCGTGTCTGCCTCACTTTCATGAGGTCTCCAGTTCGAATCTCGGTCAGGGTGAGTTACCTGGATAAGGTTTTTCCGGGGTTTTCCCTTATCCTGAAAGACGAATGTCAGGGAACTCAAAACTTCATGGACCCCGGACTCATTTGAGAATCATTTCAAACATTTCGTTCATCGTCCGATATGACTTAACGTTGGAGGACGTAAAGTATAAAAAAAGAAATCTCGCTTATGAGAAACAGTTATCGTGGATCCCACAGCTAAATTTAACTGAAAGAATTCTAAAAGAGTACCGTCAAAATCAAAATCTGATTGGCTCCCATAAATGTACACACAGAACTGTAGTCGGAAGCAATAATTCCAGGTTTTCCAAAAACAATTATTCACGATAACAACATACTGAAAGTCAAAATAGCATGAACACCTTTGAAGGTCCGAGGTATAGGTGAACTGAAAAAAAGGCAATTCAGGAATCACTGGACACCAATGGTGGGAGATAAAGTTCTAGCCAGATCAAACACGTTATCGTAGTATCGACAAACACCTTTTCTTCAAACGCCAGGCAATAACAGCCAACGTATTGAGTGAAACCTCACACAAGATAGCAGATTCAAATATAAAGAACATGTTTTAAGCAGCATAAATCAGATCTAACATAAATCACCCTGAAGCATGCCAAAATCAGGCCCTGCGACTAATAACCGGTGCAGCAAAGTCAACTCCAACCACGGCAATGCAAGCCTTAACATGGAACTATCCAATACATCTAACTTTATAGGAGCAGGCACTAACACAACAATAAAAAATATTGTGGTTAAAAACAACAAAATGGGAGAAAAGGTTACTACAGCCAATCAAGATTAAAACACAAACAGTTTCCTACACATGGTAATGGAATTAAAAAGAGATCAGAATCTTCCTAATTCTAAAGAAAACATTTTAATCAAAGAAAAACCACTGAATTGTGACCAATTAAAATTCAATTAGATTTAGAACAAATAGTTACAAAATCTGAAACTTCCAAATCTGTACTAAACGCATTAGCATTAGAAACTGTGCAAAATAGATACCCACTTGAAGAATGGTTCCATATCTACACAGATGGATCTAACTTGGACAACAACTCAGTTGCAGGAATTAAGTGTGCACTGTTCTCGTTCTATCAACCAGCAGGATACCACACAACAAACTCTGATGCAGAAGTAACGGCTATTCATATTTCACTCCAACACCTTCTATATAGAATAGATAACTTAAAAAATGTTGTCATACTTTCTGATTCTAAAGCAGCATTGTGTGCAATAAGTTCATATAAAATTAGGTCAATCCAAATTAAAGAATGTCACAAAACGATACAACAACTTCAAAAACTACAGAACAGAATTATATTACAATGGATACCTGCACATTGTGGAATTGATGGAAATGAATGAGCTAATTTCCATGCCAAAAAGGTGCAAATTTACTTTATAACAAAAGTTAAAACTTAGCCTTTACATGCGTTAAAAGATTAATTAAAAGCAAATATAAAAACAAAAAAATCCAATATCTAACAAAGCCAAAGATCAAGAATGGAATATTTTAATTAAAAATCCAGAAATTATTCCAGAAATCCCTAAAGCTGCATTAGCAAATTTTAGATTACATACGGAACATGATTATTTGGCCAAACACACAGAATAGGAATTTATACAAGTCCAAATTGTCCTCTATGCAACAAGGAAGAGGAAATGACTGAAGAACATCTTTTAACCTGTGAAGCCCTACCTGCCGGACCCATCACACAGAAATATTAGAGAGCAAGAGAGCTAATGGCTTCATTGCCAAAGCATAGCATTAGAAAACAACATATAAAGAGCATTATAGTAAGTATAACCAGCTCTATTTATCTATTTATATTAAAATGTTTGGCACATTATATAGCACATTTTGCTTACCTTTATCATAAATTACGTGCACCTAATGATTGCAGTAAACCATTGTTGGTTCTCAAAATCAATTTTGAAACTATTGCCTCATCTGCTGTCCTTTGCAATGTTGTCGGTTTATACCTTGTTACCCATGCATGGATCTCCACTTGTCCTTTAGAGAAAGAGGCCTCTTTTCTCCATCATCCTGTATGAAAAATGTCTCGATATACAGAGGTTGTCGTTGAGGTATTTAATTTTTCCAGGCTTCTACTTCGTTGGCCTGGATGTACCTGGAGCTTCCATGAACAGAGTTGCTCATTTCCTGGGTGAAGCTGTCTTCCTTAGGAGAGTTTTTGCCTGCTACCTATTTGTGTACAACACATAAAGAGAGAGCAATACCATATACACCTACTCACACATCATAACATTACGGAAATATATGGTGGTAGTAAAATATATGGAGGCACTACTAACATAATTTCCAAACCCCAAATACACATGGGTAGGGTCAATGTGCTCAAGCCACAATATAAGTCGAAGAATGTGAAATTTTTGTTTTGTTTCTCAGCAGTGTACAAGCGCAGCGGCATCACGTATATTAGTGCTATATGCAAAGAGAATGAGTAAGTGGGATTTAAGAACCCATTGACAACTAGGCTAACAGTTATAGACTGCTATAGTTTGAGCCCAATGTATATAGAGTACTATACTTTCTCTTACATTATAAACGCTTATGCTCAAGGATATATAGTAGCGCCATTATCAGTCAGTGGTTGGTACTCTTCCATTTACTGCGAATCAAACCTGTTTTAATTAATGTGTGTTAGTTCATTTTTATACGTTTGTGCATAATATCGATATAGTTGCACTCCTACTGTACATTCGTAAACCTGCGGAATGTGATACTTGGCCAAACCCAATCCAGTTACACTTATATGCTTTCGACCTCTCCCTTGCTGCTACTTATCTACTTGACTTTCTAGCAAGGGGCGTGCCAAACGAAGCAGCATCCGGCATGGTCACCCTCGGATGGGTGCACATCTCGATGTTAATAGCAAAGACACGAGCCAGGCGATTTACTCTGAGCACGGTTAAACCTGGGTGGCCTATTCTCAGTCCTGGTGAACTCACGCATAAGCCATAGCACTTCAATGATAATTACTGACTTTGAATTTGACCTCTTTTGTTCTTTTTTAATTCGTTTCATTTAATCCCCGCCTTTAACTGCATTGACCATATCGGTGGCCGTTCTCATTTGGAACATATCGAAGGTGTTAACTCGTATTTGTTGGATTTTAATCATTAGATCACATCACATTCATACTCTCATTCATACTTGCAGACTCTGGGGGATAAGGAATTATCTTGGTAGGAGAACAGCCGCCAAACACACTGCCGGGAATGGAACCCTTGACCTCTAGCACATTAGGCAGGTGCTCTACAAATTGAGTTCCCAGTCCAGCTCTTTTCTGTTCTTGTTCACTCTCTAAGGAATATTATGCGTATAGTTGAAAAGAGATTAAAAATATTAAAATAATAATTATTAACCAATTCGAACCCTAAAATTGCGTAACAAGTGGGCATTAAATTTTAATTTAAATTCTAGTTATATTTATGCCAATAATCAGTATTAAACATTAATTTTCTGGCATCTGAGTTTTAAGTTTTAATTTATTGAATTTTGACATTTTTGTTGGTGAGTATCCAGTAATAAAGTTTACAAAAAATACGGTGAGTAGACAGGTAACCGTATAAAAGTGCTACAGCTAAGAGCTGACCAAAAGCAAGGCCAATGATGCTACTAATAGCAATGCTACTGTACTCTGGTTACCTAGATCTGGAACAGAGGTAAACAAATCACGTTTGTGTATCCTTCCGCCAGGCTATAAATGAATGTGTACAAAAGCACCTCTCTCATTATTTGTCCCATGGTTATACCATGGAGTTAAGCTTTTATAAAGAGAAAACGAACCCACAAATGCAAGACACAGGCCACTCGCATCATGTGAATTATGCTCAAAGAAATAACAATATAAAAATTCGGAAGTCTATTAGGCTAAAAATAACAAATGAAACAGCACTAAATTACGTTAGTTCATGTTCCATTCGGACAAGGGCTGCAGATCCATGTCTGAATCAAAGTTTCAGTCATTCGACGAACTGTCACTAATATTGATACTGACACTCTCCACCATTATATCAGTAAAGCCATTGATCTGTCAGGTAATTCTTCTTTGATGACGTGTCATGTACCTGCCACATCTCAAGTAACTGTGCATGAGCATCTACTACAGGATTTACTTTACACCTTGTGCTTCATTTGGAAGCAAGGATATTGGGCTAAATAGTGCGCTCTCACATCAGAATAAAACAACAAAAAATCTTATCCCAAGAGAAGAAAATGCAATATATTTTACTCTACGGAGCTTTTACCTATATCCGCATGGATATAGAAATTTGTAGTCAAGATTTAAGTGAAAATAATAAATCATTGATTGAATTCAAAGGTAGAAAAATGTTACACGCTTTGGATAAGTAACACCCTAAGAGAAATAATAATAAACAAATTACTAAGTAATTAATTACAAAAGATTTACTTTTCACTAGAGCGGATAAGGGTAATATGATTTTAATTTTAGATAAATGTGATTGTATAAATAGCAACGCAAAGAAGGTACCGGTAATGAATGTGCTGTGGGACAAGGACAGCGAACGTGTGTGACAGAGAACGCCTGCTACACAAAAGCACGCCGTTAAAAAAGCTTGCGCCCTGTTCACTCATTACATTAAAACCTAGAAGATTCATTCACAAAAGTAGAAGCCATCAGAATGTTTTTGAATGGTCTGTAACTGTACTGACGGGGGGTGTCATGAATCTGTCCAGGGAGGGTGTGGGAAACTTCGCCAGCCCCCTTGCGTCTCGTCGCTCGGAGATTTACTCTCCTGTGGAGGGGTACCTTAACATGAAGGCGAAGATTTCATAAAAATTGATAAAGACCCTCTAAAACCATTCCATGTGGTGATAGGCCACATAGTAAAATAAATTTAAACAGCTATGTTATATTATTACGCTATTAATTAATTACGAAATGTGTATATATTGAATAAGTGGTGCTTTTAGAATATTTGTCATGTGAAGCATTTTTATGATGCTGTATAACTATATTTTCGCACATAAAGGCATACATACGCATCCGGCTCATAAAATATATAGGTACAGCCTGTTACAGTACATACATTCACCAAATTCCATGTACGTATCAATTACTCACCCCAGCTAATAAAGGTATTCAAGTATATTAATAAATTATGTGGTTTTAAAGTTGTAATGAATTGTGGTTTAAAATTGTTTAAAAAAAGATTTGTAGCTTATAATCCACTTATCTTTATAATACGCAATGTTCTGTGGTTCTTGTTCTGTGCCAATCACACAGGCCAATCACTACTAGTTGGAGATTTGGGATAAAACGTGTACTAGGAGGAGTTTATTAAGCAACGTTCTGTGCCAATCACACAGGCCAATCACTACTTGGAGGCTTGGGATGAAACGTGTACTAGGAGGAGTTTATTAAGCAACGTTCTGTGCCAATCACACCGGCCAATCACTACTAGTTGGAATATATGGATTTATATTCTTTGTTTTGTCTTCGGATGTAGGTAGTACTGGGAACGTGACATAGCAAAAGGAAAATGTAGTAACCAAAATTTCCCTATCGGAGTTTGTTTTCACTGAGGATGAACGCAAAATGCCTTCGAAATCGATTTGAAAAAGAAGAAGGAAGTTTTAACATCAACTTCTTAAGATAAATGAACACCATGGTAGGTCAAAGTATAAAATCTAAAATCCATAAAAAAGTTAAGATGCCTAAATGGCTGGTAATTATATCCTAAAACGGACATTTTAAAACAATTTTAAAACTGTGGCCACTGCTTGCTCGTCGTCCACTAGGATCCCTTCCAAGCTGGCCGGCAACTGGAGAGACATCGAAGACGTGATAGGCTAACACATTTTAGCAGGACATGCCTGACCGAAAGGGCTGCATCACAAAGCGGGCAAACTAGAACAGGGCTTCGACTTAATAAGAATGAATGAGTTAAAAAGCAGTGGCCAATGCGCAGCCGAACCAAACGTACCTCTTCCTGGCAGAATGCACGGCAGGTGGTTCTCCACGGCACCGGAAGATCTTTTATGTCACGGAGCTTATTTCTGTTCAGAGCACACCACTTGTCTGGCCATGAGCGCAGCACGGCTTTCCGTAACATGCTGCCAAAGTCTTCCGCGGCTACAAACGGTAAGGTGACCTGCAGCTGTTTGGTGGCTATCTTCCCTGCTGAGTCCCTACAGACTACTGACTGACGGGTCCCTACAGGCTACTAACCGCTTTAATATAAGCATATTTAATTATATTATTATGATGTGCCAAACTCAGAAAGAATGTGTGGAAACATATTATCTGCTTAGAAATGCAGAGAAACAGTTTCCATGTGCTGAGGCTCTAAGAGAAACTGTAGAAATGGCAGAGCAAGTGGGTTATTTTTTTAAATAATGGAAAAGATTTTCCTGGAATGCAGTGCATCAGGAAGCTAACAGTCAAGTAGTCAGCCAGAGTTGGGATCTAATTTTCAGACACCTCCGAAATCTGTACAGAAAACCCATAAAAGTCAGCAGAGTGCAGAAAATATAACTAGAGAGTTGATTATACAGGAGACGGTGAACGACTATATTTGTGTAGTGTTATTCGGTGTTATTAAAAGTGTACTATTGGACAACCGGCTAAACCTGTCAGTAATTTCACTTCTGGACGTTATCATTAAAGCTTCAACTTCAAGTGTAAATGTCTAAATGAAGTGTAAATTTTCTTTGAAGATAAGTGAAGCATCTGTTACATATAATTATATTTGTGTAGTATTTGTTGCCTCACTGCAACTAGCTCCACTTTTTACGTAATTATTATTATTTGTATTAGTATTTGAAGTATTCTGTTTGGCTATCTTCACCTTTAAGTTACTAGGGACAATTTTGCTTAAAATATTAGTGCGTTTAATTTAAATATTCAGATACTAGATCTCAAATTAAACTATGATTAAAACTTCAGAAGAAAAAGAGCCAGTCCGGTTCAACACCCCCGACTCAATCTCGCCGAAGACTGCGAAGAGTTAACATCACCTCCTAAAAGCCTCGCAGCAGTATGGGCAAAAAGGACACCGCAGCACGGAGAAAGACCAGTCAGACACCAAAGCCGCTGCAGCCCTCACCTGCCACCTCTCGGGCGCTGACTCCCACCGCGCTGCCAGTACCGTTAACCCAGAATGTTTAGAAAGACATGAAGAAATATTGCATTATAAGGGGGCTGAACCAAATTCTGCATTGGATAGTTTATCCGTTGAAGATGGTAATCAAGCTGAAACTAGCACATTCCATGGAAAGTTGGATAGAGTATTTTCCAAAGGAAATGAAGCTTCTTCTTTTAGCAAAATAGAAAAGCATTCAAATCAATCCTCCGTAGACATCACTGTTGATGTTATTGTTAACAACAGTTATTATTCAAATAATGCTCAATCCAATAGTAATTGAATCTGTTTGTTCATGTGATCCAAAGTAAGATGATCTACTAATTTGAGCTACTAAAGAAAATCATGTAGTCAAGGTATTAAGGATTTTTCTCTTTTAATTACTCAGCAGGAATGTGAAAACTCTTTCAATTTTGAAAGATGGAGCGCATTGTCACCCTCAAGTCCAGATTCCTCAAAAAGCATGGATGATTTCCTTCTATGTGGTAGCATTGCCAACACAGCACTGACTTCTTATTCCATGACAAATGTAACCAAGATCTCTGCCTTTTCCTTAGACTTCCGTTATGGAGATACTGAAGACTCTGTACCCAGCAGTTCCATTTCTACCCCAGGAGGGAGCTCAGATGGTATGCCATCTGGCATGGATGATGCAGATAGTTATTGTTACCCTGGCGGCAGACTCGCGAAACCGATGAATAAATGATGGCCCGTGGAGATTCGGGAAACTTCGGGGCCAATCGTTACCGGAAGTGACAGACAGTTGAGCGAAGTGTTTGAAAAAATAAACAGTTTTAGGTTATCTAGCAAATTGAATTTGTGAAGAGTGTATTTGCTACGAGAATAAAGTACAGTTTTTGTGTTTGTAACCTCGACCTTTATTTCACGAACCCACAAAGTTACATTATTATAGAGGAGAAGGAGCTGCCCGCATCGCTTACCGGCAAATTTTGGGCCAAAGCCTCCCCTAAGAGGCCAACCACACCACCTCTTCAGGCTCCAAACTCAACATGGCCACACCTGGCGCCTGGACCCTCAATTACTCTGCAGCCAGCCACTAGGACTATGCAACCGAAATGAAATACAAGACATTTTCCTACACCCTCCTTCACAACCACCAAATAGAGGAAGAAAACAAAAACGACAAACGACCTGCCCGTTTAATTTCATGTGTTGTGCATGTATGATAGTGTTTTTTTGGTTTATGATTATAATTAATATGCTTGTTAATATTTAAATGTAACTGATGTAGGACTTTAATTGAACGACATACTAACACACGCTTCAAGTGATGTAACATTACTCTTGCTCACAACTATAAGTACCTTAATGTACTTGGATGCAATAAAGTTTATTGACAACTAAAAAAGAAAAATATCAGGGGAAGCAGAACCCCAGTGCAAACTCCAAATAGTTCTCATGTATCGGCAAGTGTTTTGGAAAGCCTTCTGATGAAGCAGGATCAGTCAAATGACGAACTAGGGACACTATTTCGAACTAGTTTCGTTATTAAGTACAGAAGCTCTCATTTTTATTGTGAGTTTTAGTACCACTATTATCTTTATTTATTATTTAATGCCTTTATAATAATTCTTTATTATCACTTTAATATTCCATCCATTACCTACTCTGAAAATTGTGCTAATTTTATTGGAGCTTCCAATACATTAAAATGCCTAGATCTCCTAGAACTTCAAAAGCAGTCTAGGTTCCAAGATATAGAGTGGAAGTTCAATCCCCCTACTACTAGTTGGTGGGAAAGATGGTGCGAGCGGCTGGTGGCTGAATTGTCTTCTGCCAATTAGTCTTCTCCCAGCCATCAGTAAGCTGTTTGAAGAAGTTCTCCAACTGCGTCTACAAGCCCTGCTGGACCGTCATCATGTGCTACAACTAGAGCAATTTGGATTCCGGCGTCATCGCTCAACAACTAACCAGCTCCTCCGAATAGTGGACGAAGTGGTCAGAGCATTCAACAATTGTCACTACGTTGCAGCCCTATTCCTTGATATTTCCAAAGCCTTCTGCTCTGTATGGCATGAAGGCCTCCTTCATCGCCTAATTCACTACGATATCCCTTCCTAATTAATCCATCTAATCCACAGCTACCTAAAACCGATCCTTCATCGTTGCTAGGGACGACATCATCTCTCAACGTTATGCCATCAACGCAGGGGTACCCCAAGGCAGTGTCCTGGGGCCCCTGTTATTCCTTGTGTACATCAACACTCTTCCTACCTATAGAGGCTGCAACTTATATATGTTTGCAAACGACACAGCTCTGACGGCCACTTCTAAACATCACACATATGCGGTGAAACGGGCACAGTTATATGCTAATATGCTGTCCACTTGGTTTATCACCTGTCGTCTAAAGGCAAACGCTACTAAGTCCCAGGCTGTTACCTTTACCAGGCGAAATCTTCAAGATGTCCCCAATCTCCTGCTAGCAGAAGAAGAGGTACCATGGTCCAACACAGTAACTTATCTCCGGGTCACCCTAGATATGAAGCTAACCTGGAAGGCCCACATCACAGCACTGGAAAACAAAGTAGCAGAAAGATGGCAATGTTGTACGCACTATATGACAGAAAGGCAACAATGGTGCTGAGGAACAAGATCCTCCTCTACAAGTAGGTTCTGCGACCTGCATTAACATATGCCTGCCAAGTCTGGGGAGATGCCGCAAGAACACACCTCCACAAGTTAAAAGTACTACAAAACCGCTATCTTCACATCGCAACCCATGCCCACTGGTACATTCCCTAGCGACAATATTCACTCCAACCTCCAATTTCTAAATCTCATAGACCAAATCGTACACCTTTCTAGAAGCTTCTATGCTAAACTTCCATCAACTACGATAACATTTTTTAAACATCATCACCACCATGTTACCCACCATCCTTTAGATTAGATTAGATTGATTTGCGTTCAGTAGGTTCACTTGTAGCCAGAAAAGGCTGTGAACAATGAACATGTCTAGGTTTTTTTTTTTTTTTTTTTTTTTTTTTTTTTTTTTTTTTTTTTTTTTTTTTTTTAGAAGAAACCTTTTAGGAAGACTAAAACAGCATCAGAGTAACAGCTATAGACAAATATTCTGTCGCGTCTCTTTCTTTGTAACATATGTCTCTGCTTCAATATTACATTCAACAGGATGCCAGATTTGCAAGCCAACAGATTCTTAAACTTATGAAAGCTATGGTTGAAGTACATTTATATGGGGTTATTTTTATAGGCCAACATACAGACATTGCGTGCGTGACCCATTAAGAGAGTTTAAAATGTTTTATCCAGAATATTAACAGTATTTGATATGACTTCAGTATCCCTGAATGAGCAAACCGTAATCAGAAGTTTTAAAGTTGGATCTGACCCAGGCGGAAGGGTAGTGGTCCCACTTGCGCCAAGGCAGCATTCATACTTTCTTGATATTAAAATATGAATAGTGGTCCATGTGTGCTTATTAATATAAATACATGCAGTTTCTAATTATGACACCAAGTATATTTACTTATTTATCTTAATTTTGAAAAAAAATTGAGCATTTCAGTTATAAATGTAAACTTTAACCTCGTTTAAATAAATCACGGATTTGACCTTAATGTCTCAAATTTACTGAAAGCATTTTAAGAAGTAAATTGTTTTCTCCTTTAACCACGGGCCAAGTGTGCTTTGACGTCAGAAAAATATTAAATGGGAATGTACCGTTAGCTCATCTGAGGAAAGGATGCGTCCTTATTTATAAAATCAGCTTTAGGGAGGGAAACGCCATTGCACCGTTAACTTAAGTTTAACACTACAAATCTATGGGTATTATCTATGCAGTTAAGCTCTAACATTATGTATTAAACTGGATGGCTGAAATTCATTATTGAAATATAGTGTGTATCATCAGATCATTAGTGACGTTATTCCCGATTCCACACTCAGAATGGTTCATTATGTATGCTGTAATGTTTCTCAAACAAGAACGTTCCTGTTAAAACCCAATCTCTATGCCAGTAAGGGATGATATCCCGGTAAGGTAATAGTCGAAGGACCCTCCTTCGCGGAGGAGGGCTCCCTTCAACGACACCTGTGTGCTGTGCGGCTGCGGCTGGTCCGTTCCATTAAAGAATTGTTGAGGTGAATGCTCGGAAGATCCGTACTCACTAATGCAGAACTACTGACTTCGCTTTCTGATGTAGAGACCGTAATTACTGGACCCGTCTGACTTATGCATCAGGTGATCAGGAGGATTTAAATACTTTCGCACCATCAACGCTTCTTAAAGAGCCTTGGTGCACCTCACAAAAATTTTCCACTCCTGTTTGCAGCAAAACTACTTCCCCGACACTTGCAAACGAGCCAAGGTCATAGTGCTCCCGAAGCATGGGAAAAGTACCAGGCAGCCTCAAAACTACCGCTCCATTAGTCTCCTGTCTACTACTGGTAGATTGCTCGAAAAGGTGATACTGTTTCGACTCCAAAATCAACTTTCCTCACTGGATGACATTTCCAACTCCCAATTCGGCTTTCGAAAACACCATTCAACAGATCTAAAACTCTTAAGAGTAACTGATGACACGACAGAACAATTTAAGAATGGGGCTTCAAGGTTGGCGCTATTTCTCGACGTAGAAGCTGCATTTGATCGGTGTTGGCAAAACGGCCTGATTTACAAACTGCACCGAAAGTTTCCCGGACTCCAAAATTCCTTAGCACTGCTGCACAACCTTTTAGAAAACAGACGCTTCTACATCCAAGTGGGCGGCTCCTCCTCTAACGAGAGAGTCATGCGTGCTGGCGTCCTGCAAGGGGCCATCATGTCCCCGCTATTGTACATACTGTTTACCAACGACTTCCCAGTGGACGACAGATGAAAAGTGGCCATGTACGCTGACGACACTGCAATATACAACCACCATAAAAATCCTCTTTTCGGCCTATTAGAGATGCAGCGGTATATTGACCACTTCCTTTTATGGCTCCATGACTGGAAAATTAAATTTAATGCAAATAAATGCCAGCTTATCCATTTTTCAAAGCGGCGGCCTTTGGCTATGGACATAAAGGTCGGTGGTCAGGTATTGCACTGCTGTCAGCAGGTCAAATACCTCGGCGTGACTTTGACAAGCTCAATGAAAAAGAAGTCCATCCCCATGTTTAGGTGTAAAATTAAACTCTGCTCGAAAGTTATCTTGTACAAGTCGTTCATTCTGACAGTGGTTCTATACGCATGTGTGGCCTGGCAAACGCATCCAAAACAACCATCAAATACCTTCAAACCCTGCTAAACCGTTCCCTTAGGAAAATCCTATCCGCTCCCATCCGCACCACAAACGACTCCCTCCATTGAGAAGTCAGCATCCCGACCATCCGCGAGGCATTGGAAAAAAGAGTCTCCTCCATTTGGGCGCGCATTTGTCGGCATTCAAACCCTTCCATAACATCGGAAAAGGTGAGCCAAAACACCGCAAGCATAAACGGGTGAAAATACTGTAAATAATGACGGCTCGCCACCCATTGCGCGCCCAAAATTCCCGGCCCAGGGCCTCAGGCAGGGGCCGCCACTCCCGGGCTGCCCAAGGAACTGAGCCACATGCTGCCGCACAGCAGGATAGCTGAGTGTAAATAGTGTACAAAGTGAAGTGTGCGTGAATGAGTGTGTGAGTGCGAGGGACATACTGCGTATTCCCATGAGTGCGCAAATTTGTGTGTGTTATCTGTAAATAAAATCACAAAAAACATAAAATTCACGGAAAAACTGGAGCACCTAAAAGTAAACGAAATAACTAAAGCTGTTCTCGGTGCGCCCATAAAGGGACGCCGTATGGGCTTTATGTAAAGCCATGTGGTAAAAACAAAAAAAACAAAACTGAGAACTGTAATATAATGCAAATGCAGAGCCTGTAAGCCGGTTACATTGTACCGCCATCAGGTATATCAAACAAAAATAAAAAGCCTAAGCTTCTTAAGGATGGTGGAGATGGTTTTGTGCTAGATATTGAACATCTCGAGAAGGAGAATTTCCAGGCACTCCTAAGTTATTGACAACACCTAATGCAAGAACTGAAACAACATTTTAGGAAGGAATAGCTGTCCCAGCTGATCCAGCGCCCTATAGGAAAAGGAACATCAATTTAGAAGGAAGGTGATATGGTGCGGGTTTATTGCAAGTCACAAAAAAAGGGTGGATTGGCCATTGGCGAGATTAGTGTCAATCTTTTCCAGATTTTACCAAGAATTTATGCTCTGCCTAAAATTCATAAACTTGGAGGAAAAATATACCTATTGTAAATGGTATAAATTCACCAACTGACAATTTAGCTAAATAGTTGCATAAAATTTAGTAATTTTTATAAACTTGTGAGTTTAATTATTAAAAATTATTTTAAACCAGTAGAAAATATCGGCATTGTCGTATTATGTAAGATTGATAAAGTTGTTTTTTTGATGTAACTGCCTTATTCCCTAGTTTTCCTAGAAAAAAACATTTGATTGTTTAAAGAAATTCAATTTTACATAATTTTCTTTAAAGATAACTGAAGATTCTGTTACAAATAAGTATATTTGTGTAGTACTTGTTGCTTTACTGCAAAAAGCTTCATTTCTACGTAATTAACCGTACCTATAAGTTGGGTAAACGACTTAGTTTCTGAACTGTGGTACACAGACACATATGGGCACATAAAATTACGCATTATTTTTCTGTCATCATTCTATCATTTTTCTGCCACGCATTATATCATTCTTATTTTCCTGTCTGCTGAACTCAACCTAACCTTTTGCAGAAGTTGTTTCATTGCACATTTCAATGCGGTTAGAAGGGCAATTGTGTAAACCGAATTAAGTCAGATGATTAAAAAGCGCTTCGCAGAATTCTGTTCTTGAAATTCTACATCCATTATATTATTTTCAAACACAACTGAATAGACAGAATGACAGTTTCAAAAATTCAAACGAAATAACTAGTACCATAGAAATGGCTATTAAAATTTTCGAGTTTTAAGGAGATATGTATTTCATTCTGTATTAGGTGCCTTTTTGCCTATCTGTTATGTTTTAATTCTTATGCTGTATTACATAATATTCCTTCTGAAAGAAGTGGATTCAACTCCTATTTCTAGAAAGAAAAATACATATTTTATCAACAATTTGATGCGTTGCACCCATATAACTTTCTCTTAAACAAACTATTGTTAGAAATACTTATTCCTCCATATATTTGGATAAATGCTTGCATAAAATATCTTACTGCCAGCTTCCTTGCATGTGCAAGGAATATGGGAAAATAGTAGCCTCTAGGTGATGCTCAAAACTTTATAAATTATGATGGCTCTGACTGTAGTTCTCTTTGTGTAAAACAAAAATGAATAACGGCTCCCTAATTAAGAAAAACATTAATATCTGAAAATTAAAATAAGTAATAAGATGTAGCAGTATCGAGGAGGAGTCGAAAAAATAAAATGATATAACTTGGAGAACAAGAAGTTATGCAGAAATTTTTTGTTAATTTTAAAAGTTATTCTTATGTACATAATGCGGTGTAAACAAATAATTTAAATGTTGATTAATGATATGAAACGTTGACTAACGTCATGAAGTTAAAATGGTATTACCGTGCTAACCAAAAGGTTACCCTGGCTTTATCTTTGTTAATAGAAACTCTCAGATAATATTGGCTGAAGTGATGCGTTCATTGGTGCTTAGCAAACATCTGAGCAGCGCGCAAGTACCCCTCTCACTCTTTCGACAATGATCAGTGCGTTATCTGAGATGTTTGTGTGAACAAAGATAAAGCCAGGGAAACCTTTTGAGCAGCACGATAATAACTAACGTTGGTGACACCGACGTGATAATAAAACAAAGAAATTGCCGATTAAACAACAGCACACAGAAGTTTTCTGTCGCATTTAATTCACCCTGTGGTGAACATCCAGTATAGACTGTATACTGTGTTTTAAATTGTGTATTTGGGAACATAAACAATAGGAAGTAATTTTGAAATGGAAACAGAGGAAAACAACGATCTTTATCGAAGAACATCGGAAGGGAACCCAATACAGGATTGTCAGATCATACATTCTTACTGTAAACTAAAAAGCTGGAATATGTAGGTACAAGCTTATAACTTAATGAATACTTTGTTGTTTATCGATAACAAGAAGAAAGGCGTTTTTATATTTGTGTCATTTACGTGTCTGCCTACGCAATATTTTTCACTTATTTTAATACATTTGTTTAAATTTCTGGGGTTTTTCCTATAAATTTCATCATATAACTAACCAAAAAGAAACGATCTGATAATAGAAAACCAGAAGAAGTGTCCAGCGAATCAGAACATCATGAATACATTGTTTTTTATCCATAACAAGAAGAAAAATCCTATTTATATTTGTGGTGTTTATACTTGAAGACAGATGTTTGACTGCGCTCTATGCATTATTTACTTTAACACAGTTGTTTAAATACACAACACTTAATAAAGCGACAAAGCTCTCGCATCCTCACTTAACTTCGGACACAAGAGTCATCTGTATTAGTAAGTGAATATATCATTGTAAATAACACTGAAACATTAAAATTACTTTGCCAGTACTTTTACATTTCATTTGTTTGATAATTAAAATGTAAATAACTATAGTTAAGGAGAACCATTAGTTCAGCTTGAGGAAAAATGCCTGGAAAAATTGCAGTTGTATTGCCATTTAACTGGGTATTTTTTATGATGTTGCTTGAAATATACTTTTAAACTTTCCCTGCATAACCAATTTGTTTCTTTATTTGTTTGTAATTAAATAAATAATGACTTATGCAGTTTGGGAAGTAGTGAACAAAACTTTCATATGGGAAAGGACAGACACAAGAGCACCTTTTTATTTACATTTGCATTTTTACGAATCTATACGTCTATAGGCCATAATTCTCTGCATGCAAATTATTAATCAAACTAAGTAACCCTTCCACAGAGCAGTTCTTACACTGTTGTTCTGTATCTGCAGGAAGGTTGTACTCCATCCCGCACTATATTCTTCACGCCCTGTACACCACCAAATAGTTGAGGGTGGTTATTTTCGAGCTTTCTGAAGGAAGCCAGCACTGGGGCGCAGAGATGTTGATGCACGTTCCCGGGTTGTTTTGTAGCCGGATGTGCTTCCTGTTCTGTCAGATTAATGCACATATTCCCACGTAATGGTTTACAACTACATACCTCTCCGATTAGTGTTGTCTTTGCCACTCCCACTTTGGAAAGTTAAGGTGATGTGTCCTACCGTGGGGTGAAAACCGAAGAACAGTTTGGGCAAGAGACACCAGCCGACGTCTTCCAAGTTGTGCTACCTGGAGAATGAGCGACAGACTTCCTGGTCCGGTACCACAAGTAGATATGGCCTACACCAGTGGAAGGTACAAGAGGTAGAGTACCAGCTTGTGTACGCTCGCAGAGCGACGAATGCCGAGTCTCTCCGGCTGTACAGATGACACACATCGACGGCTTCAGAACCTCCGGCAGCCATATCGTCCCAAGTTAACCTAGAAAAAGTTAAAAGTTTTAACAAGGAAGGTTTATTATTTCATTGATTTTATATACGATGTCTGTTCAAAAATTATCGCAAATTTGAATTTTCGAGGGCTCCTTATATTCGATTTCCGATTGTTTTGTGGCGTTGTGTTGGTACTTATGTCCCTCAGTTATGTTAGAAAGCTTGGCCATTTTGAGCGTTACGTTAATTGTTGACAGCTGTTTTGCTTGGACGTGATTTGGCTCACCATCGACTTTTGTCTATTCCACAAAATGGATCAAAGAATCGGTATCAAATTTTGCGTGAAGAACAAAATTAAGTTTGCAGATGTATTCCGAATGTTGACCAAGGCATGTGGTGAAGCAAGCTTGGACCAAAGTAGCGTTTAACGCTGGTACAAAAGGTTCTCAAAGGGTCGAGCAGGTGTGAACGACGAAGAGAGTCCTGGGCGCCCGAGCTTGTCAACAACGGAGGAAAACATTGAAGAAGTGAAGAAAATAATATTGGTGAATCTTCCAATCACCGTTAGAGAAGTTAATGAGGACCTTAACATAGTGATTGGCTCGTACCATTCCATTTTCACCAGTGGCTTGGGCATGAGACAGGTCTCCGCCTTATTCGTACCAAAGTTGCTGAAATTCGACCAAAAACTTCGTCGTATTAACGTTCCTAAGGAGCTGTTGAACTCTGTCCGTGACTACCCAAATTTACTCCAGAGGGTCATAACTGGTCACGAATCATGGGTTTATGGTTATGACGTCTAAACTGAAGCTCAAACATCTCAATGGATGCCGTCACACGATCCAAGACCGAAAAAAGCGCGTCAAGTTTGGTCGCATATGAAGATTTTGCTTAAAGTTTTCTTCCCTTGCAGGGGCGTGGTTCATGAAGAGTTCTTGCCACAGGGTAAAACGGTTAATAACGGGTTTTACCTACAAGTTATACGCAGTTTCCGCTAAGCATTCCGCCAGAAACACCCGGATTTGTGGAAGAACAAAATTGGCTTGTGCATCATTTTATGACCCTGCTCTCAAATCGTTGCTTGTGCACGAATTTATGACCAAAACCAATACACCTATGATGCGCCAGGCACCGAACTCTCCAGACACGGCCCCTATGATTTTATGTTGTCCCCAAAACTGAAGAGGCCGATGAAAGTACGACGCTACGCCTCCCGGTATCGAAGCAGGAGCTGAACAAAATCACTGCAAACTTTGTTTTAAAAAACTTTGAAATGTTTCATATTTGGGCGGGAGGTTTCTTTGAAGGGAGAAAATAGATATTCATGAATAAATACATACTTTTTGGAAACACAGAAAATTTGCGATGCTTTTTGAATAGACCTCGAATAAGGCCTCGCATAATAGACCTCGTAAGTCGCCACAAAAAGTGTGTGTCTCATAGCTTATGAGAATCCCTAGTGGTCTACCGGGAAACATACGAGTCAGTTGGAGAATTTAATGTCATGTCGGCACGTTGGCCATAGTAGCTCAGTTGTTTAGAGCAACCGCACGGAGAGAGGAAGATCCGTGTTTCATATCCCGGCTATGGCATTGAATTCTTCAGTCTGGCTCTACTCATCCAAACCTCAGCCTACACACGGCTAGTAGGGATAAACTGATTATTTCTACTCTTACATTTAGTTCTCTCAGAATTTGTTGAGGTTAGGACTATAGCATAACTGTCGACTAGATTTTTTTATTTTTACAGTGTGTTGTCATATTATTCTAATGTTGTAATTTTCAATGTGGTGGGTATAAGACCTAGGAGCTCTGCGACCTAAAATAAACTGTAAAAAAGGATCAACAATGTAGTAGTTGATGGATGTAGAACGATAAACTGGTCTCCTTTCATGAAAATGCCCTATTTCCCAGAATTCTTAAAGAAAAACTTGTAATGCTTTTTAGAAGAGGATGTCTTCTATATATTTACATGAGGAATAAATAATTTTTTAAAGATTACTAATCTTTGCATTGATCAAATGTTTTTTAAATTTTAATGGTCAACTTTTTCTACAAACCTCTGGTTTAGCAATGCGTAATCCACTTTCATCTTCTCATCCTAATCTTTTACGAGATATTTTGAAATGCAAGTCACTAAAGGATTCCCTTTCAATATCAATGCATGGTATAGTTTCATGGAAGACACTTTTGCTACTGTTGCTGATAAAGGCATAAATGATTCTTTAAAAGCTTTATATCTACAAGATAGAAACAAAGAATTTACGTTAGAGACTAAATATAATTGTTGTCTTTCCATTCTATACCTAAAGATGATAAGATATAACAATAAGCTAAACCTCGGCATATATAGGTAATCTACTCATATAGATAATTACATAAAAATAAGAGTTCTAACATTTTATAAAAATTTGCTGTTTCTAACAGTTTCATTTACAAGTTAATACATCCCTACATAAAGAGCAATTTAATAGGGAATAGAGGCACGTTATTAATACTGCTTTATTAATGGTTGTATTAAGTATTTTATGCATTTAGATATTGAAAAATTAAAATAAAAATGTAAACAATTTTTTACAACCATAAAATTAGATGATTATAACTATAAAAATGCTTTTACCATTTTTGTGCTAATGAAAATTTCACAAAATTGATAAAGAATTTGCTATAACATTGGTTCCTCAACATAAATATACCAAATTTATTACATTTTTCTAATAAAATAATACTTCGGAGAGAAAATTAGGCATTTATAAATGTAGTTGTTTAGATTGTGGTCAGTTGTACATTGAAAGGATCAAGCATAATCTAGAAACCGAAATGAGGAACCTTTTAGAAATATTAGGTACAACGAGATGAATAAACTAGCTGTAGCAGAACACTTGTGTTCATTTGACTATAAAATAAATGCAGAGGTTATCTTACTAAAGCAATTAAATAGTCCATAAGATTTAATGGTTTGGCACGAAATATTTATTTTAGAAAATAGAGAACAGGTAATAAATTTTGCAGTATGGCCAATTGATTCTCTATTTAAGTTTGTTTTATTCTCAGAGATTGGTGATAAATACAAAAATAATGCATCACATAGCCGCTTTAAGGTTAACAAAATAAATAAACTGAATGACTTAAAATGCAACAGAGATTTATGGGGGAGTAGTCTCTCGAGTTCTGTGAGGAATTTATCAATTGCCAAAGACATAAGTAAAGTTTGTAGAAAATTATTATATCTTGTAATAATTGTACAGCACTGTAAGATTTTATTTTTCATATAAAGCTCAGTTCACTATCTCAGTTTGTTTTATTATTTACTTATTAATTTTACTAAATTTACACAAAAAAGGTTCTGTAGTAAGAGAAAATAATAAAAGGAACAAATACATATTATATTCCGTTCAGATTGTTGCACATAATTACCTTGTCAGATTTAAGTTTAATCATGCAACACTGATGTGTTTCTTTCAGTCAATTTGACTGAAATTTTATTTTTATTCACCCATTACACAAACCTTAAGAGATTTTCAATTTTGGCCCGCACTTCCTTTTGAATGTGTATTATTGGGACTTAAAGAAATATTTTATCATCCTACGTTTAATGCTCCACACGAGTAACTTTCAAAATAATTATTTTCAAAATTCTCTACCATTTACCAGATTTTAATGAACAAATGTTTAATTTAATTTTGTTTGAGCAACCTTAACAAAGGAAAATAATTTTTAAATATTATCGCCTTGCATGTTCAAAATGTTGAAGCATTGTATAGCTTTTGAAATCAAAGAAAATTATTATTAAATATTAAATTTTAGAACTTCAGTATTAAACATGACAATCTTTAGTTTTATTTCAATTGTATCGTGTGTAGCATTTTATAGCAATTCTGCTAGAAAAGAAATCCTTTCTGAGAAACTCAAATTTATAGTCGAACAAACCCTTGTGGTGTTTTTTAACCTACTTAATAAAGAAAAGGAACTTGTAACATAAAGAGTCAAAATACAATTATAGATCCACAGTGTTTCGGTCATAGAATATAAATGTCAATGAAGGTTATGTTGTGTTTCGAAGTAATCTCTACTAAAGAATATGCACTGTTGTTGAATTTTGTAAATTCTGTTAATTTAATAAACATATGTTTCTGAAATCTATGTTGGAAGTAGGATATAAAATCATCACACAACAAAAGCACACCTCAGCGTCACCAGTAATTTTAAACGTTTTAATCGTTTAACTGACGTTGGTAATAATACGAAACAATGATATGTAAGATGAAAAAAATTAAACTTTTGGTACTAAAAATATTATTTATTTTGACAAACGAGTATTTCAAAAATTAGTTCGAAGTAGATTTTTTGATTCCATACTTGTTTAATGTGATAAGAGTAAATTCATGAGATACAAAATCTTGGATAATTTAATGACAAATAAATATCTATTCAATATTGCTCAAGTAATAACTATATGGAGAATTCCCTCCCTGCATTTTCATGCTTTTAGGTTCTGTTGCATGTCTACAAAATATGAGGCAAATTTATTAATAAAGTAATGTTAAAATATAAGTGAAATACTACATGGAGACTACTTCATAACGATCATTGGTTCGTCACAGTTTCAAGAGTATGTTTAGGTTACCCTCTAGCAAACTACGTGAGGCTGAAGTGATATTACATACAGAAAAACAGATAATATATTTATAGAATTGTAACAAAATCTAATGAGTTGGGAAAGAAAGTGAATTATTATCTTACTTTCTTCTGCTCCAGTTGATTTTTGATGAAATTGATTTCCTTCAAGTGAGCCCCTCTGCTCCTGCAGACAATGATATAAATTAAATCACTATAGTGCCTAGGCAGACAGGACAATTTCACAAAAAACTCCAAATAAATTCAAAAATTAACTTCTTAATAGTCACAGTCCAAAGCTGCGAAAGTATACAACATAAACTTCTAAACTTTAATTAAAAACTAAATTAATTAGCACAATTTAATGTGATGCACACTAAAGGATGTTGTATCTGGTAGTTAAAGTATATAATTCTTAATTTTTTGACCTGAATAACTGCGTAAATACGTTAGCTATAATAACTCAATCAGAACGTCTTTCAGTACGATATTAGATTATAACAATTTGTGTAATATATACTCAAATAATGTTTAGGTATACTCCTCACCTATTATTCACTTTAAATATTAAATAATAATAATACCTGATAATCCTTTTTAGATTTCATTTTTCAGATCCTACGCTCGGATATTCGTAAATGTTCAGATCGCATTCCAGCATCACTTCTAACTCAGTAAATATGTTTAATCTCCTAAGTTACAACAGATATCATTTGTTTTACATATTTTTGTTTTACCTAATGACGTTAGATATGAAACGCCATCTGCTGAATATATACTATCAGCAATAAATATAACATAAAAATCACAAATACAATTTGACATGAATAAAATAGCATATTCACATAAAATATGCTGAATGTTTTGTTATTATATATCACAGCATGAGTTTTTTCTTTAGTTCCATTCAGTTCCATCGACCTTTATCGTGTTTTGATTTAACTGGTTTTCTTTCGCTTTTATGATTTTTAAAGTGACCCAAGACGACATACAAGCACATTCTACAATAAACGGTCTGCTCTACTCTAATAATTTATAGCTGTAACTTAATGCAGTATTTCTTAAGGATTTTATATTTTACATTTAACGGTTTAAGTAATAAAGCTATTTCCTTCGAAACTTTTAATAAAAATGTTGGGCAGTGAATTAGAAGATTCTCTTGTTTACTACATGCGAATAGTAAACCAAGAAAATGTGTGTTAGTCGCTAAAATTATCGATACGAAAGTTACACTGTAACTAAATATTTTGAGGCCCCCGTATAAAAGAACCTGATTGTCTTACTCAGATGTTTATCCCTACTGTTTTTAAATCTACTCTTACACGCGATTAATCTTCAACTTCATTTTTCTCCACATAATCATTTGCAGAGTATTCATAATTTTCTTGCACATTTTAGGAAATATTGCAGTACAGTGGACTTTAGAGTGGCTAAAAGATAAGAACGAACATGGGTTGAGCCAATACGGTTAATGTACTCTGTTGGTTTTGCCAGTTCGACGGCAAGCGGGCGACAGAAATAGAAGATTTATCTGTCTCTCTCTCACCGAATCCACCTAGCAGTATCATACAGATGCTGAGATGTAGAGTGATACAGATGCTGACAGAGAAGTTCACTTAATGTTTAAGCATGCGTGTGAGAACATACACAATGATCATCGCCTAATCTGAACCTTAAAACCTTGAGCATTTTAACAGCCATTTTACTAAAATTGTGAATTTCTAAGTGCTTACTTAGCAAAGTGTCAGTGCATAAGTGTCCATTTTGTCCATTTTTAGTGCCTTTCGGCCTGCCTATTTTACACATTTTAATTACCTATAAATGCGTGTTCAAGGGGCGTGATTTTTAAGATTGAAGCGCGTCATTTACCTATAAATTTATTTACTAAAGCTGAGTACTACGTTCTATGTAGTTTTAATCCTTTTTCTTTCTTATTAAAATTGTGTTTGTAAATGTCAAACTTGAGAACAGTTCACTTACATAGCTATCGTTCATGTGCACACAAAGCAAAATGATTCAAATTAGGTGAGTTCTACGAAATAAGGTGTCTGCTACAGTGAAACAAAATAGTGACATTCCAACGCTTTATGAACATAGTTTCTATTTTAACAATGCCATATTTGTATACCGTCTGTAATGCACTTTAAACCAAGTTTTGTTTCATTGAAATACTTAATAAATGCGTAATATATGAATGTGTATTTATGAAGCAGTTTTACACCATGAATTTCATGTACTACGCATTGTGCACAGAAAGTTTAGTCTTCCAGTAACAAAATCACTTCTCTGAAAAAGAAATTTGCGATCATCAATGCTTCTCCTATATCTGAAGCCAAGAGATTTCAGAATATTATGCATAAGAGATACAGAATCCGTATATTCTATTTGCCCCCTCATTAAATTGGTCAGCCCTTTGGGTGTTGAATATTCACTCTTGTCATATAAATCATTAATAGTTGTACGTGAAACATACTTTTGAAAATTTTCTAAGTTGGTGGCACATTTTTTAGCTGCCCGGTATTTCCCTGGAGATCTAGATATGGAAACTTCTTCTAATTTGGTAAACTTTTTGCCTTCTTTAACAAAGTTCGTCACAGAATGAGCACACAAATGATCAGCTTATAGCATTAATTCTCAACCAGGAGCGAAATTTGTACTTTCGAAAATGTCTTTAATTGACATCTGTTTGAGAAAGGAATACACATTAACAAGAATATTTGTAGCCTATTTATGTAAAATCTTGTGAGTTGTTCCGCAGTCACTACTAGGCGTCCTATCGCGGATTTGTTTATAACAAAAGGCTAATACGCAATCCAGCTTCTAGAACTGAACCTCCGGGTTCAGCTGGAACCAGCAAAGGGCTCTGGCGGCCCCACACAATGTTATAGATGCCCGGGGTTTAACAACTCAAGCATCTTCTGCCACCGTAACCCACGATGCTTACGGTGCGGTTGCACCCATACCAAATATGTCTGTCCGCGTGCGATCACTGAGGTACCCCACCTGTGCTAACTGCAAGGGTGATCACATTTCGTGCTACGGGGTCTGCCCGACCAGGAAGGCTGTGATGGCCTCTAGGAGGGCGCGAGCACAAACATCGGCAAGGCAGAATCCTGCCCCCGCTGTACCAGTGCAGCCAGCTGCTTCTGGTACAACTCAGAGAGCACGTGGTGTGCCTACCTTTGCGGAGGTGGAGCGCAAGCCTGCGGATTTGCCGGCGGTATCACGAACAATACACACACGTCTACCTAAGACAACAAAAACAGCCCCTAAGACCACACCTTCCGGTGGAGCGCAGGGACGACGTCCTGCCAGTGAGCAAGAGTCCGATTCTAAGGCGTCGAGCGGGCAATGTACTCCCAAGACCGCTCGTCAGCTGAGGGATGGACTGGCTAATGGTAGGCCGGCGCCCAGGCGCTCTTCTGCATCTCCCGCTCCCACCAAAACTTCCTCTTCAAACGAAGTTTCTCCTCCCACCACACAGGCCTCAGAGATGCTGGGTTGGTTGCAGAAGCTGCTGCAGAACCACGGCCGGCGTCTCTGTGAACTAGTGGTGAGTTTCTTTGACACCACGTATTCTGCAGCTCGAATGGTCATTGCCATGGAGGCGCTTGCCTTGTTGTCTACAGTAAGCCGCGCGAGCCATAGTTGCGGGTCGAACTAGGTCCCTGACCTCGTTTAGATTCGCATTCTGGAATGCGGGTGGCATCAATGGACAAGATGAGCTCCTACATTTTGCTAGGACATTTGCTTTGGATCTCATCTTGGTATCGGAAACACATCTCCGACCTGAAATGTCCTTCCAGATCTCCGGCTATCACTGCCTCAGGATCAACTGTGTGGGCCGTCTTGGCGATGGCACGGCAATCTTCGTGAGGAGAGGTGTAGTCTTTAAACATGTCCAGCTTCCCCCTCTTCATACCCTTGAAGCGACGGCCGTCTGCGTGGACCTGGGCGGTTCCAGCCCTACACACCAACGTCATTATGGCTGGGGATTTGAATGCTAAATATGCGGGTTGGCATTCGGGTCCCCGGACAGACGCAAGAGGCAGAGAAATCATCCGCAAAATAGATGGAGATCCTCAATTGAGAGTTGAGGGTTCCTGGCAACCCACTCATTTCCCGTGAATTCAAGGCCGTCCTTCGGTCATTGACTTCGCAATCTTCAAACATTTTCCATTTCACTTATCACTAAATTCAGAAAGCGCCTTACATTCCGACCACAATCCAGTTGTGGCTGAGGTCAACTTACGGGTTGTTGTCATGACTTCACGGTTCAAAACTGTGAGGTCGATTGGGACTGCTTACGGGTCTGCCTAAATGACTCCATACCTCCTTTCCCACACATTACAGACACACCAACCCTAGAGACGGCGATCTCTTCCTTCACCTCCATCGTAGGAAGAACTGTTCGTAACATCACCGTTCAAACTCCAGCACCTCTACACCCTCACGTCATCCCGTTAGACATCCATCTACTCATCGGCCGCTCTTGGGCGGCTCGCAGACTTTAACGGCGACACCGCACTCGCCATAATCAGCTTCTGCTCGTGCGCTTGAGCCGAGAGGTTCGACTTCGCTTACGAGAACACCTTGTGCGCGCGTCGGAGGAGTTGAAGTCTCGAGTGAATTTTGAGAATGGCGAGGCATGGAGGCTTGCAAAAGGACTCCGGAATCGTGGAGGAGCACCAACCACCCCTGTCCAAGGTACCCAAGGCCTGGTGTATGAACCCCAAGCCAAAGCAAATATGTTTGCCGACTACCTAAGAGGACCATGAGGCCACCAGATGACCTCCAGGACCTAGAGTTTACTGGCCGCGTCAAGCGGGAGGTACGTCAGTATCTTCGACGTCCTCTTGCTGAGGCGGACCGACTTCCTGTCATTAGACCCAGTGAGCTCCAGGGCGCACTCCGGCGTCTACATCCCAAAAAGACGTCGGGAACTGATGGGTTGACCCCTATCATGCTCCGTCACCTTCCATTCAAAGCAGTGCTCCTTCTTACTCGGGTTTTTAACATGTGTCTCACCCTGGGCCACTTTCCACGACAGTGGAGGGAGGCTTGGGTAATTTTCATTTTGAAGCCCGCTAAAAATCCGGCTCTCCCCGCTAGTTACCGCTGGCTTGCTTTAGCCCGCTTGTCGGCCCTACTGAGGGACATTCAAGCTATCCCTCCCCATCAGTTTGGTTTTCGCCAGGACACTAGACATCACAGCACCTGCTCCGTTTGGTGGAGGCCGCTGCCCTGGGTTTCCAAAAAAAAGAATTACCCGCGGCCGTGACACTCGAGAAGGCCTTCTGTACCACCTGCCATGCAGATCTCCTACATAAGTTAATCATCTTGGGACTTCCCACACACATGATACATCTTCTACACACTTTCCTTTAACACAGACATTTCACCGCCACTGTGGCAGGAAAGCTATCTACCAGACCACCTATCAGAGGAGGCGTCCCCGAAGGCTCTGTATTATCCCCTACACTTTTTAGCGTGTATGCGGAGGATCTCCCCACGGAGCTACATGTCAACATAGCCCAATATGCAGACGATGTGCTACTATACAACACAGTTAGAAACGCACGCAGAGCCTTCAACCCAATAGAGCGACACCTACGCCTCATTCATGACTGGTATAGGCTTTGGCGATTGTCCATCAACCAGGAGAAAAGCCAAGTGATACTCTTCACCAAGTGTCACTTTCCCGCCAAACTCCCCTCCTTTAATTATTCTGGCAGAAGAATAGAGTGGACAAACTCTCTGAAGTACCTACGTGTAAAGTTGGACAAGGGCCTAACCTTTGGGTGTCACATCCAGGAGGTGGCTCATCGGGCATGCAGAGCTTCGGCTTCGTTATACCCCATGATGCGCTCAGGGATGCCGACACCCCTTAAGTTGCGCCTTTTCCAGTCTTTAATTCCTCCAATATCGCTTTATGCATGTAAGATTTGGGACATGGCCGCAGGAACCAATCTGCGACAACTTCAGCGTGTACAAAATAGATGCCTTAGGGCTATCTATTCTGTTTTCTGGAGGTTTCCCGTGAGATACCTTCATGAAGCCTCATCTCTCCACTATGTGGAAAATCTCATTAGGCGCCGGGCCTCAAAATTCTACGCGAGTTTGCCTCAACATCAGAGCGCCCTGGTTAGGTCTCTAGGGAACTATAGATCCTCAGAAAGACGCTAAAAGCTCTACCGGCATGCGGGCACACCCGGTAACAATAAATTTTTTATTACAACCTCAAAATTAGTACAGTTTGAAAATTAATAAACCTAATAAATTGAACTCTTTCTAAAATTTTCTCACACCAGCGGTGCACACAAGCGTTTTACCCGAGTTGGCTACCATGAGGAGCTCCGACTACCTCCCTTCTTTTCATCCACCTAAATTTAAACCGCCACCCGGCAAAACCCCACATATCCTGTCATTAAGTGTTTATGTCCGTGTAGGACAGGTACACGAATGACACTCATCGTGCTGACCCTCATTAAGCCGCCAACTACTTGATTGATTGATTGATTCTATATAATTATTTTTTAAAAGTTCTTCATTAAAGTGAATGAAGTTTACACTGAGGTATTGTATAAGAAATCTATAACTGTTTGGGACAACAGAAATATTCCAAACAAATTATAGTGCTGGACACAATCAAATAATATGAAGAATCGAAACTTTCATTTCTGCTTTCATTCTAATGTAAGTTCTCGGAAGTCACATGCTACTTGCTTGCTTCAAAAATACAATTGCTCGGATACTATAAACGGGAACATTTGTATTGTAAATTTGTGGGTTCGTAGAATTAAAAGTCCGATATGTAGAAATTTAAAACGTTTTCTATTTCTCTGTTTACGACTCACTGACACTTGGTGAGTCGTCCCTTCCTAATATATCTCATCTGATAATTCCAGACTGCTCCAGAACACTCAAGAGACCGAATAGTCTGTAACAATCAAGACGAGACACGAAATTTCCATTTATCTCAGTTTGTTCCGGCAGAGCTATATCTGCATGCTATCTTTATCAGTTCCTTTGTGTAAACAAGCCGCGTTATCGCTCCACGCGAAACCTTTATGCCCGTTGCCGCGACACAGCTTCCTCCTCAAGGCTGGCCGTCCCGAACAGCACTATCGTAACGGGCCAGACGATCCAGGTATACCACCAACATCTTCCCTCGAGGCACCTTCTGGATGCGGTAGACCACGTCGTTAATCCTCTTCACCACCCGGTACCGTCCTTGCCATGGCTGTTGAAGTCTCGGACATCGTCCCCTGGTCCGGGTAAGGCGGTACAACCCGACCAGGTCTCCTTGCCGGAACCCTTGTCAGTTGGCCTGCCTGTGTAGCGGGTCTCCGTGCGGTCGCTCGCCTTCTGGATGTTCTGGCGAGCCATCCCATGCATGTCGTGGAGATCATCCACCAAGTTCTGCACATACTTGGTTTCTGGCTGTTTTGCGTCCGGAGGGCTCCCAAAGGCCAGGTCACAAGGGAGGTGTAACTCTCGGCCAATCATTAGGCTGGTGGGCCTCATCCCAGTGGTGTCGTGAGTGACGAGCCGTAGGCCGGCAAGAACAGTGGCACCATAACTTACCAGTCTCGCTGACGGCTAGTCACGACCTTCCTCAGATGTTCTTCTATGGTCTTGATATACCGTTTGACCATGCCATCCGACTAGCAATGCAGAGGTGTTGTGCGGGTCTTGTTCACCTCAAGCCTTTCCAGCGACTCCTTCATGAGTTTGGATTCAGAATTGTTGCCCTGCTCGCAGTGGAGCTCTAATGGGACCCCAATTCGGCATAATACTTGTTCCAAGAAGCAGTCTGTGATTGTCTTTGCCTCCTGGTTCGGGATGGCATACACCTCCGGCCACTGTTTGCAGTATTCCACGGCCACCATCACTTACTTGTTGCCTTGGTCGAACACTGGGAATAGTCCAGCTATGTCGATGGCGATCAGTTCGAATGCCGCTACAAAGTTGTACTGCTGCTTGGGACCCCGGCTTCTAGTCTGAGGGCCGCAACTCGCCGCGCATACGTGACCTTGACGCAGCTATCCACGTCAGCTCGGAGCTCCATCCAGTAGCAGCGCTCCCGAAATTTCTCGACCGTTCTGTTTGCACCCAGGTATCCTCCTGAAGTACCGGTCCTCCTGAAGTACACTTCCTCCAAGACATCCGGAACCTTACTTCGGGGAAGAACCAACAATTCTCTTTGCTTCTTCCCATCAGGCGATTCACTTACACGGAACAGCACACCCTCTCTTGTCTTCAGTGTGTCCCATTCGGCAGAGTACGACCTGTAGGAGGCCCTCCTCGGGGCGATTTCCTCCCAGGTTGGTGTAGTTCCTGCCTCCGCTTCTCTCAAGAGTGACCGCAAGTCTGCGTCCGCCAGCTGCTCCCTCCTCAGGCCTGCGCTATCTCTTGTCTTCAGTGAGTTCCATTCGGCAGAGTACAACCTGTAGGAGGCCCTCCTCGGAGCGATTTCCTGCCAGTTTGGTCCTGTCCCTGCCTTCACTTCTCTCAAGAGTGACCGCAAGTCTGCGTCCGCCAGCTGCTTCCTCATTAGGCCTGCGCTATCCCAGCCATCCGCAGGCACTGCCGTGACCACTCTGAGAGATGGGCATGCTCCTTGTCTTCCCTTCTTCTGCACTGACTACTCTTCTAGGCAAAGTCTTTGGGACCTGGCCTTAAAGTACTTACTGCATAGTAAGTCGCCATTAAGGTAGTTGTCTCATGTGTTTATGAGAACTCCTAAGTGGTTTACCGGGAAAATACGAGTCAGTTGGAGAATTTAATGTCATATCGGCACGTTGGCCATAGTAGCACAATGGTAGTGCGGCTGGACGGAAACCGGAAGATCCGTGGTTCAAATCCCGGCTATGGCATTGAATTTTTCAGTCTCACTCAACGTTTCCACTATATAATTGTAATATTTTCAAAATGTGATTGATGAGAAAACCTTAAGGGATAAAAGGAAAACTGAAAATCTGCATTCAATATAGCATATCCCAGTTAGTTAATATGATCTCTGAGATCGCCAATTTTGGATACTGCATATATTTTATAATGCAGCTGGTTTTTAAAGCAAAACTGTATTTTCAAAATTTGGTATTTGATTTTGAGAAAACCTTACGTGATAGAGAAAATGGAAAGCACAGTTCTATTCAGTTTGATATCAAAATTAATCCACATCATACTTCAAATGGCAAACCAGGAAATAAACTCTTTAGTTTGCGGGACAGCGTAATGAATTTTCACAAATGAAGTCCCCTAAATTATATATACGAGGGGGGAAGCAAAAGAAACCGGACTCCGAGGTCGCTGCCCCTCATAGAGATAGTGCAGGGTTCTCACGCTATATGGTGTTAGTAGAGACCTACATGAAACAGCTGTGCAGACGGCGTCAGTGTAGAGCTGAACGTGCAAGTGTGGTATTGTGTTTCTCTGATTTTTATCGGGTTACCTCTGCGGAGTCGTTATGGCAACTTTAGAAGAAGAAAGAGTGTGTGTGGAATTTTGTTTCCTGCCTAAAAAGTGCAACGTAGACACACCAAATTCTTCAGGAAGCTTTGCAGGGGGACGCTATGAGTCGTGCACAGGTTTTCAAGTGGTTTGGGTGCTTTAAACGTGGTGAGATATGTGTTGAAGACCAAGCTCGTTCTGGAACACCTTCGACAGCGCGAAATGAGGAGATCATTCAAAAGGTCCGCCAACAGTTCAACGAGGATCGTCGCCAAAGTTTCGGCCAAATTTCAGCAGCAATATGAATCCAGTGGAGCTCGTGCCAGCGGTTATTGAGCGAGGATTTGCACATGAGGCGTGTTGCTGCTAAATTTGTTCCGCGCCTTCCCACACAGCAGCGCAAAACCATCCGCATGAATACGTGTCAGGACTTGAAAACTGAATTTTCACGTGAACGAAACTTCTTGAACAAAGCCATTACAGTGGATGAGAGTTGGCGTTACGGGTATGGCCTAGAAAACAAGCAAGCGTTAAGCCAGTGGAGGACTCCCAAATCTCCCAGACCAAAAAAAAAAAAAAGCGACGCATGTGAGGTCAAATGTGAGGAAGTTGATCATTGTCTTTTCTGATGTTCGTGGAATTGTGCATCGTAAATTTGTACCCCTGGCCAGACTGTTAACCAGCACTTTGACTGGGATGTTTTAAGGCGGCTGCGAGAGGATGTGAGTAGGAAATGTCCGTAACTTAGGCGGTCAGATGACTGGTTTCTGCATCACGACAACGCTCCAGAACACACGACCCTATGAGTGACCCACTATTTGGTATCTCAGAGGTGGTCTGTCGTTTCCCACGCTCCGTATTCGCTGGACCTAGCCCCGTGCGACTTTTTCCTATTTCCGCGACTGAAACACAAGCGCTAAAGGGTAAGTGTTATGACGATTTGGAGGTGGTAAAACAGCTTCACAAAGGGCACTGGACAATATCAAACTTGAAGAGTTGAGAGACTTGATACGTTAATCGCATGTAATAGAGCGGATTTTCAAGGTGACTGAAGTAATTTTGTAAAAAGGTTCATCAATAACATTTTTATGACAACAATCCGGATTATGTTAGGTCCCCACTCCTATATATATAGTCACCCAATTATCGGAAGGCGCGACCAACTTGCGGCTGGGTAATGACCGTAAGGCATTCGCCACGCCTACCCATTTGTCCTTTAGCGCTAACGAAGGGATGGTTGGGAAAAGATTACTGAATGTCCTTTTCCCCTCCCTCTGCCGTCTGGAACCTTCGGGGTGCTTCACTGATACGCGAGACTTCCTGAAACAGCGATATTCCTATAAAAAGTGGCTGCAGTTGGCGGGTCAGTCAGTTCTTGGCTAGCAGCTGTGAGAAGCACCGAGTGAGCACACGGACTGGAAGACGGTGTACGTGTATCAGAGGAGTTGTACTTAATTGTGAGAGTGCAGTGGACCAGTGGCAGACCAACTGACCAATTGTAATATTGTGCGCTAAGTAATTTTACGTAATCGACAAGTGTTCCAACTGTAATTCGAAAGAAATAAAGAACATTTTGAGTTTGTGCAATTGGACTTTTAATTTCACGAACCCACAAAGTCACAAACTGGTGTCAGTAAGTGGGATATTACAGCGATGGAGGTTGCAGTGGCACAGGTTTTAGAAAAGTTGGAGACGGCAAATAACTTGGCCGCGAAGATGAGCGAATTAACGAAGACGGAGACGGCAAATAATAACCTGTCCGCGGAACTGAAACATATGAAGACGGCTAACGACAACCTCAACGCCGAGCTGAAGGAAATAAGGACGGCGAATGACAACCTGGCTGCGAAGGCGGAAGCTGCAAACAACAACATGGCCATGACAATGACCGCAAAGATGACCGAACTGACCACGGAAATGAAGGTGTCAAACGAGGCTCTCGCCGCCAAATTTGAAGAACAGTTGGCCAGCGTAAGGGATGACGTGACGGAGCAGGGAAAGCGGATGGGCCAAGTGGAGGAACGCGTCGAGATACTGGCGAACCGCTTCAATGACCGAGACGAAAGGGCCGACAGTAACGCCTAGTCCCTGAACGCCATGGTGGAAGACGTCGAAGACCTTGCTAACCGCGTATACAATCTGGAGGGAAAGGCAGAGAGCAGCACAAAGCCCTGAACACCATGGTGGAGGACGTCGTCAGCAGGAGGCTAAACGATTTAAACGGCGACGCGTCGGGACGAAACACAACATCGGCGCGCGTCAAACCTCCTAAATACGAAGCTGGAACAAGTTTCGAAGTCTTCCGGTGGACAAAAACAACAAGTGGTGACCAGAGGAAAAGGCCGAAAACAGTCAATAGCTAGTCGTCAGGGACGGGCCACGGAAATATACTGAACGCGGTACAGGCATCGGCGGCATCCAAGGACATCTGGGAAGACCTGGAGAATCGCTTAGCTGCAGCGTACCGCAGCCAGCTAAAAACAAGGTACAGCTGGCAGGAGTTCGCCCTGGTAGTTGAGCAAATGGCTAATAAGGCCCTAGTCGACCTCCTACTAGATTTCGAATCCCGGGAAGCTGCCTACATATTCGTTAACGGGGTACGAGACACGGAGGTTCGTCAGCGCCTAATGCTAGGCAATTATAAAACCATCCACGAGACGCTAACGGCAGCATTAAAGATGGAGGCGGCCAAGGTAACAGCTATCCCGACCTTGAGAATGAGGTGTGTCCGCTACACCGGAGACCGAAGAGCAGCCGAGGGACGCCGGCCAAGACCTAGTGTCCTGCGTTGGGGGTGCGAACCGCCCGGACACTTGGAGAGAGACTGTCCACAGCAGGAAGAGCAACCGGAAAACGAGAAAGGGCCGTCGTGGAGAGGGGTATGAGACGGCGCCATCACCACCATCCCCTCGAGTGACACTGCGCGCCGTCAGCCGGCGTATGGATGACCACATCATCGCGGACGGTTGGGTGAGGGGGAAGCCGTGCCACGTGCTTGTGGACACCGGGGCAGCCGTGTCCATTATCAGACCTGACGTGGCGAAGGGTGTGCTGACAAGGAAGCCGAGCCAACCATAGGAGCTTGATACGGTATCGGGTGACAGCTTGCCCGTAGAGGAGGCCCTGATAAATTTGACCTTGGGAAGGAGTGCCGTACGTCTGTGTGTGTTCGTCAGGAAGGCGGCTAAGGAGGTGATACTGGGATTGGATGCCTTCAGGAGCCACGAGGGGACGGTCGGCGTCAGCAGGAAGGTCGTGCGGCTCAATGGAAAAGAGGTTATACTACGTCAACCCAAAGAGCGCCTTGGAATCTGCAGGGTCACCTTGAACGAAGACATGTTTGTCCCCGCTCGGAGCGAGGTAGTGGTGACGGCGCGATTGGAAGGCCAGAGAACCAGGAACATGATGATGGACCAGAAGACGCCAGTAAAGGGACTACGTGTATCCAGGGCATTGCTGCCGTGTCGAGAGGAGGTGCCACTGAGACTGCTAAATCCACAGGAAACCGATCACGACGTCCAGGCCGGAAAGGATTTGGGAACGTGCTAGCCCATGGTAAGCGCAAAAGCAATCAACAAGACACAGGAGCCGGTGCCG
Organism: Mantis religiosa; assembly: GCA_030765055.1. Classification (NCBI taxonomy): domain Eukaryota; kingdom Metazoa; phylum Arthropoda; class Insecta; order Mantodea; family Mantidae; genus Mantis; species Mantis religiosa. The sequence goes on from CM060950.1 coordinate 228,006,978, forward strand.
ACGCAACAACCAGGGCCCCGGCTAGAAGGCTTACTGGAGAGGGCGGCCGACCACCTTACCGCAGAATAGCTGGAGAAAGCTCGACAACTGCTGAGACAATACCAGCGCGTCTTCAACCAAGGAGGTAGTGACTGCGGCCGCACGGACAAAGTGCTTCACCTCATCAACACCGGGGAGGCCCGGCCTATTCGGCAACCTCCTAGACGCTTTCCGCTGGCGAAGCAAGTGTCGGTTCGAGACATGCTGGAGGACACGAGATCCAGGGGAGTGACTGAAGAGTCTGACAGCCCATGGTGTTTCCCTGTATTCTTGGTAAAGGAGAAGAACGGCGAGCTACGCTTCTGCGTAGACTACAGTAATCTGAACGCTGTCACCTGGATGGAATGTTTCGCGTTACCCCGAATTGACGACACCCTGGATACGCTAGCTGATGTACAGTTCTTCTCGACCCTGGACCCTAAGTAGGGCTACTGGCAGGTAGCTCTAGACCCGAGAGACAAGGAGAAGACCGCATTCTCGACAGGCCAAGGGCTCTGGCAGTTCACAGTTATGCTCTTTGGCCTGTGCAACGCACCAGCTACCTACCAACGCCTCATGGAGAACGTGATGAGTGTTCTGACATAAGACCTTTGCTTGCTATAAATGGACGACATCATCATCCTCGGGAAGACTTATGAAGAACAATTCGAGAATCTGAGTAAGGTGCTACAGACACTGCAGGCAACCAACTTGAATTTGAATGCGAAGAATTGCCAGCTCTTCCGCAAAGAAGTCAAGTATTGGGGCCACATATTCTCAGCAACCGGAGTAGCCACAGACCCGGAGAAGACACCGGCGGAGAGAGATTGGCCTCGCCCAAAGGATAAGAAAGATCTGCGCAGTTGCCTGGGGCTGTGCAGTTATTACCGACAGTTCATAAGGGGGATCTCTTAATATCGCCAAAACCCTCACCTGCCTGACAGAGGAACAGCGGCCTTATGTTTGGACGGAGTACACCAAAGACGCTTTCCAGCACCTGAAGAAGACCCTGTGCAGTACTCCAATTTTGGGTTTCCCACAAACGGGTGGCGCCTTCATGGTTGACACCGACGCCAGCGACCATTGCATTGGAGGCATCCTATCGCAGATCCAGGAGGGCCATGAGCAGGTGATAGCCTACGACAGCAAGACGCTATGCAAGGCAGAGAAGAACTTCTGCGTCACCTGGCGAGAATTATTGGCGATAGTAAAGACCTTGGAGGTTTCCATAAGTACCTGTATGGTCAACCATTCCACCTGAGGACTGACCATTCCGCCCAAACCTGGCTATTCTTGTCGTAGTCAGACAAGTGTTTGAACCTCGGCGTAGCGGTGCGCTGTCGAGGTTCACAAAAGCTTTTCTGTGAGTGCACTTGGTGGAGGCTCCCACGTCCACGATCGTCCGCCCTGGGCGACGGTTGAGTCCTTGGATTCCCGTCGGCTGAGAGGAGCCATGAACAAGGGCAGAGGTGAACAAGAGACAAAAGACCCGTTTCGGCCTAGGGGCTCTCTTTCGAGATCTCCGACCCGAGCAGGTCGAAAAGACAAAAGTGAGGAAGTGATGGGCGTTAGTAATGCAAGTGAGGGCATGATTGAAAAAGAGGAAGTGTGTCCATCAATCACAAATTACATTACTGAAATAAGTATAATACTAGCTTCTGAAAAATCAATATCGGCAGGAAATAGAGCAAAACTTTTAAATATATTAGGAGAGATCACCAAAGTACATGATGCAGCTAGGTTGGAAAACCAGCACTTAAAATCAGTACTAAATGTTTACAAAGCCGAGAAAGAGAAAACACCGGTTATGACATATGCAGCAGCAGCAGCCAAAAAGGTAGATAACAACATAATTAAAGTAGAACGAGTATTGCAAAAACAGAAATGTGTAGTTTTTGTATCATCTACCTCAGTAAAAGATACCAAAGAAATACAAAATATTGTTACCATACCGTATTTCCAGTGAAAGATAAGGTGAAAATTCATAACATAAAGAGGACGGAAAGAAACGTAATAGTGGAAACAGATACAATTGAGGATGTGGAGAAACTTATCGATCATGAAGGACTTAAAAACATGAACTTAAACGTGGAAAAACCTAAGAAACGGAACCCATTGATTATACTTTATGATGTCAATTCCACTGAAACCGAGGAAACAATAAAGAAAAATATGTATCATCAAAACTTTGAACTAGACATGAAATAGGAAGACTTCGACCAGCAAGTTAATATGAGATTCAGAACTGGACCAAGGAATACAAATAATGTACATCATGTAATGGACTTATCAGGGTACGTGAGGAAACTAATATTGTCAAGGGAACGCTTATACATAGGATTCCAGGCAATTAATGCAAAATATTATGTTGTCGCAAGATGTTTGAAATGCCAAAACCTTGGCCACATCTCCAAATACTGTCAGAAAGATAAATCTATATGCTCACACTGTGGGGAGGAATACCACAGCAAGAAAGAATGTCAAAAGATTGAACAACAAGCGATTTGTGTACCATGCCTAGAAACGAAAAAGTATAGGAAACAGAAATTCCCAGAATAAACATTCAAAGACGACCCTCCATGCAAAGGTAGAAAGGAATGTCCTATATACAAAATTAAATTTGAGAGATTGATCGAAAGAACCGATTATGTACAGTAAGAAAGGAAAGGTAAAAGAAAAGAGGATATGCAGTAAAAGTATTTTCAATGAAAGGAGGGGGATATTTAGGGCAATGAAAAACACATTTAATGGACTAGGGTATATAGTGAATCCCCTGAATCTTAAGCCCAAGGTAATAATTGCGGTAAAGCGGAAGCTTTATAAAGATGTGGAAAAGTGTAGCACTAAAAGAACATCATGGCTAACATAAGGAATAAAGGTGAAAGGGGACTATATAACCTAAGGATAGGTCAAATAAATGCACAGAGATCCAAGACTGTGATGATAGAAATCCGCAAAGTAATAGACGAATTGGCGCTTGATATGGTATGTATACAGGAACCATATACATTCAGAAGGAAACCGTTACATATGCAGCAATGTCAACTAAAATATATGACGGCGATAATCCCAAAGCGATGATAGTCATAAATAATAGGAACATCCACGTAACAAAGATCTCACAGTTCTGTGATGAACATGCCAACTGCATACAGGTGGAGTATAAAGGATTGGACTTTATACTATGCAATCAATATTATCAATATATGGATGAAATAGATGTACACATTAACAAAACTGAAAAAAATATTATTGGCATAACCAGAAGCAGCTATCATTGTTACTATGGATGCAAATGCGAAATCGGAATGGTGGTACAGCAAAAATCCGTACGCGAAAGGAGAAAAATTAGAGGAGATTATAGCTACACATAAGTTACAAGTGCTGAACCAGCCGAACAATCCATACACGTTCATAAATAGAACTGATGCCAGTGAAAATATCGATGTGACACTCGCCAAGGGATATATCAGAAATAAAATAAAAAAGTGGGCTATAACACAACAGATTACCTCCAGCGACCACAAGCTTATATTTTTCGACATAGACTTTGAAGGGACACAAGATCAAACGACACAACGTGGCAGGAACAAATACAGAATAAAAGACGCTAATTGGGATAAAGTAAAACAAAATTTTGTCATACCAACAAATATAAACAATATGAACATTGATGCGAAAGCAGGGAGTTTAATGGCAAACATACAATATGCGATGGACAAAGGGCTCGTGAAAAATAAATCTAGAATACAAAGCGGAGCCATATGGACTGATCAACTACAACAACTTAGAAGAAAAGTTAGAAAAGCAAGGCGTGTCTACCAAAGAAGTAGAACTGCAAACGAACAGGAATACAACCTGGCTATATATTTGGACTTAACACAAAGTTACAAAATAAGTTAAAAGAAACCAGAAAAGACTCATGGGATAAATTGGCAGAAGAAGGTATCAAAAACAACGAGTGGGGAGTACCATACAAATTAGTCATGGATAAAATAACAGCGCCTGAAGCGTTATCAGCACTGGCCAAAGAGGATGGTACCTATACCACGAACTGGACAAAATCTGCGAACTACCTCTTAGAAAGACTCTTGCCGGACGATAAGGTCGATAACGAAGGGGAAGAACATCTAGAGAAAAGATATCAAATGGCCCAATATTATAATAATAACAGGGTGATTTACCCTTTCGACGTGCAAGAAGTCAGAGCTGCGATAAGGGAGATACGAAAAGGAAAAGCCCCTGGACCAGACGGAATACAGGCAGAGGTTTTGCAGCAGTTTGAACAACTCATAGCACCTTTTGTATGTGAACTCCTAAATCAGTGTCTAATAGAAGAAAGGATCCCTTACATGTGGAAAGAGGCAAACGTAGTTACACTTAAAAAAGGAAAAGAAAAGGCACAAACGGATCCGAAATCATATAGGCCCATCTGTCTTCTGAACACGTTAGAAAAAGTCCAAGAATAGTTAATATAAAGGAGGATCAGTGAATACAGGTTAATGATAGGCGAGACAGACAAACAATATGGATTTCGCAAGGGGAAATCTACAGAAGACGCTATAAATCGAGCCATAGATGTAGTGTCCACAAGTGAGCGGAAGTATGTCATATCTATTTTTGTCGATATATCTGGTGCTTTTGACAACCTTTGGTGGCCAGAACTGTTTAGGATATTGAGAGAAAAGGACTATCCTAAGTGCCTGTATAATAGTCTGCGAGATTATTGTAAAGATAGGAGGGTCAACCTAATAGGTGAAAATGGATTGGTAACGAAAAGAATTACTAAAAATGTCCCCAAGGATCCATTTTAGGCCCCCTATTTTGGGATATAATGACGGAACCCATTTTGGAAAAGCTGATGCAACATCAAGACATCCTGGAAGTAATAGCATATGCAGACGATCTTATGATAATGATAGAGGGAAATAACCAAAGAGAAATAGAAAGTAAAGCACAGCGAATAATGGACACTTTGGAGGATTGGTGTAAGAGTGTTAAACTGCAGATAGCACCACAAAAATCTGCTAACATGATAATTAAAGGTAGTTTGGAAAGGAATCCGGTAATAAAGATAGGAGGAACGAGCATAAAAAGAGAAACGGTATTTAGATATCTAGGAATTAATGTGGATGAAAAATTAAATTTTCACAAGCATATAGGGACAGTGAGAAGAAAAGGAGGAAATGTGATGATGAAATTGGCTACAATAACACAATATAAATTCAGAATTCCCTTGGATGCAACGAAATCATATCATACGGCGATTTTAACAGGAATTATAGGTTATGGAGCAAGCGTATGGGCTCACAGGGAAAAATTGGTTAAAAATATTCAAAATTTAAGGAGTACGCAAAGACAGTCTATAATCAGATGTATGGGACTAATACGAACTACACCGTCAATGGGATTATTAGTAATTTTAGCTATGTGGCCAATGGATTTAACAGTAAGATGGAGAGGAGCACTTTACTGGATAAGGAAAGGGAATCAAGACAAAGTAAAGGAAATACTTGGGAGACCTTGTCACACAAAGAGAGAAGTGTGGGAATTACTGATAGGAGAATGGCAAGAGGAATGGAACAACACGAGTGAAAGACGAAGAGTGCGAGACATCTTTCCCAGTATAAAAGAACGTTTAAAGTTGAAGATCAACCCAACAAAGGAAACCGTACAATATATCACTGGACATGGACCATTTGACACATATTTTAAGAAGATAGGTAGTAAGGCTAGCAGTACGTGTGAAACTTGTGGAGTGGAAGGAACACCAGAACATGCAATCTTCGAGTGTGATAAATATAGAGAAATATTACAAGAAGATCGCGAGATATTAGCTGGAAAAATGATTTGGAACATAATAAGAAGTGAAGAGGACTTAGTCACAATGAACAAAATGGTAGAAAAGGTATCCAAAGTCGTTATGGAGGAATACAGGAAACCGGACCGAAGGGAACGGCAGCAACACCAGCAGCAACAACAAATAGGAATTGTAAGGAGATCTGAAAGGATACGAGTTCAACAACAGAGGACGCATGATATTGATGACCAGGACAGTGGTTTGATGGCTGTAGAGGATGAGACGGAGGAGACCCCGAGGAATAGAAAGAGGCAATATTGGACTACAACAGGACGCCAAGACTGGGCAGAGAGAAGGAGAGGTGGACCCCAGGAGATAGTGACAAGGTGGAGCTCACCAGAGGAAGATGACGACGACATCGGCTAAATTCTTTAGAATTAGGAGAATATAAAATTGAGAAACCGACCACTCCTCCGATTTAAGTAACAAGTTACTATTATCGAGCAGGAGAGGTATGGATACCGATTTTGTATTCAGTATAGAGTAGAGTTAGGGACTGGCAGTTATAATAATAATAATAATAATAATAATAATAATAATAATAATAATAATAATAATAATAATAATAATAATAATAATAATAATAATAATAATAATAATAATAATAATAATAATAATAATAATAATAATAATAATAATAATAATAATAATAATAATAATAATAATAATAATAATAATAATAATAATAATAATAATAATAATAATAATAATAATAATAATAATAATAATAATAATAATAATAATAATAATAATAATAATAATAATAATAATAATAATAATAATAATAATAATAATAATAATAATAATAATAATAATAATAATAATAATAATAATAATAATAATAATAATAATAATAATAATAATAATAATAATAATAATAATAATAATAATAATAATAATAATAATAATAATAATAATAATAATAATAATAATAATAATAATAATAATAATAATAATAATAATAATAATAATAATAATAATAATAATAATAATAATAATAATAATAATAATAATAATAATAATAATAATAATAATAATAATAATAATAATAATAATAATAATAATAATAATAATAATAATAATAATAATAATAATAATAATAATAATAATAATAATAATAATAATAATAATAATAATAATAATAATAATAATAATAATAATAATAATAATAATAATAATAATAATAATAATAATAATAATAATAATAATAATAATAATAATAATAATAATAATAATAATAATAATAATAATAATAATAATAATAATAATAATAATAATAATAATAATAATAATAATAATAATAATAATAATAATAATAATAATAATAATAATAATAATAATAATAATAATAATAATAAATTGACTATTATAATGTACACTGTAACTAATTAGTTACATTGTATTAAGTTAGTATAGAACTGCCATCTTAGGATAGAATAATGTATAAAATTGTAAAGCCACTGGGCTCCAGTGGCTTTTAGGTTAGTTATAAAGTTAGATGTAGGATAGGAAATCTGCGATAACATTGTATTGGAAAGAGGATAAATAAAGTACAAAGAAAATAAAAATAAAATCAGAGGAACTATCCCAGATGCCAGGACAATAGTAATGCAGATTTTATTTTTTTTTATTTCTTTTTTATTTTTTTTATTTTTTTTATTGAGCTTTAAGAACTTGGTAGGTCTGACAGCACGTTGGTTCCAGAAGCTGCAGGAGTATGACTTCACCTCGGAAAATCTTAGGGGGAAGAACCACGGTAACGCAGACGCTATGTCCCGAAGACCCTGTCCAGAACAGTGTGGCCAGTGCACAGGAGTGGAAGAGAAGGAGCGTGCCGCAGCAGTACGAGTAGTCACGGCAGTACCTGCAGATGGCTGCGTAAGCGCAGGCCTGAGGAGGGAGCAGCTGGCGGAAGCAGACTTGGGGCCAATCTTGAGGGAAGTGGGGGCAGGGATCTAGACCAACCTCGGAGGACATCGCACCGAGGAGCGGCACCTACAATTCTTCCTGGGCCCAATGGGCCCCGTTGAAGACCAGAGAGTGCGTGCTGTTCCCGGTTTCGCCCAGAGGTTCTACTCCCATTAGTCCTGAACCCGTAGGAACTGGACCCTGGCCTCCTTGAACCAGGGAGTATCCGAGCTGTCCCAAAGGGCGCTCGGCGTCCTCCGAGGTGCTTTCCATAGGGCAAGGCCTAGAGACTAACAAGCCCCCACATCTGGTCCTATGGACTCAAGACGGGATGGGCTGTTCCCGGTATGGAAATCACTCGATGGGAAGACGCAGAGAGAACAGTTGGTGCTTCCCCAGAGTAGGGTCCCGGAAGTCTTGGAAGAAGTGCACGCCGGTACTTCAGGAGGACACCTGGGAGCGAAACGGACGACTGGCAAACTACGACAGCGCTACTGCTGGCTGAGGCTCCGAGCAGACTCTGAGAGATGGTGCCGTCAATGTCTCGTGTGCGCAGCGAGTCGCGGCCCCCAGACTAGGAGCCGGGGTCGCATGCAGCAGTATAACGGTGGAGCGCCATTCGAACGGATCGCCGTCGACATTTCTGGACCATTTCTGATATCCGACCGAAGCAACAAGTACCTGATGGTGGTCGTGGACTACTTCACCAAGTGGTTGGAGGTGTATGCCATCCGGAACCAAGAGGCAAGGTCAATCACAGAGTGCCTCGTGGAGCAAGGGTTCTGCCTATTTGGGTTACCGTTAGAGCTGCACAGTGACCAGGATACCATTTTGAGTCCAACTTGATGAAGGAGGCACTACAAAGGCTTGGACCGGACAAGACCCGCATTACGCCTCTACTTCCCCAGTCGGATGGCATAGTCGAAAGATACATCAAGACCTTAGGGGAACACCTGAGGAAGGTCGTGGCCAGCCATTAGCGAGACTGGGACGTTAAGGTACCACTGATCTTGCTGGCCTACCGCTCGTCTACATACGACACGAGTATGACGCCAGTCAGCTTAATGTTCGGCCGAGAGTTACGCCTTCCTGGTGACCTGGCTTTTTGAGGCCCTCCGGAGGCGAAACAGCCAGCGACCGAGTATGTGTAGAACCTGGTGGACACTTCCACGACATGCACGAGATGGCTTGCCAGAACATCCAGAAGGTGAGCGACTGCATGAAGACCCGACACGACAGATAAGCCACAGCCAAGGGTCCCAGCAATGTGACCTGGTCTGGTTGTACCCTCCTACCCGGACCAAGAGACGCTGCCCGAAGCTTCAGCAGCCATGGCAAGGACCGTATCGGGTGGTGAAGAGGTCTAACGACGTTGTCTACCGCATCCAGGAGGTGCCCCGGGTATAGATGTTGGTGGTACACCTGGATCGCCTGGCCTGCTACGATGGTGCTGTTCGGGACGACCAGCTTTGAGAAGGGAGCAGTGTCACCCAATTATCAGAAAGCACGATCAACTGACAGCTGAGTAGGGGACCGGAGGCATTCAGCCTACGCCTACCCATTTATCTCGGTCACTAACTGAGGGGATGATTAGGGATTTGTCACTGGTCGCCAACCGACTCTTCCCCCTCCCCCTGTCGTCCGGATCCTTCGTGGTGATTCACTGAAATGAGAGACTTCGAGAAACAGCGATATCCGAATAAAAGGGGGCTGCAGTTGGCGATTTCAGTTGAGTTCTTGTGGAGCTGTCCTGAGGAGCGCACAGTGAGCGAACGGACTGTGTACGTGCATCGGAGAAGTGTACGTAACTGCGTGCAGTGGACCTGTGACAGACAAACTGATGAATTGTAATTGTGTGCATTACGTAAGTCTGTGTAATCGGCAAGTGTTCCGATTGTAATTCGGTGGAAATAAAGAACATTTTTTAGTGGTGCAATTGGAATTTTAATTTCACGAACCCACAAAGTCACATTATTTTAAATTAATTTAAAACAAATTTAACGAACTCAAATTTAAAACATCATAAAACTTATTTGCATATCGTGACAACTTGGTCATGAATAACACATACATCGAATTATTTTACAAAATGTCGTTAATGTATGCCACAACGTAGTGCAAAATCACACATAGAAGCGCTACAAAAATTATATTAGAAATGTCACCAAGACATGTAATTTCATAAAGCAACAGATGAAGATTATCTTCATCACAAAATTATATTACAAACCATAATAGGTGGAAAGAGCTGTCTAGACGGATTTATAAATCCAGAAGCATCCTACGTGAAGTAAAGATGAAAATGAAAAGTGCAATTGAAAAGAGTGCAGGGTACGGTGTAATGTATAGCATGCTGTTACAAACTGACTTGTAACTGGTACTTGATAGGATGTTAGAGCAATTTGGAGTAGAGACAACACCTTGTTCAGTTCGATGGTTACAAGCAGAGGCAAGATTTTGTGCTGACAATTATTTATAAAATTCGCATTTATAATTTTAATTGGTATGTTTTGTGTTTTTTTATCATAAATTCTCATTAATTTCGCGCACATTTTTGGGGAACAATTAATAAGTAATGGCATGGCTCAAATGAAAAGTAACAGGTAACTAGAGTAGCACAACTGTGAAAACCACTTTTTTGGAAATTAAGACATTTTACTTTAAGTCAGCAGATAGTAGGTAACATGAATAAAAGCAAATATCACACAACCGACATCGCTAAACTGCAGCATACTAAAAGTTGTGATTTTTTCGCCTTTCATAATTGTTCTGTTGTCTGTCACCACGAAGTTAGATGTAAAGAAAAATCTCTCACTGTCAGCGTTTGACATCGGCAACCGAAGACATTGAAGGCACTTTTCACAGAAATTGTGGTAAGAATCAGCTTTTGCCTTTAATGACAGGAGTGCTGTTACTACATCTAATCTGTTGTCGATACCATCATGGCTTTGCAGTTCAAGAGTGCCACAAAGCTCTTTGTAATAAAGAAGCAAATCAGAATCACAAGTAATATCACTGGTTTTAATAGTATTTACCTGTTTAAATGCTGCCATTACACGATTTAAATCACCTGTACTTGATTTAGTAACTACCCAGAAAGTTCAAACAAATGATATAGCTTTAACGGTTATTACATCAGCAGTTTCTTTGACATAATGGAGTTTAATTTGGACAAAGTCATACGACAGAAAACTTTTAGATTCTCTTTTACTGCTTTTCTAATACTGGCTGCATGATATGATCTACAAGTCCAATTACTTTGTTTACTCCTACAATATCACATTTGGTTCTCAGCCGGTTATTTCTGGTTAAAACAAGATGGGCCATTTTTTTTTAAATTCCAATACTTGATCTCTTATCAATCTAAAATTTTCAGAAACAAATATTGTTCCTGTTGTACCTTTGAAACCAGTCCCTCAATAATATAAAAAAGTACGTGAAGAGCGTCAAAAAACCGACTACAAATAATCTTTGCGATTAGAAATAATAAGTTTACTTTGACAACCTTAATTACAGAACAAAAAGTAAAACTGCTATGTTAATAGATAAATTAAGTAATATATGTTTGAAGAAATATAAACTAAACCCAGTTATAATAGGTTATATGAAGGATAATGTTAATCTTTAAATCTGTAACCTTAAGGTAAGAAAGTACTTCATTTGGGGTTAAAATTTACGTACTTTTATTTTTACTTTTTATTATAATTTAGTCCCTCGAGGTTCCAAATCTATAGTTATGAAGTTCATTTGAGCAAAATCTATACCTAATTTGCTTCTTATATTAATGGGTGTTAAGTTTTTGACACCCTCCCTTTCGTAAACTTCCAGTAAATTGATCATAACTTCTATAATACTGAACATATATTTCTGAACTAAACCTTGTTTTGTAAGAAATCCGTTAAGCTTCGAATTGACTCCAATGAACCTAGTGTTTCTTTTGTTCTTTTCTGTGTAGTGAAGAGTTACTTGTTCTGAATAATATTGTGTACTACTTATTGGTGAACGTATGCAATGGGTAGGCCCAGAATAAGTGGAAAGAGAAAGTTCACAGACAATCGTTTTACTAAAAACCGAACAGTAAATATGGAAAATGTAAATAGAATAGACAATGAAACCGCATGTAATATTGAGGTTAGTAGGCCCAGTTCACACAATACATGTGCTAAACATGATAGTAGTCATATACAGAAATTGATGTGCTGTGAGTCCTGAAAGCACATAAAATTGTTGAAGAACTGGCCAAGAAGGCAAGAAAAATGAAGCGGAGCTTGAAAAGAACAAGGGAGGATATAGAGGGTGAAGACTATGCAGCAGGAATTGTTCTGAGTCACTGAAAAGTCAGTAATCAAGATATAAACTTTAAAGCTGTTTTTGTCAGTTTCACATTCCGGTTCACTTTTTTAAAACACTATTTAACCAAAACGTATAAATTTTTGAGTGTATCAAGGAGACTTAGAGAAATAATAATAAGAATGTATTTTTCTCTGAGATTCGTAATACTTTTTTAAAAAATAAAATTATCTGAAATTTCAGTGCTATTTAAAAAAAAACTAAAAATGATAACAAACTATCAGTACAAAATTTGCAAGTAATAATAGGTATTATTCACGATAAAAGTTTTAAGAACATGCCTGGAAATTTTTATGTACATATCAACAATAATTAATTAGTAATGTGCACTCGAAATCATGGAAACGGCATTGCAGAGTTACGCAATACCTTCTCGCCTTAATGAGATAGGATTGCATTTCCTAAATAAATGTATAAACATGTGTGGAGATCTTTAAGAAATTATTGATGACTATATTACTGATTTCGAAGTTCCTATTCGGCATATAAATGAAAATCATAAATCATTAATTAAAATGAAATATAGCAAAATATTACGAAATTTGAACAAAAACAATCACAAATAGATTAACTTATTAAATTGCGTGGCAAAGCATTAAACTTTGCGAAATATGAAAAAGGTAATAAGATTTTAATCTCACATAAATTTTATTATAGTAATAGAATATAACTTTTACCGCAGGGAAAAGGTTTTATAAGAATCGGTATTCACCCTCATGTAAATCTGCATTTCAAATTGTATTAAAATGTTTAATGAAGTAAAACTTATATTACTTTCAGAAAAACATATCATAAAGTTTTAACATCCAATTTTAACTAGAATTAATGTTATTCCCAAAATTCACCAGCCTGGAAATAAAATGGGACTGATTGTGAACTGTATAAATTCACAATCATTAAAACTTCTTTAAAGCAAGTAAGAAAGATCAATAATGTAAATAGTATTGTCTAAGAATGATAAACTTGTTCCCTTTCATGTAACTGCCTCATTTCCCAGCATTTCTACAGTAAACATTTGATACTTCTGAAAAGTAATTGCGTTCTATAGATTTGCATGAGGAATCCATAGCTGATCTTGTTAGGCTAACTAATCTTTGTATGGATCAATTTTTTTTTTCAATTTTGATGAATTCATTCAACAAACTTCTGGTTTAGCAATAGGAATCAATTTGCACTTCTTCCTGACGCTTTTATGATCTATTCTGAAATGCAAGTCACGAAAGCATTCCCTTTCATTTTTAATGCTTGGTATAGATACACATAAAAGAATAAACACACAACTGATTCTTTAAAACTTCCAAATATACAAGATAAAAGTATAAAACTCACCTTAGACATTGAAAACAATAGTTATCTTTCTGTTCTATATCTAAAGAACATAAAATATAACAATAAGATAAACTTTGACATTTATGGGAAGTTTAAACATATCGACAATTACATAAGGAAGTTTTAAAACTTTTTTTTCATAAATTTGTTGTTTTTAATAGTCTAATTTACAGATTATTAAGCCCCTAAATAAATATTAATTTAATAGGGTATATAAACATTATTAATACAGGTTTAAGTAGTGGTTTTATTAATGATTTCATAAATAAAAGAATTGAACAATTTAAATATAAAGGTGCAAATAATGTTGTTGACGTAAAAGCAAGATGATTATAATTTGAAAAAAACTGTACTTACCATTGTTGTGGTATTAAGAATTTGACAAAAAGCTTAAAGAATTTGCTATAACTTTGGGTCTTCAAAAGAAATATAATATAAAAATATATTAAAATTTTCTTAAAAAAATAGAATTTACGATAGTAGGAAATCTTGTTTTTTGGTAATTTAATTATTTAGGTTGCGGACGGGTTTATATTGAAGAATCAAGCATAAATTAAAACCCCGAATGAGGGAACGATTCAGAATTGTTAGGTATAGGAAAATAAATAAACCAGCCATAGCAGATCATTTGTGGTAATTTACCCATGATATAAACTGAGAAGTTAAATTATTAGAGGATTATATGCCCCATAAGATATAATATTTTGGCAGATAGTACCTTAATAAGTATAAATTGGTAATAAATTCAGAAATACTGCCAATTGATTCTACCTTTAAGTTTGTTTTATTTTCAAAATTTTATTTTGTTTTATTATCTCTTGAGTTCTTTGAGGTATTTCTAATTTCATAAAACCGTAGGTGATGTTTTTGGCAAATTATTATACTTTGTTGTAATAGTTTTACCGCTAAGAGGAATTTGATTCTTTGTTTTGCACACAAAATTCATCTCACGAGCTCAGGTTCTATTATTGTTTATTTATTAGTTCTAATAAATTTAAAGAAAAGGTTCCATAAAAGGAACAAGTAATATGAGTAGAAATAAACATCTTATTAATTTAAGATTGTTGCACGAAAAGTCTTGTAAAATTTAAATATAATTATGCAACACTGACAATGTAATTCCTTAAAGTTTTCAGTAATTTAGCTAAACTTTTATTTTTGAAGACACCTTATACAAGGCACTAAGAAACTTTCAATTTTATCGTGCACTTCCAGAGAGACCTAGAGATGTATTTTATGATCTTATGACTAATGATACACAGGAGCATTTCTAAAAAAAATAGTTTTTTTTATAAATTTTCTGCAATTTACCGGATTATAAGGAACAGATTTATAATATATTTTGGATTTTCCAGCGTTATCACAAAGGAATTTTTAAGCTTCATACATGTCCAGATTTTTGAAGCAGTGAATAGCTTTAAAAATCAAATAACTATATTATCAAATATTGAAATGTTAGAGATTTGGAAATCAACATGATAATTTTTAATTGGATTAAAATTACACTGTATGTGGCATTTTAAATTTGTTTAAAAATCGTTTCTAAGAAATTCAAATTTATAATCGAACATTTTTTTTATTTTTTTTCATCACCTACGTTATAAATATTGATAAATTAAAGTATGAATTTATGAGAAACGATATATTTAAGTAATTGTGGTGCGAACGAAATATGCAATCAATATTACTCAAATAATAAGTAATAACTCTACGGTTTTATACTTTTAGATTGCGGTGCTTGTCTACAAAATTTGAGGTAAGCTTACTGATAAAGTAATGTTCAAATATAAGGAAAATGTTGCAGGAACACGACTCGGTAACAATGAGCATTGGTCCGCCACATTTCCAATGGTGTGTTTCAGTATATCTACTAGCGAACTACGTGATAAAGTACTATTTAATTTTAGTTGATTTTTATACATTTGAAACAAAATCTAATGAATCCGAAAAATTATATAAATTGTTAGCTTACCTTTTTCTGCTCTAGTTGATTTTGGTTGAAACTGCGTTCCTTGTAGTCAGCCCCTCTGCTCCTGCAAACAATGATATAAATTAAATCACTATAGTTCCTGAGCAGACAGGAGAATCTCACAGAAATCAATAAATTAATTCAGAAAAGCGTTTATCTGTATAGTCACAGATGAAAGCTCCGAAAATATATAACATATACCTATTGATAAATGCTAATTAAAACATATTAACACAATTGGTTATAATCCACATAAAAATTTTAATATCTGATAGTTAAAGTATATAATTATCGAATGATTTAACATTAATAACGTAAAAACGTTAGCTGTAATAACTAACTCAGAACGTCTTTCAGTACAATATAAGATTATGTGATACCTGTGTTATGTATTCTCGAATAATATTTAGGTATATTTATTGCCTATTATTTACTTTAAATATAAAATAATAATACCTGATAATCCGTAGTTTACATTACATTTGCGAGAGCCTAAGCTCGTATATTCGTAAATTGTTCCTTTCTGATCGCAGCATTCCTTCTAACTCAGTAAATATGTTTAATCTCGTTAGTTACAGCAGCCATCATTTGTTTTTCTTATTTTGTTTTTACTTAACATTATATCCGATACGCCATCTGCATAAGATATGCTATTAGCATTAAATACAACCTAAAAATCACAAATACAATGTGATATAAATAAATAAAATATCATATTATCCTACAAATATTCTAAATTCTTTTGTATTATATATCATTGCATGAGTTGCTTCTTTATTTTTATTCGGTTTCATCGTGCTTTAGCGTGTTTTGTTTTAACTGGTTTTCTTTTGCTTTCGCGATGTTTAAAGTAGCTCAAGACAGTACTTCTTAAGCATTTAACATTTTATAGTTGACTATTTAAGGGATAAAGTTATTTCCTTCTAAATATTTAATAACGTGTTGTACCGCGAATTACATTATCTTATTAACTACATGCAAATAGTAAACCAAGGAAATGCGTGTTATTCGCAAAAAAATGTTGATACAAATTTTAGACTGCAACTACATATTTTGGGGCCGCCGTATAGAACCTGATGTGCTTTACTCAAATGGTTATCTCCAATGTTCCCTAAACTATTCTTACACGCGGTTAGTCTTCAAATTTATTTTAATCCAGTTAAGGATTCGTAGCGTAAAGCAGTGTCGGACAGATGGCGTGGATAAATACTTAAAGAAGAGAGCCAGCATGGAGCTACAATGCTGTTACCGGTTCAAATGAGAAACAAACATGGAACAAGTTATTTCCAATTGAAGTCAAGCTTAAATGCATCTCACAACATAACCCAGGGAAATTTCTAAACACTGTATGTCTGTGTATAGTTTCAGTAGTCTAGCAACAAAACTGTGATGCAAGGAGATCTTAATTTATGAAAATTTCAATAGTGAGAGAACAAGGTTAAAGAATTATAATTCATATCTAACACTAGCATTCACGTAACTTTCAAGCTAGATTAGAGTTTTTAAAATTCACTTGTGAATGCTATCTAAGCATTCTTCGGATTCAGTAAGGCTTACACTATTTTACAGTAAAAAGAGAAAATGCTATTTTTTGAAAATGTTCATGAAACTTCAGTCACACGTGTCCTTAACAATTTTCAGAAAATAGATACTTTTCTTGTACGTGTTAGAGAATATTGCAGCAAAATAGGCTTTAATAAAGTCAGAACTCCTAAGAGCACTATAGTCACTATGAAGCAATTTAATGGGACGATGGGGGATGCTGATGCATTTCTTACCTTTGGTGACGATCTTAAAGAAACCTAGAAGTTTCCCCTGCAAATCTGAATCTGTAGGCGCATCAGTAATTCTTGAGCGATGAATTCTTTGTCCCAGGGTCGTTGTCTCGGACCAGAGAAATATGCAATTCTACTACTGATTGATTAAATTTTATATCATACTTTGCCAAAGAAAAGTACCTTATTCCGCATATACATTTCAATGATTGATCTTACGAAATTTAGAAGATTATTGATAATTGCCTTTACTCCTTCTACTAATGATGCAAAATTCTAATTATAAATTAATAGCGCATTAGCTATTGATGTGTCTATTATGCATCACACAAATGCATCTGTTTGTAAGTCCTTACCTGCACATTTGCAGAGCAATGCTGATTTACGTCCGCTCTAAACGAATGTTCCTTGCAAAAGAAAGATCTTTGAGACATATAACAACTGCCTGTCATATGAGGTTGTCATGGTTACATATTACCTACCTTACATTATATGTCTATTTCATTACATATTTCACTTTCTTTAACTATTCTTCTTAAACAAATACATAAAAATATAATAATTTATAATAATTTGTAACATAAACACTTCACTTTTCTTACAAGAAATAATGAAAGCTCTCTTATAAATTGATTATAATCAGGATTTTGGGAACATTTTATTCACATGCTGAGCCAGGAGCTTCAACAATCTCGTTTTCAACGTTACAGTGGCTAGATGTCACTACCTTTTTTTCAGTACTACCAAAATCTTAAACTTGTTTCATTTTCAGTTTGAGCATGTGTCAGTGGGAGGTGTACGGAAAGAAAGTTTGAAGAAGTTGTAAAATATGTATTTTTGTTTTGACAATGAGCAGACTGGTGGATTTATTAATCTTCTTTCGTTGCAAAAGTTGGTCTGCATTTTTCTGATCTTGAAATCTGGAGGTCCTGTCGTTGATTTTACTTTTTCATAATGGCTTTCTCTACATCTGTACCTTTAATTTAACATTAAAGTAACTAAAATATTACCATTTATAAAATTATAGTAAATATATACGTACTACCTACAGGATGACAAATGAGCAGTGGTATTGTGGTTGCAGTATGAAAAACCTTACTTCACATTATAAAATTATTAAATAAATGAATGACACAGATAAAATAGAAATTATAAAACTGGACATATGGAAGTATAAACATTGCTTCAAAATTTGTTCAGTCTATAATTCTACATACAGCAATCCTCTGATCTCTTCTCATTCACTTCCAGACAAATCTTAGAAGATTGTGCCTCTGGACACAGAGGTCTTCAGGTGAAAAAGAAAAAATTAACTGCTACAAAGTAGAAACCTAGATAGAACTTTAAGTAAGCAAACTGGAAAGATTTTACAAATTAATTAGAAAGTAAATTTGAAACGCCAATAAACGAATCAACAAAGTCAGATAAATTAAACAAACATTTATGTGTTGCGATTTGGAAGGCAGCAAAGAAATACTTACCAGGAGTATTAACTAAAACTATGAACCTTGTTGGCATTAAAAATTAGAAAAAGTGAAAAATGAAGGAGACTTAGCTAGAATAGCAGCAGAAAAATCTAAAGTTCCGAAAGAAATACAAAACAGGAGAAAATTGAGTGCCCAGTTTAAAAATGAAGATTGCTCATTTCTTACAGAAGTATTTTTTAAATTAACTGAAATCAAAATGGTAAATTCTGAATAGAGGAAATGCTAATTTTAATTATGACTGAAGTATATATAGAAAATGTGAAGTGCCAACTGAGTTCGGACATACTTTTATGTCTGAGAAAAATGCAATGGCAAAGGCCCTGAAACATGACATTGCAGAGGAGTAGGAAAAATTTAATTTGACCTGGAAGATAAAATTAATTAAGTGGAAGAGCACCTAGATCAGCAACAGGAATCCTAGATGTACAGATGGAAGGAAACAAGAGGTTGATGAGCATACCACTGTTTGTCAATACTCGATACAGATTTTTAAGCTCTGGTGCTTGATACATACTTTATAGAAAGCAAAAATGTCAATTGCTTGTATATGGTATGACGTTCTTATTAGCTTTTAATAGTCATTTAAATGTAGGGAATAACTAAGGTAACAAATTATAAAATTATGAACCTGTTCCTGTAAACTACTGGCACTAGAATCCTGTGGAAAATACTATTAACATTCTAATTTACCATGCTTACTTTTGATTTTGTGATGTAGCTAGACATTATGTCATTTAGAAAGGCGTATGTTTGCTCCAAAATACACTTAAGTGTTAGAAACATATATTGGTAGGCTAAAACCACGAGTCCTTACTTATTAAATAGTGCTGTGAAAACCGCACATCATTAGCATCTCCCATATCAGAGATATTGGCGGTGCAAGTTTTATGTGATTCAGCCGGTATAGGCTGGAAATAAGTAAAGTCTAAATTCTCCAACCTGGTTACCCCTTTCTGTCCCATGTTCTACAGGATTTGTAGAAAAAGGCCTTCAGCCATATTCATACTATTTGATTCTTACTCCCAGTCAGATCATGCATAGTATAATCATATTCATGCTTATTGCTCTTTTTGAGAACAGTAGAAAGCTATCCTGCATTTCACATGGCTACCCAACTTGTAAAGAAAGTTATATGATTCCAGATATAGATTTTGCAGAACTGAAAAAGAATAAGGAACAAAAGAGAAAATAGTTCTTTTGCCCTAATGATTGTCATAAGATATAAGACACCGCAGCTCCAAGAAAGGCTTTTTAACGATGGAAAACTAAGTGTTTGAAAGAACGAACAAAGCAAATACCGAGGTCAAAGCTTCCATTCCAAAGGAAAACACTTTAAATATAATATACTCCAAGCTATCAATAGAAGACCGTAAAGTAGGAGCTCAAAATTCATATTCCTTCGATTTAATTTTGAGCTGATTCCATTTTCCACCCGAGGATACACAATCGTTCGGGTTAAATGTTTTAATTTTCCCGCTTAAGGGAAATGTTTTTTATACCTCAACATGACCTGTAACGATTTGGCGTGTTATGGAGCTGCAAGTGTGTTTCCACTCTTTGCCTACAGAGGCAGTAAGAGACTTAAAGTTTGCTAAACGATTTCGTCATGTGCTCGCGAGGTTGGTAATTAGCTATTTGCGTTTATATTTACTGTAAGCTGTAAATTAAGAGCAGGAATTTTTTAACTGATGTTTTTCATGTAGAAACATTAAAAAAAGTTAATATTACGAACATTTAGTATGCGTAAAACAAAGAAAAATCGAAAAATCTTTTTAGTTAGGTTGTACATGAGGTGTTTTGTGAATCCTAACCTCAAAATACAGCTATGTTTTTGTGCAAAAATTTTATTTAATCTCAATTAAGCAGTAAGGAGTTAAGTCATGCATTTATAGAAGTACTTAAGATGAAATACCGGAAGCATGAACTGTGTATAAATCTACCAGGCAACAAATTTACTATGACAATGATGGTGGCTCGTGTAATGACTCCGTAATTTTTGTCACGGGAAACTATGTATCAGAGCTTATCATCAAAAGGCAGTAATCAACGAAGAAAAGGAAAAAAATGTAACAGATAAACAACAAGGAGTTCCTGAGAAACTAACTTTTCGCCAAGTATTATCAAAAAACGGCATGCCTGAAGACTCGTGTGCTCAGGGGGATCGAGTAAGAATAGTGTCACTACAAATGATAATTGAGGTGATGAAAAAAGAACTGACAGAAGCTAGAATGAAAATTGCAAAACTAAAACAAGAAATAACCAAGAAACTGGGATCGACGAAGAGTAACAAAAGTATAGTGAGCGAACGACCGGAAAACTGCGGGTTACAACTGTATCCAAACAAAACCGGCGAGCGACAAATAAGCAACAACCACCAGCGTCTTTCTACAGCTACAACTAATTTGCAGTTCTATACAGTGAAAGCCACGAGGGCCCTTTTAACAAAATTACCTCTGCAATAAGTGCTGTGGCTAGCAAGAAGAGAAGAGGTTCGCGAGTGCTTATACTGGCCGACAGTCACGGTAGAAATCTAGGCAATCAAATGAACACGGACTCCGATAGTAACAACATACAGGCATTTGGTGTAGTAAAACCAAGTGCATAAGCCAAGGTAGTGATTATTAACATTAGTGAAAAGTGCCTAAGCTATACAAAAGCAGATAGTGTTGTGATAATGGCGGGTAATAACGATGTAGGGAGTGCTGCAATTAACGTTGTGTGTAATCTTGAAAATGCTATAAAAGAACTCAAGCATACCAATGTACTTATAGTGAAACTCCCCCAGAGACATGACTTAGGTCCGCATTCTTGGATAAACCGACAGATAAGTCAACAGTACAATGACATAACCTATAAGTGTTGAAAATATTCACATGTAAAACTAATTAACACCTTTAATGCCCGACGACTACTCTATACTAGACATGGCTTGCAATTCAACAAGGATGGGAAAAAAGCGTATTACATGAGTATGTGCAGGGCCATGTTGGATTTCTCTAGTCCAGAAAATAATGATGTAGATGCATGTTTAACTCATTAAACTGTCTCTAACAATTCCATTGTATCTAACCCAAAAAACTAGGCACTTCTTCACCAGCAAAGTCTGGACGTAAGTACTTTAAAACTGTACAACAGAATGCACAAAATCGGCCTAATAAAATTGAAGGAAAACTAGGGAACAAAGTGTTGGATATAACTGTAGTAGGTACCTCAGAGGCGAGGGTCAATTGGACCATAGAGAAAAATCAAACAATATGTTAATTAAGAGGCAATACCCATTTGAATGTTGCAGTAAAAAGTTATAAGAAAAATATCTTTTATCCTTTGCATCAAAACGTCCAGAGTTTAAATAATAAATTGATACAGTTAGAGGTATTTTTGGATGGAGATTTTAAAGATGCTTATATATTTTGCTTTACTGAACATTGGATGTCATCACAGTTAGCAATAAGCAAAATCAGTTACTTCATATTAGCTGATGTATATTGTAGGGAAAAGCTGGGGCATGGGGGCTCGTGTATATAAGTTAAATCGCATTTGAAAACTAGAAATATAACTCAATGTAATGACTTAAAAGAAGACAAAGAAGTTGAGATGTCTATAATTGAAATCACTAATCATAATATAGTTACTCTTTGTATTTATAGCTCCCCTGATAGTCATTTTGAAAATTTTTTATCTAAGTTAGACGCAATGCTTAATTGTTTAACACGGAAAACTAGAACTGTAATAATATGTGGTGACTGGAATATAAAATTCATGTTTGAAACTGCTAAACTAACTAAGCTTAAAGATTTGCTCGCTAGTTATAACTTAACTAACACAGTACACTCGATCAGTCGATCACCCTCGTGACTATTAAAAAAAAAAAAAAAAAATTTGAACACCAAGCTACTTTCAGAGATCTAGGTTTTTCTGATCATTGGGCACAAATATTACAAATTAAGACTCTAGTATCTAAAAGAATGGATAGACCCATTACTATTTCAAAAACAAACTTTAGTAAAAATAGTATTGTACTGTTTAATGCTTTATTGGAAAAGGAAACATGGGATAATATCTTTGATGAAATTGATGTTAACTTAAAATGTGAGATCTTCCTAAACACATTTCTACATTGGTTCGATATAGCTTTTCCTTTAGAAAATAAATGCTTTAAATCACAAAAAAGTGGTGGATAACGAAGGGAATAATTACATCCAGCAATAGGCTACGGTTTTTGTCCAAGCTAGAAAAACGTGGACAAGTAAATAATGAGACCAAATAGTATATCAATAGGTAAGGAAAGATCTATCAAACCATTATATCTGAGGCCAAAAGAAGGGAAAATGAAAGGTTCATACTAAACTCTAACAATAAAACAATGGCCCTTTGGACATTAATTGATACAGAAACGGGAAAATCTGCCCCAAACATCAATATTAATGAACTAATATTAATTAAAATAATATCACAAATCCAGAGGATATTGCAGAGTCTTTTAATGCTTATTTCACAGACATCGCAGAACACTTAGTAGCTCAAAAGATAAACCATATAGGGTGTCAGGAGAATAGTGTCAACATAAAGCAATGCAACCAATCAATTTTTATATTGCCTGTTACAGAATTGGAATTAGAAGGTGTAGTCCAGATTATGAAGCCAAATATTCATCTGGAGTTGATGAAGTACCAGGTGTTATCATTATAAAATTTATACATGAAATATCTAAACCACTAGTCAGTCTGTATAATACATCATTGCAATCGGTTGTATTTCCAGATAAGTTATAAGTATCAAAAACTAACACACTTTATAAAAAAGGGGAGAAGAATAAAAGAGAAAGTTACATACCAATATCAATCGTATCATCATTTTCTAAAATATTTGAAAAAACTGGTTCATAATGGAATGATATCATTCACCTCAAAATACATTATTCTTTTAGACACCCAAATCGGATTTAGAAAAAACATATCTACCATAACAGCCATTGACAGTTTAATAAATAAAATTAAAGAAACTGTTGATAAAAAATTAGTAGTTGTGGGTTTATTTTTAGGCTTAACAAAAGCATATCTGTTTTAGATCACGTAATACTACTTAGGAAATTAAATAAATATGGTTTTAGATGTATTATGAATAATTAGGTTATATCCTATTTAAGCGATCAAAAACAGTTTGTAGTACTTCAGTTTGAAAACAAAGAAAAATTTAATACAGTTCAGTCCAAAGTGAGAGAAGTTAGGCGAGGAGTCCCACCAGGATCAGTCCTGGGCGCCTTGTTATTTTCGTTGTACATAAATGATTTGCCAATTGCCATTAATTCCACGGATGTTATTTTATTTGTAGATGACACTAACATCCTAATGAAAGGAAATAATCAAGAAGGCTTACAGACCAAACACAATGATACTCTAAGTAAACTGCACACATGGTTTCAGACGAATGAACTTAATATAAATAAGGATAAGACTATTGCCATTTCATTCCATACTTGTCAAAAGAGGTATGTAGTCAAGCCTTCAATAGTATTTGTTAAAGCAGCCATTAGCTAAAATAATGAAACAAAATTTTTGGAATTACATATGAATGAGAACATGAAATGGAACACACATATTCAACATTTAATAAATAAACTGAGTTCCATTTGTTATTTGCTTAAACATTTGAAAAGCTTAATGAATTTAGCAGTATTGAGAAATATATATTATGGTTACTTTCACAGTCAGTTAAAATATGGGATAGTGTTCTGGGGGGAAAAGGCAGATAGGGTCTTTAAACTCTAAAAAAGAGTGATAAGGGTACTAAGTGGGGTGGATAACAGAACATCTTGGAGGCCAATATTCAAAAAACATCAAATATTACCTCTAGCATGTATGTTTATTTTGAAATTAGTGATCCATGTAAAAAAATTAAACTACAAATACAAAATTACAAAATTGCTGATATTCACAAACTCAATACACGTCAGAAAGATGACTTTCACATTCAAAGTTGTAGAACGGAAATCTTCAGGTCTAGTGCTATCATTAAAGGTATAAGATTATACAATAGACTACCAGAAAATATTAAACCAATGAAGAGCCTTGTACATTTTAAAAAGGGAGTAAAACTCTTTTTACTTCAACATTCATTTTATTCTGTAAACGAGTTTTTAAATGTTAATTAGTTTTAAGTGATTGTAAATAATGGCAATAGCCATTAATGTAATTTTTATACTATGACGTGTCTGATATCAATCGAAAGGACAAAACAAATTGAATTGAATTAAGTTGAATGAAATCATGAAGTATAGTAAACTCCACAATTGTGAACAATTATTTTATATAGCATATCTTTATGGTCTTTATATAGTTTATAGTTATATGCTTTCTCTACTTGAGGCTTTTGTTGGATCCTCTGTTACAGTTTTTAGTCTTATATAACTTTTTATATTTATCTTTGTATCTTGAACTGACGTGTCCTATAACATATGTATTATGTTCCAAAGGATGAAATAAATACAATACAATAGAAATCTATATCGAGTAAGGCAGGAGTAAGGCAGGGATGTAAACATAGTCCAGTATTATTTAACTTATATCGATGGAATTTTAGAGGAGATATCAAGTTGTATGGTACATTCACCACTTATTAATAATAAAGAAATCCCGGGGCTACTGTTTGCAGAAGACCTAGTAGTTGGGTCCATATCAAGTGGAGGGCTGAGAACAGCAATCGAAGTAGCCAATTCTTATTGCAATAAATGGGGTTTGAAAGTGAATGAAAACAAAACAGAGAATATGGTCTTCAAAAAAGGATACAGGTTGCATAAGAATGAGAAATGGGAGGTTAATAGAACAGAAATAGAGGTAGTAAGGAGATTTGATTACTTGGGGACAAGGTTGAGTTCAAATGGTAGCTGTAAAGAACAAATAGTTCTCTGTGGCAAAAGGTAAAAAGGCTATAAGGGTGATAGGATCATGCTACAGTAAACGGCCAGATATAAATGACAAATGGATGGAGAGGATTTATACGGCAGTGGTAGAAAATATAATGTTACATGGATCAGAGGTTTGGGGAGCAGATGAGGCTTGGAGAGAGACTGATAGAGTGCATAGATTCTTTTCTAAATATATACTGGGATTACCGATAGCATCACCTAAAGGGGCAGTACATTTGGAACTAGGCAGGCATCCTACTAAAATTAAAATCCTGTCAAGGGCAATGAAATATTTATACAGAATCACTAACTTGTTAGATGGCAATATTATTAAAGAATGTTTTCATATTCAAATGAGAAGTAACTGGGGTGGGTCTTGGGTGCATAAAATGAATGACCTGTTGAAGGAGATAGGTATGGGTGATTCTTGGATAAATGCAGAGTATTGGTATAGAGGCTTCTGGATGTATAGATATATGTAGTAACTTAGGATGAGAAGGTTTTGCTTGGGTGAGAACAGGAGTGAGAAACTTGAAAGGTATAGGTCAAGAGAGGGAGCTAGATAAATGTCCATTGTGTGGAGAAGAGAATGCAGATTCATTGTATATTATATTGTAGTCAAACAAAGATATGGAGAGAGCAGGCTTGGTTATGTAACTGGGACATTGTTGGGGGTAAAGTAGTAAATGGAAAAATTTTGTTAGTAAAAGTGGAAAAGAACAGGAGAAATATAAGGAATTATTTCGGGAAAGTGAAAGAGAGATGGCTAAGAAAAATTAAGATAAAAATGTAGAGTGAGATAGGGGAAGTGGCAAGATCTGTAAAAGGGAATAGAGGGCCTCCAATTCACAAAATCTTAGGTTTAGGTGTATGGGGACCGAATTATTAGTCAATGGTGGGCAACATGATAGGATTTCAATGATTTAGGAATGTATGGCATTTATCAGTATGGATAATCTTGATAATGGATAATCGTAATCTTGATTTTGTATTTGCATTTGATGTTATAAAAGGAAAGATGAGAAATAAATTAGAAATTAGTATTTAATCTTACATTAGCTTGCATTCCCAGTTAAATTAACAACGTATTACATATGTTTAAGGGTTAAGTGATGAGAAAATCTTGAAAATTTGGTTGGAGGATTCGGATGTTGGCGAATTATCAAATGAAGATGACGACCATGGGCCCTCTCGCGAGAATGCTTCAACTACTGTTGTGGAGCCTATGGTGGAAATTGATGAGGATGAAAACATTAATCACAGTGCAAATCTAGAGATGTTAGATATTTCTGCAAGCAGAGTGAAGCAGATATCAGATGGACCTGCTTGACGTCTGCTTTTCAGAGAAAAAGCATTTGTTGGGAAACAGCACCCAAATGCAAAACATTGCGATTCCATGGTAAGATATATCCATATATCTGTATTCTTTGTTTACTTCAAGTTATAGAAACATGGTTAAGACTTTCATTTAATTTTCAAACTTCCTTGCACTCGGAAAGATAGAGTCAGATTGAAAAATTCAATGCCATAGCCGGAATTAGATCTACAGATCTTCAGGTTGCCATCCAGCCGCTCTAACCCTTGAGCCACTATGGCGAACGTGCCGACATGACATTAAATTCTCCAAGTGACTCGTGCTTTTCCCAGTAAACCACTTAGAAGTTCTCATAAACACATGAAACAAGTACCTTAATGGCGACTTACAACATGTAAGTACTATAAGGCACGAGCTTTATAGTTAACCACTATTATATCAATTAATGGAAATGAATTGTTTTTTCACACTGCCCGTGTGTAGGCTAAGCTATGGAAAGCTAGAGTCAGAGTGAAAATTTCAATGCCATAGCTGGGATTTGAACCACGAATCTTCTTGTTGCCGTCCAGCCGTCTGCCTTACATTTTGTAGAAGCAGTGTGCAGTCCTGAAGATTCTAAATCCAATTTGTTATGGAAAGTTTCACCTCTGATCAATGCTGTAAGAAATACATGTGAAAGAATACCAAGAAATTTTGGATACTATTCTATTGATGAGCAGATGATACCCTTTACTATCCATTGTAAACTAAAACAATATGAGAAGAACAGGCTTAGACCAGTAGGGTTAAAAAATTTTGTTATAACTTCATCATGAGGAATAGTACTAGGTTTTAAGATTCACCAGGGCAGTAATGCACCACTTCAAAACAGAGATCTAGGTTCAGGACCTACAGTTATCATACCTCTAGTTCAAACACTACCTAAGGGTAGCTTTGTTTATTTTGACAGATACTTTACCACTGTGCCTTTATTAGCAAAACTTTGAGAGCAGAGTAATGAGGGATCAGGAACTATAATGTTCAATCGAGTGCAGAATGTTAATTTCAGAAAGGAGAAAATGGAAAGAGGTGAGAACCACTGTTATGTTAGACCAGATGATATGGTTGTCATAACCGAATGGAAAGATAACCGAAAGGTTACCATGGCATCCACTTTTTCAGCTGTAGAGCCTCAAACAAAAATGAAGCCGTGCAGCAAACAGGAGCAAAAATATATTAAGATTAATAGTCCAGTAGTACTAAGAAATTACAATCAACGTATGGGTGTGTTGATGTTTGCGACCAATTAAATAAGTGCTATCGAACATGGTTCAAAACCAGAAAATGGACCCTGAAGCTAACCCTGCATTTGTTGGACCTTGCTACCGTTAATAGTTAGCAAACGTATAGAAAAGAATGCAGAGCAAACAAGCTGCCAAAAAACAAAATAATGGAGTTACTGAAGTTCAGACTTTCAGTTGCAGAAGCTCTAACCTGAACACCAAACTGAAAAAGAAGACTGCTATATGATGAACAGCAAGAAAATCCTTCTCCACTTAAGAGGAAAATATATACACCATCTATTAAAGCAGTTGCAGATGAAAACTATAATGGTTTCGATCACTGGCCAGAGGACAGTAACATTACTTCTCCTAGAACTTGCCAGCTCGAGGGTTGCACTAGCAGGTCAAAAACTAGGTGTACTAAATGTGATCAATATCTATGTCTTTCTAAAGACAAAAACTGTTTTAAAATATATCATGTAAAATATTAGAGATTTTCGCTGATGTGTAATTTCAAGCTTGATTTATGAACATTTTTTATAAAAGCCATATTTTAATATGTACTTTTGTGCTTGCATATTCATTTAGTTCATGTATAAATACATTAATTTGATTGCACTTTAACTATTTTTATATCATTCCTGCAAAATAAAATAATACATTTTATTTCAGCCAAAACTGTTTGCAGCGTTTTGTACATAAATTTGAGCTGAACTGCATCAGTTTAACCCTTATCCACATGATTGTGCTAGGGCTTTTTTGAAGAAACACCTAAGGTAAGAATTTTTTCACTATTTTTAGTGGGAAGTGTGATATCAAGTTGCTCCCTTTTTGTAGAACAAACATATTGGTTAATGTGTATCTGGTATGGCTTGCCATAGTTCAATTGCATAAGCAATATGTGAATGAATAGAAGAACATTTTGTATATTGCCCTTGCTGTTACAGTAGGCTATAGTTTGTTAAGTATTTAAAAAAACAGTTTTTGCTGACCACTGGTCCTAGTTTCTGTACATGTCCAACATTGATCAATGATCACCTGTATTCAGTGCTAAAAGAATTACAGAATTTATGCTATCAATTAAGTTGTGGTTTATGATAAACTGTATTGATGACACATTACTTTTAGATCCAAAGGTAATTAATTTAAATTTATCTGCATTTATATGCGTACTAATCAGTTAAAATTAGGTAATATACAATACATTATTCCTAGAAAGCATTTACAAGATGGGCATATGCCAAATAAACTGGTGACTCATCATGTTAACCATCTGCAGGATAACAGTGTATAAAAGTAGACCAAACATATTTAGGTATATACTATACAAAATAATATTTATATATTTGACGACTTTAAATAATTTTGCTATCACTGCATATATGTTGTTGTTTTCATATGCTAGGCTTTGGCAATGAAGCCATTAGCTCTCTTGCTCTCCAATATTTCTGTGTAGTGAGTCCGGCAGGTAGGGCTTCACAGGTTAAAAGATGTTCTTCAGTCATTTCCTCTTCTTCGTTGCACGGAAGACAATTTGGACTTGTATAAATTCCTATTGTGTGTAAGTGTTTGGCCAAATAATCATGTTTCGTAAGTAATCTAAAATTTGCTACTTCAGCTTTACGTGAGACTTCTGGAATAATGCCTGGATTTTTAAATAAAATGTTCCATTTTTTAATCTTTGGCTTTGTTAGATATTGATTGGTTTTGTATGTTTTTATCTTTGCTTTTGATTAATCTTTTTATGGGTGTAAAGGGTAAGTTTTTACTTTTGTTCTGAATTACATTTGCACCTTTTTTGGCAAGAAAATCAGCTGATTCATTTCTCGCAATTATACAATTTGCAGGTATCCAGTGTAATAAAATTCTTTTCTGTAGCTTCTGAAGTTGTTGGATCATTTTGTGACCTTCTTTAATTTGCATTGATCTCATTTTATATGAACTTACTGCACATAATGCTGCTTTAGAATCAGAGAATATGATAGCATTTTGGAATATATATATTCTGTAAAGAAAGTGTTGGAATGAATTATGAATAGCCGTTACTTCTGTATCAAAATTTTGTTTGTGGTATCCTTCTGCTTGATAGAATGAGAACAGTGCACACTTAATCCCTGCTCCTGAGTTGTTGTCCAAGTTAGATCCATCTGTGTAGATATTTAACTATTCTTCAGCTAGGCATCTATTGTTCACAGTTTCCAATGCTAGTTCTTTTAGTACAGGTTGGGAAGTTTCAGAATTTTGTAACTGTATGTTCTAAATCTAATTAAATATTAATTGGTTCAAAAGTCTCTGTTTTTTCATTGATTAAAATGTTTTCTTTCAAGTTAGGAAGATTCAGATCTGTTTTTAATTCCATAACTTTGTGTAGGAATCTTGTTTGTGGTTTCATCTTGATTGGCTGTAGTAATATTTTTTCCCATTTTGTTGTGTTTAACCGCAACATTTTTTCATGTTGTATTAGTGTCTGATCCACTGAAGTTGTATTGGATAGCTCTGAGTTAAGGCTTGCATTGCCTTGGCTGGAGTTCATTTTGCTTCACTGGTTATTAGTCTCAGGTCCTGATTTTTGCATACTTCTAGGTGATTTATGTTAGAACTGTTTTCTATCATTATTACATCTGCATTATAAAGAAGTATTGGCTTGATGGATGTTTTGTATGTGGTGTTCAGTGTCTCCCAATTACTGCCCCACTTGACTCCAGCTAATCTTCTCAAAATTGAAATTTCTTTTATTGTTTTGCTTACTACTGCTTCAATATGTCTCCAAGATAATTTTGAATCAAAAATTGTTCCTAAATAATTTGTTTCATATGCTTTCTTCAGGTTTTTTTCTTGAACTGCAGATTTAGTTTAGGGATTTTCTTTTTTAAGCTAATTATTTGGAATGTAGTTTCATCAGAATTTATTTCCATCAATTTGTTGTCAATCCACATTTCCAATAGTATCAGAGCCTTTTCCATTGAAGTTTTGGACTTCTCTATTTTTGTGGAGGATGTCAACATGTTCATGTCACCTGCAAAAAGTGCTATCTTTATTTCTGTGTTTGATACAGCCGTGGGAAGATCATTGATGTAGATATTGAACATGGTTGTACTGAGTACTGCACCTTGTGGTAGGCCTATTTTTATTTGTCAGAATTTGGATGTACTGTTATTGCATTTTGTAGCACAGAAACGTTGAGAGAGAAACTGAGGCATCCAATTTAACATGTTATCTTGAATGCCTAGTTTTGAAAGTTTCTCAGGAAGTTCATGCCTCCATACTGAATTGTATGATTTTTCAAAATCAATGAAACCTGACAGCAGACCTTGATGTTTGTTGAAAGATTCTGTGACATCTTGGGATAGTTGAATTGTATTTTCTTTAGTAGCTAAGTATTGTCTGACTCCATTTTGAGCAGTTGTTAGTATGCTATTACTTTCTAAATACCAATTTAGCCTTGCTGAAATCATATGTTCTGCTGTTTTTGCAATGACACTTTTTAAGGAAAGTGGTCTGTAAAATAACAGTCTGTTTGACTGCATATACTGTCATGCCTAAGTGCTTGTAAAATATTCAGTCCTAGGTACTGTCCTATTTGCACTCTTTTACTGAATATTGTGCTTCATTTACAAGGATCATACTTACATTATTTTTGTTGTGGCATAGAAGCCTTTTTCAAGTAGGGCAAGTCTGTGGGATAGTACTTTCAGACAAACACACACACACACACACACACACACACACACACACACACACACACACACACACACACACACACACACACACACACACACACACACACACACACACACACACACACACACACACACACACACACACACACACACACACACACACACACACACACACACACACACACACACACACACACACACACACACACACACACACACACACACACACACACACACACACACACACAAACATATATATATATGGGTGTTCGTTTATTTATACTTCTAAACTGTTTTCCGTACTAATGAGAATTCCTGTAGAATTGTTTACACTAATTTATAATTTTTTTTGGTCTGGAACATTTTTCAAATTCAATTAAACTGGTTTTTGTCATATTTTGTTTTAAGCCATTATTATCAAACCAATTTTTTTAATTCTTTTGGTACAATGTTTTAATTAAATTCTGATGGCTCACGAGTGCTAACAAATTTGTGATACCACCTGTATACATAAAAGTTTTATCCTTTGTGCTATTTGGGAGATCATGTGTATGGAGCATGCACAGGAGGGGTCCTAAGGTGCTTCCATATGAAACTACTGCTGCTGTTGTTTTACTGCCAGAGATACCTCCTGTCCCTTTGCTGCAGAACTCCCGCTAAACTCATGAGTCACTGTAGAGATGTAACTTCATGTCAGAATCCATATTGCACTACTGCATAGAATAGTGATATAGTAGTGTTCAAAGTGAGAAGTTATTCTGACAATCATCTGCAGTCTTTTATTTATTGGTCAGGCATTTCACTGCATCTTTAGCAATATTAAGCATAACTGCCTTAACTATATATAAATAATTTCAAATCCGATATCAGTCCAGTTTTAGAATAGTACAACGGCATGAAGGCACTACCTGTGGAGAGTCCTCTGTTTGCAGGTGTTGTTCACGGTTTCCAGGGTGATTAGGCTATAAAGGCGGTTACAGAATTTTCTTCAAGCGTATCCTAAATTAGGGTGCAGGAGCTCCCTTAAGTTCACTTCCTCCACTAACACTTGGATTTTTTCCAAAACATTAAGGTTCAGTAATTGTATAAGGCTCTTTCTTGCACTCTACTAGTGTAATCATCATCAAACTGTTTAATCATATAAAGCTTGTAGCTGTTGCGCTATAAGAAAAGAAATGCCTTCTAGTGATTTCGACTGAGACAACTTCTTTGTTGCACAATATATTGGCAAATGTAGCTATGTAGCTCTGAGAAACGTTTTGCATATTGCAGATTGGAAAAAGGGAAATTATCCAGATTTTATGCGCTCTAAATCTAAACGACCATAGTTCTGGAAGTATAACATATTCCATAGTTATATAGAAAATGAAGCTAGCAACAGTGAAGCCATGAATATCACACAAATGTAACTATATGTTACAAATGTGAGTTGAAGGACTGATGATACCTGCAATTTGTTTGTGAAATTGATTTCAATTAATAAGAAAATTTCACATAATTATCTTAAGATCTGTGAACTTTTTGTTACAAATAGTTATATTCGTTTAATATTCCATAGTACTTTTCAACTAGGAACACTTCTCAAAACTTATATAGTGTAAGTATTGAAACACCAGTTTTGAAATGGAATACAGCAGTTATTTTAAAATGAGCTTATTTTTCTTATATCATGTAAGTATCGCTAATGCAGTGTTCCAAAACCACGGACTGATTTTTCTCAACCGAATTTGTCAATATTTACAGCAGGTTACATGCTCGTAAATTTCATTTTAATATAGCTCAAAGTGTGCCTTAGTTCTAAATTGTTATATTTCGGTATCTCAAAGTACATTTATACTTATGCCTATTGTTTTGTAACACATTGAGCTGCATTGGCAGCTCATATAGAGGATCAGTTCCACACTGCAATTTCATAAACATCCTTGCAAAATGTAAGTCGATATTCTACATAGAGTATTCAAAAATTCTTGAGCAAAGAAGGGCGGAATGTCAGCATTGGTATAATTAACCATTTTAGAAACAATGTAATAAAATGAAAAATGTATTATAACATAGATGTGGAAATATCAGGAGCTCCACACTAAAAAACAAGTTTTTGTACTTGAAGCGTCAAAGATAATGTATGTAAAAATTCAGAAAATTCTGTTCATCAAATATATCATCTGTTTTGCATGGAAAGGGCACGTTGTAGCGCTTTCAATATATAATTATCATAAAATTGTCAATTAATTTAAGGTGTGAAAACCTTAAGGTACAAGTTAAGAAATACCTTCTTGTGATTTACAAATTTAGACAGTATCTTTATATCACTATATATACATAAATGTATCACTGTATGTCTCAGGCAAGTTTTGCACTGTATAGATTTGCAAAAGAACATTTTAAAGATCTCATGTGCTGTAAATGCGAACGACCGTAGTTTTTGCACAATAAAATATTCCATATTTATGCAGAAAATGAAACTAACTACAGTGATGCAATGAATATTACACAAATATAACTATTGGTCACAAATGTGTGTTACAATGGTGATTTAAGCAGTGTGATTGTGAAATTGACCTCAACTAGTTAGAAAATTGGACATAAATATCTTGACATAAGTGAAACTTTTACTACAAATTGTTATATTTGTGTAAAATTCCATAGTTCTTGTCAAATAGGAGCACATAAAAAACTTGTATGGTAGAGTCATTTAAACTCCATAGGTGGAATAAACTGCAGTACTTATTTCAAAATAAGCTTATATTAAAAATCAAAAACTTTAAAGCCACTTCTCGAATTGTAAAAAACTTAAGCTCCACTTACTGTTGTAATTAGGACATGTTTCAAGGACTCCGTGCCCAATCGTCTGCTTATGTTCACCTGGATTTTCAGGTGACCGCCTCCCTCACCTGGCGCTGTTCAATGAGTTGAATGACGTCTTCTACTATTGGAATTTCAAGATTCCGGGCTCTCTTTTTATTCTTTAAAGTGCGTATACTTTCCAAAACCGTTATTTCCCAATACCTTTTTGCCGGTTCCAGAAGTTTACGTCTTTGTAAATATTATGATTTTTTGACCAGAAGAGATGGCCTATGGCTGATTTATCTGTCTGTTTGTATATAATACTTCGAATGTGTTCTTTCATCATTGTTTCTAGGTTTCTTTTTGCTTTTCCAATATAAATTTCTTAGCAATCCTGACATTTTGCGCTATTAATACCAGTTAGTTGGTTGGTTGTACTTGTGTTTTTGAACGCGTGATTTAGTATGTTTTTCATGCTATATTTGTAACGTAGTACTAGTTGTATCTGAAATTGATGGAAAATGTTTTTAAATATATTAAATGCCTTAGGGTGATACATAAATTTGCAACATACTTTTTTTGGGTCATCAGTTTTAAAAGAGCCAACGTCCTTGATGGTTTTCCGTCTTTTATGCTTGTTTATCACTTTTTTAGTAAATTTTGGATCAAATACACTCACAATTGCAACATATTTAATGTGATCTACTTCTTTGTTATATTCATCTATAGTCAGTGGAATGTTCACTACCCTATGGAATAACCTGTGAAATACTGCACTGATGTTGTTTTGGATTGGGGTTATTGTTTTTCATATAGTTATCCCCATGTGTTAATTTTCTATATATTCCAAATTCTAATTTGACTCCTTTTCTTATAAATTTTAAATCGAAAAACGGTAACCATACTTCTTGTTCTGTTTTAATGGTGAAATTTATAGATTGATCTTGCGGATTCAATGTGCTAATTTCTATGATCTTATGGCAAATAAGTCATCCACATAACGAAACCATATTTTATAAATATGTGGAAATGCTTCTCTCACCCGTGTTTCCAAATAACTCATATACAAATTCCACTAATAACGGTGAGATGGCATTGCCCATGGTTAAACCTGAAGTTTGTTTGTAATACTTTTTGTTGTACATGAAGTTGTATTTGTTGATGCATAAATTAAAGGGTTTGTTATATTCTTCAACTGGGGTTTCAGTAAAACCTTGATCTGAAAGCAATAGCTTAAACAAATGTGGTAGCTTTTATGCAGATACGCTGGTAAATAATGGGCTGACATAAAAGAAGACTAAAATTTCGTAAGAATTGATATTTACTTTATTTAATTTGTCAGCCAATTCCAAGGTGTTTTTTTATTGCGAGAGAAGCATTACTTTCCTTGAGATCCATTTTGTATACACACCACTTTGCTAAATAATGTGTACTTACATCTATATTGTTGACAATTGGTCTTATGCTGTCATCATTCATAAGAAGTGAGTGAATGTGTGGTGTTTTAGGGCCCGTCGATATCAACGTCATTTGGGCCCGTTCACAAGAAGTTTTGGTAGACAATACAGTTTTGGTAAAACTGGTTTGCTGGGGACTAATTTTGCTTTTGGTTTTTCAGGTATTATTGTACTTTTGTTGTCTTACTTGCCGAAACAACCAAAGCTCGTGGAGGACTTTTTTTCTTTCTTCATATTCCTGTTATTCTCAAAGATGATTATCTCGGCATAAGTTATCATCTTTGCCCATGATAACAGTCTTATTACTTTTATCTGCTTTCAAACATATTACTAGTTTAACATTTAGTTGGTGTATTAATTGTTTTTGTTTTGGATCTGCTTTTTTTTTCTGTGGAAGTGACAATTGTTCGAGTATTGTTTTGCATTTTGTTTTCACAATTACTTTATCTTGCTCATTAGTCAACAAATGTGATGCAATTTCGACGTCAGCAACATAGTGATATAATTTTAGTTAATTTCCATCAATTAACTAAAATAATAAGAGTTGAATGATGAAGCCTGGGACTTAAGTACTTACAATAGTAAGTCGCCACGAACGGTGTATCTCGGATGCGAGAGCCCTTAGTGGTCAACCGGGGAATATACGAGTCAACTGGAGAATTTAATGTCAGGAAGGCACGTTGTCCATGGTAGCTCAAAGGTTAAGAGCGACTGGACGGAAACCAGTAGATCCGTGGTTCAAATCCCGGCCATGGCATTGAATTTTTCATGTTGACTCTATCCATCATACTGATATAAATTTTGTGAGTAATTTATGCCTGCCCTGAGGGCTTTATTTAACAAATAAATTTCTTTCCCGGTAAAGGGTTGTGCTGACAGATTAATTACATGTTTTTCAAATTTTTTTATTTCTAAGTTTATTTTATGTTTTCATAAAAATTCTGTCTTCTTTTTAAGTTTGTTAGCTTTGACGTTCATAATTAGGTTGAGTTTATCATACAATCTTGTTTCAAAACTTATCCACATACAGTTATTTAAATCTTTTGTTAGCTTTAACTGCAAGTGGTACAGCATCAATTCTGTTTTTGCTTAAGAGGCTTGTTGTTCCGATCTTACAAATAGTAATACCTGTTCCTCTAGCGCCTTTTGGTATGTACTATTTACTCTTCTGTTTTGCAGACTGTCTTTCAAATTTTGGAGAAAGTTGTTTTATACAAATATAGATAAATTTGATGTTGGCCAAAATGACTCTGTTTTTTATATGCAATTTTGTAAATTGTTTTTAATTTCTTTGTGTCCACTTAACATTCTGCCAATATATGATTTAGGATTTCTTACCTTTATTTCCAGTATTTCTCACTTATAACCCGAATCAGCCTTCTCTTCCCTGGCTGGTTAACGAATATATAATAAAACGATAAATAGAAGTACTTATAAACAGTGGAGCTTCATTAATCAAAAATATTTTAAGCCACTTCTCGAAATGTGAAAACACTTAAGCTCCACTTACTTTTGAAATTAGGACATGTTTCAAGGACACCGCACTCCATCGTCATCTGATGTTCAACTGGTTCTTCAGGTGAACGCCTCCCTCTCCTGGCGCTGTTCACTGAGTTGAATGATGTCATCTACTATTGGAATTTTAAAGTTCATGGCTCTCTTTTTATTCTTCAAAATGTGTATATCTTCTCCAAACTGATAATTCTCAATACTTTTTTGCCGGTACCAAAAGTTTTAGGTCTTGACAAATATTATGAATTTTTGACCAGATATGATGGGCTATTGCTGATTTTTCTGTCTGCTTGTATTTAATACATCTCATGTGTCCTTTCGTCCTTGTTTCTAGGATTCTTTTTGTTTTCTCAGTATAAATTTCTTGGCAATCCTCACATTGGTATAAATTCCGGATAGCTTGTGGGATGGACTTGTGTTTTTGAGCGGGTGATTTAGTATGTTTTCCATATTGTATTTGTTATGTGGCACTAGTTGTATCTGAAATTGACGGAACATGTCCTTAAATTTATTAAATGCCTTAGGCTTATACGTGAATTTGCAATATACTTTCTTTGGGTAGAAAGCATTTAAAGTGCTAACTTCCTTGATGCTTTTCTGTCTTTTATACTTCTCTATCCTTTTTTTAATAAATGTTGAATCAAAGCCATTCACAATTACAACATATCTAACGTGGTCTACTTCTTTGTTATATTCTTCTATAGTGAATGGAATGTTCGCTAATCCTTGGATTAAACAGTGAAATACTGCATATTGATATTCTTTTGGGTTGAATTTATTGTTTGTAATGTAGTTATCCACATGTGTTAATTCACTATATAGGCCAAATTCTAATTTGTATCCTGTTCTTATATTTTTCAAATACAAAAATGGGAACCATACAACTTTTTCTCTTTCAATGGTGAACTTTATAGATTAGTCTGGTAGGTTCAATAATTTTAACACATCCTGTGCTATCTTCTTTGGTATAATACCAAATATGTTATCCATATAAGGAAACCATAATTTACAATTATGTGAAATGCTTCTGTCACCCGTGTTTCCAAACAACTCATATTCAAATCGGCTAGTAACTGTTCGATGGGGCTGCCCATGGCTAAAACTGAGCTTGTTTGCAATACTTTTGATTGAACATGAAGTTTTTTCAGTTTATGCATAAATTAAAGAGTTTGATATATTCTTTAATTTGCGTTTCAGTAAAACCTTGATCTGAAAGCCAGATCTTAATCAAATTTGGTAACATTTCTAAAGGTATGCTGGTAAATAATGGGCTGACATCAAAGGAGACTAATATTTCATTAGCATTGATATTTACTTTAATTAATTTGTCAAGCTTGTATTGTTTATATTGTGTAAAAACTACTAAAGCTGTGTTGTACAACAATTTGACTCCATATTTTAAACCAAATTTGGCTATTTATAAAAGAGGCTACAATTCCCGTAAATATAATTTTAACAGAACTCAAATTGTGCCTAAATACTCAATTATATTTCATATGAGAGTGCATTTTGTCTATTGTGTTATAACACATTATGCTGCGTTGGCAACCCTTAGTGTGTCAGTTCCACACTGCAATTTCATAAACAAACTTGAAAAATGTATAATGAATTTCTACATCGGGTATCCTACAATACTTGAGCAGAGACTGGCAGGAGGTCTTCATTGTTATTATTACCCATAACATAAAGAATGTAATAAAATGAAAAATGTATTCTAAAATAGATGTGGGAGTACCACGAGCCTCGCACTAGAAACACTTTTGTATTTGGACAGTCAAAAATAAGGGCAATTACAGTGTGGAAAATTCTGTTCAGCAGATTTATCATGTATTTTGCATGGAAAGGCAATTTGTATGCTTTAAAACTATATTCATTATCAAACTGTAAACTCATTTAAGGTATAAAACCTTAAGGTACAAGTAGAGAAGTACCTGTATGTGATTTCGAAATTTAGACAGTATCTTAGTGTCACTATATATTCATAAATGTATCCATGTGTCAATGACACAAGTTTTGCACATTGTAGCTTGGCAAAAGAAAAACTATTATGATCTCATGTGCTGTAAATGAGAACGACCGTAGTTTTTGCCGAATAACATATTCAATAGTCATTCAGAAAGTGAAACTAACTAAAGTGTTGCAATGATTATTGCACAAATATAACTATTTGTAACAAAAGTGTGTTAGAATGGTGATTCAAGCAATTTGATTGTGACATCGACTTCAACTAATTAGAAAAATTAACATAAATATCTTGACATCAATGAACCCTTTTCTACAAATCGTTATATTTGTGTATATATCATAGTACTTGTCCACTAGGAGCATTTCACAAAGCATATCTGATATAGGTATTTAATCTCCAGTGTTGGAGACGATAAATAGTACCAATTTATAAATGAGCTTATAATGCTCAATTTGTGTAAATAGCACTGAAGCTGGGGTGTAAAACAATTTGAGTGGTTACTTTAAACAAAATTTGGAACTTTGTAGAGGAGGTTACATGCCTGTAAATTTTATTTTAACAGAACTCAAATTGTGCCTAAAAATAATAAATTATATTTCATGTGAAAGAACATTTTGTCTATTGCTTTATAACACATTATGCTGCATTGGCAACTCTTAAAGTGTGTCAGTTTCACACTGCAATTGCATAAACAAAATTAAAAATTTTATAAGTGAAATTACATTGCGGCAAATTCTCTACAACAATTATAACATGTATATTGCATGGTTAAGACACTTTGTTGTGTTCTACAAGTATAATCATCATCAAACTGTAAACTCATTTAAGGTATAACATCTTACGGGACAAGTAAAGAAGTACATTTTTCTGATTTTGAAATTTAGACAGTATCTTAGTGTAACCATATGTTCATAAATGTATCAGTGTTAATCTAAGGTAACTTTAGCCCATTGTCGCTTTGCAACAGAAACATTATTAAGATCTCATGTGCTGTAAATGAGAACAACCATAGTTTTTACCGAATAACATATTCCATAGCTATGCAGAGAATGAAACTAGCTACAGTATTGCAATGATTATTGCACAAATATAACTATTTGTAACAAACGTGTGTTAGAGTGTTAACGTAAGCAATTTGATTGTGAAATCGACGTCAACTAATAAGAAAAATTGATATACATATCTCGACATCAGTAAACATTTTTCTACAAATCCTTATATTTGTGTATATTCCATGAAACTTGTCAACTAGTAACATTTCACAAAATTTATATTATATAGGTGTTTAATCTCCAGTGTTGGAAACGATATGTAGTACCAATTTATAAATGAGCTTATATTATTTATATGGTCTAAATGGCACTAAGGCTTGGGTGTAAAATAATTTGAATGGTTACTTTAAACTATACGTGGAACTTTGTAGAGAAGGCTACCTGCCTGTAAACATTATTTTAACAGAACTTAAATTGTGCCTGAATAGTAAATTATATTTCATGTGAAGATACATTTTGTCTATTGTTTTATAACACATTATACTACGTTGGCAACTCTTAAAGTGTGTCATTCCACACTGAAATTTCATAATCAAACTGAAAAAAGTATAACTAATTTCTACATAGAGCATCGTAAAATACTTGATCACAGACTGTCATGAGGTCTGCATTGTTATAATTACCCATAGCAGAAACAATGTAATAGAAACTTGTTTTCTAAAATAAGTCTTGGACTAACACGAGTCCCACCATAGAAACACATTTGTATTTGGAGAGACAAAAATAAGTGAAATTACAGTGCGGAAAATTCTCTACAGCAGATATAACATGTATTTTGCATGGTTAAGACACTTTGTTGTGTTCTACAAGTATAATCATCATCAAACCCTAAACTTATTTAAGGTATAACATCTTAAGGGACAAGTAAAGAAGTACCTTTATCTGATTTTTGGATTTTGACAGTATATTTGTGTAACTATATATTCATAAATGTATCAATGTTAATCTAAGGTAAGCTTAGCCCATTGTAGCTTAGCAACAGAAACATTATTAAGATTTCATGTGCCGTAAATGGGAACGACCGTAGTTTTTACAGAATAACATATTCCGTAGTTATGCAGAGAATGAAACTACCTACAGTATTGTTATGATTATTGCACAAATATAACTATTTGTAGCAAATATGTGTTACATTGTTGACTTAAACAATTTGTTTTGAAATCGATGTCAACTAATTAGAAAAATTGATATACATATCTCGACATCAGTAAACCATTTTTCTACAAATCCTTATATTTGTGTATATTACATGGAACTTGTCAACCATGAAAATTTCAGAAAATTAATATTATATAGGTATGTTATCTCCAGTGTGGGAAACGATATGTGGTACCAATTTAAAAATTAACATATATTGCTTATATGGTGTAAATAGAACTAAGGCTTGGTGTAAAACAATTTGAGTGGTTATTTTAAACTAGATTTAGAACATTGTAGAGGAGGCTACAAGCCTGTAAATGTTATTTTAACAGAACTCAAATTGTGCCTTAAATATTAAATTACATTTCATGTGAAGGTTTATTTGTCAATTGTTTTATAACACATTATGCTGCATTATCAAATCTTAAGGTCTGTAATTTCCACACTGTAATTTCATAAACAAACTTAAAGTAAGTATCAGTAATTTCTACATAGAGCATCGTAAAATATTTGAGCAGAGACTGTCAAGAGATCTGCATTGTTATAATTACCCATAACAGAATCAATGTAATAGAACGAAAGTTGTTTTCTAAAATAAGTCTGGGAGTACCACGAGTCCCACCCTAGAAAGCCATTTGTATTTAGAAAATAAAAAATACGTGAAATTACAGTGCGGAAAATACTCTACAGCAGATATAACATACATTTTGCATGGTTAAGACACTTTGTTGTTTTCTACAAGTGTAATCATCATCAAAGTGTAAACTTATTTAAGGTATAACACCTTACGGGACAAGTAAAGAAGTACCTTTTTCTGATTTTGAAATTTAGACAGTATCTTAGTGTAACTATATATTCATATATGTATCAATGTTAATCTAATGTAAGTTTAGCCCATTGTAGCTTAGCAACAGAAACACTATTAAGATATCATGTGCTGTAAACGGGAACGACCGTAGTTTTTGCAGAATAACATATTCCATAGTTATGCAAAGAGTGAAACAATTTTGGTATTGCGATGATTATTACACAAATATAAAGATTTGTATCATATGTGCGTTAGAATGCTGATTTAAGCAATTTTATTGTAATATAGACCTTAACTAATTAGAAAAATTGATATCAATATCTTGACATCAGTGAACCTTTTTTCTACAAATTTATATATTTGTGTATATTCCATGGAACTTGTCAACTAGGAACATTTTCCAAAATTTATATTATTTAGGTATTTAATCTCCAGTGTTGGAAACGATATGGAATATCAATTTATTAAACAGCTTATATTGCTTATATGGTGTAAATGGCACTAAGGCTTGGGTGTAAAACAATTGGAGTGTTTATTATAAACTAAATTTGGAACTTTGTAGAGGAGGTTACATGCCTGTAGATTTTATTTTAACAGAAGTCAAATTGGGCCTATATGCTAAATTATATTTCATGTGAAGGTAGATTTTGTCTATTGTGTTATAACACGTTATGCTGCATTGGTAGCTCTTAAAGTGTGTCAGTTCCACACTGCAATTTCATAAACAAACTGAAAAAAAGATATAACTAATTTCTGCATAGGGCATCGTAAATTACTCGAGCAGAGACCGGCAAGAGGTCTGCATTGTTATAAATACCCATAACAGAAACAATTTAATAGAATGAAAATTGTTTTCAAAATAAATCTGGTAATACCACGAGTCCCCGACGATCAACACTTTTGTATTTCGAGAGTCAAAAATAAGTGAAAAGGCACTGCAGAATATTCGCTACAGCAGATACAACATGTATTTTGCATAGTTAAGACACTTTGTTGTGTTCTACAAGTATAATCATCATCAAACTGTAAACTTATTTAAGGTGCAAAATTTTAAGATACAAGTAAAGAAGTACATTTTTGTGTTTTAATAATTTAGACAGAATCTTTCTGTCACTATATATTCATAAATGTATCAATGTGTCTCTAAGGCAAGTTTTGCACTTTGTAGCTTGGTAACAGAAACATTATTGAGATCTCATGTGCTCTAAATGAGAATGACCTTAAGTTTTGCCGAATAACATATTCAATAGTTATGTACAAAATGAAACATTCTACAGTGATACAATGATTATTACGCAAATATAAAGATTTGTACCATATGTGCGTTAGAATGCTGATTTAAGCAATTTTATTGTAATATAGACCTTAACTAATTAGAAAAATTGATATCAATATCTTGACATCAGTGAAACCTTTTACTACAGATCCTTATATTTGTGTATATTCCATAGTACTGGTCTACTAGGAGCACAAAACTAGACTTATATGCTATACGTAATTAAACTCCAATAGTGGAAAAAAATGTAGTAATATTTTCAAAATGAGCTTATATTGCTTATATTGTGTAAATAGAACTATCTCCGAAATGTAAAAAATTTGACAGGCTATGTTAAAAAAAAATTTCAAATTTGTAGAGGAGGCTACATGCCTGTAAATTTTACTTTCACAGAACTAGATTGTGCCTAAATACTAAATTATATTGCATCTGAAAGTACACTTTGTCTATTGTTTTATAACACATGCTGCGTTGGTAAATCTTGCAGTGTGTCAGTTCCACACTGTTATTTCACAAACATACTGAAAAAGGTATATATAATTTCTACATAGAGCATCCTAAAATACTTGAGCACAGACTGTCAAGAGATCTGCATTGT
This sequence comes from Mantis religiosa, assembly GCA_030765055.1. NCBI lineage: Eukaryota > Metazoa > Arthropoda > Insecta > Mantodea > Mantidae > Mantis > Mantis religiosa. The sequence continues at coordinate 228,051,428 of CM060950.1, forward strand.
TTTAAGTACCCATAACAGACACAATATAAGAGAACGAAAGTTGTTTTCTAAAATAAGTCACAGGGTATCACGTGTCCCACCCTAGAAACACATTTGTATTTGGAGAATCAAAAATAAATGAAATTACAGTGCGGAAAATCTTCTACAGCAGATATAACATGTAGTTTGCATGGTTAAGACACTTTGTTGTGTTCTACAAGTATAATCATCATCAAACTGTAAACTTATTTAAGGTATAACATCTTAAGGGACAAGTAAAGAAGTACCTTTTTCTGATATGGAAATTTTGACAGTATCATAGTGTAGCTATATATTCATAAATGTGTCAATGTTAATCTAAGGTAAGTTTAGCCCATTGTAGCTTAGCAACAGAAACACTGTTAAGATTTCATGTGCTGTATACAGGAATGACCGTAGTTTTTACAGAATAACATATTCCATAGTTATGCAGAGAATGAAACTAGCTACAGTATTGTAATGATTATTGCACAAATATAACTATTTGTAAGCAAATGTGTGTTATATTGTTGACTTAAGCAATTTGATTTGAAATCGATGTCTACTAATTAGAAAAATTGATATACATATCTCGACATCAGTGAACCTTTTTTCTACAAATCCTTATATTTGTGTATACTACATGGAACTTGTCAACCAGGAACATTTCACAAAATTTATATTATAGAGGTATTTAACTTCCAGTGTTGGAAACGATATGTAGTACCAATTTATAAATGAGTGTATATTGCATATATGGTGTAAATGGCACTAAGGCTTGGGTGAAAAACAATTTGAGTGGTTATTTTAAACTAAATTTAGAACATTGTAGAGGAGCCTACATGCCTGTAAATTTTATTTAACAGAACTCAAATTGTGCCTTAAATACTAAATTATATCCATGTGAAGGTTTTTTTTGCCTATTGTTTTCATTATGCTGCGGCGCAACTCTTAAGGTGTGTCATTTCCACACTGTAATTTCATAAACAAAATAAAAGAAAGTATCACTAATTTTTACATAGAGCATCGTAAAGTACTTGAGCAGAGACTGTCAAGAAATCTGCATTGTTATAATTACCCAGAACAGAAACAATGTAATGGAACGAAAGTTGTTTTCTAAAATAAATCTGGGAGTACCACGATTCCTACCCTAGAAACACATTTGTATTTGGAGAATCAAAAATAAGTGAAATTACAGTGCGGAAAATTCTCTACAGCAGATATAACATGTTTTTTGCTTGGTTAAGACACTTTGTTGTGTTCTACAAGTATAATCATCATCAAACTGTAAACTTATTTAAGGTATAACATCTTACGGGACAAGTAAGGATGTACTTTTTTCTGATTTTGAAATTTTGACAGTATCGTAGTGTAACTATAATTTCATAAATGTATCAAGGTTAATATAAGGTAAGTTTAGCCCATTGTAGCTTAGCAACAGAAACATAATTACGATCTCATGTGCTGTAAACAGGAACAACCGTAGATTTTACAGAATAACATTTTCCATAGTTATGCAAAGAATGAAAATAGCTACAGTATTGCATGATTATTTCAAAAATATAACTATTTGTAACAAATGTGTGTTAGATCATTGACTTAAGCAATTTGATTGTGAAATCGACCTCAACTAATTAGAAAAATTGATATAAATATCTCGACATCAGTGCACCTTTTTCTACAAACTGTTATATTTGTGTATATTCCATGGAACTTGTCAACTAGGAACATTTCACAAAATTTATATTATATAGGTATTTAATCTCCAGTGTTGGAAACGATATGGAGTACCAATTTATTTAAGAGCTTATAGTGCTTGTATGGTGTTAATAGCACTAAGCCTTGGTTGTAAAGCAATTTGAGTGTTTATTTTAAACTAAATTTGGAACTTTGTAGAGGAGGTTACATGCCTGTAAATTTCATTTTAACAGAAGTCAAATTGTGCCTAAATGCTAAATTATATTAATGTGAAGGTAGATTTTGTCTATTGTTTTATAACACGTTATGCTGCATTGGTAGCTCTTAAAGTGTGTCAGTTCCACACTGCAATTTTATAAACAAACTGAAAAAAGGTATAACTAATTTCTACATAGAGCATCGTAAATTACTTGAGCAGTGTCCGGCAAGAGGTCTGCATTGTTATAATTACCCAGAACAGAAACAATGTAATAGAACGAAAGTTGTTTTCTAAAATAAATCTGGCAGTACCATGAGTCCCACCCTAGAAACCCATTTGCATTTGGAGAATAAAAAATAAGTGAAATTACAGTGCGGAATATTCTCTACAGCTGATATAACATGTATTTTGCATGGCTAAGACACTTTGTTGTTTTCTACAAGTATAATCATCATCAAACTATAAACTCATTTAAGGTATAACATCTTAAGGGACAAGTAAAGAAGTACCTTTTTCTGATTTTGAAATTTAGACAGTATCTCAGTGTAACTATATATTCATTAATGTATCAATATTAATATAAGGTAAGTTTAGCCAATTGGAGCTTTGCAACAGAAACATTATTAAGATCTCATGTGCTGTAAACGAGAACGACCGTAAATTTTGCCGAATAGCATATTCCATAGTTATGCAGAGGATGAAACTAGCTACAGTATTGTAAAGATTATTGCACAAATATAACTATTTGTAACAAATGTGTGTTAGATTATTAAATTTTAGATGATTCGTATTTCTTACACATCTGCTTCACTTTCGTACACATTTTGAGGACATGTTTCGCAAATCTTCGTTTGCATCTACGGCTCTTTTGCGACTGACGCTAGATCCAGCGGTGTGGGTAATTCTGGTGTTGTTGCTGCCATCTGTTGATTTAGTGATGAACTGAAATGTGGGATTCTCTTCTAGCGGGATTTCAAAGTTCATTAGTTGGTGTTTATGTTTTTCTATGTATATCCTCTCCCATATGACGAGTTCACTATGTTTTTGTACGTATTTTAGTAATTCTGTGCTATCTTCAATTTCATGATTTTCAGACCAGAAATGAGCTGCTATTGCGGACTTATCAATATTTTTGTATCTTAAGTGCCTGAAGTGTTCTTTCTTTCTAGTGCCTATGTTTCTTTTTGTCCTCCCTATGTAAATTTTTTCACAGACTTTACACTTAATTTTGTAAATGCCTGACTTTTCCTCTGGTTTTATCTTATCAGTATTATTACTGTGAAGTATGTTTTTAATGTTGTAATTGTTTTTTGGTGCCAATGTTATATTGTATTTCTTGAATATTTTTTGGAACTTTTTTGTGGCCCAGGGGTGGTAAGTAAATTTAGCAAATCTAGTTTCTTGTTTTATTGGTGTGAGAGCTGTGATCTGTTTTAATTTCTTTTGAAGTTTGAATAATTTTAGTTTTTTATCTACAAGGTTTTTTCCATATCCATTTTTAATTGCAGTTTTTAAGATTTGATGGTATTCGTTTTGATATTCTTGCTGGCTGAGAGGTAGATTTACTAATCTGTGTGTCAGACTGTTGATGGTGGCATGTTTGTGTGGAATTGGGTTGAAACTATTTGCTTTGATGTAATTATCCGTGTGTGTTGCTTTTCTATGAATGCCAAATTCTAGTTTTTCATTGCCTTTTTTGATTTTAAGGTCTAAAAAAGGTAGAGTACAGTCCTCTTCAGTTTCTACTGTGAATTGTATGCTGGGTTCTTGCAGGTTGAGTAGTTTCAAAGCATCATCTATTAGTTTGTAGGGCACTATTGCAAAGATGTCATCTACGTATCTGTACCATGTTTTAAACATATGAGGGAAGGCTTTAGTAATATGTGTTTCGAAAAAGCTCATGTATAGATTGGCCAAAAATGGTGATAGCGGGCTTCCCATAGCTAGTCCTGAAATTTGTTTATAATATTTTCCATCGAAGACAAAATGATTTTGATGTATACATAATTCAGTCATTGCCAAATATTCTTCTATTGCATTGGCATCCAGGTTTATAGAATTTAGCCATTTTTTCAGTTGAATCAGAAGTTTGTCTAATGGAATGCTAGGGAAGAGGGAGCGGACATCAAAGGATACTAAGATTAGATTGTGTGTTAGATTGTTGACTTAAGCAATTTGATTGTGAAATCGACCTCAACTAATTAGAAAAATTGATATAAATATCTCGACATCAGTGAACCTTTTTCTACAATTTGTTATATTTGTGTAGATTCCATGGAACTTGTCAACTAGGAAGATTTCACAAAATTTATATTATAAAGGTATTTAATCACCAGTGTTGGAAACGATATGCAGTACCAATTTATAAATGAGCTTATATTGCTTATATAGTGTAAATGACACTAAGGCTTGGGTGCAAAACAATTTCAGTGGATATTTTAAACTAAATTTAGAACATTGTAGAGGAGCCTACTTGCCTGTAAATTTTATTTAACAGAACTCAAATTGTGCCTTAAATACTAAATTATATTTCATGTGAAGGTTTATTTTACCTATTGTTTTATAACACATTATGCTGCGGCGTCAACTCTTAAGGTGTGTCATTTCCACACCGTAATTTCATAAACAAAATAAAAGAAAGTATCACTAATTTCTACATAGAGCATCGTAAAGTACATGAGCAGAGACTGGCAAGAGGTCTGCATTGTTATAATTACCCATAACAGAAACAATGTAACAGAACGAAGGTTGTTTTCTAAAATAAGTCTGGCAGTACCACGAGTCCCACCCTAGAAACCCATTTGTATTCGGAGAATCAAAAATAAGTGAAATTACAGTGCGGAAAAATCTCTAAAGCAGATAAACATGTATTTTGCATGGTTAAGACTCTTTGTTGTGTTCTACAAGAATAGTCATCATCAAACTGTAAACTTATTTAAGGTGCAAAATTTTAAGGTACAAGTAAAGGAGTACCTTTTTGTGTTTTAGAAATTTAGACAGAATCTTTGTGTCACGATATATACATAAATATATCAATGTGTCTCTAAGGCAAGTTTTGCACTTTGTAGCTTAGTAACAGAAACATTATTAATATCTCATGTGCTCTAAATGAGAACGACCATAACTTTTGCCGAATAACATATTCAATAGTTATGTACAAAATGAAACTTTCTACAGTGATGCAATGATTATTATACAAGTATAAAGATTTGTATCATATGTGCGTTAGAATGCTGATTTAAGCAATTTTATTGTTAGATCGACCTTAACTAATTAGAAAAGTTGATATCAATATCTTGACATCAGTGAAACCTTTTACTACAAATCCTTTTATTTGTGTGTATTCCATAATACCGGTCTACTAGGAACACAACACAAAACTTATATGCTATATGTATTTAAACTCCAGTGGTGGAAAAAAATGCAGTAATAATTTCAAAATGAGCTTATATTGCTTATATTGTGTAAATAGCACCATCCCTGAAATGTAAAACAATTTGACTGGCTATGTTAAAAAAAAAAATTAAAGTTTCTAGAGGAGGTTACATGACTATAAATTTTATTTTAACAGAACTAAATTGCGCCTAAATTGTAAATTATATTTCATGTGAAGTTTTATTTTGCCTATTGTTTTATAACACATTATGCTGCGTTGTCAACTCTTAAGGTGTGTCATTTCCACACTGTAATTTCATAAACAAACTAAAAGAAAGTATCACTAATTTCTACATAGAGCATCGTAAAATATTTGAGCAGAGACTGTCAAGAGATCTGCATGGTTATAATTACCCATAACAGAAACAATGTAATAGAACGAATGTTGTTTTCTAAAATAAGTCTGGGAGTACCACGAGTCCGACCCTAGAAACCCATTTGTATTTGGAGAATCAAAAATAAGTGAAATTACAGTGCAGAAAATTCTCTACAGCAGTTATAACATGCATTTTGCATGGGTAAGACACTTTTTTGTGCTTTACAAGTATAATCATCATCAAACTGTAAACTTATTTAAGGTATAACATCTTACGGGTCAAGTAAAGAAGTAGCTTTTTGTGTTTTAGTAATTTAGACAGAATCTTTGTGTCACTATATATTCATAAATGTATCAATGTTAATCTAATGTAAGTTTAGCAGATTGTAGCTTAGCAGCAGAAACATTATTAGGATTTCATGTGCTGTAAACGGCAACGACCATAGTTTTTACCGAATAACATATTCCATAGTTATACAAATAATGAAACTAGCTACAGGATTGCAATGATTATTGCACAAATATAACTATTTGTAACAAATGTTTGCTAGATTGTTGACTTAAGCAATTTGATTGTGAAATCGACGTGAACTTATTAGAAAATTGATATACATATCTCGACATCAGTAAGCATTTTTCTACAAATCCTTATATTTGTGTATATTCCATGGAACTTGTCAACTAGTGACATTTCACAAAATTTATATTATATAGGTATTTAATCTCCAGTGTTGGAAACGATATGTAGTACCAATTTATAAATGAGCTTATATTATTTATATGGTCTAAATGGCACTAAGGCTTGGGTGTAAAATAATTTGAATGGTTACTTTAAACTATATGTGGAACTTTGTAGAGAAGGCTACATGCATGTAAATGTTAATTTAACAGAACTTAAATTGTGCCTGAATAGTAAACTATATTGCATGTGAAGATACATGTTTTCTATTGTTTTATAACATATTATGCTGCGTTGGCAACTCTTAAAGTGTGTCATTCCATACTGAAATTTCATAATCAAACTGAAAAAAGTATAACTAATTTCTGCATAGAACATCGTAAAATACTTGAGCACAGACTGTCAAGAGGTCTGCATTGTTATAATTACCCATAGCAGAAACAATGTAATAGAAACTTGCTTTCTAAAATAAGTCTGGGACTAACACGAGTCCCACCCTAGAAACCCATTTGTATTTGGACAGACAAAAATAAGTGAAATTACAGTGCGGAAAATTCTCTACAGCAGATATAACATGTAGTTTGCATGGTTAAGACACTTTGTTGTGTTCTACAAGTATAATCATCATCAAACTGTAAACTTATTTAAGGTATAACATCTTAAGGGACAAGTAAAGAAGTACCTTTTTCTGATATGGAAATTTTGAGACTAACATAGTGTAGCTATATATTCATAAATGTATCAATGTTAATCTAAGGTAAGTTTAGCCCATTGTAGCTTAGCAACAGAAACATTGTTATGATTTCATGTGCTGTAAACAGGAACGACCGTAGTTTTTACGGAATAACATATTCCATAGTTATGCAGAGAATGAAACTAGCTACAGTATTGTAATGATTATTGCACAAATATAACTATTTGTAACAAATGTGTGTTACATTGTTGACTTAAGCAATTTGATTTGAAATCGATGTCTACTAATTAGAAAAATTGATATACATATCTCGACATCAGTAAACCTTTTTTCTACAAATCCTTATATCTGTGTATATTACATGGAACATGTCAACTAGGAACATTTCACAAAATTTATATTATATAGGTATTTAATTTCCAGTGTTGGAAACGATATGTAGCACCAATTTAAAAACTAGCATATATTGCTTATATGGTGTAAATGACACAAAGGCTTGTGTGTAAAACAATTCGAGTGGTTATTTTAAACTAAGTTTAGAACATTGTAGAGGAGGCTACTTGCCTGTAAATGTTATTTTAACAGAACTCAAGTTGTGCCTTAAATACTAAATTATATTTCATGTTAAGGTTTATATTGCCTATTGTTTTATAACACTTTTTGCTGCGTTGTCAACTCTTAAGTTGTGTCATTTCCACACTGTAGTTTCATAAACAAACTAAAAGAAAGTATCACTAATTTCTACATAGAGCATCGTAAAGTACATGAGCAGAGACTGTCAAGAGATCTGCATTGTTATAATTACCCATCACAGAAACAATGTAATAGAACGAAAATTGTTTTCTAAAGTAAGTCTGGGAGTACCACGAGTCCCACCCTAGAAACACATTTGTATTTGGAGAATCAAAAATAAATGAAGTTACAGTGCGGAAAATTCTCTACAGCAGATATAGCATGCATTTTGCATGGTTAAGACACTTTGTTGTGTTCTACAATTATAATCATCATCAGACTGTAACTTATTTAAGGTATAACATCTTAAGGGACCAGTAAAGAAGTACCTTTTTGTGATTTTGAAATTTTGACAGTATCTTAGTGTAACTATAAATTCATAAGTGTATCAATGTTAATCTAAGGTAAGTTTAGCCCATTGTAGCTTAGCAACAGAAAAATTATTAAGATTTCATGTGCTGTAAATGGGAACGACCGTAGTTTTTACCGAATAACATATTCCATAGTTATACAAAGAATCAAAGTAGCTACAGTATTGCAATGATTATTGCACAAATATAACTGTTTGTAACAAATGTGTGCTAGATTGTTGACTTAAGCAATTTGATTGTGTAATCGACGTCAACTAATTAGTAAATTGATATACATATCTCGACATCAGTAAACATTTTTCTACAAATCCTTATATTTGTGTATATTACATGGAACTTGTGAACTAGTAACATGTCACAAAATTTATATTTTATAGGTATTTAAACTCCAGTGTTGGAAACGATATATAGTACCAATTTTTAAATTAGCTTATATTATTTATATGGTCTAAATGGCACTAAGGCTTGGGTGTAAAATAGTTTGAGTGGTTACTTTAAAGTAAATGTGGAACTTTGTAGAGAATGCTACATGCCTGTAAATGTTATTTTAACAGAACTTAACTGTGCCTAAATTGTAAATTATATTTCATGTGAAGTTTTATTTTGTCTATTGTTTTATAACACATTATGCTGCATTGTCAACTCTTAAGGTGTGTCATTTTCACACTGAAATTTCATAAACAAACTAAAAGAAAGTATCACTAATTTCTACATAGAGCATCGTAAAATACTTGAGCAGATACTGTCAAGAGTTCTGCATTGTTATAATTACCCATAACAGAAACCATGTAATAGAACGAAATTTGTTTTCTAAAATAAGTCTGGGAGTACCACGAGTCCGAACCTAGAAAACCATTTGTATTTGGAGAAACAAAAATAAGTGAAATTACAGTGCGGAAAATTCTCTACAGCAGTTATAACATGCATTTTGCATGGGTAAGACACTTTATTGTGTTCTAAAAGTATAATCATCATCAAACTGTAAACTTATTTAAGGTATAACATCTTACGGGACAAGTAAGGAAGCACTTTTTTCTGATTTTGAAATTTTGACAGTATCTTAGTGTAACTATATATTCATAAATATATCAATGTTAATCTAAGGTAAGTTTAGCCCATTGTAGCTTAGCAACAGAAACATTATTAAGATTTCATGAGCTGTAAACGGGAACGACCGTAGTTTTTCCAGAATAACATATTCCATAGTTATGCAAAAAGTGAAACAATTTTGGTATTGCAATGATTATTGCACAAATATAACTATTTGTAACAAATGTGTGTTAGCGTGTTGACTTAAGCAATTTGATTGTGAAATCGACCTTAATTAATTAGAAAAATTTTATATAAATATCTCGACATCAGTGAACCTTTTTCTACAAATTGATATATTTGTGTATATTCCATGGAACTTGTCAACTAGGAACATTTTCCAAAATTTATATTATTTAGGTATTTAATCTCCAGTGTTGGAAACGATATGGAATATCCATTTATTAAACAGCTTATAGTGCTTATATGGTGTAAATAGCACTAAGGCTTGGGTGTAAAACAATTGGAGTGTTTATTTTAAACTAAATTTGGAAGTTTGTAGAGGAGGTTACATGCCTGTAAATTTTATTTTAACAGAAGTCAAATTGGGCCTAAATGCTAAATTATATTTCATGTGAAGGTAGATTTTGTCTATTGTGTTATAACACGTTATGCTGCATTGGTAGCTCTTAAAGTGTGTCAGTTCCACACTGCAATTTCATAAACAAACTGAAAAAAGGTATAACTAATTTCTACATAGAGCATCGTAAATTACTTGAGCAGAGACCGGCAAGAGGTCTGCATTGTTTCAAATACCCATAACAGAAACAACATAATAGAATGAAAATTGTTTTTAAAATAAATCTGGGACTACTACGAGCCCCCACTATAAACACGTTTGTATTTCGAGAGTCAAAAATAAGTGGAATGGCAGTGCAGAAAATTCGTTACAGCAGATATAACATGTATTTTTCATGGTTAAGACACCTTGTTGTGTTCTACAAGTATAATCATCATCAAACTGTAAACTTATTTAAGGTGAAAAAATTTTAAGATACAAGTAGAGGAGTACCTTTTTGTGTTTTAGAAATTTAGACAGAATCTTTGTTTCACTATATGTTCATAAATGTATCAATGTGTCTCTAAGGCAGGTTTGCACTTTGTAGCTTGGTAACACAAACATTATTAAGATCTCATGTGCTCTAAATGAGAATGACCATAAGTTTTGCCGAATAACATATTCAATAGTAATGTACAAAATGAAACTTTCTACAGTGATGCAATGATTATTACACAAATATAAAGATTTGTATCATATGTGCGTTAGAATGACGATTTAAGCAATTTTATTGTAAGATCGAATTTAACTAATTAGAAAAATTGATATCAATATCTTGACATCAGTGAAACCTTTTACTACAAATCCTTATATTTGTGTATATTCCATAGTACTGGTCTACTAGGAGCACCACACTAATCGTATATGCTATACGCAATTAAACTCCAGTGGTGGAAAAAAATGTAGATATATTTTCAAAATGAGCTTATATTGCTTATATTGTGTAAATAGCACTATCTCTGAAATATAAAACAATTTGACTGGCTATGTTAAGAAAAAATTTAAAATTTGTTGAGGAGGTTACATGCCTGTAAATTTAATTTTAACAGAACTAAATTGTGCCTAAATACTAAATTATATTGCATCTGAAAGTACACTTTGTCTACTGTTCTATAACACATGCTGCGTTGGTAAATCTTGCAGTGTGTCAGTTCCACACTGTTATTTCATAAACAAACTGAAAAAAGTATAACTAATTTCTACATAGAGCATCGTAAAATACTTGAGCAGAGACTGTCAAGAGCTCTGCTTGTTATAATTACCCATTACAGAAACAATGTATTAGAATGAAAATTGTTTTCTAAAATAAGTCTGGGAGTACCACGTGTCCCACCCTAGGAACACATTTGTATTTGGAGAATCAAACATAAGTGAAATTACAGTGCGGAAAATTCTCTATAGTGTCTTCTTCTGCAGGCGCAGTAGCGTCTGCCTTCATACAGCCAGCAGTGCCTTCATCTTCTTCAGTGCCTACAGCAGCAGCAGCCCAGCCAACCCTCTCCTGGCAGACCTCCTCGAGTTAGCTCGGCGAGCTACTCCCTCGGCAGCAACTCCGGAGCCAGAGTCCAGAGGAAAACAATACTTGGGACCGACAGACGGACTAACGAAACTGCAGGCCCACAAGATCAAAGCCAAGGGTCCCGACTTAGGTTGGGACCCGGGGTCCCCCCCAATAGCTGCGTGTAAAAGCGTTCGGCCCTCTGTGGGGAGCCGGATGGCACCTGGAAATGACTTGGACATGCCAAGTACCAGCCGCCAGGTGAGTCCTGACGAAATGAGCTCTAGAACCTATGCATCCTCATCCTCTTCCGGCCCACAGGTAAATCTCGTGAAGACCAAGGCCCAGGCGCAAAAGATACAGAAGAAGGCCTCCCGCCTTCTTAACCAGGGGACAGCTGTCCCGATCTCCCCGGTCCCAAAAAACCAGGGAGCTCCAATCCCGTCATCCCCATCCAGGGCGTCTCAACTCCCCTACCGGAGAGCGACACAGACGCCGAAGGATTTGTCACCGTGCAGGGAAGGCGCAAAAGACCTTCCGGTTCAAAGCCGGAGGGTGCTGCTCCCAGCACCCCTGCAGTGCATGCGGATGCCGGGGGCTCCCGCACACAAAAGACGGCCAAAATCCATCCAATTGTGTCGAACCCGTTCCCGAACCATGGAAAGGTCATGAGGGAACTGAGGGCCAGCTCCAGGCTGACTTCCAAGCCACCCGTTTTCCAAGCCGGGTGATCATGAAGACAACGACCCCGGAGGACCATGAAGGCAACAGGCGGTTGCTGTGCGAGACGGGGATTGAATTCCTCACGTTCTCGCTGCAGCGCCCAACCCTGGTGCGCAGAGTCATCCGAGGTCTTTGCTCTGACACCAACCCGGAGGACATTAAGGTAGGCCTGACGGAAGAACACGGCATTACGCCGCGTACCGTGGTCCAGGTGACCAGGTCAATCCGCGAGGAAGGCAAGGAGCTCGTAAGGACCCCCATGCCACTATTCCTCGTAATAGTGGAGAAGGAGGGAGATGGTCTCCCCAAAATCGACGAGGTGTCCCATCTCTATAACACAAAGATAAGAATCGAACCGTACCATGGCAGAGAGGGACAAGCCCAATGCTACAGATGCTTGGGCTTTCACCACTCCAGCCATGCGTGCGAGAGGAGGACAACCTGCATACGATGTCCAGGCCAACACCATGTAAAAGAATGCCCGAAAGCCAGAGAGGACAAAAAGTGTGCCAATTGCCGAGAAGCCCACATAGGTATCTACGGCGGTTGTCCCGCTAGACTGCGTAAAGTGCAGGCAAGGCAGGGCAGAAACACAACCTGGGAGCCAGCACAAGTTCGGCCTGGAGTCAGTTTTGCCCAGGCGCTACGCAAGCACGAACAGGTGCTGCAGCAGGCCAAGGCAGGCCAGACTCCGGCAGCGACCCAGTCAGAAAGCTCTGGAGCTACAGCCACACAAGCACCAGCTGCATCTGCAGTAAAATCACAGCGGCCTCCTCGTCAGAAGAAGGCCACGGCAGCCCGGCGGGAGAAGCCGTCGGCAACTGCGGCAGCAACGGCCGGGCGGTCCGCCCCAGAATCCGCGGGGAGACAGAGCGGCCCTACTGCCACTGCTCTTCCCCTCTACCAGTTCCAGCCACAGTGGCTGCATCAGCCAATGAGGTAGAGGCATCCCTCCTTACGTCAGGTACGTCGGTTTGGGACACTGGCGTCTCAAATGAGGACCTGGCGGAGTTCCATGAGCTTTCTGCCTGGTTCGCCGAACTAACTCATCACTCCCTCCCCATTCTAAGGCGCTGCAGGGAGCAACTGACAGATCCCCGCATCCCTGCTCTGCAAAAACACAGAATTTTGCAACAGACTGCACGGCTCCTCTTCCCTGACTCCAGCTCGTAAATGGCGGTGAGAAGAACTCAGCGAACATTGGCAGCCGCGTTCTGGAACGCAAACGGAGTCCGGGAACAGAGACCGGGCATCTTGGAGTTTGTAAGTGACCACGGGATTGACCTCTTTATTGTATGCGAAACGCACCTGCATGCTGGTGTACAATTTCACCTGCCAAGTTACGCCGTCCACCGAGCCGATAGAGTCCGCCAGCGGGACGGCGGTACAGCTATATTTATCAAAAACCACATCACCCATAATCCCATTACCATACCTCCGCTTCAACACTTGGAGGCGACCGCCATAAGGCTCTCCTTGTACGGTTGAGACCTGGTGTTTGTGGCGGTGTATGACCCGCCCAACCATCCCTTCTGTGAAGCGGATTACAGGGCACTCCTTAACCTAGACCACCGAGTGTGCATAGCTGGCGACTTCAATGCCAAACACCCAGGATGGAACAGCCGCATCCAGAATGATAGGGAAAGGAGCATCTACCGCCTCATCAGCGGAGACCCAACCCTTCATGCGCATGGCTCGCGGGGTCCAACGCACTTCCCGCCGGGTGGCAGGGTGGACGTCATAGACTTCGCAATCACCAAGAACATTCCATTTCATCTGGACCTCACGGCGGTGAATGCTCTGGATTCTGACCGCAACCCAGTTGTGATCAATTCAGACGTTACCTTCTCAGCTCTGGCAACGGCTGACTGGGTGGATGAAGTCGATTGGGATGCCACCATCCTTGACATCCAAAACTCCTGAAAGCCTGCCCTCGAATCGACTCTGTGGAGTCACTCGAGGAGGCAGCCAGGGAGTTCTCCACATCCATCCTCAAGGCGGTCCGTGCTCACACGCACCGCATTCCAATTGACACGCCAAAACCCACAGATATCGCAGGACCCATTAAACAACTTATAAGGGCTAAAAACGCCGTAAAAAAAGCTTTGGCAGAGATTTCGCCATCCCAGGATAGGAGAAGTACACCAGAGGTTCAAATCCCTGGCAAGACGGCTCCTAAGAGCACACCGCAAAGAGGCCTGGGAAAACATGATAAGGCAAACCAATCTCCAGGAGAGAAAATCGTGGCGAATAGTCCGTAGCCTGCGGAAAGACAGAACAGTATACCAGCATCCCCTACATAGCCCTAGCGGTCGACTCGCCTACGGGTCGAGAGAAAAAGCAGATGCGCTAGCAGACTATCTGGAGGCCCAGTTCCAGCTCAGGATTGAGCCAATGGACGACGACCATGCTGACCTCGTGGAACGAGAGGTGGAGGACTTCCTGGAAGCTCCGCCCCCGAACCACGAGGAGTTCCATATTCCCATAGTTACCCCTAGAGAGTTGGCAACCACGCTTAACTCTCTAAGAACCAACAAAGCCCCTGGGCAGGACCGTGTCACAGCGGAAATGCTGAAGCACCTTCCACGCAAGGCCGTGCTTCACTTAACCCGGGTTTACAACGCATGCCTGTTCATGCGCCACTTTCCAGCTTTCTGGAAGGAGGCGCGCGTGGTGTGCGTTTTAAAACGGGGGAAAAGTCCAGTCTTCCCGTCCAGTTACCGCTCCATCAGTCTTCTACCAGTTTTGTCGAAGTTATTCGAAAAACTGCTCCTCTCCCGGCTTCTTCCTCATCTAGAGGAAAGGGGCCTAATCCCGGAACACCAGTTTGGCTTCCGTTCTGGCCACTCCACGACCGAGCAGCTACTGCGGGTTGCCGAGAAGGCCTCCCTGGGATTCCAGGAAAGGTCTAAAACGGTAGCAGTGCTGCTTGACGTGGAGAAGGCACTCGCCACAACCTGGCAAGAGGGGCTAATTTACAAGCCCCTAGAGCGTCAGATCCCTCCTCCATACATTACCTTGGTGGCCGGTTTCTTCGGAAACCGAAGCTTCCGGGTAAGAGAGGAGGGGGCGCTGTCCACAGAGCGGCCCATTGGCGCTGAAGTGCCGGAAGGCAGCGTGCTGTCGCCGGCGCTCTTAGCAGTTTACATGGCCGACATTCCAACGCACCACAACACTCAAACCTGTCAGTATGCGGACGATCTCATGATCTTCGCAGTCAATAGGAATACACGGTACAGCTTCCGGCAAATCCAAACCCAGCTCCGGCCATTGGCGAATGGAGCGCAAAATGGCGAATGACAATTAACCCGGAGAAGAGCTCTGCTATTCTCCTGGCGAAAACCGGAGCCAACCGGTTGCAGCAGAACTTCGTTTTACGGCGCCGTCGAATCCCATGGGTGCAAACGGCGAAGTATCTCGGGGTGACGCTGGACCGTAAGCTAACTTACGTTCCGCACGTCAAGGGCAAGGTCCAGCTGGGGCACGTCGCACTGCGGAGCCTATGCCCTATTTTCAGATCAACCATGCCGATCCGACTCAAACTCCAACTGTATCGTGCGATCATTCCGCCTATGATTCTGTACGGCTGTGAGATCTGTGGAACAGTGGCTAATACCACCTTCGTCAGGCTTCGGACGCTGCAGAACAAGGCGCTCAGCATCATCTACGATACAGGCTGGAGATTCCCGGCTCATATCCTGCATGAGCACTCCCAGATCCCGTACATTGTCTATGTCATTCGCGAGAGGGCACGATCAATATACGACAAAATCCAAATTCACCCCAACGCTTTAGTGAACTCCCTGGGAAGGTATGACCCGAGAGGTCATAGACGCTTGCCGTCCTTCAGAGTGCCGAGAGACGTTTTGGGACCCCTTGGGTAACCCAAGGAAAACCACATATATCTCTGGGACCAATTTTTACGCCGATGGACCAAGCGCTACACAACCCGTAGCCAAAACGGAGCAAAAAATTAAATCGTGCCTCCCAAAAAGAGGGAACGATTAAGTGCAGCTGCCCACGACAAAAGGGGCAAACCATTCCAAATATCCAATGCTTACAAACACCCCAGCATAACATGGAACTACTAGCTCATTTCGCAGGTTAAGCCGCAAAGCGGCTAGGTACTGTGGCATAAGACACCCGGACGGGGATAGCCCCGCCCGACTAGGACTACCTCTGGACCTCTGGATTAGTCAGTTTTAGAGAGTGTTTTCAGAGTTTTAAGGAAAGTTTCCAAGTAGTGAGTGCAATGTGGACCTGCGAACTGCTGGACTGTAATTCTGTGTGTTACGTAATTGTGTGTGATACGTATTTGTGCGTTGGCTCGCGTACAAATGAGCGTGTGCGGAGTATTAGTCAGTTTTAGAGAGTGGTTTCAGAATTTTAAGGAAGGTCGCCAAGTAGTGAGTGCAATGTGGACCTGCGAACTGCTGGATGGTAATTCTGTGTGTTGCGTAATTTTGTGTTATACGTATTTGTGCGTGTATCTGCAAGTGTACCAAGTGTAATTTTACGGAAAGAAAGAGCTTAATTGAATTTCTGAACCTTGAACTTTTAGTTCTAAAAACCCACAAGGTTACGTTTTAGACGTTTCCCGAGCAAATCTAATAGCGAGATCACATTTCTCAAAGACATCCTAATTGCAATTCGGCGTTTACGTGACTCATATTTCTGTAGTCCGCATATGCGTGTTCGACCACCTGTACGTGGTCGGCATGAGGAAACAGGAGGCTCATGTCATAAGCTAACGTCAGGTGAAAACTCGCTAAATGCTGTTCTCTTAGCTAAGCAGAATTAAGAACTTTTTGAATGTGCAAACGAGTTAAGTCACAGGATGCAGCACTGATTAATAAGATCCCAGATTTTGATGTATTTCCAAGTATTACTCAACCATGCACGTGACAATATGTTACTTAGTTTAAATTAGATTTATGAAGACGTTTTTTAGAAAATCAAATCTTTGGGAAAATGTTCCATTAAATGTGCACTCTGGAGTTCTTCAATTTTCTTTTTTTTCAATCCTTGAACATGCTGAACGTAAATGCCAAGTTTGATGTTTCACTGATTTTTTGTTCTTGGTATATACTATTTAAGTTATGCACCTTAGTTCCTAATAACATTCAGTCTTTTAGACACATCGACACATATTATAATAATATATATAATAACCCATGGCGCGACAACCCTTAGAGAGCCAAGGCCTACCAACCCGACTGCCGGCCTCACGTCCACTTACGCACGGCAGAGGTGGACGATCATCCAACCAATACGGGGAGGAGATGTGGTCAGCATCTCGGCATCCCCCAGCCGGAATGTGGGTTTTCATGACCAGGGCCGCTTACCTAGTTTAAGCTCCTCACTTTCCTCACGATGCTTAGTGGGCACCGGTCCTATACCTGGGACCTAAAATCCCCACCACATGGGTGGGATCGAACCCGGGCCGCTTTCCGTGGCCAGGAACCAAGGCATTCTGCCTTAGCCAGCTGCGTCACGGCGCAGGACATCGACACATATTAACAGTCTTACATTAAGTGAGTTGTGTCCGATACTGAGTGCTAGGTTCACATATTGTTTTTTTAACTGTCCGTGAAATTTAATTGACTTATCACTTATGATACGGTTATGTTTGTATCTGCAGATGTTGTCAGTTTAGTCTTTTTCTGCTTACACACAACTATTATGCATATATCTGTATGCTATTTTTACCTACTTGATTGATGTTCTACCTATTTGTCGTATTGTATTGTTCAATTTACAAGACTTTGTATTTTTGTAGTTTTTACTACTGATATTTTAATATATATTACATCCTTACCTTGTTACCGCCCTAATATCCTTTATGTGCTGGACCATCTTTTGTTATACGTTAATTTCACGTGGGCGTTGCTCAATACGGTTACAAGTGATTTAGCACCTTTGACATAAATTTAAATTTTTCCCCGAATCTACCTTCATCCATGTCATTCTGAAGCATAATTGCACACGTTTTCACAGTAAATATTTCCGATGCAGTTCAAATATTGTTAATATTACATATTTGGTATTTTTTTATTTTTACTCTTTTGGGGGCCTTACTGGCATTTTAAATGGAAGCATAGAGTTGAAAATATTTACCAATTTCTCTTTTTGTCCTAATATTGGGTAGTTTATATGTTGATATCGAAATTAAAGAATTGCAATGTATAAAGAATCATAATAGATGTCAAAGGAATGTTGGTTCTTTGTTACAACACGTGCAAGGGCAGTCGAGTCGAATAGCAGTTTGGGTGAATAAGATGTTTTAACAAATGGAACGTAAGAAACAGTGTCCTTAGCAGATTTCTAAAGGATAGCCTTTGACGTGTTGAGTTGGGTATTCTTTGAACCATTCACAATAGAGACAAAATAGCCACAAAGGAAATCTTTGTGTGAAAAGAGGGTTTCGAGAAAGTGAAAGTCACATATACACCCACACACGCAGCTGTGGAGAACAGTCTTCGGCGTGGAGCCGATTAGAGCACTTAATGGCTGGCAAGCCATTCAAACTGTCTGAGACGCGAGGGCGATTAGGGCAGTCCTCTTGTTCTGTCTTGGGCCAGGCATACCAGAAATGAGAGAATATATTTGTCGGTTCATATATACGTGAGGAACGAATAAAGCTTGTCGAGTAATAAACATTCTGCCGTCAGTAACTCTAAACAGGGATATTGGTAACCCTTGGTCGGCAACTTCAATTTCGATGTTCTGGAAAAAAGCAGTAAATGAATAAGTTTGAAACGGGCATTCCAGTGTCAATAACACCACCCTTCTCACACATATCCACGCATACCCCGTGAGAAACCTCATTGTTTTACCCTGAGCCACATATTATAATAGCTTCAACGTAGAACTCTTTGTTCGCCAATCATGTTGTTTCAAATTGGCGTCCACAACGTGAAACTGTCTGTAACACATTAATTTTTGTTTCAAACTGGCGCGCCAACGCGGGACTTGATACCACAAGGAGGTTTGACACGAGCAGCAGATTCAACCCGAGGAGGAGATTCAACCTAAAAGGAGGTTCAACCCGACAACGTGGTTCAACAGGAGAAGGAGGTTCAACACAAGGACGTTCGACAAGATGCGGCTCTACAACGGTCTTACTGGAAAGAAAAAGGAGGCCGGCATCATAAGCGACATCAGGAGCTAGTAAAACAATCAAAGGTACAGAGTGTTAAAATATATACAAGGCTATTGTGAATGTATTTGAGGAGTGGAGAAATGCTAAGATAAAATCTGTAGAAAGCATGGAAGTTCAGAAGGTTGATGGTAATAGCAGTAGGCAGGAAGTTGAAGTAGCAGAGTGTAATGTAGCTGTACCAAATAATGTAGAGATGCAACTAAGTATGTTCGCAGAACTCTGGGAACTGATTGGAGGTTTAAGAAAGGTGATGAGGAATGACAATCAAAGTTTAAGAAAAGAGATGAAGAATGACAATGAAAAATTTAGTAAAAAGATAGATCATATTAATCAAGGTTTGAGAAAAGAGATAATAGTAATCAGAGTTTAAAAAGATCGAAGAAAATTTGGAAAATCGTGTACAGAAGTTAGAGGTAGGACAAACAGAACTAGAGAAGAAGTTAGAGAATCAACAGCAGGCGTTAGATAATGTGAGGAAGGAAGTTAGTCTGGAGATAGAGAATCCTGAAGATCAAATTGTTAACTTAGTTAAGCAAAAATCAGATAGTGAAAACAGAAAACTGAGGGAGGAAATAGCACTGAAATTAGACAAAGAGAGAGAAATAGCTAGAAAAGAATTGGAAGAAACTAGGAGTAGATTATAAGTATCAGAAAGGGAAAGTAGAGAAAAAACTATAAAAAAATTAGAAGAAACTAGGAGTAGATTAGAAGTATCATAAAGGGAAAGTAGAAGGCAGACGAGGAATTTGGAGGAAATTACTGATAAAATGAAAGAGGTAGCGATAGAAATCAAAGGAGTAAAGGAAAACTTTGAATATTTAAGAATATGTGGAAATGTTCCTAGTTCTAGTTCTAGCAATGTAAGTGAGGTAAACGCACGAAACGAGGCGATGCCCAATGCTTCAGCTGATATTTCGTTGCTAAGTGTGGGTGCTAGCACCTCCAGTAATGACACCAGACACAATAATGGTGACAGAAATGGCGGTCCGAGTATGACGTGGCCGAACAATATTCTGAACGAAATTGTACCACCAATTTTTGAGAACGAGGATTCTGATGATCCTAAAGTGTTTATTGCAGGATTACAGGAGTATTTTGCGATAAAATGTATACCGGAGGAGTACAAAATGACCATTGTGAGAAAATGTTTTAAATGTAACCCTGCTAATTGGCTAGATTTATCCATGGGAAATAGCATTGATTTTGGGACGTTTATTACTTTATTCCTGAACAGATATTGGGGAGTCATCAGACAGGCTAGTATAAGGCTGGAGATAAGCAAGGGGAAATTTAACCCTAGAAACGAACAGTCAATGCTGAGCTATTTTAAGAATGTAGCTAGGAAATCAAAACGTTAGATCCCTCTATTAGTGAGAAAGAACTGATAAACCTCATGACAACTAATTTTCCTGAGACTATCCAACATTATTTGATCATAGCCAAACCCAATAATGTCGCTGCCATGATTGATTTATTATTAGCCTTAGAAAGCAACAAGCCGAGAAACGCTTCGGACAGTAAAAATCAAGAGACAAGCGGAACAGAAAGGTGGAGTAATTTCGGACAAGGGGCACAGTCACATCATAATCGGAATGACATTAGAAATAGATATCGCGGTCCAGTGCCGAGGATTGAAGCGAACTCCCGGGAAGGTAGATGTAGAAACCATTTTGACAGGGACAATATAAATCGGAATGGGGAGAACCGTGAAAGGAACATTCAAGTGAACTACATGAATGCAGGCCGATTTGATAGGAACAGAAGGGGACAAGTATTTAGATTTAGAAGATATTCTGGTAATGAATATTGGAGGAATGACGATAGTTATAAGTTTAGGCCGAGATCGCCTAGCCAGAGAGACAGGAATATAGATGGTCGTGATTCACCTGAGAACTAAGAAAGGTCTGAGGCAATTAATGAAACAAGACAGATGGTAGTAAACAATCAAAATCAAATTCCGGAAATCAAGAATATAGCAATGGAACTGAAACCGGAGCTATAAGTCGGATGCAGGTAGACACCAATACCAGAGAATTCGAAAGATACAATAGGTATTCATGAGAAAATTATATAAATTTCATGAGAGAATTAAAAAAGCAAAAAAAAAAAAAAAAAAAAAAAAAAATTAAAGAGAAAAGATAGAAGCATAAATGGGAGCCAAAGATCGGTGGTTTAGTACTGGTAAAAGACCATAAATTATCAAGTGCATTAAAAGGTAGAAATGAAGGGATGGAATTGTTATATAAGGGTCCTGCGGAAATTGTGGCGAAATTTGGGGAACATACATTCGAATTAGCAGATGTCAAAAATAATAAACACTTAGGTAGGTGGCATAAACAACTCCTTCGTCCTTACAAGAAGCCGTTAGATACTCGTGACACCTAAATAAGTTGTGGGTATAATTTGCTCAGAAAAGACGGATATGTCCGAATTTTTAAAGAACTAAAGTACCATAACGAAATTGTAAAATTAGAAGAAACACAAAGTTTTAAAATGTATATGTTAAGCATCAACAGTGTAGTTTAAAATGTATAGCTTAATTATAAACAGTGTAGTGACAGTGAAGTGAAGGTGAAAAGCTAAACAAGTGAAAAAAACCTTAATGAAAATAAGAACATTGAAAGACTTCCGAAAATAAAATTTATATAAAATCCTCGAGAATTATTCGGAAATGTATGAGTAAAAAATATATCCAAATAAGAACATTGAGAGACTTTTGAAAAGAATGTTTAAATGGAATCCGGAAGAAGAATTCAGAAATATATATAAAAAAGGTATTATTAAAGTACAATTGCTTAAACATGGGACTGTATATTTATTAATTGTTCTAAGTGTAATAATAATATGAATTAATTTTAAGTAGATCAGATGGAGGAAAAGAGAGAGATGATGATGTAGATTGAAGTATTTTCTATTGAGTGATGTTTAAAAGTGGAAAATTGCACATCATAGTGTTGCTAAATGTTAAATGAACTATTCTTATATAAACATGTGAACTATTTTATAATATGTCTATCTATGTATCACGCAAAATTAACGTTGTCAAAAGAAATTGTAAAATGAATTTGAAGTTGCTGACAAGGGTCTAGTATTTTGCGTTATATTCGGGCAAGATATATATATTATTTCATTATGGGATAATAAAATAATATCTATGGGGGCATTTGATACCGAAATTAATGAATTGCAGTGTATAAAGAATAATTATAGATGTCAAAGGAATATTGGTTCTTTGTTTCAACACGTGTAAGGGCAGTCGAGTCGAATAGCAGTTTGGGTGAATAAGTTGTTTTAACAAAAGAAACGTGAGAAACATTTCCCTTAGCAGATTTCTAAAGGATAGCCATTGACTTGTTGAATTGGGTATTCTTTGAACCATTCATAATGGAGACAAAATATACACAAAGGAAATCTTTGTGTGAAAAGAGGGTTTCGAGAAAGTGAAAGTCACATATACACCCACACGGGCAGCTGTGGAGAACAGTCTTCGGCGTGGAGCCGATTAGAGCACTTCGTGGCTGGCAAGCCATTCAAACAGTCTGAGGCGTGAGGGCGATAAAGGCAGTCCTCTTGTTCTGTCTTGTGCCAGGCATACCAGAAATGAGAAAATATATTTGTCGGTTTATATATACGTGAGGAACGAATAAAGTTTATCGAGTAATAAACATTCTGCCGTCAGTAACTCTAAACAGGGATGTTGGTAACCCTTGGACGGCAACTTCAATTTTGATGTTCTGAAAAAAGCAGTAAATAAATAAGTTTGAAACAGGAAATCCAGTGTCAATAAAACCACCCTTCTCACACATATCCACGCATACCCTGTGAGAAACCTCATTGTTTTACCCTGAGCCACACATTATAAGAGCTTCAACGTAGAACTCTTTGTTCGCCAATCATTTTGTTTCAAATTGGCGTCCACAACGTGGAACTGTGTGTCACCCATTAATTTTTGCTTCAATGTTCTCTCTCCTATATAGATAATTATTTCCATTGCACTTTTCCATACTCAGTTTAGGGTCTCTTATTGTTTCTTAAATAGTGAGGAATTGTCGTAATTTCTTTCCAACACATTGTCCCCAATTTGGGCACACATGTATACAGGTAGCGAGTTGCCTTCGCTTTTCTTTTGTTACTCCGTTCTGTTAATCTTTTAAATGCCCGTTGTATCCTTTCTGATTGTTTTTCGGAATTAAGAGCTAACACATTTGGGATTCCTGTTATAATGGGTTCAGGTTTTTGGCCTGTCATCAGTTGTATTTTTAGAACAGATTCAATGCATTCCTGTCTGGTGACATAGTTTCTCCCGAAATTATATATCCCACAAATTATACTGATTGTACGAAGAATTTGCATTTATTCCAGTTTGACGTTAGGCCTGACTCTTCAATTCTTCCTAATATATATTTCAAGTGGTCAAGATGTTGCTCAATCTCCTTATCGTGTAATAATGTCATCGACGTACACCTCAGATGTAACGGCCAGTATTCCTCCCGAATGTTTCGTGCATTGCCCGCAAAATTCCACTTCCAGATACAAGTAATCCGAATGGACATGTCTTAAAGCAATAAACATTTCCTTGATGTATAGAGCCTAAATACCGTTTTGACATTGGGTTGACCTCAATCTGCAAATAAGAGTTAGGTCTAATGAAGTAAACCTTCTTTCGCTACCTATCCCAGTTATGATCTCTTCTATATTTTGCAGCCTTACGTGGTCCGGAGTTACATAGTTTTTCAGGTTTCGCGCGTCCATGTTTATCCTAACAGAACCGTCTTTCTATTTTACAATGCACAGTGGTTGCACATAATCTGTGTCATAAATATCTATTATGTCATCTCTTAATATTTCTTCGATCTTCTGTGATACAGCTTGCCTAATATCCTGGGTTACAATTCTGCATTTATTATGTGTTATAGGGACCTCCGAAATGTCAAAGGAATATCCACATTTTTTGCATTTCCCAGTTCCAGCGGTAAACACGGTCCGGTATCTAGTCAATATTTCGGATAACCTCCCTTTGTTCCTTAGATATTGTTGTAACTTGTTCCACACCTTTTTGTACCTGGTCGAGGAATGACCTTCCCATGTTTTGGGTAATTGCACTTTCACTGCTCACAACTTTCTCCTTCTTTGGGTCACTGTATGCTCTCGTATTTAGTAAACATTGACTTCTTATATTCATTATGTCCTTGCCGTCTTCCATACTTATCGTTTCTACGAAAGGTTCTTCGTTTTGTGATCTATTTTCCTCGTTCGATAGGTTAATGTGCTTTTCATGCGGTACAGAGATAAAAGGAATTTTCAATCCTGTTCCGTGTATCTTAAATGTGACTGGTAAATTTTCGTATTCAATTTTTGTACACAGAGAGTTCAAAAGTTCGCTCCGAATGATGATGTCTGTTGCGGATCCTTTCACCACTAGGCAGATGAATTGTAGATCGTAACCGTTGATGTTGGTCCTTATTAATACTTGTCTAGAGATTCTTTGTTTTGAACGGCCAATTGCAGCACTTCATACGGCACTTCTGACTGGTAGGGATTTCAGCTTTAATCTGAGGTTCATAAAGTTGATCATATAGGTTCTCGCTGCAAACTGATACGGAGGATCCACAATCTGTAATTAAGTGAAATGTCATGCCGGCTATTTCACCCTCTATCCTCGGTGCTTCCACAATTTCTTGTATTGCAATTATTTGTTCTTCCGGCATAATTTCCTCATTAATTTCACCGAAATGAGCATTTTCTTTATTTTCAGACTTTAATGTGTTTTTGCTTATCTGGGTATGTATGCAGCTTGTTCTGTTGTTCCCTAAGGATTGCGAGATCTGGAGTGTCTCCGGACAGGACGCATGTGGGAACGTCGTGCCTCCTTGCCTTAGTTTTCCACCAGTGATTGGTGTCTCTATTGATTCGGGCTTACTGGTGCAACAGTGTGATTGGGCACGTGTCCTGCGGTATTTGGTGAGCGTGACCGTGTCGCTGTTGATCTCCCATTCTCGTGCCGGCTATTAATGTTTAGTCTTGGATATTCACCTTCGTGACTTCTAGGTCTATTGTTGCGTCTGGAATTTTCATTTCCATTATGTCTGATCGACCTAACATTATTATAATTCCCTTGTCCCTCGAATAACATGTATCTCACTGGGTAATTCTGCTGCGTCTACTCGTTATTTTTTCCAATGTTGTTGGTTCATTGAAGTCGATAATATGTTCGATAATATGTGTGTCTATGAGCTGGGTTTGAATCCCGGTAGCTATTTTGATGGTTTTGTGCCCTTAGATGGATGGATGGATGGATGGATGGATGGATGGATGGATGGATGGATGGATGGATGGATGGATGGATGGATGGATGGATGGATGGATGGATGGATGGATGGATGGATGGATGGATGGATGGATGGATGGATGGATGGATGGGTGGATGGATGGATTGATGGATGGATGGATGGATAGATGGATGGATGGATGGATGGGTGGATGGATGGATGGACGGACAACTGGACGGATAGATGGGTGGATGGAGGGATGGATGGATGGATGGTTGACTGGGTGGATGGGTGGGTGAATGGTTGGATGGATGGACGGATAGGCAATCAATTCAAAGCTAAACCTCGTGGGTTCGAATTTCAGCAACTGCAGTCAAATGTGTCTGGGAAAAGAACGGGGAGGGCCCAAATACAGTAATCGGGGAGGTGGCATAATTGGATGTTGACGGGGTATCATTTGACTGCAGTTGCTTGGATTTTGCATTTTATAGAAAAAAACACACTACAATATAATTGTAAAAATAATATGTTTAGAATTCAAAGGTGTTAAACTTTTGTGTGCGTAATTGACAGAGGCACGTACAATATTATGATAACAAAAGCACTGTGCTAATGCATTATTTGAGGTGAATTCTGCCTGTCGTTCCCACCTAAAACCACCATGAGGGCCATACATTACAACACTTAACCACAAGACCTAGCTAACCTTAAGTATAAGACTTAAATAAATTAAATGCATTACTTAATCACAAAGCCTGACCACATTTATCCAAAATAGCTATGATCGTTAAAGCGATACGTTTGTACCGGCAATTCATTCCAAGCAAGACGTGGGTTCAAGTCTCTACAACTGTAGTCAAATGTACCAGTGGTAAGGGAATGGGTGGGCCCATGTAAAATAATCGGTGTGGTGGCATGTTTGGTTGTTGACGGGGTATCATTTGAGTGCAGTTGCTTGGATCTTGCCTTCTTGTAGTAACAAAATACACACTTCAATGTAATTGTAAATATAATATCTGTAAAATTCAAAGGTGGTAACATTTTGTGTGAGTAATTGACAAAGGTAGGTACAATATTATGCTAAAAGAATTGTACAAAAGCGTTATTCATGGTGAATAAACCTGTGTTTGCCACCTGAAACCACCATTCTTTAAAGTCTAAGACGCCATACATAACGACAATAATTAACCTAATTAACCACAAGACAAACGATTCGAAAGGCCGTTATCGTTAAAGCGATACACATGGGTCGGACTTCCATTCAAAGCTAAACGTCCTGTGTTCCAATCTCGGCAACCGCAGTCAAATAAGCCTATGGTAAAGGAAAAGAAGCGCCCCGGGAAATTATCAGTGTGGTGGCATGTTTGGATGTTGACGGGGTATCATTTGACTGCATTTGCTTGAATTTTGCCTTTTTATAGTAAAATAGAACACACTACAATGTAATTGTAAATATAATATAAAATTTAGATTTCAAAGGTGTTAAAATTTTGTGTACGTAATTGATAAAGGTAGGTACTAAATTGTAATAACAGAACTGCACTAGAGAATTATTGAAGGTGAATAAAGCTTTTGGTTGCCACCTGAAACCACAGTGATCTAAAGGTTAAGCACCCTAAATAATGACAATACTTAAACACAAGGCTTTGCTAACCTAAAGTATAAGACTTAAGTAGATTAACTACTTTACTTGATCACGAATAACAACCACATTTAACCAAAATGCCCATGATCGTTAAAGCGATACGTTTGTACCGGCCATCCCTTCAAAGGAAAACGATGTGGGATCGAATCTCGGCAACTGTAGCCAAATGTGCCTGAGGTAAAGGACGTGGAAGGCCCATGTAGAATAATCGGTGTGATGGCATGCTTGGATGTCTACGGGGTCTCTTTGGATTGCAGATTCTTATATTTTGCCCTTTCATAGTTAAAAAGCCTTACAGTGTAATTGTAAAAATGATATAATGTTTAACATTCAAATGTGTTAAAGTGTTTTATGTAATTGTCAAATGTAAGTACAATGTTATATTAACAAAAGAATTGCACTAAGGAATTTTTCAAGCTTAACAGAACCAGTGGTTCGCACCTGAAACCACCGTGCTTTAAAGGGTTAAATGTCATTCATAATGACAACACTTAACCAAAGGGCAAACGATTCCAACCGTCATGATCGTTAAAGTAATACTTTTGGACTGGCCATCCATTCAAAGCTAAACATCATGGGTTCTAATCTCGGCAACTGCAGTCAAATGTGCCTGCGTTAAATAAAGGGGAGGGCCCTAGTAAAATAATCGTCGTGATGCCATGCTTAGAAGTCGACGGATATCATTTGCCTGCAGTTGCTTGGATTTCGCTGCACCAATTATCTTGCTACTTATCCCTGTGGTAAAGGGGTGGGGTCTTGCTAGACTTGCTAAATCGGTTCTCATGTCTCTTTCGCTGTGCCTCAATGCAAAGGATTCGAATAGCCACTATCGTCAAAACGATACGTTTTTACCGGACATCCATTCAAAGCTAGAGTTCGTGGGTTCAAAATTCGGCAACTGCAGTCAAAAGTGCCTGTGGTAAAGGGCAGAAAGGACCCATGTAAAATAATCGGTGTGATGGCATGCTTGGATGTTGACGGGTTATCTTTTGACTGAAGTTGATTGGATCTTGCCTTTTTGTACTAAAGAATACACAATGCTATGTAATTGTAAAAATAATGTGATGTTTAAAATTCAAAGGCGTTAACATTTTGTGAGTGTAATTGACAAAGGTAAGTACAATATTATACTAGCAAACGAACTGCACTGAAACATTATTCAAAGTGAATAAAGCCTGTGGTTGACACCTAAAACCACCAACCTTTAAAGGATTAAGCGCCATACATACTGACAATAACTCACCACAAGGCAAACGCTTTGAATAGCTACGATCGTTTGAACCGGCATCCGTTTAAAGCTAAACGTCGTGGGTTCGAATATCCGCAACTGTAAAAAATATTCCTGTCGTAAAGAACTGGTAGGGCCCATGTAAGATAATTGGTGTGATGGCATGCTTGGATGTTGACGTGGTATCATTTCACAGCAGTTGCTTGGATGTTGCCCTTTTATAGCAAAGTAACGCTACAATGTCATTCTTCTTCACTCCAAGGGCTAGGCAATGCTGCCTGTTCCGGCTCAAAACGTGTCGGATCATCGTTTTCGTGGTCTTTCCGGATGTCTCTTTCCTCTAGAGCAACAGTAGTTAGATGTGCCTGTGGCAAAAGACGGGTTAGGCCCCAGGAAAGTAATCGGTGTGATGATATGCTTGGGTGTTGACAGGATATCAGTTGTCAGCAATGGCTTGGATTTTGCCTTTTTATATTAAAAATACACATTTCTATGAGATTGTAAAAATAATATTTGAAATTCAAAAGTGTTAAAATTTTGTGTGTGCAATTGACAAAGGTAAGTACGATATTATAATAACTAGAGAACTGCACTAAAACGGTACTGAAAGTGAATAAAGCCTGTGGTCACCACCTGTAACCACCATGCTTTAAAGGGTTAAGCGCCATATATAACGACAATACTTAACCACAAGGCAAACGCTTCGAATAGCTATGGTCGTTTGTACTGGCATCCGTTCAAAGCTAAACGTCGTGGGTTTGAATCTCTGCAACTGTAGTCAAATGTTCCTGTGTTAAAGAACTGGGAGGGCCCATGTAAAGTAATCGGCGTGATGGCATGCTTGTATGTTGACGGGGTATCATTTGACTGCAGTTGCTTGGATGTTGCCCTTTTATAGCAACGTAACATTTCAATGTAATTGCGAAAAAATAGAATGTTTAAAATTCAAAGGTTTAAATATTTTGTGTGTATCTGACAAAGGTAAATACAATATTATAATAACAAAACAACTATATTAAAGCATTAAGCAAGGTGAATAAAGCCTGTGGTTTTCAGCTAAAACCACCATGCTTTATAGGGTTAACCTCCTTACATAACGACAATACTTAAGCACAAGGCTTAGCTAGACTTAAATACAAGACTTACATAAATTAACTACATTACTTAATCAAGAGGTCTCACAACATATAGCCACAAGAAAATACAAACTTTGCCTTTTCTAAAAGATGAATATCCTTATGTTCCAGTGCAGGCCGCGTCATCTTGGTCAGTCTCGGCCAGAATCTTGGCATCTGTAGTCAAATGTGTCTGTGGTAAAGGACGGGGTAGGACGAAAGTAAAATAATCGCTGTGATGGCATGCTTGGATGTTATCGGGATGTCATTTGGCTGCAGTTGCTTGTATTTTGCCTTTTTATAGTACCAAACACGACAACATAACTGTGAAAATAATATAATGTTAAAAATTCGAAGGTGTTAAAGTTTTGTGTGTGTAATTGACAATGGTAAGTACAATATTATAGTAACAAAAGAACTGCACTAAATAATTATTCAAGGTGAATAAAACCTGTGGTTGGCACCTGAAACCACCGTTCTTTATAGGGTAACATGCAATACATAACGATAATAATTAACCACAAGACTTGGCTAACCCTAAGTATAAGTCTTAACTAAATTAACTGCATTACCTAATCTCGAAGCCTCAACACATTTAACCAAAGTAGCCATGATCGTTAAAGCGATTAATTTTGTACAGGCCAACCCTTCAAAGCTAAACGATGTGTGATCAAATCTCGGCATCTCTAGTCAAATGGGGCAGTGGTAAACGACGGGGAGGTCCCATGTAAAATAATCGGTGTGATGGCATGCTTGGATGTTGACGGGTTATCATTTGACAGCAGTTGCTTGGATTTTGCCTTTACATAGTAACAAAACACTACAATGTAATTGTGAAAGTACTATAATGTTTAAAATTCAAAGGTGTAAAGATTGTGTGTGTTTTATTGACAAAGGTAAGTACAATATTACAATAAAAATGTTCTGCACTAAAGCATTATCCAAGGTGAATAAAGCCTGTGGTTGCCACCTCACACCAACATGTTTTAAAGGGTTAAGCGCCATACATAACAACAATACTTAACCACAAGACAAACGATTCGAATACCCATGATCGTTAAAGCGATACTTTTGTACCAGCATCCGTTCAAAGCTGAAGGTCGTGGGTTCGAATCTGAGCAATATCAGTTAGATGTGCCTGTGGTAAACGACGGGGTAGGCCCCTGTAACGTAAATTGTGTGATGATATGCTTGGGTGTTGATAGGGTATCATTTGTCAGCAGTGACTTGGATTTTGCCTTTATATAGTTAAAAAATACACACTTCATTGTAATTGTAAACATAATATAATGTTTAAAATCCAAAGGGGTTATAATTTTGTGTGTGTAATTGACGAAGGTAAGTACAATATTATAATAATAAAAGTACTGCTCTAAAGCAGTATTCAAAGTGCATAAAGCCTGTGGTTGCCACCTGAAACTACCATGCCCTTTAGTGTTAAGTATAAGACTTAAATAAATTAACTACATCACCTAAACACGAAGCGTAAACACAATTAACCACAATAGCCATGATCCTTAAAGCTATACGCTTTTAACAGCATCCGTTCAAATATAAACGTCGTTGGTTCGAATCTCCGCAACTGTAGCCAAATATGCCTGTGATAAAGGACGGGGAGGACCCATGTAAGATAGCCGGTGTGATGGCATGCTTGGATGTTGACGGGGAATCATTTGTCAGCAGTTGCTTGGATGTTGCTGTTTTATATTTAAAAAATACACACTTCAATAAGATTGTAAAAAAATATAATGTTTAAAATTCAACGGTGTTAAAATTTTGTGTGTTTAATTGACAAAAGTAAGTACAATATTATAATAACAAAAGAACTGCACTAAAGCAATATTCAAGGTGAATAAAGCTTGTGTTTGCCAAATCAAACCACCTTTTTTTGGTAATTTACGTCCACCAATGTTAAGTCATATCAGACGGTGAATGAATTTGGTGAAATGACGCTCAAATTAGTCCAGGAAATTATCAATTTTCAATTATGAAAATATCAAGGCGGCCCGGGTTTGGATTCCAGAGTACAGCAAAGTGAGATTCATGGTGTACAACATGGCATTAGGGTGAGTATTCTCCGGGATTTCGGTTTCCCCCCACCATCTCATTCCAAAGAGATGATACTCATCTCATGTATCATCAGTGTCACCGCCGGCGGTGCCCTATGTGGTACAACCGGGCGTTAGGCACTATACATTTCATTTCATTTTCCAAGTGCAAACGTGCTTATGTACGTGAATCTGACTTGTATAGCTGTGAGCAGCGTAACTTAAAATCGAAAGGTCAGAAAATACCAAACTTGGCATTTAAGTTCGGCACCTACCAAGGATTCGACACAAAGACTTTCAAGAATATTGTCCCGTCCTACACGACATTTTATATTAAATATTGTTTTGAATATCTTCACTGAAATGACATATGTTTCATATCTTGCAATGACAAATCAAAGGTGTATTCTGAATTTTCCGGGAATTATCTTAGAAATCTTTTTCATACTTAATGAAATTTTCATAACTTATTAACCGATATAGACCTTTACTGTATCAAAATCCAAAGTTCATTGAAACACACAACTTCTTTGAAAGGCATTATTTCGTGGAATGAACAATTTCGGAGATATTCTAGCTGTTTGCCTGAATTTACCAATTTTTTCAATTTTCTCCAGTGGGATTAGGTATTCTTTTTTTATATCTTGGCAATTCAAAGGGATCGGAATTTCAAATGGATCAGAAAACTTCCAGCTCTTTCAAGATTTGACAATCGCTTAAAGCTTTCTGTATAACTAAATTGGCTTTGCTCCTATAAAGGTGTAGCAAAATAATAGTGTATGCAAATATTTATACCTATTAATATAAAACATACAGAGAAACAAGCGGTTTCTAGGAATAGGTTGTACGAGATAAGGAAAGTCATACGGGTGTAACACACCATATTTTTTTTTTGTATGAAAAATCAACCGTTCGTCAGATGCATTGTACAACCACAGATAAAAGAACAGCAAATTTATTGCACTGCAAATGATATCAACTGTTGTGTCATTCTAAACAATTTCCCACACACCTTATTATCAATGGGAGAAATCTGCATGGGCCCATAAACCTGTATTGGATTGGGTGAAATTAGTTAATGCTTGTTAGTCCGTTTAGTCCGTTTTAAATCGTGGTTCATATATTAGTATTAGGAGTACTACGTACGAGATTGTGCATTGCGACCAGTCTTCAACTATTGCACCTATGCTCCAAAGTAGGGCATTCCCAGGAGGAAGTGTGAGGTGAGTGGAGAGAGGAGGTGGCCGTCCCAAGGAGCCACTACAGTGCAGAGGGCAGAGTCCCTACATTTTACTTAGATGGAAACCTCCCCCGATAGGACATTGTCGTTCCCCCTTACTATGATTCGGAACCGATCCCAGCGGACAGTTCGGAGAGCGGAAAGAGACCTACCGGAGGAGGATGTGGATCATCCTGCCATGCACCGCCGAGATACCTGCCGACTTTTCTACACAGAAAGAGACCACCAGATGAGTGTTGATATGAAATGATAATGTTGATGCAATTGAGGGCTAATAAATTCGGGGGATGTAATTTACCTACCCAGCATTCGCCTGGTGACCTGAGAAAACCCTCGAAAGAACACAGGGTTCAGGTAGGTCAGCCACCGGCTCCCGAATGCGGACTACTGGTGAAACCGCCTCAGCCATCCCGCTCGGTTTGTCCCTACATTATCATTTTATTTCAATAATAATCACTTTCTGCTCTTCAGTCTTTTGTATGTAATCTTGCAATCGATTTGCAAAATATGAAACTCCATACAGATTTTTATTAAAATTTGTTTGTGAACATTTATTATCTAAAAAGTATTTGTAAAACTTAAGAAAAGCTGGAAAGCACGCTAAAATAAGAAAATACTGGCCAGCAAATAGCTGACAGTTCTGGTTTTAGCGAATCCCTATACACTTGGGTGTTTTGAACCAAGATTAGAGTGGTCAATCCATTACGAAAAAGCTGTTGTTCTTAAAGGAAATAGACGTCACCACACTCTCCTTGTTTATTTATTTCATAAAAATCGCTACAGTAGTATAGTATAGGAAATTTTTCTTGAATGTTAGTTAATACTGCACGGTCATGCAGTTAAAACTTGTATCTAAGTCATCGGGAAGTTAGTTTAGTGGTAGACTGCAAAATTTGTACTTAGCAAACTGTTGTGAATAAGTAATGGGTGGTCACTCGCGCCAGCTGTGTCGTTACGTTCAATGCTTTTTCTTATAATAATTAGGAAATAAAGAAGCTACAGGATAAGATTATCAAACTATATGCTTAAATATTTTACTTTCGCACGTGCTGCAGTGGCTAATCACTGTATTTACCCCGCGAGCCGGCACCAAATTACATTGTGAGTGGAAATAAATAGCACAGTCAATTGACTTCCAGGAAAGCTAAACCAGTCATGTGATTCATTTCTGTCTATACGAAGAGGAACAATTGAACAATGGTCAACAAAACAATTACTGGAATAGTCATAATATAGAACAGTGTAGGTGAGAGGAGTGGCTGGACAGGAAAGTGGGTAAATAGTAACAATCATAGTATTATAATTAGGTATGGAAATACGTTAAATAAGTTTTAGATACTTCTAATAATACGAAGCAGGCAGGTTTTACTATCTAACCGCTGCTAAATAATGAGGTGAGCAAGTATTGTGGCCTTTTAACACAAAGTATAGTGCTGCCTTTTAGTCTTATTCTTAAAATTAAATGTTTTAAATAGGTTTATTAGTGTTGGCTGTTTTTTCATTATCAGTCCTTATCAACTCAATCTGAATATCGAGAAACCCCACGTGTCCAAAATACTAAATCTTTCAGGAGATATACTAGACATGGTCTTAAAATTATGCTTAAAGTCAGTTTTACCCTCATTTGTCATTGAAATGAACGTAGAGTGAAGCATGCCATTGCTGTGTAGACATTATTGATCCATTTTCTTGAAATTATGTTAACATTTATTTAGTGAACATGTGGGTTTTCCTAATATTTTTAATAAATATGCAAAAATTATTACTTAAATCACATTTTACTGCTGACAAGGACAAAAACAAAAATATTTTGTGCCAAAGAGAACTGTTTGTCATTATATTCTACACAAGATTCATTATTTTTGATGGCCAATTGTATATGTCACCGTAGAAGCTCTGAATGTTTTAATGTTTTGGTAAGAATGACACAAGTCGTCTCAGGTTTTGCATTTTCTTCTCATTTATATTTACATGAGCTTGTTAAACCTGACTTATGGGTTTTGGTGGATAAACAAATGGTTCAACCAACTGGAATATGTGGAATGTTGGAATGCTTCGAAGACACAGTGTCTGTGTAATGACACAGAAAGTGCCAAAACATAAGGGGTTTTTCCACATTATGATCGGCTTATATGTTGAAAGTAAAATGTCATAGTGAACTCAATTTTGTAAAAACATAGACATGTGGGGGTTCTCAATATTCTCATTCAACTAATACTCATATTGCTTCATGCCGGCACTTTGTGTTTGCAGTGTACGTATAATATTAATAAAATATGCCAGGTTGCCAAAAGTACCTTTCAGATTTGATCTTTTCCTTATCAGTAGAACAACTAGAAGTCCACCCTGTTCACTGTCAGTATCATCGCAACACTACAGAGAAACTCACAGCATTCATGGCTGAAACACATGCTTTAGAAACGTAGACTATATCTTTATATATGCGATTGTCTCGGTGCATTTTGACAACAGTTTTAAGATTATTTCTTAGCTACTGTTATGCTGCTCATAGGGGCTCCACAAAACCACAGTTGGAGTCAGTTAAGTATTTCTTCCTTACTTTAATTTTCAGATATAATTTTCTTAAAAAAATTAACACACATTATCAAAAGAAATCACAAATATTTTGTTTTGTTTAAATGCAAAAATAAGTGGCTAAATCAACCTATATAAGCGCTTTGTTGGAGGCACCGTATTTTTATGCGGTTCGAAAGGTCGTTCAGTCGGACAAGAGGCTTCCTCCCTCCTGCACTAGGAGTCAAATTGGACTTGTTCCTTTAAAAATTCGAATATGGGCTTCATGCAATAGGCGCACTTGTTGAAAATAATCGACATTTTTTATGGTGATCTCGTTTCCCATTATGAAAGGCATTTTAGGGAAGAATGCCAGAAAGTGTTTTATTTGGACGATTTATGGTTTCACAGTATAAACGTAGGAAAAGCTGGGAGACACCAAATTGTTTAGCAGAAAATTCATTATAGTCAGAGTGGTATCCGAAACAGGCTTCAATGCAGAAGCGCAGCCTATATTCGGGTTATTATGTGCAAATTATTGGCGATAATTTTGTGTGGTTTTTCCCTAGAAAGCTGCATCTAAATTTCTTCACTTCTTCCATCATTATGCTTTACAATGCACCATATTACTGTGCAAAGTGGAAAGAAATCCTTCCAGATATGATACATAAGTCTTCGTGTTACGGTGGCTTAGAGAGATATTGCATGTGTAAAGGGAATGAGAACGTCTATTTTGAATGGCCTAAAAGACGAGAAAAGCTCAATAGGAAATCTATGTTCTGTATATAATGGCAGCTGAAAATGCCACACTGTAGCTCAAATGCCATACTACAACTGTCACTAATATGCCACTGTATTAATACAGACAAAAAAGAATTATTTGAGGGCTCTGCGTAATAGAAGATACGCCTCTTTCCGATTTACACAACCTTCTTGCTATGTTTTCTAGCAGGATACAATTTGCAATTGAAAGTGATAAGCATTATGTTAAACGTATTATGCAGAATATTAGAATTACGATGTCGTGATAGACCCCTGAAGGCGACATTGCCCTTGACAATGTCTTTGACTGCATACCTTCCCGATGTCCCTCTACGCACATGAAAAGAAAGGCAGCACTGGTTACTTGCTCTGCAAAGACAGAGCAATGTCACCCTGCTGTGTAAAAAGAGAGGGCAGTACGCCATTCCCCACCAAAATTTACGGCAGAGCGCCCTGGTTAGGTCCTTTGTGAATTATCTGACTAGTGAACGTTGCTTAAAGGGATACCGGCACAACATGATGATTTTTAAAATCACAGAGAGAAGTTTAAAAACAAAAGAACAGCAACTTAACAGTTGCAAACGATGTGAAATAATTGATAAATGAAACGACAAACAAAAGATGTATCGGATATGCGGAACTTCAAACATGAGTACTTCTTATAAGAGCAATTTTTGAATGGTAAGCTACTTCCTACGGTCTAAGGCTTAAGCTTTATCCCAGATTGAGAAATTCATAGACTTTATGCAAGAGTTTTAAGATTTACATTTTATTCCTCTCGAAAACGTAAGTGCAGCCATTTTTGAGAAACTGACAAACATACAAATTTTTCAATAAAGGGTCTTTTGTATTACTTAAAATGTCCTGTTGCATCCTTGGAAGACGCAGAAAAAATGCCAAAGAGAAGTAAAGTATTCGAATACAATTAAAGGATTTTACCTGCATATGAAAAGTATTTGACGGATTGCAACATATTGCTCTGAATGGTTATGTATGAAAAACGCTATTAATCTAACTAGGAATTCATACATTGTGTTCCAGTTTAGCGATACTACTTTACTGAAATACCTTCCTTAAGGAAGATTAAGGAAGATATCACGTCTCAGACAATTTGTACGCGGTGAGAGATGGACAATGATCCAGCTTAAGAAAATAGCACCCTTCAAACCATGGATACTGGAGGTATAAGAGATCCAGGCAATTTGATACCTCTTTCCGACATCATTCCCCTGCATGTCAGGAGTGAGGTGAAATAAAATAAAATAAAATAAGGTAGAAACAGGGCCCCTCCCTTCCTCCCGACCCTCCAGCCGCCCTTCCTCCCTCTCTCTCTTCACAAAAAAGCTCTATGGACCCCACAGTCATTTGAAAACGTCAAAAAGGATGGAAACGTCCAAGGTAACAGCTATCCCGACGTCGAGAACGAGGAGTGTCAGCTACACCGGAGACAGAAGACCAGCCGAGGGACTCCGACGAAGACCTGGTGGCCTGTGTTGGGGGTATGGACAATGCAGAGGTGCTACTCCCATTAGTCCTTGACCCGTAGGATAAGGACTAGGTCTCCTTGTACCAGGGATTTACCGTGCTATCCCAAAAGGGCACCCGGCGCCTCCCTGGGGCTTTCCGTAGGGCAAGACCTTATCTGTTTAACAGTCCCATCTGGTCCTGTGGACCCAAGGTGGGATGGAAGTGGATACGCCACACCGGGAATCCTGGAGAGAGACTGTCCAGAGAAATAGGAGGAGCCGGAAAACGAGTAAGTGCCGTCATGGAGAGGGGCACATCGCCGCCAACACCACCATCCCTCGACGGACACTGCGCTCCGTCAGCCGGCGTATGGATGACAGCCTCAGCGCGAACGGTTGGGGAAAGAGAAGCCGTGCCGCGTGCTCGTAGATACCGGGGAAGCCGTGACCATCATTAGCCATGACCTGTCCAAGGGTTTGCCGACGGGAAAGCTGAGCCGACCATACCAGCTTGTGACAGCATCGGGCGACACCTTGCCTGTAGAGAAGGAGGCGCTGCTGAAGTTGACCTTGGCAAGGAGTGCCGTACGTCTGTGGGTGTCCCTCGCGAAGGTGGCTGAGGAGGTGATACTAGGATTGGATGCCCTCAGGAGGCACGAGGCAACGGTCGACTTCGGCAGGAAGGTCTTGCGGCTCAATGGAGAAAAGGTGATATTCCGGCAACCCGACGAGCAACTTGGAATCTGCAGAGTCATCTTGAAGGAAGGCGTGGTGTTCCCCGCGAGGAGCGTGGTGGTGGTGACGACGCGACTGGAAGGCCAGCGGATGAAGAACATGGTGCTGGACCAAATGACGCCTGTGCACGTACTCTGTGTAGCCAGGACATTGTTACCGTGCAGAGAGAAGAAGCCAGTGAGGTTGCTTTCACTTGCAGATACCGATCACAATGTCCAGGACAGAACGGAGCTAGGGACGTGCGAGTCCATGGTCAGCGTAACCGAAATCTACAAGACGCAAGAGCCGGTGCAGAGGCAACACCTGGGGCCAGGGCTGGAAGGTTTATTGGAGAGAGCATCCGAGCACCTGACCGCAGAACAGCTGGAGAAAGTTCGACAACTGCTGAGGCAATACCAGCACGTCTTCAGGTAACCGTGACTACGGCCGCAAGGACAAAGTGCTTCAATGCATCGACACCGGAGAGGCCCGGCATATTTGACAACTACCAAAGCGGCCCTGGTTCGATCCCAGGTGACCGCAAAGAGATATTTGTGATGAACATGGCGCTGGGGCGAACTTTCGCCACGTCCACCGGTGTGCTCCGCCAGCATTCCAATAAATTGTTCCATCATCATCATTGCTATCATTCATCTCTCCCTCATACTATCATCCACTTCCTTCACACTCACGCCAGACATCGGGCTGATCACCCATCCTGTTTCTCTATCTCGATCCAGAGTTTCGGTTCCTAAAGTCCGCCATAAAGCGATAGAGAAACCAGAATCTCCTAACACTGCAATAACCGATACTACTAGGGATACGGTGAAGAAGAAAGGGAAAAGAAAATTTCTTTAGAAAAATCAGAGCGCTAACAAATGATAATTACTTTGCATAAGAGAAAGCCTCCATTATTAAGTTATTTCGGAGGTTGAAACAAATTATGTTTAAATGAGTACCGGCTCCATAGAGCTTACACTTAGTAGATAATAATCTTTTTGGATAAGAGAAAACCTCCAACAATAAGTTATTTCGGATGATGGAGCAAATGACGTTGAAAAGAAAACAGGCCCCAAACAACTTAGATATAACAGATAACCATATCTTTGGATAAGAGAAAACCTCCAACATTAAGTCCTATGCGAGGATGAAACAAACGCAGTTCAAATGAACACAGGGTCCTTAGAGCTTAGAGCTAACAAATAACAGTATTTTTGGTCAAGAGAACACCTCCAACATTCAGTCATATCGGATAATGTAGCAAAAGAAGCTCAAATGAGTACAGGCTCCGCAGAGATTGGAGTTAGCAAACGACGATCAATTTGGATAAGAGAAAACCTCCAACATTAGGTTATTTCGGAGGATGAAATAAATGATGTTCAAAATAGTACAGGCCCCATAGTGCTTAGGCTTAAGAGACAAAAATCTTTGTGGAAAAGGGAACACCTCCAACATTAAGGCATTAGTGTGGATGAACCAAATGAATTTCAAATGTTTACAGGCTCCTTAGAGCTTAAAGTTTACTGAAAAAAGTGTTTTTGGATAACAGAAAGCCTCCACCTTTAAGTTGTTTTCGAGCATGCAACAATTGAATTTAAAATGAATACAGATCACTTAGAGCTTACAGATATCTGATAAAAATATTTTTGGATAATAAAAAATGTCTAAACTTGAGTATTTTCGGAGCATGCATCAAATCATGTTCAAATCATTACAGGCTCCACAGATATTAGAGTTAACAATTGAAAATCATTTTGGATAAGAGAAAACCTCCAACGTTTTGTCATTTCGGAGGATGAAGCAAATAATGTTTAAATGAGTACCTTCACCATAGAGCTTAGATTTAACAGATAACAATCTTTTGGATAAGAGAGGACCTCCAACGTTCAGGCATATGGGACAGTGATACAAATGAAGTTCTAATGAATACAGGCTCCAAAGTGCTTAGAGTTAACAAATGAAAATCTTTGTATAATAGAAAACCTCTACGTTTAAGTCATTTCGGAGGATGAAAACAAAGAAGTTCAAAATAGAACAGGCCCCATAGATCTTAGACTTAACAGCTAACAATCTTTTTCGATAAGAGAAAACCTCCAACATTTAGTCATTTGCGAGGAAGAAATAAAAGAAGTTCAAATAAATACAGGCTCCTAAGATTTTAGAGTTAACTGAAAATAATAAGTTTGTAAAAGAGAAAACCTCCAACTTTAAAACATTTCGGAGGATGAAAGAAATGATTTTAAAATGCTTACAGGCTACACAGAGCTTAGACTTAACAGATGACATTCTATTTGGATAAGAAAAAACCTCCAACCCTAAGGTATATCGGATAGTGAAACAAGTAAACTTCAAATGGATACAGTCTCTAAAGCGCTCATAGTTAACAAATGACAAAATCTCCAATATTAAGTTATTTCGGAGGTTGAAACAGTTGATATTTAAATCAGTACAAATGAAATTTAAATGAGTACAGGATCCTTAGTGCTTAGTGTTAGCAGATAAGAATATTTTTGGACCAGAAAAAGAACTCCAACATTAAGTCATATCCCATAGGGAAACAATTGAAGTTCAAATGAGTAGAGCCTCCACAGAGATTGGAGTTAATAAATGACAAACATTTTGTAAAAGAGAAAACTCACAACTTTAAGTCATTTCGGAGGATGAAATAAATGAAGCTCAAAAGAGCACAGGCCCCATAGAGCTTAGATTTAACAGATATCTAACTTTTTAAATAAGTAAAAAACCTCCAATTTTAAGTCATTTGCGAGGTTGAAACAAATGAAGTTTAAATGAATACAGGCTCCTTAGAGCTTAGAGTTTTCTGATAAAAATCTTTTTGAATAAGGTAAAACCTCTAACAATAATTTATTTCGGAAGACGAAACAAATGATATTCAAATCAGCCAAGGCTCCATAGAGCTTAATGTTAAGAGATATCAACCTTTTTGGGTAAGAGAATGCCTGCAACATTAAGTTATAACGGATAGTGTTACAAATGAAGTTCAAATCAGTACCGGCTCCACAGAGATGGGAGTTAACAAATGACAATCACTTTGTAATAGGTAAAACCTCCAACATT
Organism: Mantis religiosa; assembly: GCA_030765055.1. Taxonomy (NCBI): domain Eukaryota; kingdom Metazoa; phylum Arthropoda; class Insecta; order Mantodea; family Mantidae; genus Mantis; species Mantis religiosa. The sequence continues at coordinate 228,092,659 of CM060950.1, forward strand.
AAGCTAATTGCGAGCATGAAACAAATGAATTTCAAATGAATACAGGCCGCTTAGCGATTACAGTTATCTCATAAAAATCTTTTCGGATAATAGAGGATCTCCAACCTTAGGTCTTATTGGAGGATGAAACAAATGATGTTCAAATGAGTACAGCCTCCACAGAGATTAGGGTTAACAGTTGACAATCATTTTGAATCAGGGTAAACCTCCAACATTAAGTTATTTTGGAGGATGAAACAAATGATGTATAAATGGATGACTTTGTGCTTCTTGAACTTCGCAAAGCTTTTAAAAACTTCGCATAACATAGTTAAGTCACTGACAAGGTCACCGTTTATTCTGTCCCGTAACCAACCACGCGCTTTCAATTGTTTTTCCCGTTCATATTTTTGTCGTTTTAGTAAACGTTGCTATTTCCGTCATATTTTATGCGGCTTTGACCTAATATTAACATATAATATAACATATTAATTATAATACAATTTTACATATTTCAACAGAATAAATTTCTCTCAAAAATGATTTTTAAATTACTTTGTGCCATATAAATGCATTCATTATTTCCTACATATTCATTTTTTCCTATAGCTCTTCCTTTTTTTCACTTGCATCACGTTTAAACCTATTAAATGTACTTTTTATACTTTAGCATATTTAAATTTAAGAATCTGCATAAACCAAGAAAATATTAAAACTATAGATTGGATTACACTGAACGTAAATCAATTTATTCTAGTTTATAATTTTAACACATTTTGATTTTTCCAACTTGCTGAGGAAAGGGAAATACATATCCTGACGTTCACTGACCGAGAAAGGCTTAGTTTCTGTATACTTGTGGAAGGCGTATTTCAAAAACTAGAATACGTTTCTATGCGAAGCTTGGAATTTAAGTTACACGTATTCCAAAAATCAAAAGGAGGTTTTCAGAAAATCCACCAACTTTTTTAAAACAGATTTTATTTATTCTCCAAACAATTGAGGATCAGTTGATACAGTCTAATTGTGACAAGATTTGAAATAAATGACATTTTCCCAATTATCTTAAGAAGCAGAATCAATAGGACATAAAATGTTATTGAGTAAATGTTATTGTACCCTGGAAGTGTGTAAGATAAAGTAGAAAACTTGAAAAAAAACAGTTTTTAATGTATTAAAAATTAAGGTACAAATGCGCATTCAGGAGGTTCCATATGTGAGGGTGTCGTCTCATCCGGTATCTTTCTGCCTTTTGTCTGTTGAAGACGGTTGCTCGAAACTGAGACAGTAATAGTAGAAGAAAAAGGTCAAGGATATTTGGCAATGCTCTTTTGTTCCCTTCTGGAAGTTCCAAGATAACAAAAACTAAGGCTACAGAATTTCTGACGTGATCCCAATCATGTGTTCCATATGTTTCTTGGTCCATTTCCAGATGTCACGTATCATTACGCACCTGGTGATTCTGTGACGTTGCGTATCTACTTGTCCACAATGTTTACACCACCGCGCATAACGATTCGGTTTTTAACTTAACTTAGTTTTTTGTTGTTGATGACACTGTCAGTTGCTAGGATCTTAGTGCCACGGTGTGCGGAAATTTCAACTCGTGGGAGTTATTTTACACACCAGTAAATCTACCCACACGGGACTGTACTGTACGGGTAGTTCAGAAACATTTTTCTAGACCCGGTTTCAACCTATGACTTTGGATTTACAGGACAGGAACCAGAGCAAATGAATCACTCAGATCAAATGGCATTAGTTATATCGACTAACAAGAAATACAAAAGAGCTTTTGTAAGAATAATTAGCATAATGTTTCACAGTTACAGTAAGTGAAATCTTAAACCTTTCTGCTCTCATTTTGGTTCCATAGTTATCTAATAACGTAGAAAGTCTCCAAATTTTAATGTATTGAAAAATTTCAGAAGCTCTTATATCCTCATTCAAGGAAATCTGCCATCGATTTAATTAATTTGAAAATGCCATATAGTGCATTTATCTACAAAAACAATTAGCCTTGCATGTCATGCAACAAAAGGGTATGCTGCTTGCAGCGGGAGAATTAAGTTTTTGTAAACAAAATCACGTGACCGTTGACCGTAGCGCGCCAACTTCACAATGTCCATAATGCTTCCGTCGTGTAAATAGTCCATTGAAAAATTACTGGTACTGAGCTGTGGAGTCTTGATTTCGTTTTGATAAAGCGCACAACAAATGCGTACTAAGCATACTTCACTATAGTTAAGTTAGTTTGTAATTAAAGTTAATCAGGCTGCGCGCGCATATTGAAGCTGAGAGGGGTATCCTGAAAGGCAAACAGTTGTGAATCATGGCGGAACTGGTGATTACTATTGAACATGTGCGCGGAAAGCCTTTACGAACTGGTGAAAATATTGTAATAATGACTGTATTTAAAAACTTCCGCGAAAAACTTCCACACCTTGCTATCGAAGAAGTGGCGAAGGTAACACCTGATTTTACCGCTGTATCGGTTTCCAGGATTTATAACGCACTCTAGGAAATAGCCACATTCGTCTGGTGAGGGGCTACGTCGCCAGATATAACACGGCCCTCAAAGTGCAAGATGTGCTGACGCTAGCAGGAGCAGCATTTTATGCTGGAACATCTGATAACTGGAGTGCCTGTGTCCAACATGTGATTCGCGAGGAACCAAGACTCAGGGACTTCGAGGGCATTATGGACACCGTCGCGAAAAATGCGTGATACATCTAGGGGATGATGGACCGTGAGACCGGGGGACGTCATGTCCGGAGGGTATTGAACCAATCTCCAACTGATATTAGAGGAATGCAATTGACGTAAGTAGCAGTTAATTTTTATGGATATTAATAGTGTACTACGTGATACTGAGCTCGAAAAATGTGCCGTTAGGGTCGAACATTTATATTAATATTATACTTAACAAAGCGATAAAGAGGCAAGATTGAATAAATGCGTGTTTTTGTGTTGAAAATGCATATTGATATTATTAATACATATTACTATTACACTTAACGAAGCGGTAACAGTAGTGTCATTCCGAACACCCTTGGACGCGGAGTGATACAAAACCGGTGTTTTGTTTACGGTACTTTGTTCCCTCGTAGGTCATAGTATGGTAAACCGTATTTTTAGTTAAGAAGATTATTGTTACGTTACCCTAATATCGAAAGTGACAAAACCATCATTTTAACCTGGAGTAGTAGTAGTAGTAGTAGTAGTAGTAGTAGTAGTAGTAGTAGTAGTAGTAGTAGTAGTAGTAGTAGTAGTAGCTGTAGTAATAGTAGCATGAGTAGTAGTAGCATTAATAGTAGTAGCAGTAGTAGCAGTACTGGTAGTGATAGCGGTAGTGGCAGTGGTAATCTTTTTCTAAAGCAGGGGGGGGGGGAATCTTTTAAAGACGCCGAAGGCGAGTTGGATTTCCAACAACTAAAACACCCCTGCCTGAATCTAGAGAAGTTCTTCTCGGAACCGCCCAGAATGCATTATCTCAAGAAGAAGGCGACTCAAGATGTTAGTGTATGTCAAGTTTGGTCATCATGTACTTTCAGTTGTCCCCGTCGTCTCGGCGTTTGCCTGACAAGAGGGTATGCGACAGCTGATTGATGGTCCTCCTTTGGGGCCGCATGCAAGCATAGAAGGTATTATTCCTTGTGGTGAGAAGGATCCCAGCTTCAGTTCGACTTGCTGTAGAAGATATTGCCAGCGGACACATTCAAAGACGGTGTGCTCCACGGTGTCCACTTTACCGCAGTAGATGCATTCGTCAGTCGAATTTAAACCAAACCATTAGACATACGCTCGGAAACAGCCCTGTCCGGTAAGGAGTTGCGTAAGGTGAAAGTTGACGCTGCCTCTACGACGTGTAAGCCAAGGTACCAAGTTCGGAAGTAGGTGATAGTTCCACTGGGCAGTCCCATCATCCGTGTACCAAATATCTCTCCACTGCTACAACATTTGATGGCGAGCTTCATCCTTGCTTTTCCTGTAAGAGACGCTCCATGTCTAACAGGGAGATAGGGGGCGACCGTGCTAAAACTACCAGCGCCTTTGACCACGTCGTGCTGTCCACCGTCCTTTGCAAGCTTAGGTGCAATGTAGTGTAGATCTGCCTGTCAAGTGCCTTCCACCAGACACAATCCCCATACAGTACCATGGAAATGACAACCGAGAAGAGTAGTCTCCTGCTGGTTTGAGTCAGCCCACCGGTATTGGACATTTGGTGACTCAGGTGGTTTAAGGTCTTTGTCTCCTTCGCCACAATTGTCCTAACATGATGTCCCATGAACATCCGGTCCAGATGAATTCCAAGGTACTTAAGTGTGTCCTGACGGCGAATAAGCAAATAACCGAGGCGCAGGCAGACATACCGAACCTTTCGGCCCCCCACCAGTAGAATTGCATCAGTCTTGGTACTGCCAACTGAAGTTTCTTGGATGACAGATAAATGCTCAGGGTGGCTATGGCTTTGCTAGCCCTTCTCTCTAAGTTTGCTACATCTGCTGCGATGGGAATGATTACCAGATCAGCGGCGTAGGCAGTTAGTGTGATTCCCTCGTGCATGGGTAACTGCAAAAGTCCATCAAAGTAAATATTCCACAAAAGTGGCTGAGTACAGCTCCCTGGAGAACAACATATGACATATTCATCCGGCAGTGAGCGGCCACCAAAAGTGATCTGTATTCCAGAAGATTAGGGTTCAGGTTTGAAGATATGGTGCCACGTTACGACAACTGAGTTCTGGAGTATACCACTACGTGGGGCTGAATCAAAGGCATTCTAGATGTCAAGACTGATGAGGGCACATAAAGGCCTCCGCTCCCGATGCCGAGCTTTTACCTGCTCTGCTAACCCTTGTATTCATCTCAGAGCAGTGAAGGTTGAGCTAGAAGCTCTGCAGGCGTGCTGTCCATCAGCGAGCCCACCGCTGCGTTCCAGTTATTTTCAGTCGTCCCAGAAACAACCGTTAGAACAATTTCCCTAGTACATCAAGCAGACACATGGGACAGCATGTAGTAATGCCAAGATCGCGCCTAGGCTTCTCCAACAATAAAAGCCGGGCTAGGTTCCAATCTGCCAGGAAAATAACGGTAGTCAGCAAGTGGTAAAAAAAAACCGGACACCTCCTGGGGTATTAACGGGCAACCATTTCCACTACCGCGGGGTGAAAACAATATGGTCCTTATGCTCTGTGGGTATTAATTTTATCTTCCGCATCACTAAGCTCATCCGCAGTAAACAAAGTTATCGTCCCAATGGGCACGGTGTGTTCTACCCAGGCGATACAGACATGGGCTGGGAAGAGGGACCATGCGATATCTAGCTGACGGTCGTCAGGCAAGGAAGCTGATGGCGAGCGAAGTTTTTTCGTGATTATCTGATAGCCCTTCCCCCACAGATCGGAGTCAATTTCGTCCAGGACTAGTTGCCAAGATGCTCGCTTAGTTTCAAATATTGCTGCCTTGAGTGCGGCTCTACTTGCTCGATACTGTTTCCAGCACTGCCGCTTATGAGCCTCATGGCTCTTCTTGTTAGCTCGGAGCATGGCGCGACGGCTTGTCAGATAATGGCGGTGTTTGGCCGCAATATCGTTGGACCACCAATAAGCAGGCTCTGGAAAGGATCGGGTGTATTTCCTGGGAAAGATCTCATCACAGGCCCGCTGTAAGAGTCGGGAGAAATCTAGTTCAGTAAGTGGCGTTTTGCCTTCTGGTGGAAACAAGCAGTCCAGCTCCGAAATCAACGTAGGGAGTGCAGCTGGGTAAACCCGCCAACTCAGCAAACGTGGAAGACGGTTGAAAGAACCGGAAGAGCGGGTGCCAAACTCAATGTCAAAGATGACATTTTGATTTTAGCTGAGCGTCTCTGCTTCCGACACTGGCCATTGTAATACCCGTTGAGAAATGCTGCTGGTGCTGAAGGTGATTACGATATAGGAGGCACAATCGCGCCTCACCAATATAGGGAACACACATTGATTAAGATCAATGAGGTCTTCTTCAATGAACCACCCGGCTAAGGCCTGTACGCGGGCATTCTTCGCGAGGGAGGACCATTGTTGTGACTTAGCATTAAGGTTCCCTCCAACCACAATCTCCTTAGTGTAATTTCTCATGGTCTGTCGTAGCCGACGAATTAAGGTATTGAAAATCAACAGCTCCACATTGGGGGATGTATACCAGCTGAAGATAACCAAAGATAGCAGTTCAAGACGTACAAAACCTTCACCTTGGCCAATGCGCAGTACTGGACTGGCAGCATTACGTACTCGAAGAGCGGCGTCCAGGAGACGGTCAACATGGCACTCCTCTTGTGTGATTTTGGCTTTGTTTGGTTCTGCGATGATGATAACAGCCAAACCATGTTCCGTAGTCGACTGGTAGAGGATATCCATGGCTTTTCTGCCCCTGTCGATATTGCCGTGATGTACTCGAAAATACGAGAAATCCGCCACGGCAACTGGCGGCCATTGTTGTTCGTGAAGCCCCGGGCGCGGTCATCGTTTACCAGTCTTTTGTTTTTGGGACCGCTGTGAGTGTCCATCGTGTGGTCCCGACGAGCATAGAAGACACAGTAGGCTTCACTGACGCATTCCACCGCCAAATGACTTTCTTTGCCACACTGTAGACACAAACTTCCCCGAGGTGGTCCAGAGCAAGCAGAAGCAGGGTGAAAAAATATTTGACAATTGAAATAGCGTGGTATATGAACACGTCGCTGTATGTTACAGTAACACCAGCCAATACCAACATGTCCAAGGGTCATGAGTCTCCGCGCTGCCTTGGCGCCGAAGGCGACGGTCGCAATTTTTCTGTCAGACGAAATATGACCATCGAATTTAGCTGCATCTCTTGAGGTTCTATTGCTAGGGCCCGAGCAAGAGCTTCTTGTACCTCTGAGGAAGAAGTGATGCCATCAATTAGATGGATGTGCAACAACTGTGCATTGCGCCTCAGACAGCGTGCCACTGTGTTTGTTACTTTGCCGGCAACAGCTGATTGTTGGGACTCTGCCTTTGGAGATCAAGAGCATCTAACCGTTGCGGGTTTTGCGGAAATTGTGTACCTCAACTCGAAGCTCGTCAAATTTCACATGTTGTTTGACCTCCTTAAAGAGGTCTGCGTATGACCTATCTGCAGGTGACACAGCCAGGTGACATCTCCAGGTGAAAGCCCCCGCCTGTGCACGCACTGAAGTGGGATATTGTGATGGGTGGAGACATGAGGTGCCAAACCCGCTGTTGGGTTTGCGAGGAGCGTGCATAAGCACTGCCACTCCAAAGTTGAGAAATACGTGCACCAGAAGCTTGCGAATTTGTAGTTGGTCTTGGCCAGCCAGCAATTGTAGATGAATTTTCTAGCGGCCATATTTCCGACCCAGCTCGCGTAATTTTGTGGGCCTGTGGCTAATGTGGCTCAGTGCCTCCCCTGGTTCCAAAGGCTACGGGTTTGAGAACTTATAGATTTAGCGTTTCAGTCCCTTGAAGCCTCCGTCCACAGGCATTGCAGTACTAGACGTCAGATACGACACTATCTACGTGCTCGGCAACCAACTCCGTGAGGTCTAAAAGCTCCGGGTAGCTGTCCTTATGGAGCCTGTCTATTCCGGAGCTCATCTCCGGGTTGGCGGTGATGATTGCGGGTCGGCATCCCTTGCAGCCGGCAGGGTCTTGCCGTATTCAAGGGGCTCTGTGACAAAATCTTCTGACCAGTGTTCCTCTAATAGGGATTACAGCAGCCCTATATCTGTTCTGTGCGACAGTTCGTCTTGGATTTCCGCTGCAGCTTGGATTCGCGGAGGCACTGGTGAATCGACTGGTTTCACAGGGTCAGTCTTGTGCCGACACAGTAACAGGGGGGTAGAACAACCCTCAGACGCGATGTTTGGTTTGCGGGCAATTCCTGCTGCAGCCATCTGGACAGCATCTCGGAGATGGCCTTCACAACCTTTACCTGGGTCTTAATTTCTAATTTGCTGTTTGCGTGGACTTTCTTAATGTCCATGAGGCATGTGGTCACCGTTGAAAGGGTTGACGCAAGCTGAGGCACCGTTTTCTCTTCCTCCGAGTAGGGTTCTGGCTGTCCTCTCTTAACGCTCCAACGTGGTATAGAAGAGGTCTTTGAAGTGTCCATTGCACCAGCTAGGCGAGCGCATAGCGTTCTAAGATTGATGGGCACCGTAAGAAGTGTCTCAAGAGGGTTACCACAAGGCCCCCTGGGGTAACTTATATGGGCCGAAAGTGCTTGGCCTGGATCCCCAGTAACAGTGACGAATACCTCAGGCTGTGAAACACAGAGGTATTCAGTCAGTCACTGGGTGACGGTTGGATGGAGCCTGCCTGCCCACTCCCAACTCCGACCGGTTCTGGGGTTCGGAATCCATTTTCTCGTAACGTAGTACTTGAAGAAATACTGTCCTTGATTGAATGTAAGGGGAAAGTATCCTTGCCAATCGTCATCAAAAGGGGAAGCGAGAAGAGGAAAGGAAAAAGAGGATCTCGCTCGGAACGAGGAGGAAGGAAGAGGGGAACCAGCTGGTGGAGACCGACTGCGCCACGCCCTTGCTTATAAGACATAAGCCCCATGGAGGAGGTAGTGGTGGTAGTAGATATAGTAGTAGTATTAGAAGTAATGGTAGTGGCGGTGGTGGCAGTAGTAGTGGTAGGATAGTAGTGTTATTGCGGGAAAGTGGTGGTTGTATTGGTAGTGGTAGTAGTCATTATGGTAGTAGTAGTTCTAGTGGTATTAATGATAGTGGTGGTAATAGTAGCGGTGGTGGTAGTAGTAGTGGTGGTGAGTAGTGGTTGTGGTGGAGAGTATTGGTGGTAATAGTGGTGGTGGTAGTAGTATTGGTGGTGGTGGTGGTAATAGTAGTAGTGGTGTTGGTGGTGGTAGTATTGGTAGTAGTAGAGGTGTTGGTGGTGGTACTATTAGTAGTAGTGGTGTTGGTTGTGTTGGTAGTATTAGTAGTAGTTGTTGTGGTGGTGGTAGTTGTAATGTTGGTTGTGGTGATGGTGGTGGTGGTGGTGGTGGTGGTGGTGGTGGTGGCGGAGCGGTTAGGCCACTAGGCTATCAAAAAGCGGCCCGGGTTCAATCCCAGGCAACGGCAAAATGAGATATGTAGTGTACAACACGGCGCTTTGGCGGGTTTTCTCCGGAACTCCGGTTTATTCCGTTGTCTTATTTCACCGGAGATCCATCTTCATCTCATTTATCATCAGCAGGGCAGGAACTTTGGATACCAAAACACTGAAACAAGTTGGAGATGCTCCCTTAGAAAGTCGAATATGGGCTTCATGCAATAGGCGCACTTGTTGGAGATAATCGATGTTGTTATTGGTGATCTTGTTTAATAGTAAGGAAAGAATTTTACGGAAGAATGCCAGAAAATATTTTATTTGAAAGATTTATGGTTTCACAATATAAACGTAGGCAAGTGCTGGCAGACACCAAAGTGTTTAGCAGCAGATTCATTATAGTCAGAGTGGTATCTGACACAACCTTCAATCCAGAAGTATAGCCTATATTTTAGGTTATCATGTGCAAATTACTGGCGATCATTTTTGTGTGGCTATTACTTTGAAACGTTTACCGATTTGTTCACTTCTTCCATCAATATGCTTGACATTTCACCATATTACAGTGAAAGGTGGAATGAAATCCTTCCAGGTATGATAAAAAAGAATCGTGTTACAGTGGTTTAAAGGTATTGCATGTGACAAGGGAATAAGAACGTGTATTTCGAAAGGTCTAAAATGCGAGAAAATCTCAATAGGAAATCTATGTTCTGTATATAGTGGCAGCTGAAAATTTCCACACTGTAGCTTAAATGCCATTCTACAATTGTGACGTATATGTCACTATATTAACATGGGCAAAAGTTAAAATAATTATTTGAGGGCTCAGCGTTATAGAAGATACGCCTCTTTCAGATTTACACAACCTTTTTCCGATGTTTTCTAGCAGGTTACAATTTGGAATTAAAAATGATAAGCATTATGTTAAACGTGCTCATTCAGATTATGGGAATATTGGGGTAATAGAATCCTGGAGGTGACCTTGCCCTTGACATTGTCTTTAACTGCATACTTTCCCGAAGTCATCTTTCGCACATGGAAAGAAAGGCAGCACTGTGGAGCGGTTCTCTACGGGTGATGGTTATATTTATGCCACACCAAGCGGTAGCATACCAGAAGGAGGATTCTCTCCGTTGTGAGGTCTACGCCTCACACGTACGTTTCTCGCTTCCCTCTGGTGTCGACTGGTGTTGTAGCTAATCCTTACCTTGATGTGGAAGCGATGAAACTTTCGTCTAAAAGCCGTGAAGGAGATGCTCTGGAAGATTCCTGTTAATCTTCTCTCCAGCAGCTTCGGTGAGTGCTGAGATTTGAAACTTCCTCAGGCGTGGTATCGATACAAAAAGTACTTTACTTTTTGATAATCTTGAAATAAATGATCAACAATACTATAACAGTTTTCTCTTCATTTTATTTCTCTCGATAGTCTGTATGTTTTTTTACATTCGCGACTTTTCACATTATATTATATTAACATTCTCCTTTTTATTAATGATGCAACGTTTTTTATTGAAGTTAATTATTGTCGCGTCTCATTTTTTTGTATCTTCAAAACTTTTGATAGACGTTTATAAATGGTAAACTCCAATCACTTCTCAAAGTTGCAAGAAACCATTTTATCGAGAAGCGTCTACTCTCTTCAAAAGTCCAAGTCAGAAAAAAATTAGGAATAAAATCATTGGTTCTTTACTTTGTTTCGTTACTAAGTTACTGTAATATTCAATTTCGATTGGTCCTACATCACAACTTGGAATTTCAATAAACCAAAGCATGCGTTGCATTTTATACATGGTCTGCTTGGTTATTAACTTACAATAAATTACAAATGGACACGTTTGTCTTATACATCCATATATGTAATATCAGCTTCAACTGGTTACGTGCTCTTCAAAGACAGAACAATGTCACCTTGCTGTGTAAAAAGAGAGGGCGGTACGCCATTCCCCACCAAAATGTACGACAGTGCACCCTGGTTAAATCCTTTGTGAGTTATCTGACTATTGAGCGTCGCCTAAAGCAATCCCGGCAACATGTCATGATTTTATAATCACAGAGAAAAGGTTAAAAACAAAAGAACAGCAACTTAACAGTTGAAAACGATGCATAATAATTAACAAGTGAAACGAAAAACAAAAGGTATATCGGAAATGCGTAATTTCACATATGATTAATTGGTATATGGTGTATATTTTAACAAGAGCCATTTCCTACGGTCATGGTAAGCGATTTTTCTGCGGTCTAAGGCTTAAACTTTGTTCCCAGATTGAGAAATTAGTGCAAGGCTTTTAAGATTCATAATCTAGTAATGTAAATTTATATTTATATAAATATAAATTTTATTTACATACAACTTGGAATTTCAATAAACCAAAGCATTCGTTGTATCATCTACATGGCCTACTTGGTTACTGACTGAAAATAAATTACAAATGGCCATGTTTGTCTCATATATCTATATATGTAATATCAGCTTCAACTGGTTACGTGCTCTACAAAGACAGAACAATGGCACCCTGCTGTGTAAAAGGAGATGGCAGTACGCCATTCACCACCAAAATTTACGACAGTGCCCTGGTTAAATCCTTTGTGAATTATCTGAATATTAAACCTCGCTTAAAGCGATACCAGCACCATTTGATGATTTTTATAATCACAGAGAAAAATTTAAAAACAAAACAACAGCAACTTAAGAGCTGAAAGCGATGTAAAATAATGGACAAGTGAAACGAAAAACGGAAATGCGGAATTTCACATATGATTAGTTGATATAAAGTGTATATTTTAACAAGAGCCATTTTTGAATGGTAAGCTATTTCCTAGGGTCTAAAGCTTAAACTTTATTCCTAGATGGAGAAATTCATGGACTTTATGCAAGGCTTTTAAAATTTATATTTTATTCCTCTCGAAAACTTAAGTAGAGCCATTTTTGAGAAACTAAAAAACATAAGACGTTTACAATAAAGGGCATTTTGTATTCCTTAAAATGTCCTTTCGTATCTTTGGAAGACGGAGACAAAATAGCAAAAGTGAAGTAAAATATTCGAGTACAATTGAAACAGTTTACCTGGATATGAAAAGAAAAGTTTTTGACGCATGGAAAAATATTGTTTTCAATGGTAATGTATTAAAAAGCTAATAAAGGACAAGGAATTCATACATTGTGTTTTGTCGTACACTTGACTGCCCTTACCTATTCTCTTCCAGCTTACGATGCATCTCCGTCTGACAATTTAAATAAAAACAGTCTTAACGACTTTAACTCCAAATTATACTACACTTACCTCAAAGTTAAAACATTTTTTTCTCGTTACACGTGTAATTTGTTCTTACCTTGTCCTATGTTTTACAAATGATTTCACGTGTAGCTATTGACGGATGGGACTCGGAAAGTACATTTTCATAGTTTTTTCGTATTTGGAAAGTAAGAAAGTGTACACCAACTTAGAATTCCCCGTGGCAGGGGTTACTCACCTGGTCATGGAATTCTTCCTAACTACATTGAGTGGTCTTCTGCTTGGCCTCTGATTCATTGTCTAAGCGTTACACCTTGTTCTCGATTTTTTATCCATGTCTTACATTATTCTCACTAAATTATTACTTTTACACTTACACAACAGCTATAACCAGGCATGAGTCGAGACGTGACTTAGACGCAACGAGAGAATTCCAACAAAAATGTTAATATTGTAGAATGTCGTAACTGGTCACATAAAGGGCAAGGTATAGCGAGTATGGACATATAGATTAACAAATAAATAGTAGGCGTTCCTTTTCATCACCTTAAAAACAAGCTAAGCAACTGCTTCGGTATACAAGCAGAGCAATTAGTTATCTTAAAAGACATAGAACAACTGCAAAGGTATCAAAGAATGTTCCCTCATGAAAAAAATAACTTCAATTTGCACAAATATCCAAGTGAAATTAGATTTACCAGAAATCATAAAAAGCACAACATCCTTGTCGGACAAATGAGGGAAAACATCACTAAACTCTAAAACCAAGAATGGACAATACGTCCTTCATGGGTCAAGGCGCAAGCTGGTGATGTGGGAAATGAATCAGCAGAGACACTAGCCATACAAACAGCAGCCAGTAAAGATTTACCAGAGATATATTTCACCATACTAACTAGCACAATAAGTAAAATATAACACGAAACTAGTATGCAACTATGGGAAGTTGAATGGCAAAAAACTAAAAGTGGAAGCACCACAAACTTATTCTTCAAAACATTACGGGAGATATTGAAGACCAAGCTCAAATTTAGCTTTAATTTAACAGCAATGCTTATAGGAAATGGAAAATTGGGGGACTACTTGCAACGATTGAAGATTGTGGAAAACTGTGCATATGTCTGCAAAACGTGCGCACAAACAGTTCAACAAATTTTGTGGACCTGGGTAAGACTGAAAACTAAGACAGAAACCCTTAAGAAAGTAGTGAGAGTGAGCGGGCGAAGGCCAATAGAGAACTGTGAACTTATAGGAATATTTAAACAACAATTCCTTAAATGTGTTAATAATACTTATACACTTTCATATTTTACAATAAAGGAATGAATGTAAACCACAGAGCATTGTGAAATTATGTGTTAACACTGTATTTTTTGGAAATCTAAAATGTAAAATATGTGAGCACCATTGCTTGTAGTATTACATAATAATGTAGTGGAGCATGCGGCACTAAATGAAAATAAAACATCCATACAATGTTATTTTCGGATAATTTCCAAACGTTAGCTAATAACTTTGGAAGTAGTTGATTGCGGTCACTCTACCATCTCTATAAGGGAGGAATTTAGCCGCCAATAAATTTCCATATTCAAAGTTATTTAAATCAAGGTTTACAGAGTAATCTGGTGTGTGATTGTTTCACAGGAAGATGAATCACATGAATTATATCAAATTGTACTTTTGTACTACCTCTTACAGAACTGGAATAGGTTTCAAGTTAGCACTACGTAAACGAGAGCTTATTGCTCCTTTCGACACAGTAAACGTTGTCTGATTACCACAATGAAGTGCCACTTTATCGCAGCTGATCATTTCACTTCTTCTTTAAGACATCTCATTGGAAAACTCAATAGCTAAAGGCAATACACAAATATGGCCGCACCATGGCTGAGTGGTTAGATCGCTTGGCTCTCACCTAGGCGGCCCGGGTTAGACCCCAGGCGACCGCAAAGTGGGATTTGTTGTGGACAAGATGGCGCTATTGTGGGTTTCCTCCGGATACTCCGGTTTCCCCCACCATCATTCCACCAATTGCTCCATCAATCATTCATCTCAGGATTTGGGTCGACCCCTCAACCCTGATTTCTCTCTCCTCATGTCAGATGCTTCGGCTCCCTCGCTCTGAGGGAACCCAAGCACCTCCTAACGCCAGTATTGGCGAGAATGTGAAAAAATTCAAATACAATGTTGAAGCCTTACCACTTCTGAATACTGACACAATTATAGAACTTGGCATTTCGCTAAGTGTCAAACTATAATTAATACAGAAAGTCATATTTCAATATAGAGTGCTTCATTTTGTGAATCAATCAACTTTGACAAATATATTATAATGATTGGCAATAATATTTAATTAGAGTAAACTTGTGTACTTCTTATGCTTTTGACATATCAGTCTCCTCTCTGTGCTGACAACCACAATGAATGAGCCCTGTTTATCGTAGCTTTCATCTCATTGCTACCAATAAAAAAATATGCACATTCTTTAAAATAACTATATAAAACAAGTAAAATCTTCATACCGATATGTTTACAATCATATATGTTTACAACTATGTACATATGTATAAAACATTTGTCCTTATACTGTCCCATTTGTCATGAATGTTCATGACAGCACAATATTCTTCTAATTTAAAAAAAAAATCTTTGTAAAGACTATTAAAAATATATGATACATAAAAGTATTTCCTTGCTTCCGCAGAACTACTTACACAAAAAAAGTTTAAAAATTACAAGGATTAGTAATATTAATTTTCAATACATAGTTCATGAACAATACCTTAAATGTGTATGTCCATTCCCTCGTTTTTCTCTTTTACCTTTTTTTCAGGAAGGTTATCAAGTTATTTAAAATCTTTTAGGAAATAACAGCTTCAGCCTATTACCTATATTTCACCCAAAATTTTGATATCCAGATTCCAGATTTTCGTTTCCTCCACTGCTCAATGTCATAAATATAAGCGTGAAGAGTTCAGGTCCATGGCTGTTCTTTTCTTTGCTATTTGATTTTTTCAGAAGTTTATTTCTTTGTATCTTTATTCTCAAATTTTTATCATAGGGGTTAAGCTAGTAGTTAAGTCGTTAAGTTTACCTGTGAAGAAATTTTCCAAAATTACAGAAGTTGACCAATTTGTTCCTGAGAGCAATAGCCTTTCAGGGAAGCTTTCAATTGTTTATATAACAATAGCCAGGCATGGAATTTTTCAGTTGATAATCCTTCCATAGCAAAACATACAAAGCTATAACTAAAATATTGAAATATGTGTGTGCTGAAAACTTTGGAGCCCAGCAAGAGGAAGTAAAGTTCAAAAAATCAGAAAACCTAATATTAAATTGCTGATAATGAAAATTGTCGCTACGTTTTGATAATAAATTGCGAATCACAATAGAAACTAAAAAAAATCGAGGTAGTGGAAAAACAGCATACGAAATGATAATGGTATTGGTAACTTAAGTTAACTGTTAAACTTTAATCCGTAATAATTGTATAAAGTGAGATATTTCGTATGCATATGGGGTCCATAGAACGTTTCTAAAAACCATCTCAACAGATTTTGAAAAATTCTTCATCGTTGAAACGTTTCTTCCTTCTGAATGGCAACAGACTAAAATGTCATAAGTTAAATACGATTAAAAAGTCAAATGCAAAAAGCAAAAACAAAGAAAAACTCTTCATTAGGAATGCCATGGCGTATAAAATAACTGCACTCCATGAAGCTTAAATACAAACAATGTTCATATTATTACACAAACAGGCTAAGCAGTGTGGCTGCATTTTTGTGCAGGTATCATAGAAAGTCCTGTATGCGTGCTAGCAGAAGCTGAATGCTCTTCTCGTTTAAAGGTGTATAAGTCACCATGCGGCCCAGTTTTTCAAAAAGCCTTAAGATAGGAGGTGCCTCATAAATTTTGCTCATAGGTGTATCTGGATATGCTTGGAGAATCTCAGCACACTGTGGCCTCTCAAATTTGTACAACAATTGGGTTCCAACATCACATTGAAGTACTCCTTTATGCAATTTGTAAACTCAATTAATGCAGTTTCTTTATTTGTAGTTTCACCTTTACTAGAAGCTTTATATTTGACATAGTTCTCCAGTATATCATCTACGTTGGTCTTTGCTGGCAGATTCACAAGTTTCTTTTGTCTTGAGATAAATTCCCAGTCATCTAGCAACCAAGGCTTCAATTCATCTGGTATTTTGACCTTGACTTCCACTTCTATGAGAAACTGCTCCTCAACGGTAGGATCAAGCCTGCCCCTATTTTTTCGTGGAACATCTGAAGATGAATCTTGCGAAGAAGATGGTTTTCATCGAGAAAGACTTCTAAATTTGGAGTTGAGCTCTTTTTAGAAATATATTTGTTATTCTGAGTGAATGTTTTGTTACAGAAGCCTTAAAATATGGACAAATTCAATATCATAGTCAAGTTAAATATATTTAGAGTATACTCTTTTTAAAGTTTAGATTACATTCACTTTATTAAAACAAGTGTAATTAAGGAATAAGGCAAATGCTGTATAATACTTGTTTGCAGAAGTTATAAGTAATACCTAATGCATATGCATTTCTTAGGGAAGCACCTAGAGTAAAATATCTAAGCCAAGGAATGTGGATACATAAATATTAATTATGTGTTGAGTTTGAGATGCATTTGCTTCATTTACCTGCCCTTTAACAGAACATGATCCAAAATCAACTGATGAAATTTTATGTATCTAAACTGGCATTCACTATTACAAAAGAGTGGAACAAAAGCTGGGACCAATGGGTTCCTGAAGGTCAAGTTTTGAAGTATAATGAAGCTTATGTGCAAAAGCGAAAGGAACTTCAAAAGGTACACAAAGCTCATCCTCAGAGAAATAAAAAATCGAAGATAAGAAAATCGGAGAGTGGAAGAAAAGATCCATATAGCCGTGCGATCCACTTCATCCGCAGACAAATCAACAGGTGTGAAACCCAAGGCCCCTCCATCAACACCATCTTCTTCGCAAGATTCATCTTCAGATGTTCCACGAAAAAAGAGGGGCAGGCGTGATCCCACTGTTGAGGAGCAGTTTGTCACTAAAGTGGAAGTCAAGATCAAAATACCAGATGAATTGAAGCCTTGGTTGGTACATGAGTGGTATCTTATCTGAAGACAGAAGAAACTTGTGAATCTGACAGCAAAGACCACCATAGATAAACAGTGGAGAACTACGTAAAATATAAAACTTATAGGAAAGGTACACTCACAATAAAGAAAGCGCATTATTTGACATTACAAATGGCATAAAGGAGTACTTCAATGTGAAGATGGGAACCCAATTGTTGTACAAATTTGAGATTCCACAGTATGCTGACACTCTCCAGCACATCCAGATACACATATGAGCAAATTTTATGGGTCATTTCCTCTTTTAAGGCTTTTTGTTAAGCTGGGCAGTATGCTGGCTTATACACCTTTGGACGAGAAGATCATTCAGCTTCTGCTAACACGCATACCGGACTTTCTAAGATAACTGCAAAAAAATGCGGCCACACTGCTTAACCTGCAGGAATATGGCATTGCGCCTCCAGAATATCAACAGAAAGTAATATGAACTTTGGCCTCTGATTCTGAGGCGGAAGAGAATGATGGTACAGCACTTGGGGACTCAGCTGTTCTCCATGCACCTTCATTCCCCTGAAGCCTTAAGATATGGGCAAATTCAATATCAAAGTCAAGTTTAAAGTATGCAGAGTATACTCGTATTAAAGTTTTGATTACATTCACTTTGTCAACAGAAGTGTAATTAAAGAATCATGAAATTGTTGTATAATAATTGTTTGCAGAGGGTACAAGTAATAGCTAACGCATTTGAATTTCTCAGATGAGCACCTAGAGTCAAATGTGAATGCCAAGGAATATGGCTACATGAATGTTAAATAAGTGTTGATTTTGAGATGCATGTGCTACACTTACCTGAAATTTAGCAGAACATGATGTAAAATCAGCTCATGATAATTTATGTATCTGAACTGGCATTCACTGTTACAAAGCCTAAAAAGTGGAGGCACTGCTTATAATAAGCATAGCACTTGTCATTCCAAATACTCTCTCTGCATAACTGTTATGGCATACTCGTTATATTACTTCCGAAAGAAGCGGAGTGGGAATGCTATTTCTAGAAACTGCAAAATACACATTTAATTATTAATTTGATATGTTGGCTTCACATGCCTTTCTCTGCTCATTTACAAACTACTCTTACAAACGTATATCCTTTACTTCATGTTAAACCTGATAAATATTTGCAGCAATTGTCTTATTGCCCATTTTCTTACGGGTGAAAGAAATGTGGGAAAACAATTAAGTTCTAAGTGGCTGCCAACTTTTTGAATGAAACACCTACATGATGGCTCTATTTGTATGGCCATGAGAAACGACACCGAACGTTCTTCTAATTACAAAACTATAAATATTTGCAAATTAAAACAAATAAAAGGAACGTATGGATAATGATAGATTTTATAACAAATTATTTTTGACAAAATGTGTATTTTACCGACATCTGCATTTTCTTGCAGTAAGATTTTTTCTAGCTCATATTGTCTGCTGGCTATGCAGAAGTCATAAGGAATAAGAGGCTTCTGACGACATTCCCAGAAGTTTTATGATATATACTTTCCTTGCCAGAATATTTGGTCTTTAACGAATGTTTTCTTCCAAGTTGAGCTGTTCACACTCCACCTCCCCCCCCCCACACACACACATAGTCACACCTCATGGAACTCTTTATAAAATTATCATTATGCTTATTTAGAGACAGCGAAACATATGCTTCCTCTGAAATCTAGATAGCAAATTTGAGTGAAATACAGATTCTGCTTATACATATAAGTAAACGGTGGCAAAAATAATGTGTCAAAATATAATATTGCTTGAAACACACTTTTCAACCTTCCTCTCATATCCGGTATAAATTATTCTTTTTTAATTTAATAAAGAATGAGTTATTCAGATTGGAAATACTGAATGAATAGTGTACAAGGGAAAGTGGCCGAGACAAAAGCATCCTTTAGCTATTCTTGCGTTTTAACGAGTTACTTGGGATGTGCTATAGGCCACAACCTTCCTCCTCATGTAAGTTATTAACCAAACTAGATAACCGTTCCACAACTGCAGGTTTTATCTTATTCTGCTTCTGCAGAAAGATCGCTCTTACAGCCCACACAGGTTTATAAAACCAGTATCGTATCATATACCTGGATGTCTTCGGAAACAATTCAATGAGGTGTCACTTTCATTGATTTTTCTCTTACCTTTCTCTTTCTGTCTCCTTGTATATATTTTATTCGACATTGGAGGACGGTAAGGAGGGATACTTCTTTCCTTGTGGTTCTTCCACTCCCATTCTAGTTTTTCTAGCTTTAGCGTTGGGACAGGAGAATTGTTAGTACGCGACTTTGTTTGCATATCATAACCCGTGTCCCAGTTTTCCTCTTGATTATACTGCATGGTGCAGGTATGACGGTATGCTTTGCTGTCTTGTCCCTTATATCGTGAAGTCTTTCTGGCGGTGAGAAACCCGATGTAAACATTTTGGCCGATACTGTCGGATGCGTTGCAAGTTTCTGTACATTTTCAACGGCTGAGTGTTGATAACATGCCAGAAAGATTACTGTCAACAACCGAATGTACAACAGGACGTGTTTCGTTTCCTGTCTGGTTGATGGGCGTCTTCACAACATGATGGCTCTCATACAGACCCTTGTTTCATAAAAGCTTTATAACTTCATCCCCTCGGGATACCCTTGTATTTGCAGCAGGAGGAGCAGCATTTGTGATGGTGATGCTTGAGGCGGTCCTTGCCCGTTAGGTACCTCGTTGAGCCCTCCCGGTACTCAACACCTCATATGGGAAGATATGTGATGGGTGAGGATTACGAATGGGAGGTTTCCAACAGGTCGGGGATTTTCTCAGGGTAGATCTGCATGAATTATCTCTTTTGAGTTTAAGGGAGTGGGTGCGTCCGGACAGGGAATGGGTATTATCATATAGAGGACACCAAGACCGTCGAATGTCAAGTTCATTGATATAAGTAGTCCTCTCCACTCGTCACCGTTATCTTGATGTCATGTATGTATCTGTGTATGCATGTATTGTGAACGTCGAGGGAATTACTTCGTGCATTCGCGAACATGGACTTTGGTGAATTTTCAGTACTTGTGGCCCCCTTCACTCGCCGAAACAGAGTGTTTTTTCCAGCAAACATCAAACGTCGCCATTGCCCAAATTTCCCCTTCCTTTCGCCGAACGTTGGACCCTTTAGGGGTCATGTGACCTGTTACTTGTTCCTGATAGGTTGTGTTTCATCCCTACTCTTAAATCTAAAAGCAATTTCTCGTGTCTGAACGTGTATTCTATGCAATTTTCACTTCCCCACAGTCAAGCTAATTAATGCATAAGCATGTTTAAAATGCGAATCTTAAATCCTTGTGCCAATTCTATCATCACGTACCATGTGCAGGTCAAGACATGGGCTGGCAACGAGGGTCTAACCTTGGACAATGCCACCTTTGCCGGCAAGAAACTCAAAGAAAGTACCTGTGAGGAAAGGTGTTCATTCACCTCACTATTTGGATTCTCGTGCTTTCGATAACATATATATAGGGATTGCCTGTTTAATATCTGCACTTGTATATTTAATCATTTTCCTCTATATTTATTATAACTGTGTTTAATTCATATTGTGGTATCTATCCGCCCTTAATTATGCATGTAATAAGGCTTTCGGGGTTATTATGACAATGTTGTCCCTAACAGGGACGGTATCATGCTCTTGCTTGTCTTCGATGACGTTCTGTCAGGGTTTCCATAGGGCAGTGTCTTTGGTTACTGGTATTTTTTCTCACTAGATCACAAGCGCTGCTGATAAGAGGACACATAAGCACTTAGACCTAGTAATTTTGTAATACAACGGACACAACCAGGCTCAAAGTTCGAATTTGCCAGGTCCACTTTGGAGAGTTAATCTGGTATACCGTACCTTGCGTGAAAATCGAAGGACAGGTTGTTCGAGGACTGCTAGCCCACCGTTCCCAATGTGTGCTACTTGCAGACTGAGTGATGTACTTGCTGGGTGGGCACCACAAGCAGGGTTGGCCTTCATCAGTGGAAGGGTCAACAAGTACGATGCCAGTTTGGGATATCTCGCGGAGAGATGAGTACCTGCTACCTCTCTCCCCCACCCCTCTAGGGCTGTATACCGATGACTTCAAAAAGTTTAGTAGCTAAGTAGTAACCAACTCAACCTAGAAAAGTTACAAGTTTTAACAACCATAATGTATTATAAAATCCACAAAAATAATACATATTATATACGTATGTATGTACATATATTATATATGTATTCCTGTATTATACAATAAAAGTATATATATTCGGTGCAGTCTTAAAGAGAAGTTTATAATCACAAATATAATAAGGTTTTCCGGCATGTCTATACATGTAATTTGTAATATATATTAACGTATAAAAAAAATGTTACCTTCAATATTTTTCAGTAACCTTTTAAGTAGAAATAAATGATCCGGGCTTACTGGCCGTGGTCTAGTCGGAAAAACTGAAGTTCCTGACGTTTCGCTCGTACGTGCGTCGAGCATCCTCAGAGGACTCGTCACTAGACCACCACCAGTAAGCAGGGAAACTTCTACATATTACTGGATAGAGGTCGGCCGTGAAAGTCTAAGTTGTTGCATTAGAAATAAATGCTTTATTGGACTAATTGCAAATTTATAACAAACGTATTCCTACGACATTACGAAAATAAACACTGCAGTAGCCAGGTAATGCAGAGAAAACTCTCTTTTGACGTATAAAAGTGATAAACTATTTTAAGGATAGATCAAAGGAGATATACCTCTTTTGGCCTATCCCCAGGGAATGTGTAATCCCGCAGGTTGTAAGGGAGCCGGTTGTAGGAACCGCCAAATTGCAGTTTTGATCTATAGCGTTTAGTAACTTTGACATCTGCTGTCATATCTCTTTCCTTCCGGCCACACTTCGTACCCTCTCGCTTAACGCTCCCTCCGTTGGGTCTTGATAAAGAGTAAGCCTAAAGATCTGCCATAGATTGGAAGTTAAATCCATGGAAATGGTCATTGAGTTACATCTTAACCAAAGTTACTGGAGAAAATTTAGCACCTATTTTTTTCAGGTTACAATGGGCTACATTTTATGGCATTTGACCTTTCGGCAAGGGACAAAACATACCTTCATTTGAAAATACATCTCAACCAAAAATAAATATGATGCCAGACCTAAAATGTAGTGCAATTGGAAGCCTATTTTAATTTAGGTAAATAAAATAACAATTATAACTGATTAGATGATTGGGAATTAAGCATTTGAGGTTAAAAGAATAAATAGGCTACTAAAAACCGTCGCACGAGTAATGTGGTTAAATCATATTTTGGTGCCTTTTACAGTTGGCTACGAACTCGCTTATGCATGATGATTATAGATATGTGGGGAACTCAAGTTTATGTAGTCCAAATTATTTAATTACCAACAGACAAGAAAAATACAAATACATTAACCTACGGACATTAAAGGAGTAGTTTACGAAAATGGGTTGCAATTAAGAGCCGACATAAATTATAGAATGTATTGAAAGGAAAGCTATAATGCTAAGATTTAAGACGATAAAAATCATGAAAAAAGTTTCAACACTTATGATTATTTGTAATAAAACCGCAATAAAAAATATCCATTTAATTTCTGATTTGGTAAGAGTACTTATAATACTTAAGTATAAAGGTTGTCCTCTGTCATATTTAAGATGGCTAACGTAAATCGAAAAAAATTATTCTGATCTATGCACTCGCATGACTTTCTCTACGCATTCATGTACAAGATTTTCTTCGGAACCCCTATTCTTCTATTGCAGGTTGCGATAGATTTTTACAGATATAGCCTTATAGCATGTTTTCTCCCGGAAACAATAGGAATAGGAGAATATACTAGGCTTAAGCTATAGTAATCTTAAGTTTTCAAATAGGTGGATAGGACGGGAAGATCCTGTGCGACGGCTAGCTTGATCCCCAGTCTTGATGTCATTAGAGTTCCTTCTCTGGGGCACAGTAAAAGATAAGAGTGTAAAAATGTGTAGTGTTTAACGCCCGCTTTTATTACATACGGCACCGCAGGCGGTGACACTGATGATACATGAAATGAAGATGGAGCACCGGTGGAATGAGATGGCGGGGGAAACCGGAGATCCCGGAGAAAACCCGCCCCAGCGCCGGGTTGTCCACGACAAATCTCACTTTGCGGTCGCCTGGGATCGAACCCGGGCTGCCATGGTGAGAGCCAAGCGGTCTAACCACTGAGCCACGGCGCGGCCATAAGAGTGTAGCAAGAAGCCCAACGACAATAGAGGATGTGTAACATCGTATTCCTGCGAAGTGTGCGGCAATATCTGTAGAAACACTGCAATCTGTGGAACGCTCTTTTGTTACCAGATTCGAAAGTTATATTGATGCAAAAGGGTGCATCTTCCATGCTGGATGTAATGTACAAAAATGAAGCTTCTGAGGGCTGTAGCCACTAGCAAATGTGTTTAGAAAAGTGGAACCAATGTGTAAACACTAATTTTAGCTCTAGTTGTCATGTTGCTAGATTTAACAGACATGTTCCATTTAAAAAAACGCAACTTGGTGTTGGACGTATTATTTTTTACCTATATGGACTGCGCATACTGTGACTTTATGGGTTCGTGAAACGAAAAGTCCAATTGCACCACTCAAAAATGTTCTTTATTTCCACCGACTTACAGTTAAACACTTGCCAATTACACAGAATTACTTAATGCACACAATTACGATTCACCCGTTCGTCCGTTACAATTTCACTTGCACTCGTAATTACGTACAATACTCCGATGCACGTACACAGTCTTCTCGTCGTACACTAGCACTGCACTCTTACACTGCTCGCCAAGAACTCTGACTCAATGACTGACTCACTCCAGTCCAGCGTGTTGCTTATATAGGGTCAGCTGGCCAATCCAGAATGTTCTGGATTAGATGAAATATCCCGTAAGTTCGAGAAATCAAGGGCAGCGGAAAGAGACGGCACGCTAATGTTTTTCCCCAGCCAGCCCACGTCACCGCTACAAGACAAACGAGGAGGCCTGTCCTAGCACCACCGTCTCCCGCTGCTGCCGTCAGCTGGTTGTTTGGGGTGTTCCAACGTTCGGGTGACACTGCTCCCTCCTCAAAGCTGGTCGTCCCAAACAGCACCATCGTAGCGTGCCAGGCGATCCAGGTATACCACCAACATCTTCCCTCGGGGAACCTTCTGGATGCGGTAGACCACGTGATTAATCCTCTTCACCACCCGGTACGGTCCTTGCCATGGCTGCTGGAGATTCGGGCAGCGTCCCTTGACCCGGGTAGGACGGTACAACCAGACCAGGTCACCTTGCTGGAACTCTTGGCTGTGGGCTTGCCTGTCATACCTGGTCTTCATGCGGTCGCTCGCCTTCTGGATGTTCTGGCGAGCCATCTCGGGCATGTCGTGGAGATGGTCCACCAAGTTCTCCACATACTCGGTCGCTGGCTCTTTCGCTTCCGGAGGGCTTCCAAATGCCAGGTCACAAGGGAGGCGTTCCTTTCGGCCGAACATTAAGCTGGCTGGCGTCATCCCAGTTGTGTCGTGTGTAGACGAGCGGTAGGCCAGCAAGAACAGTGGCACCTTGACGTACCAGTCTCGCTGGTGGCTGGCCACGACCTTCCTCAGGTGTTCTTCTAAGGTCTTGAGATAACTTCAGACCACGCCATCCGACTGGAGATGCAGAGGCGTCGTGCGGGCCTTGTTCACCCCAAGACTTTGTAGTGCCTCCTTCATTAGTTTGGACTCAAAGTTGGTACCCTGGTCACTGTGTAGCTCTAATGGCACCCCAAATCGGGAGAAAACTTGCTCCACGAGACAGTCTGTGATTGTCTTTGCCTCTTGGTTTGGATGGCATACACCTCCGGCCACTTGGTGAAGCAGTCCACGACCACCATTAGGTACTTGTTGCCTCGGTCAGAAACTGGGAACGGTCCAGCAATGTCAACGGCGATCCGTTTGAATGGCGCTCCGACGTTGTACTGCTGAATGCGACCTCGGCTCCAAGTCTGGAGGCCGCGACTCGCCGCGCACACGTGGTACTGACGGCACCATCTCTCAGCATCTGCTCGGAGTCTCAGCCAGTAGTAGTGCTGCCGTAATCTGTCAATCGTTCGGTTCGCTCCCAGGTGTCCTCCTGAAGTACCGGCGTGCACTTCCTCCAGGACTTCCGGGACCTTACTCCGGGGAAGTACCAACTGTTCTCTCTGCGTCTTCCCATCGGGTGACTCCCATATACGGAACAGCACGCCCTCTCTGATCTTCAACGAGTCCCATTGGGCCCAGTACGACCTGCAGGTTGCGCTCCTTGGTGCGATGTCCTCCCAGGTTGGCCTTGTCCCTGCCTCCACTTCCCTCAAGAGTGGCCCCAAGTCTGCGTCCGCCGGCTGCTCCCTCCTCAGGCCTGCGCTATCCCAGCCGTCCGCAGGAACTGCTACAACTACTCGGACTGCTGCGGCACGCTCCTTCTCTTTCACTCTTGTGCACTGGCCGCACTCTTCTGGATAGGATCTTCGGGACATGGCGTCTGCGTTACCGTGGCTCTTTCCTCTACGATGTTCCGAGGTGAAGTCGTACTCCTGTGGCCTCTGGACCCCACCTGCTGTCTAGCCCTCTGTTCGCGCCGTCACCATCACCTCGCTCCTCGTGGGGACAACCGCGTCTTCGTCCAAAACGACCCTGCAAATTCCAAGACGCTCCTCTGGTTGACGGATTATAACCTCTTATCCGTTGAGCCGCAGGACCTTCTTGCCGACGTCGACCGTCGCCTCATGGTTCCCGAGGGCATCCAGTCCGAGAGTCACCTCCTCAGCCACCTTCGCGACGAACACCCACAGACGCACGGCACTCCGTCACAAGGTCAGCTCTAGCAGGGCCTCCTTCTCCACAGGCAAGGTGTCGCTCGATACCGTGACAAGCTCGTATGGTCGGCTCGGCTTCCTCGTCGGCAAACCTTTCGATACGTCAGGTCTGATGATGGTCACGGCTGCCCCAGTGTCCACCAGCACGCGGCAAGGCTTCCCTCTCACCCAACCGTCCGCGATGAGGCTGTCATCCATACGCCGGCTGACGGCGTGCAGTGTCACTCGAGGGGATGGTGGTAATGGCGCCGACGTGCCCCTCTCCACGCCAGGCCTTACTCGTTCTTCCAGCTGCCCTTCCTCGTGTGGGCAGTCTCTAAGTGTCCGGGCTGTCCACACCTCCAACAAAGGCCACTAAGTGTCCGCCGGCGTCCCTCAGCTGGTCTTCTGTCTCCGGCGTAGCGGACACTCCTTGTTCTCGACGTGGGGCTAGATGTTACCTTGGCCGCCTCCATCCTTAATGCCGCTGTCAGCGCCTCGTGGATGGTTTTATAATCGCCGAGCATTAGGCCTTGCTAGCCAGCTGCTCAATCGCTATGGCGAACTCCTGCAGCGTCTCCCCCGGCTGCTGTGACCTTGCCTTTAGCTGGCTGCGGTATGCTGCGGCTAAGCGGTAGTTCCCGATACGGTTCTCCAGGGCCTCCCAGATGTCCATGGGCACCTCCGTCGTCTGTACCGCGTTTAGGACTTTCGCGGCCTGTCCCTGGAGTCTGGCTATTAACTGTGTGGCCTCCTCCTCCGGTGATCATCTGTTGTGCTTGGCCACTGTGTCGAACTGGCGGCGGAAGACCTCAAATGTTGACGCGCCGTCATATTTCGGAGGTTTGACGCGCGCCGATGTTGTGTCGCGTCCCGGTGCGTCGGCCTTCAAATCCTTCAACCTCCTGCCGATGACGTCCTCCACCATGGCGCTCAGGGACTTGACGCTGCTGTGGGCCTTTCCCTCCAGGTTGTTTACGCGGTTCGCGAGGTCTTCGACGTCTTCAACCATGCCGTTCAGGGACTTGGCGTTATTGTCGGCCTTTTCCTCTAGGTCATTGAAGCGGTTCGCCAGGTCCTCGACGTGCTCGTCCACTTGGCCCATCTGCTCGCCCAGCTCCGTCACGTTAACCCTGACGCCGGCCAACTGTTCTTCAAATTTGGCGGCGAGAGCCTCGTTCGCCACCTTCATTTCCGTGGTCAGTTCGGCCACTTTTGCGGTCATTGTCGTGGCCAAGTAGTTGTTTGCCGTTTCCGTCTTCGCTGTTAATTCGGCCTTTATTTCATCCATCTTCTCCAAAATATTTTCCAATGCCGCGTCCATGGCTGTAATGTTCGGTGATGTTGTAATCCCGCTTCCTGACACCAGTGTGACTTTGTGGGTTCGTGAAATGAAATGTCCAATTGCATAAATAAAAAATGTTCTTTATTTCTACCGACTTACAGTGAAACACTTGCCAATTACACAGAATTACGTAATGCACACAATTACGGTACACCAGTTACGTCCGTTACAATTTCACTTTCACTCGTAATTACGTACAATACTTCGATGCACATACACGGTCTTATCGTCGTACACTAGCACTGCACTCTTACACTGCTCGCCAAGAACTCCGACTCTTTGACTGACTCACTCCTTTTTTTTATTTTATTTTATCAACGCGGCTTTTAGGAGGAATATTTGGTGGAAAGTGGCGGGGTCCCGCGGTAGCACCCCCGGTAGTATCGGTTGTTCTGTGCAGGCGCCTGAAGGGCACGTGCATATAGGCGGTGTAGTCAGGGGGTGCAACCATGACCAGAGGCCCTGGGTAGATCGCCTGGAATAGAAGGAGGGTTGAATAGGTAAGGGTATACGTTTATTTATATCAATGGCTAAATGTCTTAGTGAAAATTAAGTCATGCGGCGTCGATGACGCGATGTGGTGGTTGAGTTGTCGGTAAGGTGGCGCACAGTGGTCCTGAGATGTTCTAGGTGTGAGTGTAGGTCAGCTATGCGCGAGAGTATCTGAGTGAAGTGCGCATGTGACGTGTCAGGAAGCGGAGGAGCGGTCGCAGACTGAGCTTCCATCAGGGTGAGGTTAAGTTGGTCTGAGGTCTCGTATGTGTTCGATTGATGATGTGCTTCAGGTCAGTGAAACCCTGGGTTACGCTGTCCAGTAGACTGGTGGTTCCAATGGATTCCTGCAGTTGTGCGAATTGAGACGAGGTGGTCCCTGTGGTCTGGTGTAGTGCCTTGAGGGACGAGATTATGCGCTCTTGGTGAGATGCCAGGCTGTCAGTCATGAGATTGCTGGTGGTCGAGAGTTGGTTGTTGACTTCGGTCAGCATGGCGGTGGTGGTGTCAAGTCGAGCGTTGACGGCGGTGAGTGAATCATCAAAGTTCCCCAGGCGAAGACTAATGTTCAAGATCTCAGAGTTGAGATGTTCTACGTCGGTTCTAGGAGTCCCTTGGGTGGCTGCGACGGGTCCACTTGCCAGTTGCTCCTCGATGGAATGAAGCCGGCAGTAGGCCTTCTGAACTTCATGCTTGAGGCAGTCCAGCGCTTGGCTCCAATCGGCAGGACCGCTAGGGTGAGCCGTGGGAGGTGTGCTGGCGTGGACGGGCGGGGCACTGCGCCTGTCCTGTAAAGTGGCCGTAGCCATTTCATGTGGCGCAGTACCGGAGGCGGCGACGAATATCGTGCTGCTGGCATTCCCCTGTGAGTGTCGCGGCACCGCGGTAATGGCACCGTGGGGTTGCAGTGCAAGTGGCGGCTACATGTCCATACCTGCAGCATCGAAGACAAGGTACGAGATGCTCAGAACGGCTGGCCTCAATTTTGAGACACTGCCCTAATAAGGGCAGGCCCATCCTCAAGGCCGCGCTCATGTCGGCTTCGTCTTCTAGCTGCAGGCTGATGCGGCTGGCCCGTAGGGCCGAGGGCCACTGCTGTTGGGAGGCGGCGAAAATGATCCTGCACGGCAGGTCACGAGGCACATCCGTGACGACGACGGTTGCGGTCCACGGCGGCCGAGCAGGCTCGGCGGGTGACATTGTTGTGGACCTAGGCGTTGCGGCAGCAGCGGGTTGCTGCTGATGTGAGCTCTGGGAGGAACGTTTGGGTGGCGCGCGTGCTGCTGAGTAGGTGCGGCGGTGTCAGCTGGCGTTGAGCGACTGCGTCTGGCGATGCGTGCGGTGATCTTGGGGAGGGACTGACCCAGAAACGGTCGGTGCGCCTGGCGGGTGACTCGCTCTCGTCCGCCGATGCTATCAGCGAGGCTGGCGTGGGCGCCCGAGGGCCGGCCGGAGAGGGCTGCGGTGGAAGCGGCTCTACTGCCTGGCGTTTCACTGCAGCAGAGTGACTCACTCCAGCCCGGCGTGGTGCTTATATATGGTCAGCTGGCCGATCGAGAATGTTCTGGATTAGATGAAATATCGCGTAAGTTCGAGAAATCAAGGACAGCGGAAAGATACGGCACAGTAATGTTTTTCCCCAGCCACCCTACATCACCGTTACAAGACAAACGAGGAGGCGTGTGCGAGCGCCTCCGTCTCCCGCTGCTGCCGTCAGTTGGTTCTATAGGGTGTTCCAACGTTCGGGTGACAATACTTATTCATTGTGTGAGCCCCTGACATACGTACATTCCTGGCCAAATGCAGTTTTCATATTTGGTTTCATTTCGGAGATATTTGAGATGGCAGATGTAGGTGGGAAACTATATATATCCCAGCGAAGTTTCCACCGCCAATAAAAATTGTCTAAACTTATATTTATAAATAAAATAAATACAGAATAGTTAGCTATTTATTCTGCAATTGTAGCTGACGTTTAAGTATAACATAGTTAAAATAAGTTAATAAACTTAGAGCTTTCTGATTAATATTATATTTGTAATATTTTGTGGTGCGTAACTATATAAAGGTGATGGCTTTCCGACGCGTGAACACGCGACGTCATTGTCCATGAGAGAAACAGGGAAACTCCAGTTTGACTCCGCTAACTTCCAATGACTGCCCTTGAGATTTATTTATGGCCATTGAAAGGCCGAACGTGCGGGAAATGGTAGACGCACATACACGAATTCACAAACACAAATTATAGAAAGAAGATATCCAAATATTCCCCAATATTTGAAAATTGATGTAGTCAAATATTTATAGTCTTATGCGTTCAGAAATTAACTTTTTGCCTATTCTTCGACAGGCATATGTCAGACTACATAAACAAATTTCATTCTTGATAACAAACGTTAAACATTGTTTAATAAAATATGGTAAGTGAAATTACTTTGAAGATTTTGGCAAGGAGTAGAATACGTTTCTACTTTGTAATGCTTCTGTTTGTCAAAATAAGAGAAGGTGTATGTATTCCATAAAACTGTGCGTGAGTATCTCTATATTTAGGTAATAACCCAATCCATAACCACTTAAGAACTTCTTTCTCACCTCTCAAAACTTCCATGATCTTATATAACTATTACAGAAATAAAATTAGGCAAATATGTTCAGCCTTTCTTAGGTTTCTGTAAGACTTGTATTTATTTAGCTTAAACATACTCATCTCAATATATAGAGTTGCTTTATTGATTATTGAATAATTAACTATTCAACATTTACAGAAAAATGGTCCACACTAAGGACAAATAATATGGCGAACAAATGAATATTTTGTTCCATTCAGAATGTAGGACATAAAACTCGTGTAAAATGAAGTGTAGGTAACACTGATAATGTCACTTTTTATAGGTTTTCAGTAAAACTTAGCTGAAATTTAGTTTTTTATTCAACACTTACATGTATATAAAGAATTTAATTTTTCCCACTGTTTCTCGGTTTGTTTCTTAATTATTAAGATTTATCGCTTACTTTATGATCGTATGCCTAACACAGTAAAACCTTTAAAGTATTGTATTTTTCTAATCCCCTAATTTTACCAGATTATAACGAATAAATTTTTCATTCAATTCTATTTTACCAGCCTTAGTTCAAAGGAAAATATTTAAAATCTATTGCATTAAATTGCTAAAATTTAAAAAACTTACATATCCTTAATAATCAAAGGAAAACTTATAAAATATTTCATTGCTTGTACTTCTGAAATCTATATGGGTATTTTGAATTGGATTAAAAGTGCATTTTGGAGTATCAATTTGATAAAAAATACTTTCTAAGAAACGCTGATTCATTGTCAAACAAATTCACACTTTATTTTTAACTCACATTGAACTACATTAAACTACATCTATAGAATTGCATTACATGGCTTCCATTTTAAATTGTGTAATCAAAAAAGGTACATGAACCGAAAATGGAGTGGAAATGTTTGTTGTGTGAGGACATCTGCAAAAGATAATCACATATATAGGTGTAAGAGGGCGACAGAATCACTGGCGGAATATGACAAAGAAGTTTAATACTTGACTACCCACATGCACGAGTTTTAGACCTACTATCATCAATTTTTAATCCGCATTATATAGAAAAACGTTTCTTTAATGTAAAAAGGCAAACTATAATTGCGATTTATAGACCCAGAGTATTTATACGGTCATGGAATGCAAATGTCAATTTATTAAGATATGTATTGAATTACGTAGAAAATGAAGCCAGCTACCGTGAAGTAATGATTATTACACAAATATAACTATTTTTAACAAACTTTTCACTTGTGTTAAGAAAGTTAGGTCAGTTTTTCTTATTAATTGAGATATATTTCACCAACAAATTGCTTGCATCATTAGGCAATTGTCAATTAATAAGAAAAGTTTATGTCATATTCTTAAGATAAGTGAAGTTTTTGTTTGAAACAGCTATATTTGTGTTATATGTATTGAATTTCAATGTAAGATTCTTTTACGAATATACTTGTTGATAAATTTTATAAATTCTGCTAAAGCTATAAATACATTTCTGAAATCTCTGATGTATTACTTATACATCAGGTCATCATGTAAACAAAACATCTCCACAATATCTGGAATACTTTTAAATGTATTAATTGTTTAATTAATATATACAAATATAATAATTTGTAACTTAAAAATTCACTTATCTGATAAGTTTCATCATTTCTTATAAGATACGTGAAGTTTTAAGTTACAGACTATTATATTTTTATATATTTGTTTACTTCACTGTTAGTAACTTCACAATTTGCGTATTTATTGTTTAATTGATGCTTGTAATGGTAAGGAACACTGACACTTAAGACTAAAAAAACTAAGCTTTTACTAGTATAATTATTTATTTTGACTGACGAATATCTGGTCAACTGTTTCAATTAAATTTTGTGATTCTGTAGTTCTGGAGGATAAAAGGTATAAACTAATGAGAAACAATCTCTCACTATTTTAAGTGTTAATTAAGTATCAAATCAACATTGCTCAAATAATAAGTGATGAAGAAAATGTATTCCTGACCCTTTATACCTGAAGTGTTTGACGGTTGTCTGGAAATTTTGAGGTAAGTTTACTAATGAAGTAATATTAAACTACAAGCGAAATATTGCAGGAAGAGGACTTCGTAACAACGATGATTTGTCCACCACATATTCCATTATGTGTGTCAGTATACATACTTGCAAACTATGTGATGAATTCCAGATGCTGAAGTGATGTTTCATGAGGAAAGCCATTAATTTGGTTTCATTTTTACATAAATATGAAACAAAATCTAACAAAAATCTTAGAAAACGATTTAATCACCTTACCCTTTTCTGCTACAGTTGAGATGCTTTGAAATTCCTCTCCTTCAAATAAAACACATCTACCCCAGCAGATAAAGGTGTAACTTCAATCGCTATGTTTCCTGAAGCTCCAGGAGATTATCACAAAAATCGATAAATAACTACACAAAAGCATAAAATCACAGGACAAAACAGCGAAAATATACTCCTTAAACTACAAATCATTAAACACAAATAAATCAACACTGAATCTTACATAATCCACACACAGCCATTTAACCACCAAAAATGATGCGGACCAATCACAGGACACTTTGCCGGACTACCCAGGCTCCGCCTTCCAACTACTAGTACAAATAGCGAAACTCAGGCACTCGTCTCTTCTGCTAGTCTGCTGGTCTGCTGAACGCTTCAGACGCAGCCAAACTCTCTGCAAGAGAGCTTCGACCGCGCCACTGATGATGTCTACCGTAGTTGTGGACGAAACGTTTGGTTCTTACTCCACCAGACCACGGCAAAGCAGCCCGGAAACAACCAATTGTATTATGGACTCCGGCCGTGAAAGCTTACGTTCTCTCAGAACGCTTTTATATCTGCTAGTTAAAGATTGATATTGAATTACTACATTGCGAACATTTACACATATACATTTGCTATTATAAGTCACCTAGAAGATCTTTCACTGTAATAGCAAATTATTATGAATACTGGTTACATATAATGACTCGAATATCCTTTAGGTATACTCTTCACTTCTATCCGAAATGTTCCAGGCCTTTCAATCTTTACAGTTTGTTTATTCTTTGCTGTTACTAGACAAAGGCTATCGTTTGTTTTAAAATTAAAAATAGCACTAATTATAACATAATAATTACAAATACAATTTTCCACACATAAATAGAATACAATTCTAGAAATGAGGCCATCCTCGCCTTTGAATGGCCCAAGTTAATTATCGAGGCCTCCACTACGTTGTTCGTCAATTTGTCATCTACTAGCCGTGTGACGTTACAGTGTTTTGGCTGATTAACATTACACATATTTATAATTGACAAACCTAATTTTAATTTGAATATGTGTGTTGGCATGCCTGGCAGATCAAGGGATTTGAAAAGCTCCAATGTGTAATTAACTACTTCATCTGCTTCCGCAATGGTGTCTATGGAATTATATATTATAATTTCTTCACTTTGAATGCTGCATTGTGTAAAATTATTAAGCTGGTAGACATCTTTAGACCTCACGGCAGGGACAGCACGTTCTCTGAGCCGGATCTGACTCTTACAATTAATTTGAATATTAGGTAATACTTTTTCAATAAATTGTTCAGCCCACCCAGGTAGTGTAGATGATAGCGTGTCTGCCTCACGTTCAAGAGGTCTCACGTTCGAATCTTGGTCGGGTGAGTTATGCGGTTAAAGGGTTTTCCAGGGTTTTCTCTTATCCTGAAATAGAAGTGTCGTATAACTCTAAGCTCCAGGGACACTGGGCTTAGTTGAGCTTCATTTAATCCATTCCATTCATCCTCCGATATGTTTTAACGATGGAGGACGTATATTAAGCAATAACAAAAATAAGTTTTCCTTTCGATGTTATTAAATTACAAAAATTATGAGGAGTAGATATTCCTCTTGTCTCATCTATTGGCAGCTGTCCGTTTCCAATGTCCAGTAACTGTCGTGAAAATGCCTCGGTCGATTGATGGTTTTGAAGCTGGACACACATATTCGGACACACTATAATGTTGCCACAATGTTGAATAATTCAGACAAGCATTTAATTCGTCCGCTGATGTTGATCTCCTGCATTCAGTGCAATCAATCAGTGCAATCAAAATCAATGCATTTCGGAATGGTTGAATTTTTCCACTCAAATCTAGTAACGAACGATCCATTGTGCATTCATCCCAAACAACGACTTTACGTTTTTGTAATACTTTTCCTATGACAGACGCTCTGGAAACGTTGCACGTGGGAGTCCCGTAGATGCACGGGGCATTTTCATTGAAAAGTTGTAAAAAATAATAATTATAAAAAAGTTTAGATTTTGTCTATATCTCTAACAAAACATAACCTCTACTTACAATTGACGAATGGCACAGCTCAATCATTACACGATCACACAAAGGCAACTAGATTAAAGTGAATTTCAAAACCAGTTTGCGGTTATTAATGTAACCAAATGAGAGAATTTCTAGCCACAAGACTTTATTCTCTTCGTAAAACAAGATAACGAAAAAAAAAAACAATAACAAAACCCATCTAATTCAAATTTCTCTAGGAGAACAAAATAATATTGTCGGGATTGTTATTGCATCGGGTGCGGCCAGCGAGCACAAGGAGACAGATAATGTAGCGCAGAGATAAAACTTGTAGACACAGAGAAAGAAACAGAAATATGACTAAAATGTTCGTCTTTCTTCCGATGCGCTTTTGATTATTAGAGAATATTCCACAAATTTTTAGGACAATGAGTGGGGCTTTAATAGAAGTAGCGGATCGCCAGTTGACAGTCGTAATCGGAACTGATAATCCTATGCTTGCAGTTGTGATTTGAAGGTTAGCTCTTTTGTTTGTGGTCGAGTGGCATACGACCTTGAAGGTTGCATTTGTTTATGCTATGTAATACGACTGCTCAGGGCTGTACATAAAGTGTCTTTCTACGGAAATTAAAAGCATTTTGAATTTCTGCAAATTGGACCTTTAATTTTACGAACCCACAAAGTCACAATTGGTGTCAGAAGTGGAACATACGACAAAGGACGTTCCATTTGTGAAAATTCTAGAAGAGCGGAAAGAAATGAGAACAGCACATGACAACCTCGCTGCGAGGACGGAGGCAGCAAATATCAACTTGGGCGTGATGATAACCGAATTCACCACGGAAATAAAAGCGGCGAATAATGGCCTGGCAACCGAAATGAAGGCGACGAACAAGGCCCTTGCCGGCAAATTTGAATAGCAGTTAGCCGGCGTGAATGAGGACGTCACAGGGCTGGGCAAGCGGATTTGTCAAATGGACGAGCGCGTCCATTGAGGACCTGGCGAACCGTGTTAACGGGCTAGAGGGAACGGTCGACAGCAACACCAAGTCCCTGAACGCCATATTGAGGATATCGTTGGCAGAAGGTTGAGAGATTTAAAGACGTACGCACCGGGACGTGACACAACTTCGGCGCGCTTCAAACCACCATAGAACAACGGCGTATAAACGTTTGAGATCTCCTACCAGCAATTCGATACAGTGGTTAAGCACAAAAAATGGTCACGAGAGGAAGAGGCAGCTAACCTAATAGCCAGCCTTCAGGAGCGCGCCACAGACGTCCTCAGAACTGACGTAGCCAGGGGTTTGTCGTCGAGAAACCAAGCCACCATACCAGCTTGTGACGGCATTGGGCGACAAATTCCGCGTGGAGATGGAGGCTCTGCTGCAGTTGACCTTGGGATAGAGTGGCGTGCGTCAATGGGTGTTCGGTGCGGAAGTGGCTGAGGAGGTGATACTGGGACTGGATGCCCTCTGGAGCCACAAGGGGACGATCGACGTCGGCAGGAAGCTCCTGTGCCTCAATGGAGTAGAGCTGATACTCCGGCAACCCGAAGAACCCCTTGGAATTTGCAGGTTCATCCTGAGGGCAGACGTGGTTGTCCCCGCGAGAAGCCCGGATGAAGTACAGTGGACGAAGAACATGATGCTGGACCAGAAGCTGCCTCTGCACGGACTCTGTGTAGCCAGGATACTGTTGCCACGCTGAGAGGAATTGCCCCTGCGACTGCTCAAGCTAGCAGGCACCGATCTCGACATCCAGGCCGGGACGGTGTTGGGGACGTGTGAGCCCTTGGTGAGCGCAACTCGATAAGATCAGACCAATGATCCAGTGCCGACGCAACATATGGGAACCCGGCTGGAAGGCTTACTAGATAAGGCGGCCTAACACCTGATGGCGGA
This sequence comes from Mantis religiosa, assembly GCA_030765055.1. NCBI lineage: Eukaryota > Metazoa > Arthropoda > Insecta > Mantodea > Mantidae > Mantis > Mantis religiosa. The sequence goes on from CM060950.1 coordinate 228,129,545, forward strand.
ACAGGTGCGGAAGTTTCGATAACTGCTGAGAAGAGAATGGCACATCTTCAGCCAAGGGAACAACTACTAAGGCCGCACGTAAAGGGTGCATTGACCCCAGAGATGCCCGGCCTATTGGACAACCACCCAGATGTGTTACGCTGGCAAAACAAGCGGCAGTACAGGACATGCTGGAGGACATGAGATCCGGAGGAGTGATTGAACAGTTGGTGCTCCCATGTAGTCCTTGTGACGAAGAAGAACGGCGAGCTACGCTTCTGCGTGGCCTGAAGGAAGGTGAACGCTGTCACCAGGAAATTCTGTTTTCCGTCATCCCGTATTGACGACATCCTCGATACGCCTTCTGGTAGGCAGTGTTGCTTGACCTTGGAACTGAAGTCGGGTTAATGGCAGGTAGCTCTAGACGCGGGAGACAAGGAAAAGACCGCATTAACTACAGGCCAAATATGCCCTTTGCTCTCTGCAACGCCCCAGCTATCTTCCAACGCCTCATGGAGTCAATGATGGGAGGATTGACTTTTGACGCCTGTCTACTATATCTGGATGTCATCATCATCATCGTCGGCAAGACCTTCGAAGTTCATCTAGACAACCTGTGCAGGGTGTTATAGAGACAGCAGCAACCAAATGGAAGCTGCACGGGAAGAAATGCCAGCTCTTTGGCAAGGAAGTCAGCCAATTGGGCCACATAGTCTCACCAACCGGAGTAGTCACAGACCCGGTGAAAACACTGGCAGTAAGAGTTTGGCCTCGTCCGAAGGATAAGCGGGAATTGAGCAGTTTCCTGGGTCTGTGCAGTTATTACCGCCGTTTAATCAAGGAGTTCTCCAACATCACAAAGCCCCTCTCCCGCCTGTCAGAACACCGTCTTAAGTATGGACGGAGGACACCGAAAGCGCTTTCCAGCAGCTGAAGAACACACCTTGTAGTGCTCCTATTTTGGGATACCCATAACCAATTTGTGCCTTCAGTGTGCACACCGACTCCTGCCACCAATGCACTGGAGGCGTCCTATCCCAAGTCCAGGAGGGCCACGAGCGGGTGATAGCCTACTACAGCAAGACTCTCTCCAAGGCTCAGAAGAACTACTGCGTCACTCGGCGAGATTTACTAGCGGTAGTACAGACCTATAAGCACTTCCACAAGAACCTGTACGGTCAGCCATTCCACCTGACTGACCATTCCGCCCTAACCTGGCTACTTAGCCTTGGAAACATGGAAGGCCAGAAATTCCCTTGGATCCAGAGGTTGCAGGAATGTGACTTCAGCTCTGAACATCGTAGAGGGAAGAGCCGCGGCAACGCAGGCACTAGCTCCGAAGACCCTGCCCAGAAGGGTGCAGTCAATGCCCAAGAGGGGAAGTGAAGGAGCATGCCTCAGCTTCAGAGTAGTCACGGCAGTGTCTGGGGTCGGTTGGGATAGTGAAGCTTGAGGAGGGAGCAGCTGACGGACACCGACTTAGGGCCACTCTTGAGGGAAGTGGAGGGGGGACAAGACCGACCTGGGAGAACATCGCACCCAGAAGCGCTGCGCACAACTAGCACTTGGCCCAAAGGGACTCATTGAAGACGAGAGAGGGCTTGCTGTTCCGTGTATCGGAAATACAGGATGGGAAGACGCAGAGGGAACATTTTGTACTTTCCCGAAGTTAGGTCTGGGAAATCTTGGAGGAAGTGCACGCCGGTACTTCAGGAGTACTCCTGGGAACATACCTAACGATCGACAAACTCTGACAGCACTACTAATGGCTGAGGTTCCAACCAGACACTGAGAGATTGTGCCGTAAATGTCATGTGTCCACGGTGAGTCGATGGCCCCAGACTATGTACCGGGGTCGCATACAGCAGTACAACGTTGGAGCGCCATTCAAACGCACCGCTGTCGGCATAGCTAGACCATTTACAGTGTCCGGCCGAGGCAGCAGATAATTGATGGTGGCCATGGACTACTTCACTAAGTGGCCGGAGGTTTATCCTACCTAGAAGTAGCTGGTGAAAGCAATCACGGACTGCCACCTGGAGCAACTGTTCTGCCGTTTTGGGGTGCCGTTAGAGCTCCTTAGTGATCAGGGCTCCATTTTTGAATCTAACGTGATGAAGGAGGCACTGCAAAGGCTTGGGGTGAACAAGATCCAGACAACTCCCCTACACCTGCTCTCAGACGGCATGGCCAAGGATACATCAAGACACCAGAAGAACACCTGGGAAGGTCGTGGCCAGACGTTAGACAGACTGAGATGTCAAGGTGCCACTGTTCCTGCTGGCCTACCGGTCGTCAACATATGATACTACTGGGATAACGCCAGCCAGCTTAATGTTCGGCCGAGAGTTACGCCACCCTGTGACATGGCTTTTGGAAGAATAAAGCCAGAATAAAAACAGCCAACAACGGAGTACTTGGAGAGCCTCGTGGATAATCTCCATGACATGCATGAGATGCGTCGTCAGAGCATCTAGATGGCGATAATGATGATGATGATGATGATGATGATGATGATGATGATGATGATGATGATGATGATGATGATGATTTGTATAAGGACGCTCAACTACGGCGGTCATCAGCGCCCTTTTAGAAAACTGGTCATGGAAAAACCAGATATAAAATTTTCTAAAAACTAACAAGTGTAAATAAACCTATTAAAATTACACGTACATAGAAACAAATCAATCTAAACCTACTAAAAATTTATTTCACTAAATCCTAAAGTCTAAACTGGAAAAGACACTAAAAACCTTCTCCACTACTGTGTTATCGTCCGGTAGCATTTCTGCAAAGCTGGCCGGCAGCTGCAGAGACGTCCTAAGGTGTGCTAGGGAAAACACTCTAGCAGCACGTGTCGTACAGATAACGCAGATGGTGAGCCACCTCACGAAGACCCAGTATTGCAGGCAAGCCAACAGCCAAGGATTCCAGCAAGGTGACCTGTTCTGGTTTTAGCGCCCTATATGGACCAAGGGGCGCTGCCCGCAACTTCAACAACCATGTCAAGGACTGTACCGGGTGGTAAATGGGATTAACGACGTGGTGTCGTTTATGTGCCCCGAGAGAAATTGTTGGTGGTACACTCGGATCGTTTGCCCCGCTACGATGGTGCTGTTCGGGACAACCAGCCTTGAGGAGGGAGTAGTGTCGCAAGCATTGTTGCGTCCGGCACTTCTAGCGCGCACAGTGAGACAGATAATGTAGCGCGGAGATAAAAGCTTGCGGAAACAGAGAAAGAAAGAGACCGATGACTGGAATGTTCGTCTTTCTTCTGCTGCGGTCTTGATTGTTAGAAATCATTCCACATACTTCTAGGACAATCAGCGGAGCGATAAAAGGGGTAGCGGGTTGCCAGTTGAGTCAGTCGTAATCGAACTGATAATCCTGTGCCTGCAGCTGAGATTTGAAAGTGAACTCTTTTGTTTGTTGTTGAGTGGAAGACAACCTTGAAGGTTTTATTTTTGTATGTTATGTAGTTTGGCTGCTCAGGGCTGTACAAAAAGTGTAATTCTACGGAATAAAGGTCTTTTTGAATTCCTGCAAACTGGACTTTAATGTTACGAACCCACAAATTCCTATATAATTAAAGGCTAGGGCCAGAGATGGTATGGGCGTCTTCAACCTCCATTTTGACCGTTGATAAAACTCTATTCTTGCTTTCGCAGGTATGTTACTGACGCAAGACGGCGTGTCGAGGAGCGCGTCGGCGCCGTCTACACTATCTTTTCGAGTGACACTGCGCGCCGTCAGCCGATGAATGGATGACAGCCTCATCACGGACGGTCATGCCATGCCAAATCTAGCCACTTTCTTCAAGCGGGTTATGGTATTCGTCAAAAATGTAAAATTTGTTTTAATGAAAGCTAATTTACCTTATATTTGGATATCAGAAAACGGATCCTGAGCGTTCTCAATTGCCTGAGAATCTTACCTATCGAAACTATTCACCACTTCCCTCACTATTTGAAAATTGTCACTGTGCACTTAACCATGCATCCCAGGGTGCCAAAATTGGTGCCAGGGCAAATCTATATTAGGGGCTTTATCTTTCAAATACATAGTTTGGGTTGGCGCTTTCAAAAATATTTCTTTTACTGTGGAAATTAATGTATCTACTTCTGGAAGTTTTGATGTGAGCTGTTCCGCCATTATGAATTCGATGAAAAGGATGGGCCAAAAATTTAACATGCACCATCTTACTGTAAATTAATAGGATCGATTTTGCCGCCTTTACTATGTATGCCGCCGCGTCTGTTAGGATGAGGAGCACGTTGTTATGCTATATTCCACTAAGCCACACTAAACTCATGGATTTATCGAACAGTTTGCATATCTGACAGTGGTTAACAGCTTCCATAACCTCTAAGGTTAGAAGAAACATTTGTCCGGCAATAGTTAGAGCTCCTGAAACAACAGAGCCCTTATAAAATATATCCCACTGATAATTTTTGTGTTTCATGTTTACTTAAACAAGCTTCCAAATTTTCTCCGAGAAGTAAACATTTTCTTTAGAAATAGGAGAACTTCGATTCAAACATGTAATGTTCGGAAATATGGATAATGTATACTTTGGAATGTGACGGGTCGGAAAGAGATTTAAATTTCGCTGATAGCGCTTATAGCATCACTTCCAGATTGCTAATTACCCTGTAAATTTACATGATTATTATCTTTTTGGAACGCTTATGTTCAGTATTTTTATTAGAAACATTTTCGAAACGTTTCGGTTGGGACAATGTTGCAGAAACCGAAGATGTTTTGCCACAATTGTTTGATATGATCTTTGTTTTAGTATTTTGTGGAGTCTCATTTTATTGATACCTACTCGGGTTTAGCTTTTCAGTTGCACCATTAAATGACTTTGTATACTAACATTTTGAGAGGAAATGTGAAGATGATGTAAACTGCTGTAATTAAAATTTAAAAGTGCAAATTATTTTTACAATACACTGACTGTTTTTCAAACACAAATGGAACATGTTAAAACACGTTTAATGATGTTCGTAACAATATTTCGAGCATTCGTGTGGAAGCAGGTCAGAAAAATTTATCCTTCTATTTATGTTATATAAACCAGTTAGGCACTTCAGTTATTTGATTGCTGATTTTGATGTAGGTTCAAAGGCGATTTGAGAAAACAATAGCATTTAGCCGTTAGTCAAACTGTTTGTTGCTGTTGAGACTTCCGGCAGGACACTTCGATTGCACTGCCACTGAGGATGTCTGCCGCAACCGCAGACGAATCGTCTGGGATGATGAAGGAGCCCAGTAGACCGCGGCCCACAAGCCCGGTTAATACCTTATATTATACTGACAAAGGTCGTGAAAGCTTACGAATTTTTATTAAAATTCTCTTTTTTACTGGGTTGGCCACAATAGGCCTATATCGGTTGACAAATCAGCATCGAATATTTGGATGAAATATATTACCTCTCCTTTTTATTACATACGGCAGAGAAGGCAAAAATATAAAATAAATTTAAAGTTTCAAAAATGTACCTGGCATTTGAAAACACAAAGCAGTTCAAAGGAATAGTGAAGAAACTGATTTTTTTTTGCAAACAAGAATAATGGTACGATTAGTAAGGTTAGGTAGTTCAAATGTTGTACACACATGTATGTATGTATGTATGTATGTATGTATGTATGTATGTATGTATGTATGTATGTATGTATGTATGTATGTATGTATGTATGTATGTATGTATGTATGTATGTATGTATGTATGTATGTATGTATGTATGTATGTATGTATGTATGTATGTATGTATGTATGTATGTATGTATGTATGTATGTATGTATGTATGTATGTATGTATGTATGTATGTATGTATGTATGTATGTATGTATGTATGTATGTATGTATGTATGTATGTATGTATGTATGTATGTATGTATGTATGTATGTATGTATGTATGTATGTATGTATGTATGTATGTATGTATGTATGTATGTATGTATGTATGTATGTATGTATGTATGTATGTATGTATGTATGTATGTATGTATGTATGTATGTATGTATGTGTGTATGTATGTATGACTGTATGTATGTAACTATGTATGTATGTATGTATGTATGTATGTATGTATGTATGTATGTATGTATGTATGTATGTATGTATGTATGTATGTATGTATGTATGTATGTATGTATGTATGTATGTATGTATGTATGTATGTATGTATGTATGTATGTATGTATGTATGTATGTATGTATGTATGTATGTATGTATGTATGTATGTATGTATGTATGTATGTATGTATGTATGTATGTATGTATGTATGTATGTATGTATTTTTTTAATTTATTGAACTTTAACAGCATGCCCCGTTACGGAGTAACATTACATGCATTTAATTACATAGATACATTATAAATTGTAATCACATTTTGATATTATTTTACTACAATTTTTTAAATATTAGAATTTAAATGTTCAATTCACGTCTTGTATTAAAATAAAAATTGTTTACAAGTCAATTGAATTAACATATATACAAAAAGCTTTCAAATGTTTATTTATATGGTTCTTGTTTGACACTGGCCAATTTCCTCCATTCTTGTGTACTTCTTCAATCAACTTGTCCGTCTGATGCCTTGTGTCTCTACATTCATAGATAAGGTGGTTTGCGGTCTGCTGTGGGCTATTGCACGTGCATTGGGGATCATCTATGATATGAAATCTATACAAGTAAGCTTTAGTTTTTCCATGTCCTGATACCATTGCAGTGAATGTCGCGGTTAATGGTAGTTTTGTCTTAAGACGATCCTTTATCAAAGGGAAGAATGATTTGGTAAGGGCTTCTTTACTTGTACTGCTCCATCTCTGTTGCCACTGTAGATGTCCTGCCCCTTCTATTTCAGTTTTAAAAGTATATTTTGGTACCTTGTTGTAAATAGTCTTTATTTCGATGTCTTCAGCAGCTGATTTTGCTAATATGTCTGCTAGCACGTTACCAGTAACACCTGCATGTGCTTTCACCCAACTAAAGGGTGTTGTCCACTGATTTCTTTCTAAAGTTCCTTGTCTATTAAGTGTCTCCTCAGGAATATAATTGTGTTTATTGTTGTTTTGTAAGGTGGATACTGCCACTTGACTATCTGTAAATATGGCTGCAGTCTTCTCTTTGTTCAGCGTATTTGCCATGTTTTGTAGCTCTTCAGGTGCTTTCAAAATAGCCATGTATTCGGCCTGATTGTTTGAACACCTTCCATCCAGCCTGAATTGCAGTTGTCGAATTATAATATTGTGCTTGTACAGAACTACAGCAGCCCCGACTTTTTCATCTGATTTACTCCCATCCGTAAAAATTTGAAAGACGTATGCTCCATCATCCTCAACTGCTTTTATATGAGGTCGTTCTGTTGGATGGTTCCAGACGCTTGGTGGTAGGGGTGCATCATAGTCACGTTCACTGTGTATATCATTATACAGTTTTATTTTGCCTTGTATTGTTACACCAATTGGCTGGATGCCGGCAATAACACAAGATGCATCATAAGAAATTCTCCTATATGCCTTCGTCATTTTTATATTGAACAATCTCTGAATCCTCTGGAATTTTTTAATGTTCTTCTGCTTTTCTAGGACAAATCCCCACACAGGAGCACCATAAGTTAAAATAGGTTCTATTGCGTCTTTATAAATAGTTTCTAGCGCCTTATTTCCCAGTCCCCAAGTGAGTTTTGCGCACTTGGACAGATTATGCAGAAGTCGTAGCGCTTTCTCATTTACTTGATCTATGTGGTGATCAAAGCTAAACTTCCTATCAATGTAAATACCAAGATATTTAATAACATCCACTTGTTCCAGAGTTTAATTGTTCAGATATATGCTGATTGCTTCATTTCTTCTTTGATATTACCAAAACTTTTGATTTTGAGTCGTTAAACTGGATTTTATTTTCTTTAGCCCATAACTCAATTTTCTTTATGTCCTGATTTGAAAAATTTTCAGCATCTAATATACTTTTTCCTTTTGTCATGACAAGTAAATCATCAGCAAATGCTATTACCTCTGTCCGCGTTGTAAATTACAATTTTAGCAAAGAGTTATATAGTATATTCCAAAGTCCAGGCCCACAACAAGATCCTTGCGGACAGCCTCGCTGGACCCGTACTTCAGTCCTGAATTCATTCGTAGAGAGATTTGCTTTCCTATTTTTAAAATAATCCTTTGTAAGTTGATACAAATTTCTTGGGTACTGCATCTCTCTTAAGTTATTTAAAACACTAGGCCACCAACATGCATCAAAAGCTCCTTTCACGTCCAAACTCACCAAAACAACATAACCAAAAGATTTTAGCTCATCTTCAATGAATACCTTCAGCGCCATTGCTGCATTTGTCGTGCTTTTCTGAGCTTTAAATCCAAATTGTCTTGTACTGTAAAGGTTTCTCGTGTTAATATGATATTCAATCCTATTTATCATTAACTTTTCTAACACTTTACCGCATATGTTCAACAAGCTGATGGGTCGATATTTTGTTATCGTTACACTATCTTCTTTGCCTGGCTTTACTATAGGAACTATAGATGAACGCTTCCATCTTTCTGGAAAAATTCCTTCCATAAGACATTGATTATATATTGCTGTAAAGAAATATGGGAACATTTTAAAAGCATTTAACAGAATATCACTAGATATTCCATCTTCTCCCGGTGACTTTTTTGGATTGAAATTTTTTAATACAACCCAAATTTCATTAGGTGTAAATTCCTTGTCATCTGGTGTACTAATTACTTCCTCTACAAGCCTCCTTAGGTCTTTTTGTCGTTCAGTATCATCTTGTACCCTATCCTCCGGAATGAAGTTCTCCAGCATATACTTTAATGTGCTTGGTATATCTTCAGTGTAGGTTCCATCTTCCCTTTGCAATGTAGTAAGTGAATTCTGATATCTTATTTTACTGGCTGGGATCTTATAGACTACAGTCCAAGGATTAGTTCCATCAGTTACATTACAAAATTCCCTCCAGGATTTAAACTTTTCGTCATTTATTTTCCTTTGGTATTGCCGATTACCTTCCAAGAACTGATTCCTTCTTCCTTCTCTTAACTGCTCATTATTAATAGTTCGTTGATATCGTCGTCTTAATGCATTTACCTTTTTCCTCAACATGGTTAGTTCAATGGTACACCAGGGAACTGATTTGCCTCTAATTGCCTGCTTCTTACCCCTGCTTACTCTAAACGCTTCCCTGCATGCAGCTTCCATACTATTGTAGAACATTTCAATTGTATATTCAACGTTATTTTCTTTTCCTTTATGGGCGAGCTGTTCATCCACACTCTGTCCATTGCCCAGATAATTAAAATTTTTGGTCAGCTTTCGTGGCAACGTTTTCTCAATTGTCTTATAATTTTCTGGGCTAGTTATATATTTAATTCCCTTTAATGTACAAGTTTGGGTTTTGATTGCATTTCCTATTATGAACGATATTATCTTATGATCAGAGCAGCTTTCCTGCTCTCCAACGGTCCATTCCCTTACATCTCTAAGGAGTTTGTCATTAACAATAGTCAAATCGACCCAACTCCTTCCAGTTTGGGATTCAAAAGTTGGCAAGCCGTTGTTTTCATTCATGATATGTAAATTTGTTGCTGTAATGAATTCTTCAAATATTCTACCACGCTGATTAGTTATTATATCATGCCAAAGTTTGTTTCTGGCGTTACTATCTGCTAGTATTATCAGACCCTTTCCTTTAATATGCTGGAGAATATTTTCAATTTTGTTAATGTCATCTTCTATATTCAAGTGCCCATCAAAATACATACAAGCGCAAAAATGTTTTCTTATTATATGCAACCTGAATAACGACACAATCACTGCCGGAAAGCTGACCAATGGTAGTTACGTCAATATTTTTGTTGTTTATAAATATTGCTGCTCGTTTACCCGTATTACCAACTGTGTATACTCTAAAATGTAATGGTACACCTGCTGGTTTATTGTTAATCAAGTAGGGCTCCTGAATAAATACTATATCTATAGCTTTTCATTCACAAGCTGTACCAAATTAGCAGTCGCAATCCTTGAATGTTTCAAGTTAACCTGAAAACATGTTAATCTGTATCTATCTATTTTAATAGTCGGTATTGTCTTTTAGCCGCCTAAGTGCTGCTTGATAACAGGAGCAATTCGTATCCAGTGCAGAATGATTTTCTGACACTTTGTTGTCTCTATTATATTTATTGTATGTATGTATGTATGTATGTATGTATGTATGTATGTATGTATGTATGTATGTATGTATGTATGTATGTATGTATGTATGTATGTATGTATGTATGTATGTATGTATGTATGTATGTATGTATGTATGTATGTATGTATGTATGTATGTATGTATGTATGTATGTATGTATGTATGTATGTATGTATGTATGTATGTATGTATGTATGTATGTATGTATGTATGTATGTATGTATGTATGTATGTATGTATGTATGTATGTATGTATGTATGTATGTATGTATGTATGTATGTATGTATGTATGTATGTATGTATGTATGTATGTATGTATGTATGTATGTATGTATGTATGTATGTATGTATGTATGTATGTATGTATGTATGTATGTATGTATGTATGTATGTATGTATGTATGTATGTATGTATGTATGTATGTATGTATGTATGTATGTATGTATGTATGTATGTGGGTGGGTGGGGGGTGGGGGGGTGGGTGTGTATGCCTATGTGAACGGATATACCTATTACAGAAATTCAAAAACACGAGACGTCACACGCTCTGTCTGACTAATGTTACACTAATCTCTCGTATACTTCGTGCCTCATCCCGTTATACTATATATTTTCTGTTATTACGGGTTTAGTTGGGAACACTGCAAATACAACGGGCTAAACGCTTTGTCTCATTGCCAACATTGCATTGTGAGTTGGAACAATTGAATATTGTGAAGGCAAAGATTTAAAAAACTTAAAAAGCAGTATATCACTTGGAGCTCGTAACAATGAGGATTGAGTGCGTTCCAGTTATTTCTATCTCGGGAGATAAGAAGTAAATAAATTAATAAATAGGTAAATAAGTAAAGCATACACATTGTTTAAATATTTAAATACCAAAATTTACTGAGATGATCCTTTTGCGTTAACGAATGGCGATATGTCACGCTCTAGAATAAGTTTTGAGTAATATTCGTCGTTCTTGCAGATTTCTTCTTTCTATTACTGTTTCATGACCATAAATAGAAAGCAAAAGGAATAACGCACGTCTATCTTGTCATTATTAATTAGGTCTAAAAGAATTGGGGGATTTTCTTTTACTTGGATTATTCTATACCATTCAGTAAACGCGATAAAAAATAAAGAAAAGCTTATAAATTCAAGTTCACCTTAAACTGGTAATGGATAAAATTACGTATAGGACTAGCGAAGATTGATGTTTAATGCCTCAGGCGTTGAAGTGCTTACTAGCTAATAATCCTCAACTTACCTCTCAAACCCCATAAATAACTATTAATTTAATGCTGGTAGAAACGTTGGATGCAGCAAAATTATCCCAAATTTCCAATGTCACTCGTTATGTCAAAGAGAGAGAAACTGTTTTATACTTTACAGATGCCAGGAATAATCACAATGCAGTTTTGTTAAGTGAACGTTTCAGATTTTCAGTGTAAGTCTAAGAACAAACTCGCAACTGAAGGTAATGCCGCCCTGCAACATTTTCAAGTCATTTAAGTTGTTTGCAAGTAACTAGTGAAGAAATTAAGATATTGTTCATGACACTGCATGACTGAGCTCAGTTTTACTTTCTCTATTACGTATATAGTAGGCACAGGTGGTATTGTATTCCACCCAAAAATTGGATACTATATTTCACTTGGAATACACGTTTCGAAGTCCCCTAAGCATTTATTTGATCCATGTAGTGGGTTTGTGCGTGTCTTTCCCTGGACGGTCTGTCTTTCAGTAGGACTCAAAAAGGAAAAGTCACTTTTAGTACTTATATATTTCTCACATAAAAATTATTGTTAGCACGGAAAAATTTTCAAAGAATGTTGAGCTTTCAAAAGCGTAATAAAATACGTACTTTTTCAGATAGTTTCATGAATATTAAAATGTTTATATCTTATTTTTCTGGAAATGGCATCTAAAGTACTATTGTTTTGAAAAAGTTTACATAACTGGAAAATCATAAGAAATACTCACAATCGTAATATATAAAACATAAAAAATCCCAATTAACTGATAGACTTAACTAGAAGACTAGATCTCTTGTAGATTCTTTTATGAGTGATAAATTTCTGAAAGGTTCCTTGTTACCTGTTTTAGTTTTCCATTACTTGTAATTTTCTCAAATGTGAAGTAGTTATTTGCTTTTTATGTTTTGACCATGCAAGGAGAATGGAATAAGGAAGCCAATACCATCGGAAAAGCTTCATCTTTGCATATTTACACACCACAGTAAAAGACAAAAGATATTGTTTATCAGAAACATTTATGTTTATTAAATTAATTGTAACTGTGTTGTATGTAAACTTAACCGTTATATTGCAGAATAAATAACAAACTAATCGGAATTTGTTTTATGTGGATAGATATGTTCAGACAACTTTTATAGGCGCTAGGAACATCGTCTGGTCAGCCACTTTTATATACAATTTATAGGTTATAATAAAGGTTCTTTTTGAGTAGCCCCATTTGCTACCTGCCGTTCTTTTGAGCATTCTTAGTCCTTGTTGTACATTTCCTGCAATTGTTTTATATGCGTTTTCCATGTTAGCTCTGTATCCACAATAACTCCCAAATATTTGTAGTTTCTGTTCCTACTATGGTAGTGATGTTCATACTCCGAGGTTATCAACCCAACGAGCACATTGCAAGTTTTGTAACTCTTTGGTTCGGAAGTCAAGTAACTTATCTTCAATGTCACCAATTTATTAACAATAATATAAACAACTTCTTACAAGAGTGGAGAAAGTAGTATGACGGCACACATGAGATTTTGAAACTATAACGTTAAGATGAGAATAGCCTTAAATGAGTTTAAAGTGTTGCCACTTACAAAATCGCCGATTTACGCATTTATTACATTTACTTGTTACTTATTTACGTACAACCTGGGTGTGTATTAATGGCAGCAAAAACAGGTGAAAGTCATCTTGTAATGTCATCAGGAGACCACTGCAACTCAAATGTGTAGTGTTTAAAGGTGCAGTGTTTAACGCCCGCTTTTACTACATACGGCACCGCAGGAGATAACACTAATGATACATGAGATGAAGATGGAGCACCGGTGGAATGAGATGGCGGAGGAAACCGGAGATCCCGGAGAAAACCCACCCCAGCGCCCTGTCGTCCACCACAAATCTCCTTTGCGGTCGCTTGAGATCGAACCCGGGCCGCTTTGGTGAGAGCAAAGCGGTCTAACCACTGAGCCACAGCACGGCCCGCCTCCAACTCAGACACACCGTCTGGGAATGTCAGTATTCCACAGCAAAATACAATTGCAAGAGAATTATTGTTCAGATGTTTAACTTATAGCAACAATCACTTTAAATTAAGTCAAACTCAAATTGAAAATTATAATGGGTAAAATAGGTAAAAAGGTATATTTTATTTAATGATATGCAGTACTTCAGAACAAGTTACAAATATACGATTGGTTTTATTCACAAAATATTAAAATTACTGTAAGCATATAGAAGATTGCCATTGTTTGAAAAATGAAAATTCAACACAAACTGTATAGCTATGTTAATAATTCTCAATACATGCAGTATACTTGCTTCATTTTACAAAAACAAGCCAACTAATCGATATACCTGACATCTATTGTGGATATAAGAAGTTCAATGGTTTGCAGCAGATGGTATTGTCCAAGGGCACTAGTGGCTCTGTTCTTAATGCTTCTCCTTGAGATCAAACAAACCTCAGGTAGCTTTCTCGGCCATTTTTGTGAACGTTTTATCTTAAAGTGCATTTAGATTATAAACTGTAAGTTGCATACATAGGTACAGCTGAGTCACGTGATATACGTTTAGTACAATATTGTCAACCAATTATCGAAAGGCACGCCCAACTGGAACTGGGTAGCGGACAGGAGGCGTTAAGTCCACTACTACCCATTTATCTTGTGGCGCTAACCAAGGGGATGGTGAGGGAAGTATCACATACCGCCTCTTTCTCCTCCCGCTGACTTCTGGAACAACCGGGATGATTCACTGAGCCGCGAAACTTCCAGACACAGCGATCTGCGTATATAAGGGATGCAGTGGACCAGTCAGTTCAGTTCTTGGCGAGCAGCCGTGAAGAGCGCAGTGCTAGCGAACGGACTGGAAGATTGCGTACGTGTATCAGAGGAGTTGTACGTAATGGAGAGTGTGGAGGGACCTGTGACCGACGAACTGGTGGACTGTAATTGTGTGCGCTACGTAATTCTATGTAATCGGCAAGTATTCCCACTGTAATTCGGTGGAAATAAAGATCATTTTGAGTTTGTGCAATTGGACTTTTAATTCTACGAAACCACAAAGTCACAACTGGTGTCAGTAAGTGGGATATTACAACAATGGAGGCTGCATTGCCACAGATTTAAGAAAAGTTGGGGACGCCAAATGACAACTTGGCCCCGACGATGACAGCGAAGGTGACCGAATTAAGGGCGAAGACAGACACATCAAGCAACAACCTGGCAGCGGAACTGAAGGAAATAAGAACGGCGAACGATAGCCTGGCCCAGAAGATGACCGAATTGACCACGGAGAGGAAAGCGGAAAACGAGGCCCTCGCCACAAGATTTGAAGAGCACGTGACCGGCGTGAGGGTTGACGTCACGAAACTGGGCAAGAGGATGGGTCAGGTGGACGAGTGCGTCGACGACCTGGCGAGCCGCGTTAACGAGCTGGAGGGAAAGGCCGACAGCAGCGTCAAATCCCTAAACGCCATGGTGGAGGATGTCGTAGTCAGGATGTTGAAAGATTTGAATGCCGATGCCCGGGGACGAGACACAACATCGGCGCGCGTCAAGCCTTTTAAATGTAACGGCGCGTCAACTTTCGAGGTCTTCCGCCACCAGTTCGACACGGTGGCCAGTCATAAAGCGTGGTCACCGGAGGAAGAGGTCTCACACCTCATAGCCAGCATCCAGGGACGGGCCGCGGATGTCCTAAACGTGGTCCAGACAGCGGCGGCTCCCAAGGATACCTGGGAAGCCCTGGAGAACCGTTTCGGGAACCACCGCCTAGCCGCAGCCTACCGCAGTCAGCTGAAGACAAAGTTGCAACAGCCAGGGGAGAAGCTGCAGGAGTTCGCCCTGGTGATTGAGGAGATGGCTAGCAAGGGCTTGGCTGACCTTCCACCGAAGTTCGTATCCCGAGAAGCCGCCTACGCCTTTGTCGACGGGGTACGAGACACCGAGATACATCTGCACCTATTGCTTAGACATACACAACCATCCAACAGGCGCTGACGGCAGCATTCTGGATAGAGGTGGCCAAGGTGATGGCTACCCCGACGTCGAGAACGGGGAGTGTCCGCTATACCGGAGACAGAAGACTGGCCGTGGGACCTCGGCGAATACCTAGTGGCGTCTGTTGGGGGTGCGGAAGGCCGCGACACCTGGAGAGAGACTGCCGACACCAGGAACAGCAGCCGGATGAACGAGTAAGGCTAAGCTGGGCGAGAAGCACCTCGGCGCCGTCCATACCATCTCCTCGAGTGACACTGCGAGCCGTCAGCCCTCGGAGGGATGACGGCCTCATCGCGCACGGTTGGGTGAGAGGGAAGCCGTGCCCCGTGCTGGTTGTCGCCGTGGAAGCTGTGACCGTCACAGGACCTCACATAGACAGGGGTTTGCCGTCGAGGAAGCCGAGTTGACCATAACAGCTAATGACGGCATCGGAAGACACCTTGCCTGTGGAGAAGGTGGTCCTGCTGAAGCTGACCTTGGGACGGAGTGCCGTGCACCTGTGGGTGTTCGTCGCGAAGGTGGCTGAGGAGGTGATTGTGGGATTGCATGCCCTCAGGAGCCACGAGGCGACGGTCGACGTCGGCAGGTGCGTCCTGCGACTCAACGGAGAACAGGTTACACTCCGTCAAGCCGAAGAGCGCCTTGTAATCTGCAGGGTCACCTTGAACGAAGACGTGGTTGTCCCTGCGAGGAGCGAGGTGGTGGTGAAGGCGCGACTGTAAGGCCAGAGAACTAGGAACATGATGCT
This sequence comes from Mantis religiosa, assembly GCA_030765055.1. NCBI lineage: Eukaryota > Metazoa > Arthropoda > Insecta > Mantodea > Mantidae > Mantis > Mantis religiosa. The sequence continues at coordinate 228,145,731 of CM060950.1, forward strand.
GCACGATAACACGCCTGTACACGGACTATGTGTAGCCAGGGCATTGCTGCCGTGCCGAGTGGAGGTGCCAGTGAGACTACTAAATCCAACGGACACCGATCACGACGTCCAGGCCGGGACGGAGTTGTAAACGTGCGAGGCCGTGGTAAGCGTAACAGCAATGGAAAAGACAGAGAGCCGGTGCCGACGCAACACCTGGGGCCCCAGCTAAAAGGCTTATTGGAGAAGGCGGCCAACCAACTAACTGCAGAACAGCTGGAGCAGGTTCCGCAACTGCTGAGACGATACCAGTGGGTCTTCAGCCAAGGTAACAGTGACTACGGCCGCACATACAAGGTACTTCACCACATCGACTCCGGGGACGCCCGACCTATTCGGCAACCAGCTATACGCATTCCGCTGGCGAAGCAAGGGATGGTACGAGACATGCTGAATGACATGAGATCCAGGGGAGTGATTGAAGAGTTTGACAGCCCTTGGTGTACCGCTGTAGTCTTGGTGACGAAGAAGAAAGGCGAGCTACGCTTCTGCGTAGACTAGCAGAACGCTGTCACCTGGAAGGACTGCTTCCCCATACCACAACTGACCACACCCTGGACACACTAGCTGGTGCACAGTGGTTCTCGACACTGGACCTGAATTCGGGATACTCGCAGGTAGCTCTAGACCCGAGAGATAAGGCGAGGACTGCATGCTTGACAGGCCAAGGGCTCTGGCGGTTCACAGATATGCCATTTGGCCTGTGCAACGCACCAGCTAGCTTCCAAAGCCTCATGGAGTCAGTAATGAGAGGACTGACTTACGACGCCTGCCTCCTATACCTTGACGACATCATCATCGTCGTCAAGACTTTTGAAGACCATCTCGAGAACCTGAGTAAGGTGCTACAGAGACTGCAGGCGACCAACTTGAAGCTAAACGCGAAGAAGTGCCAGCTACTCCGCAAGGAAGTCAACTACTTGGGCCACATAGCCTCGGCAAACGGAGTGGCCATAATCCTGAGAAAACACAGGCTGTAAGAGATTGGCCCCAGCCAAAGGATAAGAGAGAATTGCGCCGTTTTCTAGGGCTGTGCAGTTATTACCGCCGTTTTATAAAGGGGTTCTCCAACACCGCCAAAGCCCTCAGCCGCCTCACAGAGGAACACCGCCCTTATGTGTGGACATAGGACGCCGAAGAGGCTTTCCAGCACCTGATGAAGACCCTGTGCAGTAACCCAATTTTGGGATTTCCACAACCAGGTGGCGCCTTCATTGTAGCCACCGAGGCCAGCGACCACTGTTTTGGAGGCGTCCTATCCCAAGCCCAGGACGGCCACGAACGCGTGATAGCCTACTACAGCAAGACGCTATGCAAGGCAGGGAATACATGTACGGTCAGCCATTCCACCTAAGGACTGACCATTGCGACCTAACTTGGCTATTGAGCTTTAAGACCCTGGAGAGCCAGACAGCACGTAGTGTCCAGAGGCTGCAAGAGTACGACTCCAACTCGGAACATTGCAAAGGGAAGAGCCATGGTAACGCAGACCCTATGTACCGAAGACCCTGTCCAGGTGAGTGCGGCCAGTGCACAAGTGTGGAAGCGAAGGATTGTGCCGCAGCAATCCGAGTAGTCACGGCAGTACCTGCGGACGGCTGGGATAGCGCAGGCCTAAGGAGGGAGCAGCAGGCTGACGCAGACTTGGGGCCACTCTTGCTGGAAATGGAGGCAGCGACAAGTCCAGCTTGGAAGGACATCGAATCGAGGAACGCCACCTACAATTCGTACAGGGTCCAATGGGACTTGTTCAAGACCTGAGAGGGCGTGCTGTTCCGGGTATGGGAATCACCTGATGGAAAGACGCAGAGAGAACAGTTGGTACTTTCCCGGAGTAAGATCCCGGAAGTCTTGGAGCAAGTGCAGGCCGGAACTTCAAGGAGGACACCTGGGTGCGAACTTAACGATTGAAAAACTTCGGCAGGGCTACTACTGGCTGAACCTCCAAGCAGACGCTGAGAGATTGTGCCGTCAATGTTATGTGTGCGCGGCGAGTCGCGACCCCCCGACTAGGAGCCGGGGTCGCATGCACCAGTACAACGTCGGAGTGCAATTAGAACGGATAGCTTTCGACATAGCTGGACCATTCCCACTATCCGGCCGAGGCAAATAGTACCTACTGGTGGTCTTGGACCATTTCACCAAGTGGCCGGAGGTGTATGCCATCCCGAACCAAGAGGCTAATACAAACACAGGCTGCCTCGTCTAGCAAGTTTTCTGCCGATTTAGTTTGTCGTTAGAGCTGCACAGTGACCAGGGTGCCAATTTTGAGTCCAACATGATGAAGGAGGCACTAGAAAGACTTGGGGTTAACATGACCCGCACTACGGCTCTATATCCCCAGTCGGATGGCATGATCGAAAGATACATCAAGACCTTAGAGGAACACCCGAGGAAGGTCCTGGCCAGCCGTCAGCGAGACTGGGACGTCAAGGTGCCACTGTTCTTGCTGGCATTCCGCTGGTCATCACACGACACCACGAGGATGATGCAGCCAGCTTTATCTTAAGCCGAGAGTTACCTCTCCCTTGTGACCTGGCTTTTGGAAGCCCTTCGGAAGCAAAACGGCCAGTGATTGAGTATGTGGAGAACCTGGTAGACCACCTCCACGACATGCACGAGATGGCTCGCCAGAACATCCAGAAGGGGAGCGACTGTATGAGGTCCCGATACGACAGGCAAGCCAACAGCCAAGGGTTCCAGCAAGGTGACCTGGTCTGGTTTTACCGCCCTACCCGGACCAAGGGACGCTGCCCGAAACTTCAGTAGCCATGGCAAGGACCGTACCGGGTGGTGAAGAGGATTAACGACGTGGTCTACCGCATCCAGAAGGTGCCCCGAGGAAAGGTCTTGGTGATACACCTGGATCGCCTTGCCAGCTACGATGGTGCTGTACGGGACGATCATCTTTGAGGAGGGAGCAGTGTCACCCAATTATCTGAAGGCACGACCAACTGGAGCTGGATAGGGGACAGGAGGCATTCGGGTCACACCTACCCATTTATCTTGTGGCGCTAACCGAGGGGATGGTTAGGGAAGTATCACGTTCCGTCTCTTTCCCCTTCCCTTACTTCTGGAACAAACGTGATGATTCACTGTGCAGCGAAACTTCCAGAAACAGCAATCTGCGTATATAAGGGATACAGTGGATGAGTCAATTAAGCTTTTGGCGAGTAGCCGTAAAGTGCGCAATGCTAGCGAATGGACTGGAAGACTGCGGACGTTTGTCAGAGGAGTTGTACGTAATTGTGAGTTTGGAGTGGACCTGTGACAGACGAACTGATGGATTGCAATTGTGTGCGCTACGTAATTCTATGTAATCGAAAAGTTTTCCCACTGTAATTCGGTGGAAATATAGAATATTTTGAGTTTGTGCAATTAGACTTTTAATTCTACAAACCCACAAAGTGACAGTATAATACTGAACTGTTAATAGAAACAATCCCAGAATTGGACAGTATTGTGATCTCAGGTTAGATGTTAACTGGGAGTCTGACATCACCATTACCCTAGCTAGTGGTTAGGTAACTAACTTGAACCTAACCACACCAACATTTTGGAGTCGACAGCAAATATATAACAGGAGAAATAATTATATTCTGAAATATTTATTATCTAATTGTGAAGTAAGTTTCAGCTACCCACCTGTTATGTAAGTCCTATAGGGGCTTTGCTGTCAATTATACTAATCCTAATTGACTAATAATCACCTAATAATCACTATTTGGTAATGAAGACAACGTTGTGTGAGAAGTTTACAATTTCAATACTTTTGAGTGCGAAACAAGTAATAAAGACAGACATACAAAATAAATCGAACAAAATTGTTATATTTGCCTCAAATTTTATGTCAATGCATGGTACTACATATGAACAGATGTTTCCAATTATTAATTTAAATACAAGTAAAACCATGATCGTTCAAATGTTGCTATTGTTTTTCCCAAATCTATTCCACCAAAATTAGTTGTGACATGCCGAAAACAAGCAGTTCCTTAGGAGAGATATGGAACAATTTATAACTTTGATTTAGATCACAGCGTGCAATTAGAGTTATTCACAAATCATGAACCAACATTATGGGAATAAACAATGCAAGATAGACTGAATTTGCTTTACTTATATAACTCTCTGTAGACTTCAATTCTGAAACACAATGTTTCTTTTCCGCCTATCTGAAATATTTTGTGTAATGTACCTCTCACTTATTACAGTTAAAATTTGCACCTAATTTTCAGCAAAAGTAAACAATTACAGTTCTAATGTGTTGCAAAAC
>CM060950.1:228155045-228295045 GCA_030765055.1 Mantis religiosa
TTTTAATTCTACGCCGGAATTTGCGAAATTCTGCCCTTAACAGAATATATGAGGCCCAACGAAACCCGAAAAATTTATTAAAGTGCCCCTTCGAACAAAATGGCATGCTTTGGAAAGTAGCAAGTACACAGCTAGAATCCTCTGAAGATGTTCGCCGGAGATATGAGCGAAACGTCAGGAGAATTTTCATCCTCTGGACCACGGCCTGCAAGACCGGGAAATACGTTCTATTGGATTAAAGCCGGCCCTGAAAACCAAAGCATGTACAAATTAGTATGTTGACGAGCACCGAAAGAAGAGAAACTGAATGTTTTCAGTTTTTCAAAGTAAAGCCCAAATTTGCCTACTGCAAAACTTTCTTCATCACATGATGGGACTTTAGATTTAGCTTAAAACATGTCTGCATCGTTAAACAAGCACGTCTAATGCATTTCATCTTGATTAGAACATTATATATTTGAAGCTCATAGGTACAGCTTTGCAAACTCAGTGTCCTGGATTTCACAGTTTAGTTACGAGTATTATCTTTGGCAGTTTCTTTGCAGTATCATGACATTTTTGTGCTGGTGTAAAGGCTTATTTCTTGAGCTAATAGTAATAATTGGGGGAGGAATTATTAATTCAATTATTGATGGTGTCAGTCGTTAACAATCATATCGGATCACAATCATTACCGCTGGTAAGCAGGAATTTACTCCCGTAAGATTTCTTTTACATGCGTGTAAATCCACTGACATGAAGATGTTGTTTTAGCCAATTTTAAAATCACCACTCTCTGGTATTCTCTTCAGGTTACAGCTTAAACCTGTAAGGCCAGCTCTTAATTACCTAGGCTTCACACACTAAGGATATGTATATAGCTTCCGGTGTTGTTTCCGACACTGAAAATGAAACTACAGACCAATAAATCATAATGGTTTGTGTAAAAGTTTATAGAAATACCTTCATAAAAAGAGGTACGAGATTTATTTTCACGATGCCTTAACTTCTGTAATTCTGTTAGAGTGAGCAACAAACGCTTACGAAAGAACTGTTCTTTATTATTTGTTCTTAGACGACAATGGGGCAGTTTGGGTTTTTATTACTAAAACTAAGATTCTCTAGCTTTAGCTTTGAATTAATTTTTGTTCTGTGCTCTGTATCTTTCTGACACTTGTGACATCATTTTAAGTGATATTAAGACAGCTGTGATGAACGTTTGAGTTTCTTATCTTTCTAACAATCGTTTCTATAAAGGGGAAACCCCTGGGCAAATTGGGCCAAAACTTACAGCAATCCAAAATTTAGTATTTTTGTCTTAAATTCAATATAGACATACTTCAATAATATAATGGTTGATTTCTCTAAAGGCACTACAGAGAACGTCACATGACTATTTAAATAAACCTACACCTGTATGGTAGCTGCCATTACGTTATTTTAACCTCACTTTTCTCATATTCCATATTGTCTACATTTTCTTAACTTCATAATGTTCCACAGGATGCAGTTTTCTATTAAGCTATATGAAATTCTAAACATGCCTGTAAGGGCAACTGCATATTAAGTGTATTCATTTACATTTGTTGTGATTTTGATACCTTTTACTGAAAACGCCTAGGAAAATAGAAATTGTTAGATTGGTAGGGTTATATTTTCCCTTCATTGATATGGTGCCGACAAATATTTTACATAGTTGCAGGTCATTAGTAGGTTAAAATGGGTGCACAAACTTATACAACAAGCGTTACTTTTTTAAATTACTATATGCGGGACGTATTGAAAATCGGCTGTAATTTAGACATAAACAGTTAATCCCCCAGAAACTCTTGTAACTAAAGAGCTGAAACGCGGTATTATTCCATTCTTGATCGATTACAAATATAAATGGTATAAATTTGAAACAAATATAACAAAATCTTCAGATATTTCAATTTTCTCCCTCAAGCCTCCCCCCCCCCCCAAACCACATGTTTTCGCTTTTTGACATAATTACTGCACACCTCTCTACACATTATGGTTCTTACTTAGTGAAGTGGTATTATATGTATTTTAATTATAAGACCATATCGGTTACTTTAACTTGCTGTGAGCCATTTATGAAATTAGGAATAAATGTATAACTATTTCGCCTAAGGAAACGCAAAATAGTATGTGTTTAGCGAATTTGTTGCAGCATCTGTTGCGATTTTTGTCATCTTGCTATAGTACATTTTAAGAGCCATTTTACTAAAATTGTGTATTTCTAAGTGTTTACTTAGCAAAGTTTTAGTGCTTATTTAAGTATAAATTTGGTCCATTTTAGTGTCATTTTGCCTGCCTTTTTAACACACTTTTAGTGCCTATAAATCTCCTCCCTAGGGATCAAACGGGAGAACATATTACTTATTTAGACGACACAAATATTGCACATCTGCTTAAAACAAATAATTTCTTTGAGCTTAGTTCTCTTTGTCATTTACGATTTCCTTGTATAACGTTCAATGCTCTTCTATCTTGATAATGCTAAGATCCGTTCTTGAGTCTGCTGTATTATCGTGTGAATTAGAAAGGCGAAACACTACGTTCTACATTTGCAACCTTTAGCTATTACTTCAGACCTTGACTCAAATACATGCAACGAAATTTTAAAGAAACTAGATTTGTTAATACTTAATCTTAAACTTGGAGTACACAGAGAAAAGTCCTCTGCAGTAGAGTAGTTTGAGAAAGCAGTATGACATTAGTACATTCATATACTGACATAAACATATATATCTTTTAATTTTACGTCCTCCAACGGTGAATGAGATGGGTAACATGATCCTCAAATGTGTCTAGGGTCCAGGGAGCTTAGAGATACCCGACATTCGTCTTTACGGATAAGAGAAAACCCCGGAAAAACCTTATCCAGGTAGCCAAGCCTGACCGAGATCCGAACTCAGGTCCTCTTGAACGTGAGGCAGACACGCTGCCATCTACGCTACCGAGGCGGGCCTACAAAACAAACACACACACACACACAAATATATATATATATATATATATATATATATATATATATATATATATATATATATAACAGGAAATGTTCTGTTAAATGTGTTCCTGCCCGCTAGGAGATGTAACCGCTCACCCACTGTATACTGCTGTCCATAGATGGCCCTAGCAGTAATATTTGATGCAGTGATAGGGAATTGTAATTTGTATAAAATTATTATTATGCTTATAATTTTTGAAATTATTATTATAAAATATTATATTATTTGTATAAATTTGTACCTTTTACGGAATACTGTAACTGCAGCAACTGAGGTTATGTTTAGGCTTAACTTTGTCCTTAATTATTAAAAATAAATAGTTGCAGTAGTGTAAATTAACACAATAATTGACGTAAAAGTAGTTCAGTTTCAGAAAGGAAGTCCAATATAATGAATCTATATTTGCACTACTCGCCAATTAATTTCATTGTTTTAGTCCACTTACATCCAGAACATTCTAACATTTACGCATTTAAACAGCTAAACAATTAACCAATTAAACATTTATCTTATACATTTTGTAGGAAATTCCATCCGCTTGTAATGAACAAAATATATGAAGCTGTTAACATCCACACCATGTTCCGTGGCCAACTGGTACAGGAGATCCATGGCTTTTCTGCCCCTGTCAATGTTGCCGAGAAGTACTCGAATACACGAGCACTCAGCCACGGCACCTGGCGGATATCGTTGTTCGTGAAGCTCCGGACCCGGGCGTCGTTTACCAGTTTCCTGTTCTTGGGACAGCTGTGAGTGCCCATCCTGTAGCCCCGACGAGCATAGGAGACACAGTATGCCTCAGTGACGCAATCCACCGCGGAATAACCTTCTTTGCCACACTGTAGACAAAAACTTCCCCGAGGTGATCCAGAGCAAGAAGAAGCATGGTAACCAAATTCCTGAGAATGAAAACAGCGTGTATATGGACACGTCGCTGTATGTTACAGTAACACCAGCCAATACCAACATGTCCAAGGGTCATGAGCCTCCACGCTGCCTCGGCGCCGACGGCGACAGTTGCAATTTCTACGTCACACGAACTAGGGCCATAGAATTCAGCTGCACCTCTTGAAATTCTATTGCAAGGACCGGAGCAAGAGCTTCTTGTACCTCTGAAGAAGAAGTGATGCCGTCAATTACATGGATGTGGAACAACTGTGCATTGCACGTCGGACACCGTGCCACCGTGTATGGTACTTTGGCAGCAAAAGCTGATAGTGGGGACTCTACCTGTTCGCTTCCCTCTTTGAGGGTCACGAGCATCTCTCCGTTGCGGGTCTTGCGCATGTTGCTTACCTCAACTCCATGCTCGTCAACATTCACCAGTTGTTTGACCTCTTTCAAGAGGTCTGCGTATGACTTCTCTCTTGGTGATATAATAGCCCCGCATGTGCACGCACAGAAGGGGAAAGTTTGGGAGTTAGCGGTTATTGCTCACTTGCCCAAGACTTTGGTATTATTTGCAATTGAAGGTGATATTCAGTTGTTTCTGGCTGCCGTTTATAGTTATATATGCCTTAAAGAATTAGGGAAGTAGCGGTTATTGATAACTAGACCAAGATATTGGTATTGTTTGTAATTGCAGGAAATATTTACTTGTTTCTGTCTCCCTTTTAGATTTATATATGCATTAAAGAAATTTGGGATTTAGCGGTTATTGATCACCTGCCCAAAGCTTTGGTACTGTTTCAATTGCATCCGATATTCTCTTGTTTCTCACTACCGTTTATATTTATATATGCCTCAAAGAATTTGGGAAATAGCGGTTATTGATCACTTGCCAAAGACTTTGGTACTGTTTCCAATTGCACCCGATATTCACTTGTTTCTGACTAACGCTTCTACTTATAAATGCATAAAAGAATTTAGGAAATTGCAGTTGCTGATCACTTGCCCAAGACTTTGCTATTGTTTGCTATTGCGGCAGATATTCACCTGTTTCTGACTCCCTTTCATATTAATATATATGTCTTAAAGATTTTGGGGTTTATCGGTTATTCGTCACTTGCGCAAATCTTTGGTATTGTTTGCACTTCCAGGTGATATTCTCTTGTTTCTGACTGCCGCTTATATTTATATATGCCTTAAAGAATTTGGGAAATTGCAGCTATTGATCACTTGCCCAAAATTTTGGTATTGATTGTAATTGCAGCTTATATTCACTTGTTTCGGACTCCCGCTTATATTTATATATGCCTTAAAGATTTTGGGAAATAGTGGTTATTTCTCACTTGCCCAAAACTTTGCTATAGTTTGCATTTGAAGGTGATACTCAGTTGTTCCGGTTTAACGCCTATAATTATATAGGCCTTAAAGAATTTGGGAACTAGCGGTAAATGATAACATGCCAATGACTTTGGTATTGTTTGCACTTCCAGATGATATTCACCTGATTCTGGTTAACGTATAGATGTATATACGCCTTAACGGATTTAGGAAATAGCGATTATTAATAAGTTGCCTAAGACTTTAACATTGTTTGTAATTCCAGTCAAACCTTATTTGTTTCAGCACACCGCTTTTATTTGTATATGCCTTAAGGAATTTGGGAAATAGCGGTTATTGAACACTAGCCCAAGGATTTGGTATTGATTGTAATTGCAGTTAAATATGCACTTGTTTCTGGTTAACGCTTGTGTTTATATATGCCTTAAAGGATTTGGGAAATAGCAATTATCGATCATTTTCCCAAGACTTTGGTATTGATTGTAATTGCAGGTTATATTCATTTGTTTCTGACTACCGCTATTATTTATATATGCCATAAAGTATTTGGGAAATTGCATTATTGAGCACTAGCCCATGACTTCGGTATTGTTTGTGATTGCAGGTTATGTTCGTTTGTGTCTGACTACGCTTATATTTGTCTACGCCATAATAAATCTGGTAATTAGCGGTTATTCATAAGTTGCCCAAGACCTTGGTATTGTTTGTAATTCCAGCCGTACCTCACTTGTTTCAGAACACCGCTTAAATAATTTGGGAAATAGTTATTATTGGTCACATGGTCAAGATATTTTTGTAGTTCCAGCCGGTATTCCATTTTTTCAAAAAGCGCTTATATTTATATATGCCTTAAGAATTTAAGAAATCGCTGTTATTGATCACTAGCCCAAGACGCTGGTATTGTTTTTAATTCCAGGTGATACTCAGTTGTTTCTGACTACCGCTTATATTTATATATGCCTTAAAGTGTTTGGGAAATTGCGGTTATTGATCACTAGCCCAAGATTTTGGAATTGATTTAAATTGCAGGTGATATTCAATTGTTTCTGACTACCGCTTATATTTATATATGCCTTAAAGAATTTGGGAAATAGCGGTTATTGACCACTAGCCCAAGATTTTGGAATTGATTTAAATTGCAGGTGATATTCAATTGTTTCTGACCGCCGCTTATATTTATATGTACCATAAAGTGTTTGGGAAATTGCGTTTTTGATTTCTTGCCCAAGACTTTGGAATTGTTGGTAATTGCAGCCGTTAATCACTTGTTTATTGCTCCCCTTTATATTTAATTAAGCCTTAGAAATTTAGGATTCAGCGGTTATTGAATACTTGCCCTAGACTTTTGGACTGTTTTAATTGCATCCGATATTCTCTTGTTTCTAAGTACCGCTTATAATCACATATGCCTTCAAATATTTGGGAGACATAGGTTATTAGTCACTTGCCCAAGACTTTGGTATTGCTTGTAGTTGTTGGTGATATTCAGTTGCTTCTGGTTAACGTCTTTGTTTATATGTGGCTTAGAGAATTTGGGAATAAGCGGCTAATGATACAGGCTCAAGACTTTGGAAATGATTGTGTTTCAAGGAGGCATTCACTTGTTCTGACTACCGTTTATATTTATTTGTGCCTTAAAGGATTTGGGAAATAGCCGCTATTGATCACTGCCCAAGACTTTGTTATTGTTTGTAATTGCTAGAGATAGTCATTTCTTTCTGTCTAATGCCTATATTTATATATGCCTTAAAGAATCTGGGAATTAGCGGTAGTTGGAAACTTGCTCAAGACTTTGGTATTCTTTGTAATTCTAGCCGAACCTGTCTCGTTTTTGACACCGCTTATAGTTATATATGCCTCAAGGAATTTTGGAAATAGCAGTTATTCCTCACTAGCCCCAGACTTTGGAATTGATTGTAATTGCAGTTAAATATTAACTTTTTTTGAACACCGCTTATATTTTTATATGCCTTAAAGTGTTTGGGAAATTGCGGTTATTAATCAATTGCACAAAATTGTGGTACAGTTTGTAATTGCAGCTGATAATCAAATGTTTCTGGCACAGTTTTATATTTAAGTATGTCTAAAAGAATTTGGGATATAGCGGTCATTGGTCACTTGGGCAAGACTTTGGTAATGTTTGTAATTGTATCGGTTATTCACTTGTTTCTGACCACCGCTTATATTTAATATGCCTTAAAGAATTCGGGAAATAGCAGTTATTTTTCACATGCCCAAGACCTTGATATTGTTTGCAATTGCAGGTGATATTCAATTGTTTCTTGTTAACGCCTATATTTATATATGCCTTAGGGAATTTGGGAATTAGCTGTTAATAATCACTAGCCCAAGACTTTGGTATTGTTTGCAATTGAAGGTGATATTCAGTTCTTTCTGGTTAACGCCTATATTTATATATGCCTTAAGGAATCTAAAAATTAGCGGTTGTTGATAACGTGCTCAAGACCTTGATACCTCTAGCAATTGCAGCCGATATTCTCTCTTATCTTACTACCTCTTATATTTATATATGCCTTAAAGTGTTTGGGAAATTGCGGCTATTGAACACTTGCCCAAGACCTTGGTATTGTTTGTAATTTCATCCGATATTCTCCTGTGTCTGTCTACCACTCATATTTATATATGATTTAAGAATTTGGGAAATATCGGCTACCGATCACTATTCGAAGTTTTGGGTATTGTTTGTCCTTCCAGGAGATATTCACTTGTTATTGAATACCGCTTATATTTATATACCCTTAAAGAATTAGAGAAATAGCGGCTATTGATCCTATACTTTGGTACGGCTTGAGATTGCAGGTGATATTCACTTATTTCGGACTAACGCTTCTACTTATATATGCCTTAAAGAATTTGGGAAATTGCAGGTATTGAGTACTTGCGCATGACTTCGGTATTGTTTGTAACTGCAGGTGAAATTCATTTGTTTCCTACTACGCTTATATTTATATACACCTTAAAGAATTTGTCAATTAGCGGCTATTAATAGCTTGCCCAAGACTTTGGTATTGTTTGTATTTCCAGCAGCAACTCACTTGTTTCAGAGAACCGCTTATATTTATGTATGCCTTAAGGTATTTTTGAAATAGCTGTTATTCGTCATATGCTCAAGATGTATTTTGTAATTCCAGCTGGTAGTCTATGACTTCGGCAAGCGCTTATATTTTATATGCCTTAAAGAATATAAGAAATCGCTCTTATTGATCACTAGCCCAAGGCGTTGGTATTGTTTGTAATTCCAGGTGACACTCAGTTGTTTCTGCCTACCGCTTATATTTATATATGCCTCAAAGTGTTTGGGAAATTGCGGTTATTGATAACTTGCCCAACACTTTGGAATTTTTGTAATTGCAGCTGATATTCACTTGTTTCTGGCTTCCCTTTATATTTAAGTATGCCTTATAAATTTGGGATTTAGTGGTTATTGATCACTTGCGCAAGACTGTGGTACTGTTTGTAATTGCCGGTTATATTCTATTATTTCTGACTACCGCTTAGATTTATACATGCCTTAAAAATTTGGGAAATAGCGGATATTGATAACTAGCCCAAGATTATGTTATTCATTCTAATTGCAGGTGATATTCAATTGTTGCTGACTGACGCCAATATTTATGTATACCATAAATTGTTTGGGAAATTGCGGTTACTTATCACTTTCCCAAGACGTTGGTATTGTTTGTAATTGCTGCTATTAATCACTTGTTTCTGGCTCCCCTTTATATATAAATATGCCTTAAAAATTTGGGATTCAGCTGTTACTGGTCACTTGCCCAATACTTTGGGATTGTTTTAATTGCATCCGATATTCTTTTGTTTCCAAGCACCGCCTTAAAGCATGCCTTAAAGAATTTGGGAAATAAAGGTTATTAACCACTTGCCCAAGGCTTTGGTGTTGTTTGCAGTTGTTGGTGGTATTCATTTGTTTCTGTTTAACGTCTTTATTTATATCTGGCTTAAAGAATTTGGGAATTAGCGGTTAATGATAACATGCTCAAGACTTTGGTATTGATTGCACTTCAAGGAGATATTCACATGTTTCTGACCACCGCTTATATTCATAAATGCCTTAACGGATTTAGGAAATAGCCGCTATTATTCACTTGCCTAAGTCTTTGTTATTGTTTGTAGTTGCAGCAGATATTCATTTGTTTCTGTCCAATGCCTATAGTTATATATGCCTCAAAGAATCTGGGAAATAGTGGCTAACAATCACTAGCCCAAGACTTTGGTATTGATTGTGATTGCCGTTAAATATTCCCTTTTTTCTGAACACCGCTTTTATTTATACATGCCTTAAAGTGTTTTGGAAATTGCCGTTTTTAATCAACTGCCCAAAATTTTGGAATTCATTGTAATTTCAGCTGATATTCAGTTGTTACTGGCACACTTTTGTATTTAAGTATGCCTAAAGAAAATTGGGATCTAACGGTCATTGATCACTTGGGCATACCTTTGGTACTGTTTGTAAATGTTTCCGATATTCTCTTGTTTCAGACTACCGCTTATATTTATATCTGCCTTAAAGTGTTTGGGAAATAGCAGTTACTTTTCATTTGCCCAAAACTTTTTTATTGTTTACAATTGAAGTTGATATTCAGTTGTTTCTGGGTAACGTCCATATTTCTATATGCCCTAATGAATTTGGGAATTAGCGGTTAATGATAACGTGCTCAAGACATTGGTATTGTTTGTAATTAAAGGTGATATTCACTTGTGTCTGACTAACTGTATATTTATATATGCCTAAAGGAATATGGGAAATAGCGGTTATTGTTAACTGTCCGTAGACTTTGGTATTGTTTGTAATTCCATGTTATATCCAGGTGTTTCTGACCACATCTTGGATTTATGTATGCCTTAAAGAATATGGGAAATAGCGGTAATGGACCACTCGCCCAAGACTTTGGTATTGTTTGTAATTCCATGTTATATCCAGGTGTTTCTGACCACATCTTGGATTTATGTATGCCTTAAAGAATATGGGAAATAGCGGTAAAGGACCACTCGCCCAAGACTTTGGTATTGTTTGTAATTCAAGGTGAAATTCACTTGTTTCTGACTAATTGTATACTTATATATGCCTAAAGGAATATGGGAATTAGCGATTATTGATAATTCTCCCTAGACTTTGTTATTGTTTGCAATTCCATGTTATATCCAGGTGTTTCTGACCACATCTTGGATTTATGTATGCCTTAAAGAAAATGGGAAATAGCGGTAATGTATCACTTGGGCAAGACTTTGGTATTGTTTGTAATTCCATGTTATATCCAGGTGTTTCTGACCACATCTTGGATTTATGTATGCCTTAAAGAATATGGGAAATAGCGGTAATGTATCACTTGGGCAAGACTTTGGTATTGTTTGTAATTGAAAGTGATATTTAGTTGCTTCTGGTTAATGCCTATATTTATATATGCCTTAAGGAATTTGGTAATTAGCGGTTATTGACAACGGGTTCAAGAATTTGGCACTGTTTGCAATTGCAGCCGATATTCTCTTGTTTCTGACTACCTCTGATATTTATATATTCCTTAAAGAATTTGGAAAACTGCGGTTAATGATAACTTGCCCAAGACTTTGGAATTGTTTGTACTTCCGGCTATTTATTCAACTCTTTTGTACTGCTTGTAATTGCAGGTGATATTCACTTGTTTCTGACTAACGCTTCTACTTATATATATACCTTAGAGAGTTCGGGATACTGCAGTTACTGAGCACTTGCCCATGACTTCCGTATTGTTTGTAATTGCAGGTGATATTCATTTGCTTCTGACTACGCTTTTATTTATATACACTATAAAGAACTTGTCAATTAGGGGCTATTAAAAGCTTACCCGGGACTTCGGTATTGTTTGTAATTTCGGCTGAACCTCACTTGTTGCAGAACACCGCTTATGTTTATATATGCCTCAAAGAATTTAAAAAATCGCTATTTTTGATCACTTGCCCAAGACTTTGATATTGTTTGTAATTCCGGGTGATACTCAGTTGTTTCTGACTACCACTTATATTTATATATGCCTTAAAGTGTTTGGGAAATTGCGGTTATGGATCACTTGCCCCAGACTTTGGAATTGTTTGTAATTGCACCTGATATTCACTTGTGTCAGACTCCCTTTTATATTTTTATATGCCTTAAAGAATTTGGAAAACAGCTGCTATTGTTCACTTGCCCAACACTTTGGTATTGTTTGTAATTGCAGGTGATATTCAGTTCTTTCTGGCTACCGCTTATATTTATATATGCCTCAAAGAATCTGGGAAATAGCGGTTATCTGTCACTAGCCCAAGTCTTAGGTATTGATTGTAATTGCAGTTCAATATTCACTTTTTTCGCAACACCGCTTATATTTATATATGCCTTAAAGTGTTTTAGAAATTGCGGTTTTTATTCAGTTGCCCAAAATTTTGGAATTGTTTGTAATTGCAGGCTGATATTCACTTGTTTCTATCACACCTTTATATTCATATATGCCTTAAATATTTTGGAAACTTGCGGTTAGTAATATGTTTTTGAGAATTCTGCATCACACCTAATAAGATCCAGATTTCCCACCTTTGTTGATAAATGTATGGTGTAGAATACTCCTATGATTTAGAAGTCTCCTGTTTGATATTCCACGATTTTTTGCTGTTTGGGTCGGTGGCGTATTGCAGTTCCCCAGGATCTTTGTGTATGTGTGTGTGTGTGTGTGTGTGTGTGTGTATGTGTGTGTGTGTGTGTGTGTGTGTGTGTGTGTGTGTGTGTGTGGTTGGGTGTGTGATGTTTGGAATGTTGGGGGCGGCGGCGGGTGTTCGCGGGGATCTTCGATTGAGGGGTGTGTGTGTGCCTGAACTCTCATGTATGATAATATATTCTGGTTCGTATCTTCGATGGTAAAAACGCACATTCGATTTACAGTTAAGATGTGAGATGTTTGTGAGTCTTGAGGGATGGGTATTAAGAGTTGTGTTGTTGTGTGTACATCGTGGCTCCTGATGCATGAATATGGAGTCCCAGGGTTCGATACCCTGAAACTCTAATCCTCCGTACGATGTAGAGAGGATATGTGATAAAACAGTAACATAGTGTCCCTGATTCCACAGCTTTGATCATGATTCACACTCTCCATACATACCGCTCGCGCAGGAAGGAACAAGTTTCTACGATCACTTCACGTCGCATCGTCAAGATGAGTGGTACAACAACCCCTATTATTGAGAGCGATGCTAGATTCTAGGAGAATCTGCATGACTATGAAGATCTGCAAAAGCATTGGATTGAGCATAATAAGGAAACGTGTGATGGAAAGATACATCAAGTGATATGCAAGAATCCTACATACACATAATGATGCAATTACATCATATGCTCAATGTGCAATGAACTGCAATGTGTATCGTGGGTAAATAGAATTATAATTGTGTGTTAACATGGAAGTGTCGTTATGTGTTAGATAGCTAACAATAGATATGTATATTTCAGAAAATCTCAAAGTGATGACGTTGCATGCAAGTTCGAGCTGGATCAAGGTGAAGATGTGTGCGGTCCGTAGAAAGATCGTCCGTCTAAGGATGTTGCTACATCGACACCCGATGAGGAAGCTATAGAAAAGTGAGTATAAAATAATACCATATTTTTTATGTTAACAAGCATAGAAATAAGTTCGATGTTGAGACATAGCTCCTGTATGTCCACAGACCCTGTAAGAAAGCAGAGAAGAAGAAGAACTGCAAACCGAGGATCGTCAAAGCGAAGAAGACGTTCGATCAAGACAGTTTCATCCTAATGATGTTCGAGCTCTTCCCCCTCTTCGCAGAAGAAATTGCGAGTGATGGTAAATAGTGTGTGCATGAACGATAATGACATCTCCATTAGCACCGAGTATCGTGTGAACATTGGATTGTACAATTAACTCCCATCCCTTTACATCAAAGCTTCACATGGTGATACGTTTGTGTATATTACAAAGAGGATTGGGAGATAATAATAATAATAATAAATATGTGTGTGTTGGCTACGTATCTGAAAGATGGTAAACATCCTTGTGCACCGTACAATGAAATTGTAATTTATGCATTTAATATAATGTTATATATGAATAACATGAAAGAAATAAACTTTGTGAATACATGTTTAAATATGAGTAGTATAAATCTGAATAGTACTGCATTAAATGGACCTAAAAGACTAATTCCATATATTGAAATAAATTAATATCAACTATATGATATTCATAAATCGTTATGTTCATATGATCCAAGAAGCAGGAGTGCAAGGAGGAGGATATTGGAGATGTATGTGAAAGTTAATAAAAATATAATTTGAATATGTATTCTTTTATTACACTATATGATAGATTGTACAACATGAGTTAATGGTTTATAAGTGAATAATTTATCATGAATAATTAAACAGAGTAATAAAGTTTGTGGAGGAAAATTTGACGATGCTTGAACTCCCAATCTGACGTTCACTGCTCCCGTCACTGTATCCTCAGGTTGATGAGAGCAATCGATGACGAATAGCGGTGCATATTTTAGAAAGTCATTCCGATTCAAAAGAGGGAAATTCTCCTTTCCATAGTAGGATGATTGAAATTTGGAATATTGATCATACAGAGATGCAAATTTCGAATTGGCGAAATCCAAATTCATATCGTGATAGGGGTAAGATTCACTGTTGAGATAAAGTTTCAGATTGGTGATATTACAATTATCAAATAGAGAAGCATCCTTAGCGAGATGATTCAATCTATCCACTTGTGCACCGACTATGACGAAACGTGGTTTTCCAAGTTTAGTCGTGGTTGCAATGTTCCATGTGAACGCTTTAGTTTGAGGTACAGCAGGTTGATTGTGAAGGTCCAAGGTTCGAAATGCGACGTGTAGAGGTTTATCCGATTTGACGAGTTTAAGTTTATCAACTCGTTCACAATCTGAGAGTCGGAGTACAGGCATCCTCCATTCGAGTCCAGTGAGTTGAATGTTTCCAATTATACAATTATTAGAATCCTTAGATCTAATGAGAATAAGTTCAAACTTGCTATTAAATATGACTTCCTTGTGATCGTCCGCGAAACCCAGCAGCATCGATAGAGGAACGATAGCATTGGAGATACCATTCGATGTATTCACGATGTCTACCGCTCCTCCTGGATAGATCCAACCTGCATTCAGTAAACGATTCGATTCCAGTTCATTCAGGGATGCATAGTTACGTATCGTTGATGGAATACCCGGATTTCTGGTTCTGTCAATAGTAGTCCCATTCATATCTAGACGAATCTCATCGAATAGGAATGCCATAGCATTGTTACTCAATTTAGATATCGAGACGCTGCCATCGCGTTTAGTGAGAGTTCCTTCGATGTAGAGATAACTTCTACTAGGAAGCGTGTAGAAATCCTCAGCTTGACATGGAATTCTAATTTCATCGTTCACATCGAGAGCTGAAGTGTTGGACGGCAGGAATACGTGTTCTTCCTCGTTACTGATCTTATCATCAAAGGTTGGAATCCCGGTCACATCCAACACATCCATTATAGAACTTTGAATCCTAAACCGGTGAGAAATCTTCGATTAGACGATGTGATTAGGTTGCGGGTCGAAGATCGAGTAGAGCTAGTTCTCGAGTGATGTTTTTAATATAGCATCGTCTCTTAAAGCTTATGCCCATTACGACGTATGTGCAATCGTACAGTGATTGTTTCGTTCCTGAAATCTAACATATCTCGTTCTGGTCTACCACTCTAATGTCGAGATGATCAATGAAATTAGTATCGATGATTGCTAGATATATAGGACTCGATGGTTCCTGCGAGATGTGATAACCTGGAGGTACCGACGGGAAAAACGCATACAGAGAATGACCACTCTTACCATTGATGAAAGATCCTGTGGCAAGACTTCACGATCACAATGTTCCTAATAAAAATATGTAGATGACAGGATGCCAATTCATGAATCAAATGAAACTCTGTCATTTCGAATGAGAAGATTAAAGGAGATAGCAAATCCGATAGATGATACTGATGCAGTCACCATGAATTATGTTCATAACTTCTTTATACAGAAACAGAATGAATTGAAGCAGGTTAACTGAGTCAATAACAAACATTTCTGATACTATTTCAGAGAAACAGAATGAACTACAAAGAGTTTAACTAGCACGATTAGTAGTGCTAGCGCGACACTAACAACACATGTGGAAAAAGAAATGAAAGAAATAACAGCACGACAAACCGAACTTGATAATAAACTAATCAGTATAAATAACGATATTCATACCACGAAAGCACGAATGAGAAACGTTGTAAACGCTATGCTGCAACAATTGAAGGCTCAACTCATAATTTCATTGCAAACACGTCCGTTTCGAGGTCCCTCCGCTAAGGTATACGTTAACATTGGGACTGGAATACTATAAAGTTCCTGGAAATGGAACTGTACTTTCGTGCAGTATACTTTCCTCAGTACAACATACTCTAAACGGTACATTGTTTGCAATAAATGGTAGACTAGTTGAAAGATATCCTGCAATCGTTGAAACTGCAAATATGCTAACGTTTACGGCACATGCTGGACGTGCTAAAGATGGTCATATATTAAGTATAGAACTCATAGTTTCATATAAATTAGCAGTGGTCGATTAATTATGCATTCATTTCGATATGGATTCTTAAGCTATAAGACTTAAAGAATCCATCGCCCGTCATAGTAGGGCAATAAGAGTAAAGTTACGCTCGCTCAAGGGAATGAAATTCGAAACGCAAAGAATCATGTCTGAAGTTCTTCAACCTGTAACCGATCTATTGAAAGTAATAGCAGAAGCACATCAAGATGATGATGAAAAACAGACGACGTGACTGACAGCGCTAACGGAGCTGAAAAGTATCTACACAAGGTTCGAACTGCTAGTTCGAATGATATGGATACCACTTACGGCATACGATACGAAGAAGGTAAATTTAAATTAGGTAATAAAAGCGTTGTGTTTACATCTGATGGTATTCAGATAGGAGCAGTCACGTGCGAGCAAACTACCGGATTGTATGAATTATTATTTAAACGTTTACCTCGCAAATCATCGTATACCGAAGAGGATTTAGACGTGTATTCACATATATTACAGAATACTCAAGTTTACAAACATGGATATGCGCGAAATGGTCGTTTGAGATACAATCGAGGCTTCAAGTATCGTCATATCATTCGTGATCTTGTGAATGTTCGAACTGGATTCGGTTTACAATGGAAAGAATATATTGTGACTTTGTGGGTTCGTGGAATGAAAAGTCCAATTACACAAACTCAACAATGTTCTTTATTTCTACCGACTTGCAGTTTAACACTTGCCAATTACATAGAATTACGTGCTGCACACAATTACAATTCACCAGTTCGTCCGTTACAATTTCACTTGTACTCGCAATTACGTAAACTCCGATGCACGTACAGAGTCTTCTCGTCCTTACACTAGCACTGAACTCTTACGCTGATTGCCAAGAACTCTGACTGACTGTCTCTGTGAAACCCTTTTCATAGGAATGTCACTGTTTGTCTAGAAGTCTCTGGTTTCCCGCCGATCACCAAGAAAGTTCCGGAGGGCAGGAGAAGGGGAGAGAAGCGCCTAGGGACAAGTGACATTTCCCTAACCACCCCTCAGTTAGTGACAGAGACTAATGGGAGGCGTGGCTCGGCCGCCTCTGGTTTCCTCACAGCTGTTGTCCTCATGCCTACCGCTAATTGGGTGACACTGCTCCCTCCTCAAAGCTGGTCGTCCCGAACAGCACCATCGTAGCGGGCTAGGCGGTCCAGGTGTACCACCAGCATCTGCTCGGAGTCTCAGCCAGTAGTAGCGCTGCTGTAGTTTGTGAATCATTCGGTTCGCTCCAAGGTGTCCTCCTGAAGTACCGGCGTGCACTTCCTCCAGGACTTCCGGGACCTTACTCCGGGGAAGTACCAACTGTTCTCTCTGCGCCTTCCCATCGGGTGACTCCCATACCCGGAACAGCACGCCCTCTCTCGTCTTCAGCGAGTCCCATTGGGCCCAGTACGACTTGTAGGTGGCGCCCCTTGATGCGATGTCCTCCCAGGTTGGTCTTGTCCCTGCCTCCAGCTGCTCCCTCCTCAGGCCTGCGCTATCCCAGCCGTCCGCAGGCACTGCCACAACTACTCGGACTGCTGCGGCACGCTCCTTCTCTTCCACTCTTGTGCACTGGCCGCACTCTACTGGACAGGGTCTTCGGGACATGGCGTCTGCGTTACCGTGGCTGTTTCCTCTACGATGTTCCGAGGTGAAGTCGTACTCCTGCAGCCTCTGGACCCAACGTGCCGTCTGTCCTTCCAGGTTCTTAAAGCTCAATAGACAGGTTAGGGCGGAATGGTCAGTCCTCAGGCGGAATGTCTGACCGTACAGGTGCTTATGGAAGTGCTCCACGGACTTTAATTCCGCCAATAATTCTCATCGGGTGACGCAGTAGTTCTTCTCTGCCTTGGATAGCGTCTTGCTGTAGTAGGCTATCACCCGCTCATGGCCATCCTGGATTTGCGATAGGACACCTCCAATGCAATGGTCGCTAGCGTCGGTGTCCACAATGAAGGCGCCACCCGGTTGTGGGAAACCCAAAATTGGAGCACTGCACAGGGTCTCCTTTAGGTGCTGGAAAGCATTTTCGGCGTCCTCTATCCACACATAAGGCCGGTGTTCCTCCGTCAGGCGGGTGAGGGGTTTTGCGATGTTGTCGGCCTTTTCGTCTAAATCATTAAGGCGGTCGTCTACTTGACCCATCCGCTTGCCCAGATTCGTGACGTCATCCCTCACGCCGGCCAACCGTTCCTCAAACTTGGCGGCGAGGATCTCGTTCGCCTCCCTCATCTCCGTTGTCAGTTCGGCCATCTTTGCGGTCATTGTCGTGGCCAAGTTGTTGTTTGCCGTTTCCATCTTCGCTGTTAATTCGGCCTTCATTTCTTCCATCTTCCCGGTGATGTTTTCGTTGGCCGTCTTCATTTGTTTTAACTCTGCGGTGATGTCGTCGTTGGCCGTCTTCATTTCGGAGGTCAGTTCGGCCTTCATTTCCATCATCTTCTCCAAAATATTTTCCAATGCCGCGTCCATGGTTGTAATGTTCGGTGATGATGTTTTCCCGCTTCCTGACACCAGTGTGACTTTGTGGGTTCGTGGAATGGAAAGTCCAATTACACAAACTCAACAATGTTCTTTATTTCTACCGACTTACAGTTTAACACTTGCCAATTACACAGAATTACTGCTGCACACAATTACAATTCACCAGTTCGTCCGTTACAATTTCACTTGTACTCGCGATTACGTAAACTCCGATGCACATACACAGTCTTCTCGTCCTTACACTAGCACTGAACTCTTACGCTGATTGCCAAGAACTCTGACTGACTGACTGTCTCTGTGAAACCCTTTTCATAGGAATGTCACTGTTTTTCTAGAAGTCTCTGGTTTCCCGCCGATCACCACGAAAGTTCCGGAGGGCAGGAGAAGGGGAGAGAAGCGCCTAGGGACAAGTGACATTTCCCTAACCACCCCTCAGTTAGTGACAGAGACTAATGGGAGGCGTGGCTCGGCCGCCTCTGGTTTCCTCGCAGCTGTTGCCCTCATGCCTACCGCTAATTGGGTGACAATATGCCACAGAGAAAATTAGATTACGCTTATTGAAATGATCCTAATGAACTAATAAACAGATTAAGATTATTAGTTGCATCGAGGGATGCAGGTAATTTGAATCATTCATCCGAGATAGAAGAAATTATTACAGAACATAAAACATCAAGAATTGTAGAATGATAAAGCGTCGCATAGCAATTGAATTACATGCACCTGCCAGAAGACATTTTCTACGACGTAAGATCATTAGCAAAGGAATGAATGATTTAGTACAAATAGATTGATGGACATGTCTAATTATGCAAGAGAAAATAAAACTTATAAATATATTCTTCTTGCATGTAATTTCTATTCCAAGACGGCTTATGCACGAGCATTACATGATAAAAGTGGTATTAACGTTTCGACTGCCATGCAGGATATATTGAATGAAATGGAATCGTTTCCGAAGAACATTCAATCTGATAATGGAATACAGTTTTACAATAAACATTTCCGCGAACTAATGAATAGGAATAATATTAATCATTATAGTACATTCATTCAGGTTACGGCCGCAGCAGTTGAACATCTAATAAGAACAATTAAAATGAATCTGCATAAGGAATTTATTGTTCAAGGTTCATATCAATGGATAAACATATTACCCAGAATTATTCATACATACAACCATACTTACCACAGAACAATTCTAATGAAGCCTATAGATATTCGTGATAATTCACTTTTCCTCAGTGTGTATAAATATGATAAAAGGTTACGTGAGAAGCGGAAGTCTGGACCTTTTCGTGTTGCTGACTATGTGAGAATTTCTAAGCACAAAGGAATTATGGAGAAGGGTTATCTACCTAACTGGAGTGTTGAAGTCTATAGGATGCACACAGTGCAAAGGACACATCCATTGACATGCCTGATTGCTGATCTGGAAGGCAAATTAATTCAGGTTGCATTTTATGGTCATGAGCTACAGAGAACTGAATATCCAGACACATATTTGGTGGAACGGGTGATTAGACGACGTGGTGATAGGATTTTAGTGAAATGTTTGGGATTTCTTACCCATGAATGGATTAATGAGACTGATATTGTATGAATAAGAACACAACTCAATAAAGATGATACTTCTAAAGATGTTCTATTTATTCACCTTGAGTCCTTAAGAAATGACATATTTAACTTTATATATAAATTCATGATATTTAAAAAAAATATTAATTTTCACAAAATGGTGTGCTTTAAACACAACTCAATAAACGTAAACATGATAACAACCTTTTAATATTTGATAAGTAAATTTAATCTTCTTTTTATTCACCTTGATTCCTTAAGAAATAATATTTTTTAACTTTACATATGAATTCGTGATATTTAAACAAACATGATTTTCACAAAATGGTGTGCTTTAAACACAACTCAATAAAGAATAAAGTTTAAACCCATACATTTCATACATGATTATAGTTGTGAACAATAAAGATTAGTTCATCACAACTTTTAAAACATGACATTTTAATATGTGATTAGTAAATTCAATGTTCTTTTTGATCTCTTAAGAAATGTAATACATATAAATTCAAAAACATGATTATACTTGAACTAGTTTTCACAAAATGGTGTGCTTTAAACATCACTCAATAAAGAATATAGTATAAATCCATACATTTCATACGTGATAATAGTTGTGAACAATAAAGATTAGTTCATCATAACTTAAAACGTAAACATGATAGTAACATTTTAATATGTGATAATATTCTTTTTATTCACCTTGATTCCTTATGTAAAAAATAAAAAAATGAAATATTTTTTTTTTTGAAATAACATTTAAAATGTAATCATACATGAGAATTTGATTTTTCTCCACAATAAGTTTGTTTTAAACAAAACTGATACTCTTAAACTTTAAATCCATACATGATTATAGTTTTAAACAATTTTATTTCAAAACGTGAACAAGATTAGTAAATTCATTCATAATGTAACACTATTCGATAAAAGAATAATAGTGTGCTTTAAACACAAATCAATAATGTTTATTCCTAACGTGAAACATGAAAACATTATTCATCATCATAGTAATATGCTATCATCATGTGATTAATATTAAACTTTAAATCCATACATGATTATACCTTACATTTTAATCGAAAAACGAATATAAATTATTGTGATGAACAGTCATCGGAGTCCGTACACCTTTAAAGCGATATGAAGCATGCGAGTCTCGCAGTGTATAACTACTGACGTCAGTACGAGGACAACACGCAGGTATAGTCCGGTTCACAACGCGCAGCTCTAATTTCATTACAACTACTGCTCACCACGCAGATAGATCTGACTTCCAGGAAGTGCAAGTTTTTGGACACATTGTCCTAATAACATTACTGCACAACAATTATCGGACAATCTCCATTTTATAAATAAAAAGTTTTGGGTATTATTAACAACCATTAAACAGCTTTAGGAATGTAATTTCGAGCTGCCTAAAAGCACTCGAGAAGGTGTCTGCAAAAAGTAACAAATTAGAGAATGCACCATCTACCAAACATGCAAAAAATTAATTGACCAGTATTCAACACACAAATACTGGATTTTCTGTGCTGCGTAATATAATAAATAAACTAAGTCTCGGACAAACACATTAAAATTATTTGTACTTCTCATATGCACCATTAACGTCATGTGACGTTGAATGAACGTTCTCCCAATATTTTTATATTGCTTCAGTGAGAGATGCAGAAAATTCACATCGAATGTACATGGTTCTTCACTGTAATTCCTACATCGAAAGCAATAATGAAGATGGCATATTGTAACGTAGGTTACATTCTGTATCCGTACCGGACTGTACACACACAGCGCTTTGGTATACTTGTTGACACGGACGTTAATTGATGTCGTGCCTGACCTTGCGCGTACATTGGTGGCTAAGGTGTACGGGTTCCGATGTATGGTGATGAATTCCAAAGGAGAAGATTTAATTTAAAATATTTAACGCACAAAAGGTTTAAAATTATAATTGGATAGAATTCCAAACAATACGATAGACGAAGAAGTTCCAAATTACAAATAAAGTCACAAGGTAAAAGAACAGTATGTAGAGCAAGGAAAGGATGGTATGAGCAACTTGGAGACGAACCAGTTGAAGACCCAACCGTAAAACAGAATTTTTTTTTGACTTTTAGTGGTGAATTTTTTCAAAACAATTCTGGCTTAGCAATGGGTAATCCTCTTTCAGCTTTTCATGCTGATCTTTCATAATTTTTTTTTTTTTTTCGAAATGCAAGTCGCTAAAGCAAACCCTTTATTTTTTAAAGTTTGGTATAAATTTTAAAAACTAAAGGGAATGCTTTATTGACTTGCATTTCGAAAAAACTCATAATTGGTATACATCGTAGGAGAGGGGATTCCTCCCCTTCAGCTGCCCTGGTGCGGGCGCTGCGGACCCTAGCACTCGTGGTACCTCTGACGTTACTAGAGGAATCTCGGACCGAACATTCGAGCCCCTCACTGAATGGTAGTTGTTCGGATTGGGTTGATCTCCAGGGGGCAGTGGTTCCCGATACCCGTGGGAGATCGGGTACGTCTCAGGACGGGGTTGAGAGAAGCCATATATTCCTGCGTACTAGCCAGCATAGCTAGTAGAAGGTGTGCTAGATCACCAGGCGGCCCTACCGAGGACATATAGGTAGCCTTCCCCTTTTTGGGTTGGCGCGCGTAAGTCGCGTATCCGCTTCCATCCCGTCTTGAGTCCATAGGACTAGATAGGGGGGGGGCATGTTAGTCTCTAGGTCTTGCGCTATGGAAAGCCCCACGGAGGCAGCGGGCGGCTTGTTGGTACTGCTCGGTAACTCCCTGTTCATTAGAGGGGAGGTCAGTCTTCACTTTGTGTGGATTACCCTAGTAGATACCCTCGAGCTTATATATAGTTTGGTATAGAAATATTGATGATATTTTTGTAATTTTCCTGATAATCTCATAAACGATGGTCTAAAATTACTAAATTTTAAAGATAAACCTATAAAGTTTACAATAGAAACTGAAATTAATGGATTTCTTCCTTTTCTAGATCTAGAGTTAATAAGAAATAATAATAAATTAAACTTTTGTATTTATAGGAAGTCTACTCATATTGGTAATTACATAAAACATAAATGTTTTAACCCTTTTTCAAATAAATTTGCTGGTTGCATACTTTCATTTACATATTAATAAATATACCCCCGATTAAAGATGAATTTAATAAATAATGTAAACATATTATTAATACTGCTTTTATTAATAGTTTTAATAATGACTTTATAAATATTGAAAAATTGAAATATCAAAAAACTGTTACTGATGTCTCTAACCTTAGAAAAAAAGACGATTATAATTTTAAAAAAATTACTTGCTATCCTTGGGTTAATAAACATTTTCAAAAAACAATTTAAAGAGTTTGGTATTACTTAGATTCCTGAATATAAATATAGTATTTAAAATATATTGCATTTCTCTTAAAAAGATAAAATTCCTAATAATAAAATATCTGGTATTTATCAGTTTGATTGTTTTGATTGTGATAAAGTTTGTATTGGAAGGGCAAAACGTAATTTAGAAACCAGAAAGAAAGAACATTTTTGTAACATTAAGTATAAACAAACTGATAATTTGGCTGTAGCAGATCATTTTTGTTCATTTAACCATGAAATAAATCGAGAAGTTAAATTATTAAAACAATTAAATGGTCCGATAGGCTTAAAAGTTTGGGAAAAGATATTTATTTAAAAAAAAAAAAAAAAAAAAACATTGCGTAATGAAATTCGTTGTACTTCAGGTAATGTTCCAGTTTAAAAATGTTTCTTGCAATAAATTTAAATGTAGGGATATCAGTAAATGAGGATAAAGTAAACAATGTCCCAAATTTTTTATTACCCGACCAAGGCGAAAGCACTCCTGCATCGCGGAGCCACTAGTACGCGCTACGACTTGCCTGCCCTCCTGTACTGTCCGGTTCGACAACGGCAAAGATAACATCTAGTTATGTATATCGATACATAATCGATACATAATCGATGTAATCCATGGATTCATCGAGATATTATCTGCCAAAAAATTAGGCGTAAGAATTATATAAAGTACTTTAATTATCTGTACAGTTCCTTATTTATGAAACTTTTAAATATTTAGATTCAAAATTTGTGTTTGCATCAAGTATACATGCTTTATATATGTATTGAATTAGATCTACAATATTTTGTAAGTAATTATTTGTAACATATTATATAAATATCCACTAAGATTTGTGAGACTGACTTTCAGTTGTTCTTAAAACTTTTTTCCTTATTTTAACTTTTTAACACAAAATGTACACTCACTGTCAGTGTGTTCCCGACACCAACGGGGAATTGGGTACCTACGGCCAGACTACGGCCGCCCGGAAGGAGTAGAGGGTTGCCTCATAAATCCCGGGTACTAGCCTGCAGAGTTAGTAGAAGGTGTGCTAGATCACCAGGCGGCCCCACCGGGGTTTTCGGTAGTCTTCTCTGTGGGGTTAACGCACGTAAGTGGCGCATCCACTTGCATCCCGTCTTGACGCTGTGCTCAGCGGGGGGGGGGTGATTTTTTAAGGAATCGGGTACTGCCCTATGGGAAGCCCCCCGGAGTTATCCATCGCTCCCGGATTGAAGGAAACCAGGGTACTAGGACCTAAATTTCATAGAATAATTGGATTGAACCTCTGCACTTAAAAATACTTAATGATTATTAAAATGGATGGCAGATTGTTTGTGATGCACCTATCATAGTGCCACATACCCCATTTCCGCGACCATAACGAGAATCCCCCATAACAAGTGAATGTAGTTCCTTTTTTTAAAATTTATGTCCTCCAACGTTAAGTCATATCGGACGGTGAATGAAATGGATGAAATTATGCTCATATGAGTGCAAGGTCCATGGAACTTAAGAGTTACCAGTCATTCGTCTTGAAGGATAAGGGAAAACCCCGGAAAAACTTGAATGTAATTCACATGCTCGCATTGTATCTTAGTATTCCTTTGTGTAACGTTATTTGGTGACTGATATCAGTTTTGTTTATTTTGTGTGTGAGTGTGAAACGTGTTATAAATTCATTTTATTCAATGCAAGAGCAACGGCAAGTTTAACAAATAAATAATGAACACGGTTAATAAACTTTTGGAAACTCCCTTTTCAAGACGAGCATTAAAAGAAAGGGTTAGTATAAAAAATATTAGGGCTACCAATACCGGACTAAAAATTGAGCAAAAAGTGAAAGGAAGTAGAAATTGTTTTGATACCATTAAGAAACATGGGCGCATAGACTTCACTTTTCGAAACTAGGTGAGTTGCATGGACTTTTTTCCCCCTGCAGCACGAGTTTATTTTTCGGCACGAGCCGCCACTGCTCCTTCTAACCTTAGTTTTATTTCCTTTGCATTCCACAAGTCGAATACAGAACGGCACGCTAGTATACGTAAACCAGACTGTACAGTGACGTATTGGTATCGTCAGCGCGTTAGTTCGCCTGCTTTCCACTTCTGTAGCAGCACACTCGCCTTAGCCGGGTA
This sequence comes from Mantis religiosa, assembly GCA_030765055.1. Classification (NCBI taxonomy): domain Eukaryota; kingdom Metazoa; phylum Arthropoda; class Insecta; order Mantodea; family Mantidae; genus Mantis; species Mantis religiosa. The sequence goes on from CM060950.1 coordinate 228,180,488, forward strand.
ATACAGAAACAGTTGTGAGAGAACTGTTATAAAATTTAGAGGCGTTTTATTTAAAAATAATATTGTCAACGACAATGAAGCAGATGTAGTTTCTAAGAGAGCCTCTTGGAAGCCAAAAAGCATAACTAAGAATTTGACCTGTCTAAATTTGAACGTTTTAGAAAACTTTTAAAATGTTTCACAAGCCATAAAATGTATATAGGGGATGTGAATGAAGGTCGGTTTTTATTGAGTGAAACGTGAAAGATGCTGAAAATGCAGTTTTAAAATAATTTATGATTAGAAATGATTATAATGACAAAAGTATTGCAAGAATTGTCATTCATTGGTATTGTGAAGCTAAAATAATAAGCAAATGTGAAAATGTTTACATTTTATAATAATTTAAGACTCCGACTCCATAAAAAAATGCCACATCCATAATTGGCATGTGCCAAACTCACCTTATCTAAACTTAAATTTTGGTTTACAACCGATTTTTAAGAAAGCATATATATATATGAGAATCTGCTAGGCCCGCCTCGGTAACGTGGTGGTAGCGAGTCTGCCTCACGTTCAAGAGGTCCCGAGTTTGAATCTCGGTCAGCGTGAGTTACCTAAATAATGTTTTTCCGGGGTTTTCCCCTATCCTTTAAGACGAATGTCGGATAACTCTAAGCTCCATGGATCCTGGGCTCATTTGAGCATCATTTCACCCATTCCATTCATTGTCCGATATGACTGAACGTTGAAAGACGTAAAATTAAAAAATAGTAATAAAAAAAGAATATGCTAAAGTATTTTGGCATTGAAATAATTTTAAAATGTTCAGCCAGTTAGCAAATAATGGTTGTTCTGAAAACTCTCTGTAAGATAGGCAAGTTTTGTACACTTGATGGCCTCAAGTGTAGTCATACATGCTCAGATTATTTTCTAGAAATCTTTCATAGTACCCTACTTAATTCACATTGTCAATTTCTGTTCATTGAAGCGTTGTCATGCTAAAGGGGCTAAGCAACAAAATGTAACTTCTAAGTTATTAAAACAAAACTTTATTCAAGGAACTTCGAAAATAAGATGCACGATCCGCACACTGACACTTGCTCATTGTGCTTAGGAAAACAACATATCAAATGGCATGTTTAAAAAATAACAAAATAAGTATTGACCTTTCTAAAGAGATGGGCACTGAAATGCTAAACGGGCTAAATCCACCAAACATAATTTGTATATTTATTTACCTATAGTGATCATTTCACTGTTCAGACTTATCACAATTCATTGTTAAACTGTTTGAGCACTTCAGAGAATTATTCCATCATATTTTGTAGGTCTCTTTGCTCCTCTGAAGACAATCGTTTTGCCTCAGTGACCTCTCTCAATGTTACCATTTTGAAATCTTCACTTCGCCATCCTTTTTTCAACACTTTTATCGTTCACCATGGCTCTATGTCACCACATATTTGTTTTACCATAGTAACCTCAGGTGTGGTCATTATAATCCATGAGGCAGAACTTATATTAGCCTCTGTTGTATTAAGGGGATAAAACACCGAAATGGGCTAAAATATGGGAAAATATAATCTTTTTGTTTTTACGCTAATAAAATACTTTGAACCATATAATATCATAATCCAACTAAATGTATGAGTTTCAAGAATTTAAATACCTTCACATGACAATTTAAGTGCCCGTGCGCACCTGCATGTCAGCCGTTGGATTCACAGAATTCTGCCATTTGAGTTTGATTGGATGCACTAGATACATTTGAAATTAGCAGGCAAAGTTTGTGGTTGAATTTTCGGTGTTGGTATGATGGTTATTTCTTACAATATGTGGCACCATGGAAACAAAACACTGGCTGCAAACGCAAATGGTAATGATTATTATTTTGTTTTTGTGCGAGAGTCTAAATTGTTCGTGATGTTCTTGTGTTTCACCTTAAACTACATACTGTTTATATACAACTGATTAGCTTTAGTCTACCATTTAACATTTATAAAGACATTTTATACATCAAAACGTGTATATAACTATTATATAGCTTATAGGCAACACATTATTTGAAACAACTGACCTTTTGTTGACAGTGCACATAGTTAGGATAATGAATAGGCTAAACGATACATGGGAAGACACACCTAAACATAACAGGACAATGGGAACATACTTGAGGCCTGATGTGATAACAAAACTAATGCCTCTGTACCAAAGGCTGGCATCAGATGAAATCCTAATAAGATGTACATTGGGTAAGACACAAAATGCAAATGAAGGTTTACATAACATGATATGGCGTAATTGCCCAAAAAGAAATATTTGTTTCAAAGAGGAGACTTCAGGTTGCTGTGACATAAAAAATCGTTGAGTTCACTTTTGGTTGTTCTGCCTCACTCAAGCTGCAGTCAGATATAATGGACACAGGTTTCACCAGCATCTCTAAAAATTAGCCAAGGGAAAGACCAAGTACGCTTTCTTCACTCAGAAATTTCTGTGAAAGTAACTTCTAAAACATCCAGAAGGAAATTGAAATTGAAGAACACTGCAGCACAAGAGAGAAGGAAGAGCAGGAGGGTAAAGCTTATCTCTCTGGAGGGTTTTAGTCTGCTTCAAGGCATGTAGCTGAGAAGGAAAATGTTTTGGATTTTAAAATTTGATTTACTCAGTTATGGTTTTTTCAACATTTTTTGTCATTCAAAATGTTCCACGCGATGGAGTTTTGATTCAGTTCATCTAAAATTTTCCAAACAGGTTCTTAGAAAGCAAACAAAGGTTTCTGTCATATGAATTTTAAATATTCATTATATTTTTAAAGTTATTGATATAAAAGTCAGTGGTTTCATCATTTTTTGGCTCTTTTGTTTGCTCCTACCTAATTTTTTTCCCTCTCGAATAAAAGCAGTATAAGAAATTCATATGATAGATCTTTTCTTCATAACCATCTAAACCTGTTTAGAAATAGAAAAATTAAAATTTTTAAAAGGTTCATCACGTGGAACGGTTTGACTTTTGCCCAAATTTTGAAATTCACAAATTAATTACTCAAAAACTATTGAAGACAAACATGAAATGTTGTATTCTGTGTCCGCTAAGCATCAGTGCTAAGTGGTAAAAGTTTCAGCAAGATTGGTTGAAAATTGCTGGTTTTGGGGTTTCGGGTGCTGCATCCCCCTAATAATCCTAACAGATGCTTCCTCAAAGTTAATAAAATAGCTGTCTTTGATCTCAAAAACTGTAAATGGTTGCTTTTTGCGAGCTGTTCTAATGCTGTTAATCACATCATCGGGATCAGAATGCTTTCTGCTCTTTTTTCATAACGGCAAAATCACGACCACAAGCTAAAAAGCTTTGGGCGGAAACTGAATATTTGTGTTCTATAGATTCATAGGCACCACAGCCAATCAGTAACATATAGAGAAAAATCAGGATCTGATTTCTTTGAGCGCTCCATATGATGACTCCAACCCCAGCACATAACACCTTCAGCATGAACAAGTCATGGGAGTTGCCTCTCGTGCCATCTATTGGCCTTTGTAGCACCTTCATTAGCCACTATTTGGATAAACCCCTCTTAGTATATAGAAGCGCGTTTCGCATACCACCTAATGAAAAAAAGCACAACATTTGCAAAACTGGCGCTTAGCCCGTTTAGTAGGACAACGCTTCAAATGTGCACCACAGTGAAATCAAAAACGTTAAATTGTCTTCTCTCTCCTGCATGTCTTCCAGTTTGATTGTCAAACCTCAAGTGGTGAACTTACTGAGTGAAACTACGTTCATTCATTTCCACTGCACTATAGTGCACTTACGAAGTTGGTCTGAAAAGTCTCCGACCTCAACATGAAAATGGCAGTACTCGTAAATAAGAGCTAGTGAATTTCGTTAACTTATCTTTTGACAGTTACTCACTAAAGTTTCAGCCATTTTGGACACTCATTTGTTATATAACAGTCGTTTGAGTGAGTTGATGTGAGTGCTTTTATGAAAATGGACAAAATCGAGTATCGACCTGTCATTAAATATTTGTTTTTGAAAGGCAATATACCTATGCAAATCTGAGATGAGTTGGATTCTGTGTATGAGGACTCTGTACCATCACTTACCACAGCGAAAGTTTGGGCAGCTGAATTTAAACGTGGCCGTAAAGAGCATGGGAGACGATGAAAGTTCGGGACGTCCAAAAATTGCAACTACTAAGGCAAACATTGCCGAAATCCAACAAATGGTGCTAAACGACCGCCAAATTAAAGTGAGAGAAATACCAGAGACTATGAACATGTCAAAAGAACGTGTTTGTCATATATTAAATCAACATTTAGACATGAGAATGCTGTCAGTGCGTTGGGGGTCGCGTTTGCTCTCGTTAGACCAAAACCTTGTTCTAATGAACATTTCCAACCTACTGTTGGCGCAGTTTAGGCGCAATAAATCAGAGTTTTTGTGCCGATTAATCACTGTAGATGCAACTTAGATATACCACTACACGCCCGAATCAAATACAGTCCAAATAGTGAACTGCAAAGGGGGAAGCGGCTCCAAAAAAAGCAAAGGCTGGTTTTTCTTTTTTGGCTGGGAAAGTAAAGTTTTGGGATAGTTATGGAGTTCCTTTAATCGATTATCTTCAAAAAAGAAAAAAACATGACAGGAACATAATATGTATCATTACTTGACAAGCTAAAGGAAGAACTTGTGGGAAAACGGCCTCATTTGAGGAAAAAGAAAATCCTGTTTCATAAAGACAACGCACCGTCTCACACCTCAGCGGTTGCAATGGAGAAATTCCACGAATTGCGGATTGAACTGCTTGACCATCCGCCTTACTCACTAGATATAGCCCCAAGCGACTTCCTTTTGTTCCCTCATCTGAAAATTGCGCTCGAAGGACAGAGATTTTCGTCAAATGAAGAGACAATCACCTTCGTGAACAATCATTTTGCAGAGAAAAACGCCGAGTACTATTCGGATGGTTACAGAAATGAGAGCATCTCTGGGAGTAGTGTGTATAGTTACAAGGAGTGTATGTTGAAAAATTAAAAAAAATTAAAAACTTTTCGGACCACGTATGTATATACATATTTGTCTTTCTATGAACTTTACAAGTTTGTATTCCAATTGAATAAAACTACAAATAAACACCATCAATAGCCAGTAGGAGACTGGCAATAAAACAAATATCTGGAAGAGAGGAAGAAGTATCTTCAAGTGGTTTGGATGTAACAGCTGCAGATTTGTGACATTCTACTCTCTGGTATGTACGTATAAGGGATAGAGAAAAATGGACCTAAGGATGTATGGGAGTTTCGTCTCCCAAAGTTATTTCACATCTAGCAGTGATTAGAGAAATAGATACTGTAACTGTGCGAAAACAAAAATAACATAAAGTATCCAAGAACTTCCCTCAACCAATCAGAATTCTGGGTTCACACTTTGACATTTTCTTTCCTCCCATATGCTTACAATAAGATCGTTTGTGGTTGAGGCGAAAATATCTTGCAAGATGATGAGAGAAACTGCTTGACAGAATAAAACTTAAGTTGAAGGTGCTGAAAGGCAAGTGTCACCACCTCCCAGTGACTGATGTGTCAGTGAATGTAAAGAGGATTCTCTCCGAGAGTAATAACAAGGGAGATTTGTAGTCAAGGAGACTGCACTCAATACCAACTTTAATTTCTCATTAGACAAAAAAGAAGGAACATGCCAAACAAATTACATGAACGTTGCTAGGAGTCCAAAGAAAAAAGAAAAATACTGGAGACTGCGCTTTCTGCCTTTGATACGGGATTAACGAGGAACGTTTGTTTCTCTCCCTCTCTCTCCCTCTCTCTCTCCCTCTCTCTCAGAGTTTGCGATGGATTATGTAGAAATTTGGGACGGAAACACAATAAAGGTCTACAGCAATTAGTGAAATGAGACCTAACAAAGCTAATTAAGAGACTGGGACTAGCTCTGCTTAACGAGATACAAAGTGTCGTGGTTTGTACACAAATTGAAAATCAAGCAGTTTGACTGCTGCTATTACACATCAGTAGGGTATTAGAGAGTGTTCCAGCGCAGACCCAAATGAGCAAGATGGCGGCCATGCGCAATTTGTATGTTTAGTGGATTTAGACTAGGGTTTTAGAGAGTGTTCCAGCGCAGACCCAAATAAGCAAGATGGCGGCCATGCGCAATTTGTATGTTTAGTTGATTTAGACAGTGTTTAGGTAGGCAGTCAATCCTCTTAATTTGCTGTAACTTATAATGCTGTGTCCTGAGGTATGATCTGGCGCTCTAGGGCTAAGGGCTGCAGGGCTTCTTACGTAAAGTCTGTTGGTCTGGAGCTTGAAAGCTGTGGGATTTAGAGGTTAGGTCTTGAGGTATGATCTGGGGCTCTAGGGTTAAGGGTTGCAGGTTTTTTGAAAAGGTAGGGCTGCAGGTATGGGAGGTTTATAGCTGTAGGATTTAATGGTTAGCTCTTGTGGTATGATCTGAGGATCTAGGATTAAGAGTTTTCACAGGTGAAGTCTGTTGGTTTGGAGGAGTCGTCTGTTGGTCTGGATGGTTTAGAGCTGTAGGATATAAGGCTATGTCCTGAGGTATGATCTGGGACTCTAGGGTTAAGGGTTGCTGGTTTTTTGAACAGGTGGGGCTGCAGGAATGGGAGGTTTATAGCTGTAGTATTTAATGGTTAGCTCTTGTGGTATGATCTCGGAGCTGTAGGATTAAGAGCTATAGGTTTCATAGCTAAATGTTGTTGGTCTAGAGGATAAAGACCGTAGGGTCTTTTATCTATGTTTTATGGGCTGAGGTATGGTCTTATAGTTTTGAAGTTAAGTTTGCTAGTCCAGCGATTAAAGGCGGTTAATCTTGAGGTAAGTCCTACATTTATGCCTTACTATGTCATCCTATTATAAACTAACCTAGCCTCATATACTCCTTCATTTCTACCTTCTTTCATCATTCTTTATTGTAACCTAGCTGTGTTTTGTTAGTGGCTTCCTTTTTTGCATTTGTTAACCTAATTTTTCTCTTACCTTAATTTCCTATATTCTACCACTTTAACCTAACCTAATATATCCCTAATTTTTACTTTCTTGGTCATTGTTCAACCTAGTTGATTCTGGTATTAACATCCATTCTCTTTTCTTAAGCTACCCATTTTTACCTCCTTAACGTATCCTAAGCATTTTTCTCTTCTCTTCTATCTAACCCATATCTCTTAAGCCCAACTATTTTGTCTCATGCTAACTAGTTGTATGTGTGATGCAAATTTTTCAGGCATATCGATGTTATAGCTATCTTTGTCACTGCAAGAGATATATATGCTGATTACAGATCTTTATACAGTAAATTTAGCCATTTGTGTATCTACTTCACTTTTCCTAAAAATTGAGGTTCTTTTTTTGCTAGGGTTTCTTGTTTTTCGTACCTTCTCTATGCTTTCAGGAACTCTATTCCACCTTGTTATGTTTTGAGGTCTTATGCTTATATCTTAAGCCTTTTGACTAAGTCTTTTGATCTGAAAGGCTATGTATATTGGTTATGTTCCTCATATCTTTTGGCCACATGGCTAGCTTTTGAGGCATGATCTTAGGGCCTGGGGTTTAAAGGATGTAGGTCTCGTAGCTTAAGCTCGCAGGTATGAAGGTTAAAGGCTGTAGGTTTAGTGGTTAGGTCGTATGGATTCACGGTTAGATCTCTCGGTCTAGAGTTTAAGGCTGTAGGATCTGGAGGTTACGTATTGAGGTGTGGTCTGAGGGCTCTAGGGTTGAGTTGTAAGCTTCGTAGCTAAAGGTTGCAGGTCATGAGGTTAAATGCTGTAGGATCCTGAGGTTAAGTATAGAGGTATAATCTCGGAGTTCTAGGATTAAGAGCTATAGGATTTATAGCTAAAAGTTTGCCAGCTAGAGATACCTTTGTTACTGCTAGAGGTATATTTGCAATGGTCTAGGCGTACAGTTTTTTCATACGTTTTTCATGCAGATTGATGTCTTCATGCCCTTGTGCCCTTTTCTAGCTTTTACCCCCTCTGCATCGTGTTGTAATAAGTCGTAACGCTAAATCAATGTTCTAATGCTATTTTCAAGCTTTTTTTCAGATGTTATGAGATTTATGCGCGTTTCAAGGATTTTTTAGACCAAGTTCAGTTACTAAAATCATTTTATAACCAATTAAAAGGTTTTTTCAAGGATATTTCAGATTAAGAGATAGTAGTTATTTTTCAATTTACCTTTTTTAACATTAACTAAAGTGCGTTCAGTTAGCTTATGTGGTGAGGCAGACACCCCTCGTCTGTTTCTCTGGACTTGGGATCAGCATCAGAATTTGTTTTCTGAACGGTAGACTTAACGCCCTCCTCTGCTCTTATTATTTAGCGCTTTTCGTGCTTATATGTCAGCTACGCTCCAGTGTTTGTTGTTTCTCTGAATGAAAATTGTTTTTTTTCTGCTCTACGCTTCATTCTTTCATTCGCCGTTCAAAATATGGTAATGTCCATGGGCATATATGGATACTCCATCTGCAATTACTCTCTTGTCATCGTGTGGAGATAGGGATATTTTGTTAACTTCCACTGACGCTACATTATGTTGATGGGACATAATTAGGTTCATTGGCGTTCTTATGATTTCTCTGCTTTTAAGGCAGTCCACATAGTTCTCAGGGTAATGTACTGTTTAATGACACTATGTTTTATGCCTTTTATCTTCTTGATTATGCCTCCATCGATGTCGAGTGCATACATCTTCGGTCTCAGTCCAACAAAACGACGAATGATTTTTCCATTGGGTTCCTCTTTAAATTTTCCCAACACGTTCTTGTTTTTTGTAGAATGGCATATGTGGTCGCTAGGATAATCAGCAGTACCCAGATGTTCCAGAAAACGTAACTTATCCCGGTATATATCTCCGGTAGTCACACTGTAGATGAAAGGGTCAGTATCCATGTACATGAGCTTGAGATTTTCAAGCCCGTAATACGGCATTAGCACATCATAATGATACCAATACATCAAGGTCTTCGAGATATCCAGCACGCACATCCCAATGTATATAGGCTTGTTGAAGATCTTCTAAGCTAAACAGTGATCGAGTATGATTAACTACGCTAGGTACCACCATATAAATTTGATGTCGCTGCTCTAAGCCCATTGGTTACAGAGATATTCAGATTAACTAATACAGGACCCGAACCAGCGCCCCTTGAGCTATACAAATTGCCAGCATATGATTAACTATGAGAAGCACAACCATATAAAGGTTATTTCACTTCTCTAGACCCACTGGGTACAGAGATATTTAAATTATACGATTCAGGTCTCGAACTAAGGATTACAGGTATACAGTGTAAACTCTGCCTCCTGTAAACCCTGAAAGCTGTGTTAGACACTATACCTGAACAGAAGTGTAGCAGATGTGAAAAGATTTTCCTGAAAAACTGCAATCAAAAGAGACATGAGCTGGTACGTGGCCAGTTTTACGAATGTTAACATTGTGGTAATGTTTATGATACTGAAAATCGCAGAGATACTCATCAAGAACGAAGCCAGAGAATAAGTGCAACTAAGAAAGTCAAGTTCGAGCCTACCAAACATAAATTGCTGTTAATGGTTCCTGATGAAGACGATGTCGTAGAATATGAAGTAGCTTTCCAGGATCGACTGAAATCATATTTCATCCTGTGCTCTACATGCCAAGAGCTGAATACATATCTCCAGGAATCAAAACAGCGGATAATTCAAGCCGTTCAGGAGCGCCTGAGGATCCATAAAAGTGTGAAAATTAACCTCATGACTAAATGTCAATTTGTGAATGCCGTTGGTGATACTACTGATAAAGTATTTAAAATACCAAATCAAGCTATATTTTTAGAAAGTGACTGGGACGCCATCTTGGATAGGAAATTCAAGAAACTTTGTACTGAAATGGAGGAAAGTCAACTTAAAGGAAGCAGCTGGGCTTTATTAGCTGTTGATGGTGTGCGTGTTAGAATCAACAAGAATAATGGACTAAGAGGAAGCAGTTACGTCCCTCTACCGGCTATTGTTGTAGCTAAAGGAGCCTGTATAAATCCGCAGAACTATGATGATGAGAAATGTTTTATGTACGCCGTACTTGCCAAGTTCATTCACAAGGATTCTCAACGTGTTAGCAAGTATAAGGATCTTCAAGAAAGATATGACCTTACCTGCTTCTCATTTCCTACGAGCTTGAGTGATATCCCGAAATTTGAACGAAAAAATTACATATCTATAAATGTTTTCGGTTTGGATGAAAAGAATCAAGTGTTTCCTATGAAAGTTGTCAAAGAAGAACAGGCTGCGAAGTTTATGGAGTATTTAACTTCTATTGCAAAGAAGATGAATAGTATATACAAAACTGATGCTCCATTAACACTAACAGATGAGCAGCAAAAATCTTTCGAATGCTCTACAGAATGTTACCTATGTGGTAAATAATTTACCGGAGAGAACTGGAAGGTACGAGATCATGACCATATAACCAGTGAATACCGAGGAAGTCTACATAATAAGTGTAATATAGCCTGTAAAATACCTAATTATATTCCTGCCTTCATGCATACCCTGAGTGGATATGACTCCCATTTTATTGTTAAGGAGTTAGGATGTACTAGCGAGAGAGTAGAAGTTATTCCTAGCTCAGAGGAAAGTTATATATAATTTTCCAAGTATGTTGGTGACATTGAACTCCGCTTTGTGGATACCTATCGCTTTCTTAGTACCAGCTTGGATAAACTACCAAAAAATCTAACATTATATCCTGAAACCCAGAAGTACTTTGGAGCAGAGAAGATCGAATTGATGATGCGTAAAGGCGTGTTTCCCTATGACTACGTTACACCATGGCATGTTTGAGTGAAAAAGAACTTCCACCGAGAGAAGCATTCTACAGTAAGTTAAACAAAGAAGCAATTAGTGATGCAGAGTATCAGCATGCAAAAACCGTATGGAGTCACTTCAACATCGGAACACTAGGCGACTACAGTGACCTCTTTTTAACTTCGGATGTCCTTCTAATTGCATATGTGTTTGAGACATTCAGAGAGCAGACCTTGAAAACCTATAAAGTTGATCCTGCACATTATTATACATCACCCGGACTTACGTGGGATGCAATGCTGTTGTACACAGGAATTGAACTGGAATTACTACAGGATTATTACCAGCTACTCATGGTTGAAGCTGGTATAAGAGGCGGATTATGCCATGTTTCTCATTGGTATGTAGAAGCGAACAATCACTACATGAAGGAGTATGACTCAAGTTAGCCCTCACAATATATAACGTACGAGGATTCAAATAACCAATATGACTGGGCGATGGGGCGGGCTCTTGCTTACGGGGGTTTTAAGTGGGTATCTCCTGAAGATATCAACCTAGATATACTACGAGAAGATGACCCTCTCGGATACATTTTAGAAGTGGACCTTCAATATCCTAAAGAACGCCATGACCTGCACAATGATTTACCGTTCCTACCTGAGTGTATTAAGCCCCCGGATTCTTCTACAAAGAAACTAATTCCTCACCTTGGATGACGAACTAGGTATGTGGTGCATTACATGACCTTGAAGCAGGCCCCTAGTCATGGATTACAACTCACTAAAATCCATCGGGTTCTACACTTTCAAGTCATGTTGGTTAAAGCCTTATGTGGAATTCAATAACCGGCTACGACAAGGATAGAGAAATGATTTCGAAAAGTATCTTTACAAACTTTTTAACAATGCCATGTTTGGCAAAACTATGGAAAACATCAGAAACCGAGTGAATATACGACTTGTCACCGTTTGGAAGACATTGGAAAAAACTGGTTGCTAAGCCTACATTTATTGATAGAACTATATATGGACCTAATCTGGCGGCACTACACATGGCGTCGCGGGAGGTAGTCTTCAACAAGCCTATATACATTGGGATGTGTGTGCTGGATATCTCGAAGACCTTGATGTATTGGTATCATTATGATGTGCTAATGCCGTATTACGGGCTTGAAAATCTCAAGCTCATGTACATGGATACTGACCCTTTCATCTACCGCGTGACTACCGGAGATATATACCAGGATAAGTTACGCTTTTGGAACATCTGGGGTACTGCTGATTATCCTAGCGACCACATATGCCATTCTACAAAAAACAAGAACGTGTTGGGAAAATTCAAAGAGGAAGCCAATGGAAAAATCATTCGTCGTTTTGTTGGACTGAGGCCGAAGATGTATGCACTCGACATCGATGGAGCCATAATCAAGAAAATAAAAGGCATAAAACATAGTGCCATTAAACAGTACATCACCTTTGAGAACTATGTGGACTTTCTTAAAAGCAGAGAAACCATAAGAACGCCAATGAACCTAATTATCCCCCATCAACATAATGTTGCGTCAGTGGAAGTGAACAAAATATCCCTATCTCCACATGATGACAAGAGAGTAATTGCAGATGATGAAGTATCCATATATGCCAAGGACATTACCATATTTTGAACGGCGAATGAAAGAAGGAAGCGTAGAGCAGAAAAAACATTCGGAGAAACAACAAACACTGGAACGTAGCTGACATCTCAGCACGAAAAGCGCTAAATAATAAGAGCAGAGGAGGGCGTTAAGTCTGCCGTTCAGAAAACAAATTCTGACGCTTGTCCCAAGTCAAGAGAAACAGACGAGGGGTGTCTGCCTCACCACATATCTAACTGAACGCACTTTAGTTAATGTTAAAATAGGTAAATTGAAAAAGTAACTACTACCTCTTAACCTGAAATGTCCTTGAAAAACCTTTTAATTAGTTATAAAATGATTTAAGTAACTGAACTTGGTTTAGAAAATTCTTGAAACGCGCAATAACCTGATAACATCAGAAAAAGCTTCAAAATACCATTAATACATTGATTTAGCGTTACGACTTATTACAAGAAGATGCAGAGGGGGTAAAAGCTTGAAAAAGGCACAAGGGCATGAAGACATCAATCTGCATGAGAAAACGTATGAAAAAACTGTACGCCTAGGCCATTGCAAATATACCTCTAACAGTAACAAAGATATCTCTAGCTGGCAAACTTTTAGCTAAAATACCTATAGCTTTTAGTCCTAGAGCTCCGAGATCATACCTCAAAACCTAACCTCCGGATCCTACAGCTTTCACCGCATGACCTGCAACCTTTAGCTATGAAGCTTACAACTCAACCCTAGAGCCCTCAGACCATACCTCAATACGTAACCTCCGGATCCTACAGCCTCAAACTCTAGACCGAGAGGTCTAACCTTGAATCCATACGACCTCTACACTAAATCTACAGCCTTTAACCTTCAGACCTGAGAGCTTAAGCTCTGAGACCTAAATCCTTTAAACCCCAGGCCCTAGGATCATGCCTCAAGATCTAACCATGTGACCAAAAGAGATGAGGAAAATAACCAATATACATAGCCTTTCATATCAAAACACTTAGTCAAAAAGCCTAAGATATAAGCATAAGATCTCAAAACATAACAAGGTGGAATATAGTTCCTGAAAGCATAGAGAAGGCACGAAAAACAAGAAACCGTAGCAACAAAAGAACCTCAATTTTTAGGAAAAGAGAAGTAGATACACAAATGGCTAAATTTACTGTATATAGGTCTGCAATCAGCATATATATCTCTTGCAGTGACAAAGATAGCTATAACATCGATATGCCTCAAAAATTTGCATCACACATAAAAGTAGTTAGCATGAGACAAAATAGTTGAGCTTAAAAGATATGGGTTAGATAGAGGAGAAAATAAACATGCTTGGGATAGGTTAAGGAGGTCAAAAAGGGTAGCTTAAGAAAAGAGAATGGATGTTAATACTAGAATCAACTAGGTTGAACAATGGCCAAGAAGGTAAAAACTAGGGATATATTAGGTTACGTTAAAGTGGTAGAATAGAGGAACTTAAGGAAAGAGAAAAATTAGAAAAACAGATGCAACAAAGGAAGCCACTAACAAAACACAGCTAGGTTACAATAAAGAATGATGAAAGAAGGTAGAAATGAAGGAGTATGTTAGGTTAGGTTAGTATATAATAGGATGACATAGTGAGGCATAAATGAAGGACTTGCCTCAAGTTTAACCGCCTTTAATCGCTGGACTAACAAACTTAACTTCAACATTATAAGACCATACCTCAGCCCATAAAACATAGATAAAAGACCCTACGGTCTTTATCCTCTAGACCAACAACGTTTAGCTGTGAAGCCTATAGCTCTTAATCCTACAGCTCCGAGATCATACCACAAGAGCTAACCATTAGATCCTACAGCTATAAACCTCCCATACCTGCAGCCCTACCTGTTCAAAAAGCCTGCAAAGCTTAACCCTATAGTCCCAGATCATACCTCAGGACCTAGCCTCTAAATCCTACAGCTCTAAACCATCCAGACCAACAGATTTCACCTCCATACCAACAGACTTCACCTGTGAAAACTCTTAACCCTAGAGCCTCAGATCATACTACAACAGCTAACAATTAAATCCTGCAGCTATTAAACTCCCATACCTGCAACCCTACATGATAAAGCCTGCAACCCTTTACCCTAGAGCCCCAGATCATACCTTAAGACCTAACCTCTAAGTCCTATAGCTATTAACCTCCCAGACCAGCAGACTTCACTTGTGAAAACTCTTAACTCTAGAGCCTAAGATCATGCCACAAGAGGTAACCATTAAATCCTATAGCTATTAACCTCCCATACCAGCAGCCCTAGCTGTTAAAACCTGCAACCCTTAACCATAGAGCCCCAGATCATACCTCAAGACCTAACCTCTAAATCCCACAGCTTTCAAGCTCCAGACCAACAGACTTTACCTAAGAAACACTGTAGCCCTTAGCCCCAGAGCACCAGATCATACCTCAGGACACAGCATTATAAGTTACAGCAAATTAAGAGGATTGACTGCCTAACTAAACACTGTATAAATGCACTAAACATACAGATTGCGCATGGCCGCCATCTTGCTCATTTGGCTCTGCGCTGGAACACTCTCTAATACCCTATTCACATCATATTTCCTTAACCTTATTTCTATTTTATCAAACATTGTATTACCTCCAAAAAGTTAGGTTTATTAATTTTTGGGGAATACTCATTAGTGAAATGCATCTAGTCAATGTAGCATGTCTATATTTTAAATTATATGCCTAATACACCATTTTGATCCTGAGAGCAAACAGCAAAGCTCAGTATTGAAATCTCCTTCATCTCCAACCCCTAAAGAAGCAAAAGTGGTTGCTTCTGCTGGGAAATTTATGGTCATCTCATTCCTTGATGTTCATTGAATGGTTTATCAGCAAGTTTTGCCTGCACACACATCAGTAGCTGGACAATACTACACCGTTGCCGTGAAAACTTTGCAAGTCCATATTGGGTGCAAGATACCACATTTCCTTGAAGCAGGCTGGGTGCTGCACCACGATAATGCGCGGCCACATATTGCCAATGTTGTTGCTGAATATGTTGCAACAATCAACTTGAAGTGCATCACTCAGCCTTCCAATAGTCCGGATTTAGCCACATGTGACCATTTTCTATTCCCTAACTTGAAGAAACGCCTTCGTGGGAGGCATTATCCATCATCACAAGCAGTGGTGAAGGCTGCGAAGGCGATTTGGAAGGATCATTCATAAATTGTTTCCAGCATAAACTGGTAGAAACGCTGGGACCAGTGCATCGCATTCTGGAGAGAAAATTTTGAGAAGGAAAATCAGAATTATGAAGGTGAGTCAAAGTACGTTGTCAGAAAAATTGTGATCATTCTTTATTGTACAGCCCTCGTACTTTAAAATTTAATAAATGGTGAGAGCTTTACTTTTCAAATAAACAGACATAATCCTGGTAAAACTGGTAGCGAAGATCGTATACGCTGGCACGGACATACAGGAGTGCTTATCACGACCCATCCTGCTGTACTGCACTCTTCACATTATGTCTGAGGGGTCCACCTGGAAGACGCAGCGGTCCAGCGGTACAACTTCCCCCGGGGGGCTGTGTTTCCATGAATCTGTCATTTACGTCGTATATGAAAAGACTTCTTTGGTAATTCATAAGCACTGGGCGGAAATTTATTTCCTCATTTTACTGCATGTTCGTAAAATTGTTCATTCGTTTAGAAAGTCTAAGCTACAGAGACCATCATCTTCTGGTATTTTGTCAGTGAATATTATTTTTAAGTTCAATGAAGGAATGAACTGCTGTATTTCCTTAAGTGGAGCATAGGGACTGCTGAAACAGGCAACCTCGAGGCCCGTAGGCAACGGGATGAGCATCAAAGTTTCCCTGCTCAGAGAGATCCAGGGATGGGATTGGGATTGGAATCCCATTATGGAGGGGATTCGGTACATAGGCCACATGCCGGGCCCATTGTTTCTATGTCCCCAAATGTCCCCAGGGAGGAAGGATGAGGCGAAGGAGACAAAGGGTGGCCGACCTAAGGAGCCACGACAATACAGAGGGCAGGGTCCCTACAATTTAATTGAATGGAGACCTCCCCCAACAGGCCAGGACAACTAACTCGCTCCCCTTCAGCGGGATGCTAACGAGCCCAGCAGCCGAGCCCTTATGACCCCAGGTAGGCGCTCCGAGCCCCAAAGGTCCCTGGCTGGTGGTCACGAAATAGTTCCAGCAGAGCCGCGGTGATCGGAAACAGACCTACCGGAGGACAAAGTAGTATTACTCGGAGCATAACATCTTGCCATGCACCGCCGAGACACCCGCTGACACTTCAACGCTAAAAGAGACCACCAGATAAGAGATGATGTGAGATGATAATTGAGATGACATGTAGGGACAGGAAATTCGGAGCATGTAATTAACTTCCCAGCATTTGCTGGGAAAACCCCTAGAAAAATCCATGGGAAAGGTAGGTGAACCACGGGAATCGAACCCAGGGCTGCCGAATGCGGTTCTCACACGAAACCATCTGAGCCATCCCGCGTGGTGATTCCGGGATAAGTGGTCAGGTGAATGTCGGCAGTGAAAGTACGAGAGAGATGAGGTGAGATCAAAGATTATTTTTTTTTTAAATTTACGTCCTCCAACGTTAAATCTTATCTGACGATGAACGGAATGGATGAAATGATGCTCAAATGAGCACGGGTTCCATGGAGCTTAGATTTATACGACATTCATCTTACAGGATAAGGGAAACCCCGAAAAAACTTTATCCAGGTAACTCACACTAACCGAGATTCGGACTCGAAACCTCTTGAACGTGAGGTATGAAATGAAATGTGTAGTGTTTAACGCCCACTTTTACTACATACGGCACCACAGGCGATGACACTGAGGATACATGAGATGAAGATGGAGCACCGGTGGAATGAGATGTTGGGGGAAACCGGAGGTTCCGGAGAAAACCCGCCCCTGCACCGTGTTGTCCACCACAATTCTCACTTTGCGGTCGCTTGGGATCGAACCCGGGCCTTCTTGGAGAGAACGGGAGGTAGACATGCTACCACCACGCTACCAAGCCGGGCTGGGAAGATGATGATGGACTAATCGGAGGAATGTGGTGGAAACCGGAGGACCCAGAGAAAACCAGCCCCAGCGCCACCGCAAAGCTCACTTTTGCGGAATCGAACTCGAGATCAAACCTGTGATCGAACCCGGAACGCCTTGGTAACAGCCAAGCGTCAAACCACTCAGCCACGGCGCGGCCCAGTTTTGAACATTTTCTTTTGCATAAATTAAAGCCATATGCGCATTTAGTGTGATTATTTGTTCACCTATATAACTAATATATTGAAATATGAATTCCAGTGGTGTTTGATGTGGAAAATATTTGGTTGAATGCTAAATCATGTCTACCTTCTATGTACATGGTAAACAAAGTAAAACTGTACGTTTAGAGATAGTTCTGTGTGAGTGTGTACGCGCGTGCGTGTGCATGCGTGTGAACAGCGTTACGCAATGACTTAAAGCTAGATAAACACAAGAAAATAAACAGTTTGGAGATGAGGGATGAAAGAGAAAAAGAATAAAAAGTGGAGTAAATAAGAGTGTAAAGCTGGAGCGCATAAAACTGATGAAAGTGAAAACGCTCTTACGTGGTTAATTGTAAAGACTTTCAAACAAAATAAAACTGGTTGAAGTGTAAGTTTATAATGTGATAAATTAAGAAAATGTGGAGTTGAAAGAGAATCATTTTATAAAGCACTTTTAGAAAAGCATATATTTTAAACACATTTCTATTCCAATAGGTAAAGAAACTTGACCACAAGGTTCAAGTGGGTTCGTAGAATTAAAGGCTAGTTTGCAGAAATTCAAACTGCTCTTTATTTCAACTTAAAAGACCTTTTGTAGAACCTTTCCAGGCTCTAAAATTGACGTGTCATAAAAATATGCAATCTCCAAGTTCTCTCGTTGCTTCAAACGA
Organism: Mantis religiosa; assembly: GCA_030765055.1. NCBI lineage: Eukaryota > Metazoa > Arthropoda > Insecta > Mantodea > Mantidae > Mantis > Mantis religiosa. The sequence continues at coordinate 228,198,853 of CM060950.1, forward strand.
ACAAAAGAATTAACTATCAAATCACTACACATGCAAACACACGATTACCAGTTCTTGACTCACCCCCGAGCCATGTGTTATGAGCGAGAACAGGTCGTCCGGGTGCTACCCGGCGGTGGACAGAGCGCCAGAGTATCTATCCGCTGAGCGGATTTACCCGTGGGGTCTTATAGACTTTCTCAGTTCTCAAGCTTTTATGTTTTTGTAAGATGATCGTCTTAGTGCTTCTGCTAGTGCTTCTGCTTGCGGGATAAGCGTCAAGAAATTAGGCGAGTGCCCGACACCGCCACGCTAGGAGTTGCCTGCTTGCAGGCTCCGTCCATGATGGCGGGGCCAGGAGCGAGAGATCGGGTGGTGAATGGGGGAACATTTAGATTCTAGTCGTGTTCTTGTCACACGGGACGGACTCGACTGGCAGAGGTCAGCGGACAAGTCAAATCCAGAACCAGTATGGCCGGGACAGACGGAGTTTGGCAGTAAAGGGATGAGAGACTGAACTCACCACCCAAGGGCAACCTTAGGGAGGCGATAGTTCTTTGTCCTTCTTGGGGCACGGTGGTCATATTGACCCAGCGTGAGGGGGTGTGATTCTGGCATACAATGTGCGCGAACGTTCACGCACAACGTCCTCAGCTTAAGGTATGCCAGAATTCGAGTGTAGGATGTGAGATGGAAACATACTTTCTGTATCGTAGATCATCCTGAGTACCCTGTACTGCACGGCTTGCAGTCTGCGGATTGTGGTCGACTCACCCCTCCCCCCCCCCGAGTCAAGAGCCAAGAGCAGGTGCAGGTCGCCAGGGTTCTCCCGGGCTGAGGGTTACACTCCACGATACCTATCCGCTCTGCGGATTTACCCGTGCGGTATGATAGATAAATGTATGTGCGCAAGCTTGCGTGTCGTTTAGTAAGACGGCGCAGTTGGCCTATACTGATGCTTCTGTTGCCGGGATATTCCCCCTTTGGGGGAGGGGACAGTGCCCGTTTCACCTTGCTTTGTGCAGTCGCTAGCAATCCGTCAAGCAGAGGGGGAAACAGTAGCGAGAGACCAGCTGGGAATTGATTTTGTGTTGAATAAGACCAGGTCGTGCGCGCGCCCCGGGGCACGACTGCAGCTGTTAACCTTCCAGCCGCGGCCAAGGGGCGCGGTAACCTGGCGGTGATTGGTAGGGGCAGGAGGAGAGGCAGACTCTACCACAAGGGCATCCTTGGGTAGGTGGTACCTCCACCGTCTCCTGGGGAGACGGTGGTCGTATTGACCAAGTGAATTCACTAGCTGGTTAGGGTGAGGAGTGATCTTAGCATACAAGGTGCGTGTTCGTTCACGCACTGCGTCTACGACGTATGGTATGCCAGACTGGTTGTGCAGGAAGTGAGATGGGAACCTGAGGTCGGTTCCGTAGATCATCCTTAAGGCTCTGTTCTGCACGGCTTGCAGCCTGCGGAGGGTGGTATGAGCCACCGAACCTCAGACCTCGTATCCATACAGCATCAGAGGCGGGACGATCGCACGGTACGTCCGCAGTTTGAGGCGGATGGGCATGGTGGATCGAAAGATGGGGTAGAGTTGCCTGAGTGCAGCGTGGCCGAGGCTGGCCTTTGCCCTGACATGCGGAGTGAATCTGGCTACCCGGGCTCTTTTATACCTCCACTCGTTATTCTAGAACTCACTGGATCGCTCGAAAGCTGCCGAAGTTTCACGATGCAGCGAGGGAAAGAGAGAATTATCCAGACACCTCTCTGTATCCTTCTCTCTCGCCATGCGTTTAGCGCTACGCGCGCGTGAGCGTGGCTGGGACACTTGCGATATCTTGCGTCCCATCGGAAAACCATGCTTCGCGACATATGGAAATGATATCCTAATAATTTATAAATACGTAAGATTCAATTACAATATATTTATTTTTATGAACATAGCAGGCTTGTAAGCCCAATTACAATGTTCATCATACACAGGTGTTTACATATAATACGAGGTTTGTTTTTTAAGTCAGTACCGTTTTGCGATTCCGCCGCCGTAGCTCTATGGTCGGCATTCCGCGCATGCGCGCTGGTTACCTACATCTCTTGTCTACGCACTGACGCCATTACAGTCTGATTCTTCATTGTATACGTTAGTTACTGAGTGTTTAAGATGCCACCGACAATCGTGAGTCCCGCCGATTGTGAAGTACGGGCTATTATACGATTTCTTAGTACTAAAGGCGTAAAACCCATCGATATTCATCGTGAGATCTGTGAAGTTTACGGACAAAACATTATGAGTGATGGAATGGTAAGGAAATGGATAAGAGCATTTAAAGATGGCCCCACAAATGTGCATGAAAATGAACGGAGTGGCCGTCCTTCGGTCGTTACTGAAGATTTGGTGCAGAAAGTGGACGAAGAGTCGCCCAGCAACTACAGTTTGTTCCTACATTTGAAGAAACATCCGGGCGGTCAGCGTATACTAGACGATAACGAAGTCAAAGCAGTTGTGATACAGTGGTAACAAGTCAGGCGGAAGAACTGAATGAGGAGGGTATTCAAAAACTGGTGCCGCGTTATGACAAGTGCCTCAATATTCACGGAGATTATGCAGAAAAGTAGATTAAGGTACAGGCTTTCATGTAAAAATAAAATTATTGCGATATCTATGCACTTCTTTTTTAAATTCCAAAACGGTACTGACTTAAAAAGCATCCCTCGGTGTATACATACTCAAATAAAACACAAGAAAGACAGAAATGAACACAAAGTAATACAGAAAGGGAAATATAGGGAATAGAAACAATAAATAAAAAGAAAAAGGAGAAAACAAGTGAAGGTGTCATGCTAAGTAATTATTTAACTATTCCTAATTACAGTAACGATACTACTATTGCCAATTTTTTTTTGTAATTTAATGATCTGCGAATATGTAATTAGAGGTTATAGCATTTTTGAATTGAGTTTCAGACATGTTGAAAATATCTACATCCAAACGATGAAGTAGATTATATAAATACATAATTCTGTGTAATGGTATTTGCTTTCAAAGTGAACAAAAACCTCCTGAATCTGCTTATTTTATTGTGTACATAAAATAACATATTTGTTGTAATATTAATATCATAAATAATCGAATGTAACACCTTGTACAGATGATACTGAAATTAAAGCATTGCACTAAGTAAAGAATCGTAATGGATTTCAAAGAAATTGTGTATCTTTGTTACAACACGTGTAGGGGCAGGTGATTCTTTTTTTGTGATTTATGTCCTCCAAAGTTAAGTCATATCGGACGGTGAATGAATTGGATGAAATGATGCTCAAATGAGTCCAGGGTCCATGGAGGTTAGAGCTACCTGACATTCATCTTAAAGAATAAGGGAAACCCCGGAAAATACCTTATCCAGGTAACTCAACCTGACCGAGATTCGAACTAGGGACCTCTTGAACGTGAGGCAGACATGCTACCATCTACGCTACCGAGGTGGGCACAGGTGATTTAGTCGTGTAACAAAATACACGGGAGAAACAGAATTGTCAGTGGGTAGCACTTGACTTCGTTTGAATATGTATTCTTCGGTCCCTTAATAATGACATGGCCGAGACTAATAATCACAATGGACAAAATAGTCTAAAATAAGTTTTGGGTGAATAAAGAGGTCTTCTAGAGGTGAAGGTGACACAACCATGCAGCTCTGCCCAGTGAGGACAGACAGTCCGCGGCAGGAGGCCGATTAAGACGGTCATCTACTTCTGTCTTGAGTGAAGGCAGACGCGAAGCAATGAGAAAAGCTACCTGTCGGTTCATACGTAACGAATTAAGTATTATCGAGTAATAAGTATTCTACATACGGTAACTCTAAACAGTGATATTGGTAACCTTTGGACGGCAACTAGATTGATGTTGTGATGAAAAAGTAGCAGTCGTTAAACCAGTTTGAAACGGGCATTTCACTGGCATTAGAACTATCCTTACTCATACATATCCACGCATACCCTGAGAGTAACATTGTGCTCTACCCTGAGCTACCCATCCTTCTTATTTATATCAAACTGTTGCTCCAACGGGGAACTCTTTGTTACCCTCTTCTTCGCTGCACAGAAATACTAACCCCGCAATGTCTCTTCTAAATTTGTTTTAAATTTACATATTTACAAAAGGGTTTCATAATGTGTGTAAGTAGGGTAATATCCAATTCTTTTAAATAGTATTTACTTTAGAAATTTTGATTGTACGTGTTCTATTGCGGTAGCATGCATTATCATCTTAGGATTCCAAATAATGAACACATATTCAAGATTTTGTCTCACAAATGAGTCATAAATTGGAAATAATGTTTTCTTTAAATGAATAGGAATTTTGAATAATAAAGCCTAGGTATTTTTGCGATTTTGATACGATTAAGTCAAACATTATTTAATTAAGTCAAACATTTAAACATTATATAAGAGTACCTTTTCAATGGACCTGCGGCGTGGCGTTGTGCTGTGGTTCCCCGAAAATGAATGCAACGGGATAGAACAGAGTCCTCGAGGTGTGTATTTTAGGTCTGGGGAATAGCACTGGAGCACACTCAGCATAGTGTGGAAATTGACGAGCTACGAATCCTGGCGTAGGAAACAAACTTCCCGGCTGGGGGGTGACGAGTTGCACTTCCTCCCTGCATCTTTGGATGCTCGCCCACATCTGCCTGTTATAGACGTGCGGCCGGCAGTCGTGTTGGCGCGCTCTTGCTTGCTAGCGGCTAGTCACGTCATGGGTTATATTAGGATACCGTATTGTGAATTTGCGGGTTCGTGAAATTAAAAGTCTAATTGCACACACTCAAAATGTTCTTTATTTCCTGCGAATTACAGTTGGAACACTTGCCCATTACACAGAAATACGGAGCAAACACAAATAAAATTCACCAGTTCGTCTGTCACAGGTCCACTCGGCACTCGCAATTACGCACAGCTCCTGCGATGCACGTACACAGTCTTCCGGTCCGTTCACTCACACGGCGCTCCTCACGGCTGCTCGCCAAGAACTGAGCCGACTCGCCAACTATAGGTCTTATATAGGGATGATCGCCGTTACTGGAAGGTTCGCGGTACGCACAATTATCCCGAGGTTTCGAGACGTCTGGTGGGAGGGGAAAGAGACGGTACAGGGCTCGCGCCGTTCTCCTAATCATCCCTTCAGGTAGTGACACGAGACAAATGGGTAGGCGTGGTTTGAATGCTTCCCGTCTGGCCCTACTACCGGCCGGTTCTATCGTCAGTTCCGACGTTCGGGTGACATTATAAATAATATAGCAATAATAATTATATTTTGGAAAGTTAAGAATAGGTATTTTAGACATTTTATTGATAGATTACGTAGAATTTTTTCTATCAGTTTTTAATATTACGGAATTGTTAACCTATGCGAAATTGGTATCATGTTTGTGTAAACTACTGACTTCCGGTAGAAACAGTAGAAAACATATTTGCTTTTAAAAATTAGTTTAGATAATCTTACGTAATCATACAAGTTTATGTGTGCCACCCGATAATGGCAACCTACCATTTTACAATCATAAAAGGCTTGACAGTTGTGAGGTTTGCTTTCAGCTACAATTCATGTAAAATCTGCTGTAAAAATTCGCCGACTTCGACAAGTGTGTTTGGGGATATCGTCAGGTCACTAAAATTCCTGTACACATTTCGATGACAAAATAGGAACATTATGCAGTTAACTGGAGATTGAACCTTACGTATTTATTAATTATTAGGAAATCATTTCCCCGACTGTTCTGTTCACTCGCGCAGAGGAGAGAACCGCCGCTAATGGCCCCATTTATTGAGATAGAAGTCTTTCGGTTTTCCAAACACGGACTGATTATAATATTGGTGATTATGATGTAAATGATGGCGATGACTATGACGACGACAATGATAATCCCATGGTTTGCCCAAAGAAGAAGGGGAATCTATGAAACTATGCATGAGACAGTAAAAAAATTAGAAAACTGAAATAGTTGGTGGGCTGACATATTTGATTTCATTACAACGCCTGGGTATCTACCAGAGCAGTCCACAAAAGTGAAGACCGAACCCCCTCTGATACCCAGGAAGTTACCGAGCTGTCCCCGAAGGGGCCCGGCGCCTCCGTGGGGCTTTCCATAGGGCAAGAACTAGAAACTAACAAGCCTCCCCCCATCTAGTCCGAAAACACAAGACAGGTGGAAGTAGATACGCCACTTACGTGCGCCAACCCCAGAGGGGAAGGCTACTGATATCGCGGGGCCGCCTGGTGAAGTAGCACACCTTCTACTTGCTATGCAGTCTTGTACGCGGGGATATCTAGCTTACCTCAACCCCGTCCGGAGACGTACCCGATCTCCCACGAAATCGGGAACCACTGCCCCGTCGATTCCAACCCAATCCGAACAACTCCCCTACGGGAGTGGCTCGGCAGTTCGGCCCAAGGTCCCTCTAGTAGCGTCAGAGGTACCACGAGTGCTGTGGATCCGCAGCGCTTGCACCATGGCAGCTGAAGGGCACGGATCCCCTCCCCTATGAGATATGCAAAGATAGGAGGAATTATGGAAAAAATAGGAATGGCAGATATATGGAGATTAGAGGAAAGGAATGCAAGCCATGTGGGTAAATTTGTAAAATGCAGAATAGAAGATATAGAAAGACAGGAAATATGGGGAAGCCTAGAAAATACGAAATCTTTACAATTTTACAAATAAAAAGAAATTGGGGAAGAGAAGCATATGTAGATTACTGCAATAGGCAAAGGAGAGAAGGGTTAGCATGGATGAGAACAGGAGAAATTATTCTAAGAGGGATAAGAAGTAGGTAAACGGAAATTTGTGAATTCTGTGGGGAAAACAAAGCATAGATCACTATGTAACAAAGTGCGAGGATGTTGCAATGCGAAGAAAAAATGTTTGGGAAGAAAAAAGGGAGAAAGTAGAGAGGAAGATAGGAGCTATAAAAATGTTAATAGGAAGGGAGAAAAAGATACTAAGAAGTATTGTTGAGTTCTTGCAGAATGTAAAAGAAAAATGGTCCAGAAATGTAAAGAATATAAGAAAGGAAAATGAGAGGGAAAATGGGATTAATTAAGTAACAAAGAGTCATGTAGGTGAAGAGCTACCTGACAGAGCAGAAGAACAGCGTGTCATGTAAGCCAAGGTGGCACCAAGGTAAAGACAAATAAATGTAACCAAAAGTTGTAAATTGTAAAATTCTAGAATATGCACAGTAAATAATGTAATCTAAGTATGATAATAATGATGATGATGATGATAAGATGAAAAATGAAAATGAAATGTGTAGTGTTTAACGCCCGCTTTTACTACATAAGGCACCGCAGGCGGTGACACTGATGATACATGAGATGAAGATGGAGCACCGGTGGAATGACATGGCGGGGGAAACCGGAGGTCCCGGAGAAAACCGGCCCCAGCGCCATGTTGTGCACCACAAATCTGACATTGCGGTCGCCTGGGATCGAACCCGGGCCACCTTGGTGAGAGCCAAGTGGTCTAACCACTGAGCCACGGCACGGTCACAGATGATAAGATGAAGAAGAAAAAGAAGAAGAGGAGGAGGTATGAGAGGAATAAGATGAATAATAATAAGGTATGTAAAATAAAGATACGTACTACAACAGAAATATATAACTGTTCTTCTTTTAAGATGTATGTAAGTGCTTTGCAAGGACCTGAATGAACCTTTGAGAGTAACCGTTGCAATATTATCATTAAAATACACTTTGAGATAAATCGTTCGCAGAAACGGGTGAAATAGCCATCGGAGGTTTCTTTTATCGGCAACAGAAGCATTAACAACAGAGCCATCTAGTGTGCTTAGGTCATATCAGCTGGTGCAAAGCAGTGAACTGTTTATGCCCACAATAGATGTCAGGTATATAGATTAGTTCGCCTTTTTTAAAAAATAAACAAAATACTGCATGTATTGAGAAATATTAATGTTGTTATACATTTTATATTTGAATTTTTGTTTTTCAAAAGCATGGAAGTCTTCCATATGTATAGTCATAGTTAATATTTTGTAAATAAAGGTAATCACATATTTTTAACTTGTCCTGGAGTACGGCATATTATAAAATAAAGCAGATAGTTTTCTTTAATTTATCCATTGGCAATTAAAATAAATTGCTTTCTTTTTCTTAATCATCCAAAGTTGTATTTTGTTGTGTGATAAATAAACATCTGAACTATAATCCTATGGAATACTGACATTCCCAGACGGTCTGTCTGAGCTGAAGTGGTCTCCTTATGACATTATAGGATGACTTACACCTGTCTTTGCTTCTATTAATACACACACAGATTGTACACTAATATACCTAATCTGTGATTTTATAAGTCATCACATCTCAAATATATGTCAGGCTATTCTCATCATAACGTTATACCTTCAAAATATCCTGTGGGTAGCCACGTAACCTTCTGTGCTCTTGTACAAGGCAATATATGTAAATGTTAGTTGTGTTAATGATAACTGAACTAACACCCAAATAAAATGGATTACAAAATATCCGATGTCCACGTTGTGTTGATTACCTAGCAATCTGGATATCACTACTACATATGGAACATGAAACTCCATTTAATAAAATGGAGGCCGCATTCCAAAATGTACCATTATGAATGGAAGTTAAGGAAACTAATTTGATATGCTTATATTGAACTATTCTTCACAAATACTTTTCATAGTTCATAATAAGGTAAATATTCAACCAACAGAAGGCTACAAATGTTTAGGAGTTACTGTACATGCAAATCTAAAAATGCAATAAACACATATAAAACAATTGCAGAAAATGTACAACAAAGACTAAAAATGCTCAAAAGAATTGCAGACAGCAAATGGGGCTACGCAAAATGCACCTTAAATATAACATATTGTCCAACATGCATAATTTCAAATCGTTTTTTATTTGCGTAGAAACGGACTCACAGTAGCAGTATTGCATCACATACACAATCACAATCTACCAAGCCCATCTCGGTAGCGTAGATGGTAGCGTGTCTGCCTCACGTTCAAGAGGTCCCGAGTTCGAATCTCGTTCAGGGTGCCTTAGATGGATCAGGTTTCTCCGGGGTTGTCCCTTATTATAAACGTCGAATGTTGGGTAACTCTTAGCTCCATGGACCCCGGACTCATTTGTGCATCATTTTCGCCCATTTCATTCATCGTCCGAAATGACTAAACGTTGGAAGACGTAAATTGAAGAAAGAACAACCACCTACCAAGGTCGATGACCACAACAACAGCGTTCTAATTACATCTGTTTACAACACTCCTGTTACAACGTCTGTTTACTCTTGTTTACGACTGACTCTTGGACAGTCGTCGCTTTCTTAAATACCTCCATTGATAATTCCAGACTCTTCCAGAACAATCAAGCAACCGAACGCTCTCCATCAACCACTATGCCACCAGAATGTTCTAGCTTTATCTGTTTTGGCATGCCTTTTATCTCAGTGTTACACTATCTGTCTGTTATCTTTACCGGCAGGCTCTTTGTGTACACAAGCCTCGCGGATCTCTCTCGTCGCCCGACGAACGTCATACGGCCAATAAAAGTTATCTAAACTTATCTATATAAATAAAAGTATTTGGGTTTATTTAGTTATTTACTATACATTTCGCCGTGAAGTTTAAATACAACATAAAAAATGAAAGGTGTAGTGTTTAACGCCCGCTTTTACTACATATGGCACCGCAGACGATGACACTGATGATACATGAGATGAAGATGGAGCACCAGTAGAATGAGATGGCAGGGGTCACTGGAGATCCCGGAGAAAACCCGCCCCGGCGCCATGTTGTCTACCACAAATCTCACTTTGCGGTCCCCTGTAATCAGACCCGGGCCACCTTGTTGAGAGCCAAGTGGTCTAACCACTGAGCCACGGCGCGGCCGTCAGTTACAATTAAGTTAATCAATTGATAGCTTTCTAATAAACAATATTTTTTGTCATTTACTGTTTTGCGTAAATATACCAGGGGAGTCACCTGCCCCTACTTATTGTTTTAATTTATGCAACTTGCTAAGTAAGATACAGGGACTCCCATAAGTAATCGCACAAACCAGAGTACTACTAAGTTTTGAAAGCCTAAATCAACATTTGTTGTGATGTTTTACTGAAATTAATGATAATCGGCAGTTACATGCTTCGTTCTTGTCAAAAAATAAATGATATTTCACTTAAAAGCCATATAATACGTTCTTTTTTAAGAATTAAAAAGAAATGTGGCGTGTTTTGGCCCTCAAAGGTAATCGGACACAACGTGAGTGAGATACAAAATATGGCTTAATAATTTGTGACTCTCCCTCACCTTTTAACTACTTCTCGTAACCTATTTAGGTTACTCTGAACCAGGTTGTTCATGTAGGCTGCAGAAAGTTTGCACCATTTCTCTTGTAACGTCTCCTTGAAGTGCTGCTTGGAGGTGATGGGTTCTTCCGCACGGCCTTCTCCAGTTTATCCCATACCGCTTCTATGGGAATATGACCCAGGGTCGGGGTGGAAGTAGTACATGAGGACAGTTGTATAGTGATCATAGCTGCACAATGTGGGACGTATGCTTCGGACCATTATCCTGATAAAATGAGGAGCTGCCCAAAATAACCATCGTTTCTGCGCTTTGTTTTAAACTTTGCTGTAATACTCTAAGATAGACTTCTTGTTCATGAGTGTGTCTATGAACACCAGCTTTCCCACTCCAGTAGAGGAAATACATCCCCAAAACATTACAATCCCTCCGCCGTGTGTGACTGTTTCTTGTAAATTGCGCTCTTCTAGCTTCGTGTTTTGTTTACTCCGCACAACCATCCTGCCATTGGATCCAACATCGTTATATTTGGTTTCGTCACAGAAAATAGCTTGATCCCAACAATCGGCTGTCTCGTTGAAAAACTTTGGGGAAATACTGGAAATGTATGGCTTTCTTCTGGCCACGTATGGCCCTTCTGACCCTTCCAGGGTTAACTGTCGGTCTCGTTCTTCCTTAATCTCAGCACATATCACCGGAGCACTTATACGCGGATTCCGTTTTACCTTCCGCATAATATATGACTACTACATATCGGTAAGAAGTTTTGGTCGCCCTGGCTTTGCTCGAGATTCAATTCTTTCTTCATACTTATACTGGTGAATTGTGTCGCTAACTGTACTTTTGTTACGATTCACAATCTCTGCTACTTCCGGTATGTTTTGTGCTCTTCATAATGATAGATCACTGTCTTTGTTCAAGGGTACTCGGCTTTCCTCTGGGCCCATACTATGCTCTTACATTCTTCTCGGTGGCAGTTGGCGTACTTTTACGATGTTGTTTTGTCCAGTGACAGGCTTCACCATGCTTCATTTGTTCTGTCCTATTCCTTTTGTGTCGTAAACTCCGGATGTAAACAAGTTTGAAAGGGGAAGCTCTTAGTTTAGCCACATTTTCAATCTCTAAATCGGATATTCATTGCATATGATTTTTGCTTACCACATGGCGTCCCTTGAGATTACATAATCTCCCTTGCTTTATCGAGCACTCCATAGTGAAATGCAAAGTCCGTCCGATTATTTATGGGACTCCGTGTATGTGACTTTGCCTTTTCTTGAATGCCCTCTAATGAGTGATTAGTATAATAGTTTATAGAGGATGGTTAGGAAACTCAGTGCATAAGTCTTGTAAGGGACAGAAGTCAATCACTATGCATGTCGGTTCCAAAAACATCATACCCAGGTAAGAAAGCTGCAGTAATAATTTTAGAGAGTTTACAAACTGTTATTCATTAGCGTACATTCACACACATACACACACACACATACACACACATACGCACACACACACACCTTTAAACACGCCCCTGAAGGAATAGCCTATGCATCATTTGACAGTAACTTTGGAACACCAAATGGTGGATCTACACAGTGGGACCAATTTGATTTAAATCTTCACCCAGCACGTATTTTCGTTGTATAGCCATGTCAAAAAATGCTACGAATTAGATAGATTGCTTTCGCTTCTGTCACGAATTACGGCACTTTTTAGCTCATGTAATTGTCGCGGTAGATGCAGGTTTTTTTATTTGTGCTAAAACTACCAAAAACGAGCTTAAAACACTGTATAAAGCTGTAGAAGGCGTGTAAAATTTGAGGTGGGCCTTAGGTCCGCGGTTATTTAATTCATATAGAAACCTTCCCTAGCAAGGTAGTGTTGGCTAAGTGGTATCGTACAGGTTAGTTCACTGGAATGCCCGTTTGACTTGGGTTCAGATCCTTCTTGATGAGCTCAAAGTTTTTATTGCCCTTTGCTTAATCTCTTGGGGCCTATAATTTGATGTTATAATACAAATAACAGTTTTACAACATTATAGGCGTCTACAAAATATAGTAATAGACATGTTTTCCGCTGGCATATAGTTATGAATGTGTAGTTCCTTGCAGATATTTTATTATGGTGGGTATTGTGCTTGACCCATTCAATCAAGTTTCAAACATTCCGCAAATGAAAGTGAAACATAAATATAAGCATGACAAAATCTATTAGATGTGATGTGGTCGATATTCTGCCAGAAACGAAAGCCAACTATGGAACATGATTTACAACATGCCATGCAGATTATAAGGGTCATAAGGTTAAACATGAACTCTATTTAAAGATAAACATAGCCCGTGGTTGTCCTTTAAAATTCAAGGACGTTAGAATGAGCTCAGCCCAACTTATATGGCGAGCAAATCCATATAGGTCCCTAATTATCTGGTTGTATTTCTTTCCATTTTGGCTCAAAAGTGAACCAATAGTAGCGATAAACAAATTAGTAACTAAAATACAGGCAATAAAGATTGGGAGAAAAGAAAAAAAAACGAAAATATGAGATGTGATTTCGAAGCTACGTTTCGTAGCGCTACATTCCTGCAAGGTAACCCACTCCGCCAGCTGCTACGTGCTCTCTGGTGTCCTTTAGGAAAGCATTCGGTTATCACTTTGTTAAACCTTGTTTCACATAAGCTTGCCCCGTATCTCTAAACGGTCACGTGACATTATCACCTCTCATTGGCTGCTATTGTAGTATAGACTGTTGTGCGGTAAACATTAGCTTGTTATTTAACATGGTAATATATCTTTATATGTAGGAAGAGAATTGTCAAATTATTATTTTCGTAACTGTTTGAATAAAACATTTTGCGCAACAGAATTGATTTATCTGAAATGCATGTTAATGCTTAAATGAAGTAAAGAGAAGGTCCCTTTGCTCTTAAGCACATGGCACGATAGAACGTGATTTAGCGGTAGTGGTGACATATCTGTTTATATGACTTTTATCCCTGACCTTGTTTTGAACTGGAATTGTCATATATCGCCATTCGAAGGTGTGTTGTGCCGAGTGCGAGAGCTAAACTGTTTTATTGATCGTCTATTGCACGTGTACTTATTATATGTATGGTGGCAGAGTCTAACGCCAGTTTTTCGCTGAAGCATCGCAAGGGAAAACCTTTACAAAGCGGCGAAAAAATAATTGTGGTGTATGTGTTTAATGCACTCACAGAGACTCCGTCTTTGTCATTGAGAGAATTCGAACAGCTGTGCTCTGAACTTACAGGTGTGTTAGATGCGTAGGAACATTGCGATATGAAATTGGGACAACAGGAAAACTTGTCACTCCAGGGGCGATATTGCTGTGTAGCGAAGAGGTTATTTAAGGACAATCAGACTGTACCGGGATAGAAGTCGCAAAACATACTACCTTGACGAGACTTGGGTGAACGAAGGACACACGACAAGTACGGCGTGACACGACTTTTAAGACTGAAAGACGAACATTTTTGCAAGGTATGTGTGCTGGTTTTAAAAAAACCCCAGTGGAAGACGCCATAAGGCCTTTCATTATAAACTTGTTTCAGTTTCATTCCTCATTCATTAAGTTTCAACGTGCTCAGTTTCCTTATAAACTTCATTACTTTTGCATGACTTCATATACTTATTTGTATGATTTTATATGTCTTCCTGGCAATTATTATGATGTTTACTGCAGGTTTAAATGTGACGGTTAGGCACAGCCTATGGTCTGTGGTGCAAAAGCATAAGCCAATTAGGGTGAGGGGGAAGGTAGTTGCAAACGGAGTGATACATGTCAGCGGGGCAAGGTTATATGAAACAGAGGTTAGTATTATATACATGAGAAGCAGTTAATTTAGCTTTTGGCAAATTCTTGGTCCTCATAGAGGGCTGTAAGTATTAATGCTGAGTAACTAGAGTACAGAATAGAATGGCAGAGCTGCAATAACGGATTTTGTGTTAAAAGGGTCGATGTTTTCACTTAGACTATAAACTGCGGGTTACATAGGTCACAATAAATAGGGGCACAAGACTCACCTGGTGTAATGTTGATTATGATTTAACTACTTTATTATCCTTCATAGTTTGTGTCTGGTTTGCTCTTCTTTTATACTTTTTTATTTTGTGCTTTCTTTCCTTATCTCTTACTTTCTTTGTTTCCTTCCTGCTAAAGACATTGGGACTGTTGTAGATTTGGAAATATATTTTCGTTTTAAAACGTTTGAATGAAATGTTTCGACGAATTAGATTTTTATGAAAATATATAAGTTCGGAAATTTTGAACGTGTTTTCCTCTGTAGGACTGTTTCTTAGACCTAGATCAGACTCAAACAACAGATATGTGTAATTGCCTTCGTTGTTTGTTTATGGTGATGATGCAGTATTCAGAAGAAGAAGTCTAGTAGAATAGGAAATATGACTCCAAACTGATTCTAGAGTGTGCTACTTCGCCATTCAAGGCAAACGAGGTCATCGCATTAAATTTTTATATTCAAATGATATCCACCATTTTGTTTGCTGTTCATTGTTTATGTTATGCAATATTATGTCTGTTTTTTACTTATTTATTCATATATTTATTTGTTATCTCCTAAGACAGAAATAACGAAAAGTCAATCAAACTTCTTTGCTAAGAGCCACAAATGATAAAATTTCTTTGTCTTTTCTTAATCCATTTTTTTCGCGATGTTCACTTGTTTCTCGTACCAATACAATGCCGCCAACAACACGAAGCTTTTACCTCGCAGAATTTGAAGCGCTACAAACTAAACGAATTTACGGTCTTTATCTCCTCTTCTGCTTTTTATTTTTCTTCTTCTTCTTCATCTTCTTCTGCTTCTTCTTCCTCCTCCTCGACTACCTAATATACGTATTTAAGTACAACTTAAAACCATCAGGCTAACTTCTAGGCAGTAATGAATCATAGAAAGCAGTATTCAGGAAAGGAAGTTTGAAAGAATTTGGAATAGTACTCAAAAATAATTTCAGAGGGCGCTTCCTCGCTATTCCTTAACGAAACAAGATCAAGACGAATTTTTATATTTTTATTTCGTACTCGAAATTTGTATTACCCTTTATTTTTAGGTTATGCAGCATCATATATTTTTTATAGTCATCATGCTGTCATCAGAAGAAACAATCTTGATGAACAGGAATTAGTTCTCAGAACTAATACTACAGGTCATTCGAAAATTTGGTTACTGTTCATTGTTGACGTTATGCAACATTTTACTTCCTTCTATTTATTTTTTATCTCCCGGAATAGAAATCAGTGAAACGCAATAAAATTTCTTTGCACGGCGCCAAAATGAATCAAATCTGTTTGCCTTTTGTTAAGTCTTTCCTTTCCCGATCTTCAGTTGCTTATACTTATGATGCAATGTCGCCAATAAGACGACCTTTTTAACTTGTACCATTCGCAGTGCTACAACCAAACGAGTTTTCGGTATTATTTATATTTTGCTTCTTCTTTTTCCCACCTATGCATATTTAACATTCATACACACATAAAATTTAAAGCTATCCTGATAATTTTAAGCAGTAGTGAAGGAGATTGAACATTAATCGGGCAAAAATATCTTGAAAAATAAGGCATATTACTCCAAACTAATTCCAGAAGACACCACTTCGCCATTCGTAATTGAATAGAGATCATAACAGTAAATGCTGATATATTTATTCATTTATTCATTCATTTTTATTTATTTACTTCTTTCTTTGTTTGTTTATTTATTTATTCATTTATTATTTATTTACTTCTTTATTTGTTTATTTATGTAATTACTTACTTATTTATTCATTAATTCATTTGTTCATTTATCTGTCATTTATTTATCTAATTATTTATCTACTGATCTATTTATGTATTGATCTATTTTTCTGTCTTTTTTATTTATTTATTAATATAATTAGTTACTTTAAGTATTTAATTGTTTATCTATTTATGTATTCATTTCTCTTGTTATTTATGTATTTATTTATTTATATATTTATCTGTTTGTTTGATTATTTGTTCGTTCGTTCTTTCGTTCTTTCGTTCGTTCGTTTGTTTGTTTATTTATTTACTTATTTATTTCATTTTTAATAGAAATATCTTAAGCGCATCAACCATTTTCTATGTCCCCGAAATGGTTTAGATCTCATTGCCCCTTTTTATTCAAAGCTTTCTTGAACTTCAATTGTTTCTTGTACGTTGAGTTTTTGCTGTGTTTTAGCTAATTTATTATCACAGTTTGTGCATGATTTGATGTTCTGTTAACCCTTTTTCCCTTTTATGTACCTTCATTATTTTCCCTCTTCCTTTCTTACTTTCCACTTAACAACAATTCCACCAATTTGGCATAAAGTATTTCGATTTCAAATCTTTTTGATAGCCGAATTAGAATCTTATAGAAAGAAACATTGTAAAAGTTTCCCGGACACGCCTAAATTCTGGAACGTGTGTTTTGTGTAGGAATTTTATATACGAGGGCTGTTCAATAAAGAATGATCATAATTTTTACGGTCATAATTTTTCGCACTAAAATTAAATCTTATTATACTCTGTTTGCTCAATATGAAACAAACAGGCCGTAGTAGTTTCATTGTTGGTACTCCTGGTTCCCGCCTGTGAGAAGTTCAGACATGTTCGGTATCGCCTACCACTGCAATGGAGGCAACATGCAGCTAAAGTTGATGTTAGAGGAAAACCCGGAGTTTCTTTCAGACGTAATCACTGCTGATGAAATTTGGCCACATCTTTTAGATCCTGAGAGCAAACAGCAAAACTCAGTGTGAAAATCTCCTTCTTCACCAACCCCCCAAAAAGCAAAAGTGGTTGCTTCTGCTGGGAAAGTTATGGTCATCTCATTCATTCATATTCATGCAATGGTTTATCAGCATGTTGTACCTGCACACAACTCAGTAACTTGACAATACTACAGGGATCTCCTGAAAACATTGCAATTCCATATCAGGCGCAAAAGGCCAGATTTCCGTGAAGCAGGCTGGATGCGCAGTCCTATATTGCCAATGTTGTTGCTGAATATCTTACAAAAATCAACGTGAAGTGCATCCCTCATCCTCCCTATTGTTCAGATTTAGCCCCATATGACATTTTTCTACTCCCTAACTTGAAGTAACGCCTTCGTGGGAGGCACTGTCCATCATCAGAAGCTGTGGTGAAGGCCTCAGAGGCGATTTTGGAAGATCTCTCAATAAATGGTTTCCAGCATGTCTTTGAAGACTGGCAGAAACGCTGGGACAAGTGCATCGCATTCAGGGGAGACTATTTTGAGAAGGATCATCAACATTATGAGGATGAGTAAGGATACTGTGACTTTGTGGGTTCGAGGAATTAAAAGTCCCATTGCAAAAACTCAAAATGTTCTTTATTTCTACCGAATTACAGTTGGTATACTTGCCGATTACAAAGGATTACGTAGCGCACACAATTACAATCCATAACCCTCCCCTCCGTGAGTGCTACACAGATAAATAGGCAGGCGTGGCCTGAATGCTTCCCGTCTGGCCCCTACCTGCCAGCTGGTTCTCTAGCAATTCCGATGTTCGGGTGAAAATACATTGTAAAAAAATTATGATCATTCTTTATTGAACAGCCCTCATAAGTTTTAGATGTAACTCACGACTCAAACTATAAATATGGGTAATTCCTTTCCATTTCTTTGTTTATAGTGATGATACGTAATCACAACAAACAATCTGGTTGAATGAGAAATAGTACTCACGACTAATTCCAGAAGATGCTACTTCAACATAGGTAAAGGAAGCAAGAGCACCGCAGTAAAGTTTGGTATTTAATTGGTATTTAATTGGTATTCGAATTGTTTGCTATGCTTTATTTATGTTATACAACATTAAAGACCTTTTTATTCATTTATTTAATTGTTATCTATCAAGACAGGTATAATTGAAGCGCAATCAGGCATCTTTGCTAAGAGTCGCAAAGGATATAAAGCTCTTTGCATTTTTTTAATCTTTACTTTCGCGATATTCAATTGTTTCTAGTGGGAATGCAATGCCACCAGTAAGACGAAGCGTGTATCTCGTAGAATTTGCAGTGCTATACAACAAACGAATATACGATGTAATGTTTATTTCACTTCTTCTTTTTTTCTTCCTATTCCTATGCTTAGCATTCATGTTGTATTTAAACTTACCATGATCACTGTTTTATATCGAATTGATTACCGTTTCCCAATTTTGTTTAAAGCGTTTACTAAATGAGATATTGTAATGTGTATGGTATGTATTAGAATTTGCACCTGCGTACTCATCTTCTATATTCGATTCAGGTTTATTTCTTCTCGTGTTTCACTGTATGTCTTTTAATTTGATATATTAATATTTATAATTATACATTATTATCATTCACAGTTTGTGTCTCCTTTTTAATTTATTACATGCCTGATCAGCAGTATTGCTATACAAGTCATTGATAAATTACATAAGTACTACATACAAATTAACAACTGAGGAATTACTGTACTCTAACATATACAATAGGTGATGAATTTATAATATAAACAAACAGAGAACAATTAAGAACACAATTAAATTGAAGATAATAAAAGAGAAAGTATATAACAGGTAACTAGCACATACAATAACATTAAATAAGATGGATAACGATTGAAAAGTGAGAGTAGACATGCGAGGCTTGATTATGATCAGTGGTGTTATTAGAAAAATAGAGGATATACTCTTAATTAATGAGAAAAGTCGCTATCTTATGAATTAGAGAGCAGCTTGTCTTGAGGCAGTTTTCTTTTTAATCTGATCCTTTCGAAGTTTCGTCGTCCAATGTCATAGGTTACAGTTGAAGTACAGATGTATGGGAAGAATAGCAAGTTCCTGATGGAGCTGATCATTTCTAATGAACCACGGAGCCTTTGTAATACGGTGGAGAAATTTGTTTTGTATTACCTGAAGTCGATGAAAGTGGGTTTTGCTGGCTACACCCCATACTGGAGCAGCGTAAGAAATTATGGGGCGCTAAGAGACTTGTAGATCAATGTTTAACACTCCAGACCAAGCTGTGATTTCTTCTGTAGCAATGGATACAGATTTTTAATTCTAGAAATGGCTATTGTGGAAATGTAAGATAAATGATAACTCCTGGTTAATTTAGTGTCAAGCATTACGCCTAAATATTTGACTGGTGTTTCTGGAGTCTTCTATGTTGGTTGTTTTCCCTGCAGATCCAATGGGGTTGAATCTAGATAAGATCATAAGGAGAATACTTTCATTTCTATTTTATTAATATATAATACTACTCGCCACATTTTGAATCACTTAGATAAGATATTTAATGATATTTGTAGCCTGTTGATTGCAGTACTTAGGTCTGGATGCGAATAGAAAATAACGGTGTCATCGGTATACATAGCTTTGGATATGGGATTTGCTTTTGGAAGGTCGTGCATGAATATATTGAATAATAGTGGTGCTAGAATTGATCCTTGTGGAACTCCTGCTGCTATTGGACGAAGTTCGGATTTGTGACTGTCTATTCTCACTAAAAATTGGTGTTGTGAGATAAAACTTTCAGTTATTCTGTTCAGATAATTTGGAGTACAATTATATGTAGTTTTACCAGTAAACTAGTGTACCATACAGTATCGAGAACTTGAGCTATATCTAGAAAAATGACATGGGTATACTGTTTCTTATCAAATCCTTTTATGATTCTTTCACTAACTCTTAGTAGTTAATGAGTTGTTGAATGTAGAAGACGAAAGCCAAATTGATACGATGGTATAATGTTGTTTTGTAGACAAATTCTGCTAAGCATTTTGTTATTACTTTCTCCAAAAGTGTTGATAAAGTGGGAAGCAGACTGATTGCCCGATAACTTGATAGAAGATGTTTCGGTTTTTGAGGTTTGTGGAATACCATTATTTCTGTCATTTTCCATGAACGAGGGAAGTAGCCAATTCTTAGAGAGGAGTTAAGGATTTCTGTCTGGTAAACAAGTGTTTTCATTGTAAGTTTCTTTAGTACTATGTTTGGTACGTCATATCCTGGTGATTTTTAATAGTAAGGTTTATGATAAACCGGGATAGCTCTTTCGGCGATGTGTGTAAAATTCTATTTGTAACTTTAGATTTGTTTTTATGTATCTACATACAGTTCATGTTCAATATTAGAAGCAGCTTCATTATCAACGAAGTTATTTGTAGTAAATATATCTTCGTAATAAGAGGCAAGAGCACTGCATTTTGATTGAGAGTCTATAAGTATCTTATCAAAATGCAGTGATGGTATTGAAGTTGGTTCTCCTAGAATTCGTTTGGTTTCGTACCAAAGGGAACAGTCACTAGAGGATAAAGAAGACAGATAGGTTTGGTAAGAATTAAGACGATGCTGTTTTAGCTCTTGCCTAACGGTACGAATGAGGCTGTTAAGCTTTCTGCGTAGACAATGATGTATTTCTCGTTGCCACAGCCTTCGGATGCGATGCTTTTCTCTGATTAGGGGAATAATATGCGTAGGTAGGTACAGATGAGGTCTAGGTTGGTATGAGCGAGTTGTTGATTCTTTGATACGAACAGATAGTATCTGTGAAGTGCTGAACGGCATTATCAATATCTGAGGTCGAGGTTAGGTGATAAGCTGAAGTTAATAATGTGTCTAGTCTTGCCTGAAATTGATCACAATTGCCGCAACCGTTTATCGCACGTGGCTGTGGTGTTGTTAGGTATAGTTGTGACTGAAATGTAATTAGTACTGGGTAGTGGTCTGAATCCACGGCCGTCAATGTGGTAACGTATACAGATGGATGCATTCTTTTACATAATTCTATGTATAGAATATAAGGGGATAAAGTTAAAGATTAAGGATGGTATGTTGGTTCAGCCGGTGCTAAGATATGTAGACCATTGCTGTTAATGTTCTCATATAGCCGACGACCATTTGGATTACTTGTACGACATACCCATGATACACGCTTGCAATTTAAATCGTACAGTCATAGTAGAGAACCAGCATTTGGAAAAATCAATTTTAGATATGCGACATTTAATACTTAGGCTGGAGGTTTGTAGGCCCAAATTACGACTAAAACATTATCACAGCATTGAACTTATAATTCCAACAACTTCTAACTCTGTTATGCTAGGAAGAACTATCTTGTGGTATGAAATATTGCGTTTTAGTTTTATGTCTACTCCTCCGAAGCAGTGGGGCGACACTGTCTTTTCGGTATATTTGATATCCAGGGAGAGAGAAAGTTTCATTTGGTAAGAAATGTGTTTCGGTAACACATATTATATCAATATTGTGAGCTGAAAGAAAGGCAATAAGAGAGGCTCTTTTAAGACGAAGACCATTACCGTTCCAATTTAGAAGTAATAATTGATAGAAAGAAGTAGAATTACGTACAGCTATTGTGAAAAAATGATTATAGGAGAGAGATAATAAACTCTTGAATTGCTGGCAGATATGAACTTATGAATGAGACGATCTTAGGTAAAAAATTATATACTAAATTAATAAGGAAGGAGCTGGTTGAAGACGATTCCTCTGGTTGCTGGTTTAGTCTGGAGCTGTTCATAACGTCCGCAAAAGTGCAATGATATGTGCGTGGAGGTTGTCCAGACGGTGAGTTAACTTGTGCCTGTTTCGGTGCTGAAGCTGATGGATCACTTGAGATTTGAGAAAGAGGTGGAAAATCTGATGGTCCAGGAACAGATGATCCAGTTATGTTCTGAGGCTGTTTTCGCTGCAGGTCATTTGAGTGAGAGGATCGTTTCTTTGAAATTAAATAATGAGAACATCCTCTGAAATTTGCAGGATGTTGCTAATGACAGCTCACACATTTTGAGGGAGTAGTTTTAGGAAGCTTGCAGTCAGAGAAAAGATGGGATCCAATACACCTGACGTCTCTTGGTTCAAGTTGGCAGTAATTTTTGTTATGCCCATAGATTTGACAACGAATGCATTGTGGGATAACAGTTGATTTCCTTCTAGGTTCTACCTTGATTACACTATATAGTAGACGGGTAAGATTTAGGATAGATTTACCTCCATCGCTGTCAGTGAGTTCAAATGCACAGAGAGGAATGGAATATTTATTTTTTCCTTGTAGCCTTGCAACTTTGTGGACAGGATACTTTAGTTCTTGTAGTGCTCTTAAAATCTCCTCATTTTTAAGGGAGCAGGTTAGATTCCTAATGATTAGAGAGAGAATTTTATCTTTAGTATTAGTGAAGTATTTTTGTTTTATAGAATAAAAATAAGCTGTCAGAACACGAAAATCATCAGCTGTAGCAGTGAAAGTTTAATGATTTTTCGTTTTGGTGCAGTATGAAATTTTGATTTGAGTTACTGCGTATAGTGTGAATAAATAGTTGATAGTATTAAAAATAAGTTAAGCAGATTGGAGGAATTTTCTCGTTGGTTTTCTCAACTTCACCATCTGAGTTATTGTACTCTAAGTTATCCTCTAATAAATGATATCTATTTTGTGTATGAATGGTAGCAAAATACGCATTTCACGCGCTGTTATCTGCTTGAAATTGCTGGCTAGTTTGCGCGGTGCTTGTTGAAGGTACTGAAAATTCGCATAAAGCATTTGTATTCACAGGTTTCTTAACCTGCTTTAAAGATACCTTCGAATGTTTGGCAGCCTTCTTTGTTTGATCTTCAGCTGCTTTTCGCACCTTCTATTGTTTCGTTGCTTTAGAAATTTCATTAGAAAATGACATATTTATATCTGAGTCATAGGAATTCGTAGGTTTAGTAAATACTGCACTACTTATAGTTTCAGTGACATCATCTTCTTCCATTGCGGGGGAGCGAACATTTAAAATTTCTCATGTTTTGTCACACGCTCTGTTAACGTTATGAGTTTCCATGCCCAAGATCGGGAGCAATCGCACAATTTAAAGCGAATTTATGTAATCACACCAAGTTAGTAGCAAATAACACTAATTAGTAATATTCAGATGTTAGTGCACTTGGAGATTTAGAAACATCTCCTCACCGAATCAATTTACCATCAATATAAGGATAAAATTAACAGCTCGATCTAAACATTAATATCCAGTCGCGACGCTCAACTTTTGCCCCCAGTTTCTGTCTGATTTCCTTTTTCGGAGGTTTCTTTTATCTGCAACAGAAGCATTAACAACAGAGCCATGTAGTGTCCTCAGATCATATCATCAAGTGCAAAACATTGTACTGCTTATGCCCACAATAGATGTCAGGTATATTGAATAGTTATCTGCTTTTTGAAAAATAAAGCAAGGATACTGCAGGTATTGAGAAATATTAATGTAGTTATACATTTTATATTTCAATGTTTATTTTTAAAAAGCTTGGAAGTCTTCCATATATATAGTAATTGTTGGTATTTTGTAAGTAAAGGTTATCATATATTTTTAACTTGTCCTGGAGTACGGCATATTATGAAATAAAACAGATACTTTTCTATAATTTATCAATTGAAAATTCCAATAATTAAGTCGGGTTCTGTGATTTATGCAAAGTTGTATTTTGTTGTGAGTTACATAAACATCTGAACTATAATTCTATGGAATATTGATATTCCCAGACGGTGTGGCTGAGTTGGAGTGGTCTCCTGATTACATTATAAGATGACTTACGCCTGTCCTTGCTGCTATTAATACACACACAGATTGTACAGTAATATACGTAATCTGTGATTTTATAAGTCGTCACATCTCAAATATATGTCAGGCTATTCTCATCATAACGTTATACCTTTAAAATCTCATGTGGGTAGCCGCATAACTTACTCTGCTCTTGTACAAGGCAATTTATGTAAATGTTAATTCTGTTAATGATAACTGATCTACCACCCAAGTAAAATGGATTACAAAATATCCAATGTGCACTTTGTGTTAATTACCAAGCAATCTGAATATCAATACTGTAGATGGCACATGAAACTCTATTTAAGAAAATGAAGGCAGCATTCCAAAAAGTACCATTATGAATGGAAGTTAAGGAAATGCAGTACCGAAGTTGGCTAAAAATATGGGAAAAAATAATATTTTTGATTTTAAGGTAATAAAATACTTGGAACCTTAAAGTATCATAATCCAACTAAGTTTATTAGTTTCAACCATTTAAATGCCCTCACATGACAAATTAAATGCCCGTGTGCACCTGCATGCCTGCCCTTCGATTCACAGAATTCTGTCATTTAAGTTCGATTAAATGTACTAAATTGATACATTTGAAATTAGTGGGAAAAGTTTCTGGTGAAATTTTGTGTGTTGGTATGATGGTTATTTCTTACAATATGTGGCATCATGGAAACACAACACTGGCTGCAAAAATTGAAAGCAAATGGTAATGTTTATATTTTGTTTTGTGTGAGTTTCTAACTTGGTAGTGATTTTCTTGTGTTTCTCGTTAAACTACACGCTGTTTATAAATAACTTATGAGTTTTAGTCTGCCATTTAACATTTATAAAGGTTTTTTGTACATCAAAACATGCATATTACTATTATATTGGTTATAGGTAAAACATTCTTTGAAACAACTAACCTCTTGCTGACTGTGTACACAGTTAGGATCATGAATAGCCCAATAAATACACGAGAAGAAACGCCTAAACATAACAAAACAGTGGGAACATACTTGAGGCCTGATGTGATAAGAAAATTAATGGCTGTGTACCAAGGCTGGCATGAGATGAAATCTTAAGGAGATGTACATTGGGTAAGACACAAAATACAAATGAAGGTTTACATAACATGATAAGGCATAATTGCCCAAAAGAAATACTTGCGTCAAAGAAGAGACTTCAAGTTGCTGTGGCATCAACCATTAGTGAATTCAATTTTGGTTGTTCTGCCATACTCAAGCTGCAGTCAGACATAATGGACACAGATTTCACCAGCATCTCTAAAAGTTAGCCAAGGGAAAGACCAATTACGCCTACTTCATTCAACAATTTCTGTGAAAGTAAGTTCTAAAACATCCAAATGGAAACTGAAATTGAAGAACACTGCAGCAGAATAGAGAAGGAAGAGGCAGGGGTGCAAATTATCTATCTGGAGGGTTTTAGTCTGCTTCAAGGAATGCAGCTGAGAAGGAAAATGTTTTGGATTTTAAAATATGATTTACTCGTTATAGTTTTTTCAAACTTTTTTGTCATTCAAAATGTTCCACACGATGCAGTTTTGATTCAGTTGTTCTACAATTTTCAACACATGTTCTTAAAAAGCAAACAAAGGTTTCTATCGCATGAATTTTTAATATTCATTATATTTTTAAAGTTATTGATATAAAAAGTCAGAGGTTTAATCATTGTGTGGCTTTTTCTGTTTGCCACATACCTATTTTTTCCTGTGGAAGTAAAAGCAGTATAAGAAATTCATGTGATTGATTTTTTTCTTCATAAACATCTGAATATTTTTAGAAATAGAAAAATTAAAATTTTTAAACTTTCCATCATGAAGATATAAAAACAGATTTTGAACTCTGTGTCCACTATGCATCAGATCTAAGTGGAAAAATTTCAGCAAGATTGGTTGAAAATTGCTGGATTTGGTGTTTTCGGTGCTGCATCCCCTTAAGGAAACTAATTTGAAATGCTTATATTGAACTATTCTTCACAACTACCTTCCATAGTTCCTAATTAAGTAAATATTAAACAAACAGAAGTCTACAAAAGTTTAGGAGTTACTGTACATGCAAATCTAAAAATGGAATAAACACATATAAAACAATTGCAGAAAATGTACAACAGAGACTAAAAATGCCCAAAAGAATTGCAGACAGCAAATGGGGCTACTCAAAATGCACCTTAAATATAACATAGTGTGACTTTAGGGGTCCGCAAAATTAAAAGTCCAATTTGGAGAAATTCAAACCGTTCTTTATTTGCGTAGAAATGCACTCACAGTAGCAGTATTACATCACATACACAATCACAATCTACCAAACCCACTCCCGTAGCGTAGATGGTAGCGTGTGTGCCTCACATTCAAGAGGTCCTGAGTTCGAATCTCGGTCAGGTTGAGTTACTTGGATAAGGTTTTTCCGGGTTGTCCCTTATCCTGAAAGACGAATGTCGGGTAACTCTAATCTCCATGGACCCCGGACTTATTTGAGCATCAGTTGCACCCATTTTATTCATATTCTGATATGACTAAACGTTGGAAGACATAAATTAAAAAAAGTCTACCAAAGTCGATGATCACAACAACAGCGTTCTAATTACATCTGTTTACAACACTCCTGTTACAACGTCTGTTTACTCTTGTTTACGACTGACTCTTGGACAGTCGTCGCTTTCTTAAATACCTCCACTGATAATACCAGACTGTTCCGGGACAATCAAGAAAACGAACGCTCTCTATTAATCAATATGCCACCAGAATGTTCTAGCTTTATCTGTTTTGGCATGCCTTTTATCTCAGTGTTACACTATCTGTCTGTTATCTTTACCCGCAGGCTCTTTGTGTACACAAGCCGCGCGTAACTTTCTCGTCGCCGCGACAGTATAAATTGTATAGAATTCTAGCTCACCCGACGAACATCATACGGCCAATAAAAGTTGTCTAAACTTATCTATATAAATAAAACTATTTGGGTTTATTTAGTTATTTACTCTACAATTCGGGGTGAAGTTTAAATACAACACAGTTACAATTAAAAAATGAAATGTGTAGTACTTAACGCCCGCTTTTAGTACATACGGCAACGCAGACGATGACCCTGATGATACATGAGATGAAGATGGAGCACCGGTGGAATGAGATGGCAGGGGACACCGCAGATCCCGGAGGAAACCCGTCTCAGCGCCATGTTGTCCATCACAAATCTTACTTTGCGGTCCCCTGGGATCCAACCCGGTCCGCCTTGGTGAGAGACAAGTGGTCCAAACACTGAGCCATGCCGCGGCCGTCAGCTACAATTCAGTTAATCAATTTATAGCATTCTAATAAACAATATTTTTTGTCATTTACTGTGTTGCGTAAATATACCAGGGGAGTCGCCTGCCCCTATTTGCTTTTTTTTTAATTTATGCAACTTGCTAAGTAACATACAGAGACTCCCATATATAATTGCACAAAGCAGAGTACTACTAAGTTTTGAAAGTGTAAATCAACATTTGATGTGATGTTTTATTGAAATTAATAATAATCGACAGTTACATGTTTCGTTTTTGTCAGAAAATAAATGCTATACGACATAAAATTATATAATACGTTCTTTTTTAGGAATTAAAAAGAAATTGTGCGTGTTTTGTCCCTATAAAGTAATCGGACACAACTTGAGTGAGATACAGAATATGTCTTAACAATTTGTGACTCTCCCTCATCATTTAACTACTTCTCGTAACCTATTTGGCATACTGTGAACCAGGTTTTTGAGGTAGGCTGTAGAAAGTTTGCTCCATTCCCCTTGTAACCTCTGCTTCAAGTGCTGCTTGGAGGTGATGGGTTCTTCCGCACGGCCTTCTCCAGTTTATCCCATACCGCCTGTATGAGTTTATGACCCTGGGGCGGGGTGGATGTAATACATGAGGACAGTGGTATAGTGATCATAGCTGCTTAATGATGGAATATGTTTCGGATCATTATCCTGATAAAACGAGGAGCTGCCCAAAATAACCATCACATCTGCATTTTGTTTTAAATTTTGCTGTAATACTCTAAGATAGACCTCCTTGCTCATCGCTGTGTCTATAAACACCAGCTGTCCCACTCCAGTAGAGGAAATGCAGCCCCACACCATTACAATCCCTCCACCGTGTTTGACTGTGCCTTGTAAATTGCGCTCTTCTGGCTCGATGTTTTGTTTCCTAAGCACAACCATCCTGACATTGTATCCAACAAGGTTGTATTTGCTTTCGTCACAAAAATAACTTTGTCCCACCCATCGGCTGTCCCGTTGAAAAACTTTGGCAAATTCTTTCTGGTAATGTACGGCTTTTTTCTGGCTACGTGAACATTAAAATCTTATTTTCGCATGGCCCCCTACCCTTTTAGGGTTGTCAGCCCCAGTTCTTCCTTAATCTCAGCACATAACACCGGAGCACTTATACGCGGATTCCGTTTTACCTTCCGCATAATGCATGACTACTACATATTGGTAAGAAGTTTTGGTCGCCCTGGCTTTGCTCGAGATTCAATTCTGTCTTCATACTTATACTGCTGAATTGTCACTAACCGTACTTTTGCTAAGATTCACAATCTCTGCTATTTCCCGGTATGTTTTGTTCTTTTAATAGCGATAGATTACTGTCTTTGTTCAAAGGTACTCTGCTTACCTCTGGGCCCATCCTATGCTCTTACATTCTTCTTGGTGAACAGTTGACGTACTTCTACGATGTTGTTTTGTCTACTGACAGGCTTCACCTACTCGTTTGTATTGCATTTCATTTGTTCTCTCCGATTCTTGTTGTGTGGTAAACTCATTATGTAACCAAGGTTGAATTGCGAAACTCTTAGTTTAGCCACATTTTTAATCTCTTAAATGGATTTCCAGACCAAACTATTTTTCTTAACAAAAAGGAGTCCCTTGAGGTTGATGCACATAATTTTTCCTGCTTTACAGAGCACTCCATAGTGAAATGCAAAGTCTGTCCTACTATTTATGCGAGTCCGTGTATGTGACTTGGCCTTTTCTTGAATGCCCTCTAATGGGCATTAGAGTACCTGTAGGGTCAGCCATTCCACCTGAGGACTGACCATTCCGCCCTAACCTGGCTATTGAACTTTAAGAACCTGGAAGGCCAGACAGCGCGTTGGGTCCAGAGGCTGCAGGAGAACGACTTCACCTCGGTACATCGTAGAGGGAAGAGCCACGGTGACGCAGACGCCATGTCCCGAAGACCCTGTCCAGAAGAGTGCGGCCAGTGCAAAACAGTGGAGGAGAAGGAGCGTGCCGCAGCAGTCCGAGTAGTCACGGAAGTGCCTGCGGATGGCTGGGATAGCGCAGGCCTGAGGAGGGAGCAGCTGGCGGACGCAGACTTGGGGCCAATCTTGAGGGAAGTGGAGGCCGGGACGAGACCAACCTGGGAGGACATTGCACCGAGGAGCGCCAACTACAAGTCGTACTGGGCCCAATGGGACTCGTTGAAGACCAGAGAGGGCGTGCTGTTCCGGGTATGGGAATCACCCAATTGGAAGACGCAGACAGAACAGTTGGTACTTTCCCTGAGTAAGGTCCCGGAGGTCTTGGAGGAAGTGCACGCCGCTACTTCGGGAGGACACCTGGGAGCGAACCGAACGATTGACAAACTACGGCAGCGCTACTACTGGCTGAGACTCCGAGTCGATCCTGAGAGATGGTGCCGCCAGTGTCACGTATGCGCGGCGAGTCGCGGCCCCCAGACTAGGAGTCGGGGTCGCATGCAGCAGTACAACGTCGGAGCGCCATTCGAACGGATCGCCGTTGACATTGCTGGACCGTTCCCAGTTTCCGACCGAGGCAACAAGTACGTAATGGTGGTCGTGGACTACTTCACCAAGTGGCCGGAGGTGCATGCCATCCCAAACCAAGAGGCAAAGACAACCACAGACTGCCTCGTGGAGCAAGTGCTCTGTCGATTTGGGGTGCCGCTAGAGCTACACAGTGACCAGGGTACCAACTTTGAGTCCAACCTAATGAAGTAGGGTCTACAAAGGCTTGGAGTGAACAAGAACCGCACGACACCTCTACATCCCCAATCGGATGGCATGGTCGAAAGGTACATCAAGACCTTAGAGGAACACCTGAGGAAGGTCGTGGCGAGCCATCAGCGAGACTGGGACGTCAATGTGCCACTGTTCTTGCTGGCCAACCGCTCGTCTACACACGACACAACTGGGATGACGCCAGCCAGCTTAATGTTCGGCCGAGAATTACGCCTCCCTTGTGACCTGGCTTTTGGAAGCCCTCCGGAAGCGAAACAGCCAGCGACCGAGTATGTGGAGAACTTGGTGGATCATCTCCACGAAACGCACGAGATGGCTCGCCAGAACGTCCAGAAAGCGAGCGACCGCATGAAGACCAGGTATGACAGGCAAGCCAACAGCCAAGGGTTCCAGCAAGGTGACCTGATCTAGTTGTACCGTCCTACCCAGACCAAGGGGCGCTGCCCGAAGCTCCAGCAGCAATGGCAAGGACCGTACCGGGTGGTGAAGAGGATTAACGACGTGGTCTACCGCATCCAGAAGGTTCTTCGAGGGAAGATGTTGGTGGTACACCTGGATCGCCTGGCACGCTACGATGGTGCTGTTCGGTACGACCAACTTTGAGGAGGGAGCAGTGTCACCCGAACGTTGGAACACCCTATAGAACCGGCTGGAGGCAGCAGCAGGAGACGGAGGCGTTCGGACACGCACCCTCGTTAAAGCTGGGGTGGCTGGAAAAAAAAACATTACCGTTCCATCCCTTTTCGCTGCCCTTGATTTCTCGAACTTACGGGATATTTCATCTAATCCAGAACATTCTCGATCGGCCAGCTAACCCTACATAAGCAACAAGCCGGGCAGTAAGTGAGTCAGTCAGTCAGTTAGTCAGAGTTCTTGGCGAGCAGTGTAAGAGTGCAGTGCTAGTGTACGACGAGAAGACTGAGTACGTGCATCGGAGTATTGTACGTAATTACGAGTGCAAGTGAAATTGTACGGACGAACTGGTGAATCGTAATTGTGTGCATTACGTAATTCCTTGTAATTGGCAAGTGTTTAACTGTAAGTCGGTGGAAATAAAGAACGTTTCTGAGTGGTGCAATTGGACTTTTCATTTCACGAACCGACAAAGTCACAATATGTATTGGGATTGCCTGTTTGATATGAGCACCTGAATATTAGACATTTGCTATAATTTAGCTTAATTCGTACTGTGGTATCTGTCCGCCCTTAATAATGCATTTAATATGACTTTCACGGTTACTGTGCCAATGTTATGCCTAACAGGGACAGTATCAATTTATAATTAGGTAAATCAACTTAATGCTTTCGGAACAACAAATTTTTTGTGTTTGTTTTACTGTGGTGCGTGAATATATAAAGATGATGGTTTTCCTATGGTATTGGCTTCCTTATTCCATTCTCTTTGCATGGCCAAAACATAAAAAGCGAATACCTACTTCCCATTTGAGAAAATTAGAGGTAACGGAAAGCTTAAACAAGTTACAAGGAGCATCAAAAAACAAATCTCGCTAGACCAATACGTAATTTTATCCATTTTCAAGAAAATATAAACTTGATTTTATAAGTTTGTCTTTGCCTTTATCACGTCTACTGAAGGGTAGAGAATAGTTCTAATAAAGTCAAACCCCACAATCCCTTTAGACCCAACTCACGATTCCAACGATACATGTGCCTGATTCCTTTCCTTTATTTACGGTCACGAGAGAGTAATCGGACGAAAAAGCCTGTAAGAGTAGGGAATATTCCAGAAAGCTAGTACTAGAACGCTCCGCTTCAACACTTGTAATCGTATTAGACTGGCAAGCTCCAATCGCAGTGCTATGCCGCTAATAAGACAAAGCGTATAGCCCGCAGAATTTGCAGTGTTAAAACTAAAAGAATTTTCGATTATATCTTTATTTTGCGACTTCCTTTTCCCCCTATTCGTCCTTTTAACATTCATACGACGGCTGTTCAATAAAGAAGATCACAATTTTTTGACAACGTAGCTTTTTTTATTTAAACAATATTTTACAGCCCTTGTTTTACCTAAAGGTATATCACGGGGTTATTTACAATAGATATTTACACAGTACTATACAGATTTATTCAAGTGTGCGGTAGATGCTCTTGATGAATCCTGATACTTGAACTGTATTGAAGTGAATCTTCAGAACCACGGGTAGAGGGGCCGAACATAAAACGTCTGGTCGATCTTTTGAGAAATTACTGCACTCTGGCATCAAATGCAGAGCCGTCTGTTGGTGTTTTTCAGTGCAGTTACAGGATGTCGAGGCTCTTATTTTCATTCTATGAAGGTAGGCCTGGAAAGGGCCGTGATTTGTGAGGAATTGTGTGGTTATGTGATTGGACCATAGAGATAAGGTCAGACGGTGTTGTATGTTGGGAATGAAAAGTTTGGTATGAAAGGCATTGTTGGATCTGGTGTATATGGAGTTCCAAACTGCATTGTAGTTTTCGGTTAGCTGCTGCTTGCCCCGAGTTATGGGAATTGACTTGTAGTCTAAGGTAGTCTTGCGACTGGCAGCAATCCTAGCTGACCTTTGACCTACATGACCTTTGACCCAGTGAAGAGGGACGTTGTGTGCCTTGTTTAGGGTGATGATCTTTTCTCTGAGCTGAACGGGCAAGGGGTGGGTTGTTCTGTGTGCTATGATGAGGAGAGCCGCCGCTGAGTCAACATGTATGGCGAAAGTTGTGCTACCGGTTTTCTGTTGTTCTATCCACTCCACAACTGCTTTATAACCTAGAATTTCCGCCTAGAATACTGAGTTTACTAGGTCTGATCTTTTAACTCCTATGTAGATTTCTTTGGAGATCGTACATTTATTCATCCTTACAATTTTGACGGTCGTTCTCAAAATAGTCTCCCCTGAATACGATGCACTTCTCCGTGCGTTTCTGCCAGTCTTCAAAGACATGCTGGAAACCATCTTTTGAGATATCCTTCAAAATCGCCTCCGCAGCCTTCGCCACTGCTTCTGATGTTGGATAATGCCTCCCACGAAGGCGTTACTTCAAGTTAGTGAATAGAAAGAGGTCACCTGTGGCTAAATCCGGACTATAGGGAGGGTGAGGGATGCAATTCACGTTGATTTTTGCAAGATATTCAGTAACAACATTGGCAATATGCGACCGCGCATTATCCTGGTGCAGCATCCACCCTGCTTCACGGAAATGTGGCACTCAATGATATTAATATAAATTAATTATACTTTCACACTGGCCGTGTGTAGGCTAAATTGTCGAAACGTAGAGTCAGACTGAAAAATTCAATGCCATACCCGGGATTTGAACCACGGACCTTCTGTTTTCCGTCCAGGCGCTCTATCATTAAGCTACTATGGCAAACGTGCCGATATGACATTAAATTCTCCAACTGACTCGTATTTTCCCGGTAAACCGCTTAGGAGTTCGCATAAACATGTTGTAAATCACCATTAAGGTAGCTGTCTCATGTGTTTATGAGAACTCCTAAGTGGTTTACCGGGAAAATACGAGTCAGTTGGAGAATTTAATGCCATATCGGCACGTTTGCCATAGTAGCTTAATGATAGAGCGCCTGGACGGAAAACAGAAGATCCGTGGTTCAAATCCCGGCTATGGCATTGAATTTTTCAGTCTGACTCTACGTTTCCACTCCATGATATGTTCAGTATTTCAGAAAGTGATCTTAAAGTAATTCGTCGATCCGCTCTCACAATGGCAGCAGCAGTGTTGATGTTTTCTTTCCCAAGAGCAGTAACTGGAGCACCGGGTCTACCTTCCTTTGAAATTGACTGTCTCCTCTCCTTAAAAATTTTAAACCACCTTCAAGCTGTGCTGTAGGGATGAACAGACTCCCCATAGGCCTCCTGTAACATTGTATAGGCCTCAACTGAAGATTTGTTGAGACGAAAGCAGAATTTCAAAGCAGCATATTTTTCCTCCCATGTTGCAGCGGTAGGCCTTACTGAACATGTCTGAACTTATCTGTTTCTCACAGGCGGGAACCATGAGTACCAACAATGAAACTACTACGGCGTGTTTGTCTCACATTAAGATAAAATATAATCAGGTTGATGTTTAGTGCTAAAAATTGTGGCCGTAAAAAATTATGATCATTCTTTATTAAATAGCCCTCGTATTTATACGCACTGTAAAATTATCGTGATAATGATAGTGGAGCAGATGAATCAGAAAGTGCAGCAGTAATCTGTAGAGAACACCTGGAAGAATGGGGAGTTTTATTCAAGCTAATTCCAGATCCCGCTACTTCGCGCTTCGTAAATTAAGCGAGAGCATCGCAGTAAATTTTGATAATTAAATGATACTCGACATTTTGTTTGGTGCCCATTGTTTACATTATACAACATTATATATGCTTTTATTCATTTATTTATTTGATATTTCTCGAGGTAGGAATAACTGAAGCGCAATCAAACATCTTTGCTACGAGGCCGACATGATAAAATCTCTACCTTTTTTTCAATCTATTCTTTCGTGATATTCAATTGTTTCAAGTCCCAATGCAATGCCGCCAATAAGAAGAAGCGTTTACATCGCAGAATTTTCTGTGCTACAAACTAAACGAATTTTCGGTCTTAATATCACTTTATTTCATCTTCTTCTTCATCATCATGTTCTTCTGCTTCTCCTTATTCGACCTTTTGGTGTACATATTTAAGTAAAACTTAAAACCATCATGATGAATTTCAGGCATTAATGAAGCAGATGAAGTAGTAGTCAGAAGAGGAAATCTATCCTAGTACTCAATACTAATTCTAGAGGGCGCTACGTCACTATTCTTAAATGAAACAAGTTCATCGCGGTGAATTTCCCTATTTATTTGATATTCCAAATTTTGTTTGCGATTTAAGTTTTAGATTATGCAAAATCATATTTATTTATTGTTTATATCTTGTTTTTGTTTATCGTTATGATAATGCCATAAGAAGAAACAAATTGCAGGAACAGGCAGTAGTAATGAAAACTAATTCTAGAGGGCGCTACTTCGCCATTCGTAAACAAAACAACTTCATTACTGTATATTCTGATATTTAATTGACATTGGACATTTTGGTTGCCGTTCATTGTTCAGGCTATGCAACATTTTACTTCATTCTATCTATTTGTTATCTCCCGAGATAGAATTAAGTGAAACGCAATCAAACCTCTTTGTACAACACCCAAATGGTTCAAACCTCTTTGACTTTTTTACTCTATCCTTTCGCGATCTTCAATTGTTTATACTTATAATGCAATGCCACCAATAACACGAAGTGTTTAGCTCGTGGAATTCGCAGTGCTATAAACCAAACGAATTCTCGATGTCATTTTCATTTTGCTTCTTCCTTTCCCTTCTTATATTTTATTTAACTTTCATATTTACATTCAACTATCGTGATAATTAAAGCAGCGTTGAAGGAGATGAAACAGTAACCACGAGAAAAATTTGGAGCAAAGTAATATACCAAACTTATTCTAGAATGCGCTACTTCACCGTTTGTAAATGAATCGCGGCGTGAAGCCGATTACGGCAATCCTCTCCTCCTCTCTTGATCGAGGGCAGACCAGAAATGATGAGAGAAGATATTTGTCGGTTCATATGTACGTGAAGAACGAATTAGGTTTTATCGAGTAATAAGCCTTTCACATATAGTAACTCTAAACAGTGATATTGGTAACCCTTGGTCGTCAACTTTGAGATTGATATGGTGATACAAAAAAGCAGTTATTAAACCAATTTGACACGGCAATTCCAGTGTCATTAGAACCATCCTTACTCATACATACCCATGCATACCCTGAGACAAACCTCATTGCTCAACCCTGAGCTACCCTTGTTATTGCTTCAAACTGTAGCGGTAACGTGGAACTGTGTGCCACCCATTTTATTATATCAAGGAGTACAATTGTGGATATTAGCAATTACTTCCCTGTCATCTGATGTTTATAGATCCGTTTTCTTTTTCAACACACATCAAGTGTTGTTTCTAGTTTCATTTATGAATTGCATTCCTAGTGAAAGAGCAGCCTTAATACAATTGAATACCTCCAAGAGGAAGTCATGAGCGTGGTTTTATGGGAAATACTAGAGGTTAGACATATGCCTCTATCTCCTATGTCACAAATGTTAATTTCTTCAGGATTTTTGCTAATCGAAATTATTATATAACGGTAGGTGATGATTTTGCTATTTCTAAAACCATATTTTGTGTTTTCCGAAGCAAATATTTCAAGAAGCAGTTTGGATACATTTGAACGTTAATTAGCGATAACACAATTTCGTGCAATGTAGTGTTTGCGAAGAGTTTTAAACCATTCTAAACATATCTAACGCTTTACTTTACCTGTTTATGGGAACTGCAAGATATACGCGAACTTCATTCAAATTTATTGCTAACACTGTCGCACTCTATACTTAGGAAACAGTAATTGTATAACTAACGTCTTAGTTCCTCTACATTTAGATTTCTTCAGTTGGCATCGTCATTCAAACAAATCAGGAACATTATATGCCTCAACGAGCTGTCTGCCATTGACACAGAGGGCGCTGCAAGACGCATTCAAAATTGCATCGAAGCACGTTTACAAACTGCAATATTGACAGTTGTCTTAAACGTTAACAAGATGTTAGGTAAGCAATTTGCTGTGGAAACATATATCTGAAACTATTGTAAACTTTTAATTAAACGTTAACAAACAAGATGCTTAGGTAATTTCAGCATCGGATGCTGAAGCCCGTCCTATGTGTGTTACATATCCGCCTTAAGATTTACATATGTTCTTTTTATTGTTTTCATTGCGTCTATAATTTCCACACATCTTTCGCCTCAAAATTATTTTCCATTTCTTCCTCTCATTCGCTTCCCTGCAACTCTGCCCTCAATATACAACTCTCGCATCATGTGCTGTTTTGAAAATCGGCCCTAAAACTGTTTACTGTGGTTTGTTAATAAAACTTAAACGCAATTAAAATGTATAACATTATTCATACTTAAGTCTCTTCTTTATGTTTAATTTTCAATGGGAACTATAACCACACGAGGGAACATTTAAACTACGAATACAGACCTAAGAATCGATTAAAATGTCACAATGCACGAAAGAAAAAATATAAATTAAACAACTTTTGTTACTGTTCACTTCTAGCACTGAAAATAACAGCTACAGTCGGTCAGTAAACCATTATCTGGTAATAATGTAATGTTAAAGACAGCCGCCTGCTTTGTATTCTTTTGTTTCACCACGTAGTAGTCTGCGCTTGAGGCGGGCTGGTTGGCGAGTACGAGCGCCGAGATTGTAGGTAACAGCTCCAGGGACTTCCTGGAGATGGTAAAAGAAAGGCCGTGTCACCATTGGATATACTTTATGGTGGTATCCACGGTAAAATACCATGGCGTTATACTGGATTGTAAATTAACATTTCGATCACACTTTGATTATATTGCTGAGAGAGCCAGCAGGCTCCTTGGTGACCTCGCAACAACAACAAGACCCACCTGGGGTCTGAATTCTAGTATTCTTAAAATTATATATCAAGGTGCTGTTTTGGCACTAATTTTGTATGATGTATCTGCATTCCAGCATGTTCTTAATAAAAAAAATGGGAAGTTAAAAAAACTTGCACAAATTCAAAGGGGATTCCTCCTTCGCATAATTCAAGGATATCGTACAATCTCCACTGATACAGCTCAGATTATAGCTAACATAGAACCTTGGCTCTCACTTGTTTTTCAACAGCAACTATTACTAATGTAAAACATAAACGTGAATGTGCGTCTTATCTGTCTCTCTTAAAACTAAAAATCCCGGAGCATCCTACCACAGCAGGACACCCATCAAGTTTTTTAACCTGTTTAAAGGAAATATGTAACTTTCATGATTAATACATATATACAGACGGTTCACATTACCAATTTGAAGATAATATACCTGCAGCAGGATATGGTTTTGTTGTTTACGAAAACCAAACGGAACTAACTCACTCCATGTTTAAATTGTCACCTGAATGTTCTGTATTCCAGTCGGAGCTCTTAGCAATTAAAGAAGCTACAAAATGGTGTACTGTTAGTGGCAACAGTACCCGTATTCTTAGTGATTCACAATCAGCTCTACTCGCTATTAATGATAAATACAATTTAAGTTCATTAGCACATGAAATAAGAACCTTGCTTCAAAACCACCCAGGACATATTTGCATGGGATGGCTTAAAGGACACAGTGGAATTTTAGGTAACGAGAGAGCTGATTGCTTGGCTAAGAAGGCTGCAGAATCCAATCTTCCTGTGACGCACTCTTTATGTCCTATTTCTAATGTAAGGAGAATAATAGATCAACATATTCATGAAGAATGGAACCAACAATGGCTAACAACTCCAAATGGAAGTTTAATAACATTATTTTTCGATAGTGTATATGACAGAGGAAAATGTCAAACTCTTGTACCAAATTTTGTTTTGACACAATTTTTAAGTGGACATGGTAAATTTGGTGAATACTTACCACGCTATCACGTAACATCCAACCCCGAGTGCCTGTGTGGTGAAGAATTTCAAACTGTGGTTCATCTCCTTTTTTGTTGTCCCATTTTCTGGAGAGAAAGACAAGAATTAATATTCAAGCTAGATTCTCTAGGAACTGAATTTTCTGCTCCACTTACATTTTTGCTAAAGAAGCCACAGCAGTATAAGTACTTCATGATGTTTATAAACTCAGTGTTTAAACGTCTGAAATAGTTTAAATTAATATGTATCAGAATAAAACACAATTTCCTCCTTCTAGTATTTAAAATATTTTTGTTAAAATTGTATATTTTTATGTATCAACTCTAACCCTAATATACCACTGTGTAAAATAGGGTTCAATAAATAAAAAAAACATGGTACGTTTGTAGCTGTACGGAGCACTCTGTTTTGTAATACCTGCATTCGGCGGAGATTAGTCTTGTTGGTGCTACCCCAGATTGGAGCTACATAGGTAAAAATGGAACGGGCTAAAGATGTGTAAAGAAAAAGAGAGGATTCATAACCATGTGAGGTGCAACTGTTTAGTAAAGGGTCCAGTTTTTATAGCCAAGCAAAAGCAAGCGTAACAGGTAACCATGAGACATGTTCGTCGAGCAGCTGCAGTGAAGGAGAATGCCTATAAGGATATAATGAAGAGATCTTAACCTCTGTCTCGTTAGTGTTGCGTTAGGATTCATAACCAGGTGAGGTGCTAGTTGATCCAGGGCAGTTAGCAGTTCGTGAATGGCATGGTGGATATTCGAGTGAGAATAAACGAGAGCAGTCTCATCAGCACATAAAGCCGTGCAAATTGAAGCTATAGCAGGAAGATCATAAATGGATACATTAAAGAGGAATGGTGCTAGTATTGAACCTTGAACTACACCTGCTAAGATGTGTCGTCGGGTGGATGTGAAACCAGCAATGCGCACGCACAGCTATAGTCGATCAGAAAACCCTTATCTGATAAGAGTGTATTGTTAAAGGTAGCCATCTGCTTTGTGTTTCATATTTTACCACGTACCCAGCAGGTAGAGGAAGAATGTTTTATCACCCAGTTTGACTGCAAATACACGTTCTGATGCTCCCTGAAAAAATGAAAAGGTTAGCTCCAATGTTTGTCTGTGAACAGCATAACTCAAAAATAAATATTGGTATTGAAGTTTATTATCATCCAAAGGTTTTCAAGAGAATCGTCTATTCCAGAACTACCTTTACATGGAATGTTCTACCTCAGTTTTACCTTCCTGAAAATGGCAGTAACGATTTTCATCAAAGTACCCTATATTTAAGATATTTTCATAAAACTGAAATAAATATCTGGAACTTTCTGGCAATGTCCTCAAAATTCCTCTTCATTCTGGATGACTTTTACGTAAATGGTAAACTACAAGAGATGGAGAGCATCTTACTGCACAAAAGATACAGATCTCTTTGAACACACAGAATTGATTTCGATTTATTTTACATTAGTTTTACTACATGGTGTTATCGAATACAGCGGGCCAGAGCTGTATAAATCTATTGTTATGAATCTGCTATGATAGCTGATCTAAGCCTTCAGCATTGCAACAGTAGTTGATTCATTTCCTCTGTTATAATCACAGATGGTTGCGGCCAAACAAATGTTAACACTATGGAAGGGTAAACTATATTCGTTTTTGTCCATCATGGGCACACAGTTTCTACATTTCTATTCGTGTGTGTGTTGTATTAAAAGTACATATCCATCACACAGCTTTTGCATGGTCCAGGCAAAAAGGTAAGCTAACAAAACAGATTCGGCCGAGCGCTTTCTCTACATAGAACCAGTTGTCGCCATCGCGATGCTAGAATGTCGCTAGAAATCATAAAAAGGTGTTCAAAAACTACTATAGTTTCCATATACCGGGTGGTGCAGTACAAGCTCCCTACATCTGGGGGCTTTAAGTTAATTACTCGGACAGAAGAGGAACATAACAGATGTACCAACTGAAAGTATACAAAGTGTCATTTATTTACGTTATGCTTTAGAATTATATCTTTAAAATAACATCTTCTAGATGACCTCCATTACAGTCCAGACATTCCTACAAGCAATCAAACTGGAAAAACACACGAGCAGTAGGTCTCCAGCTATAGACATAACTTTTTTCAGTAGTGGCTCCTTTCAACGCTTGCAGAGTTGCAAGACGTCCAGTAAAGACTTTTGTTTTAATTAGCCCTGCAAGAAGAATTCAGGAGCTGTAAGATTGGGTGAGAGCGAATGCCACACAATGATGCTGCAGGAGGTAGCTCTTGAAGGTCGACCCGCAGGGAGACGTTTTTGGGTCACTTGCGTTTTGTACGGGTAAAACTGATTTCAATAGTGTGCGTCCTAACGATATAAAGATATGAAACCTAAGAGAAATGTCCAATACTCTTGATCGTTTACGAGGTGAACGATGCGGACTGCCGTCAAAAACTTTTCTCACTCACACGGTACATTCTGGTGTCTTCACAGTTTTATGTGGAGCATGATTAATGTCTAGGGCACTACCACATTTTTCCTACTTATTCAACCATTACATAATTGTTTTCCGTGAAGGAACTGTACCATGCCTGGGCACATTAAAATGAACTCGAAATATTGGGATGACCTGGCCATCGATGGGCACCGAGTAATATGCCATGTGGCCAGATCGTGCACTGGGAAACTAACTCAGACGGGATTTATGCTAGTCGGAGAGGTTCTGATTTCTACTAATTAATTTTCTATAAAGGTTTGGTAGCACTAACTAAAATCACAATTAATTTTATAAGAAGATTTACTACACTAAATAATTACAAAGTTGGTCCATCGGACCACATAATTGTTACAGATAGGGCATTACGAACAATCCAGACAAAGGCCGGCACACAAAGACAAAGAGATTTACACCAGACTCACTTATGCCACTAGGGAGTGATGACGCACACCCGTGACGTCACTACCACATTATCCATACGAACTCTAGCATCTACACTGATCAAATCAGTCACTATTGCGACAATATTCTCTGCGCTGCCACAACAGACTTACTCTCGTGAAAGAAAGGCACTGGTGAAGCACAGTGTGCCACTGGCCAACGCTCCATAGCCACTGATGCTGAAGTAAACAAACACAAAAGTGCATAGTTCCCGTGGTTCATTGATGTGGTATTACAGTACGGCTTCCTATTTTCCCAAGACATAGAATTGAAGCTGAGGAACTTATGCGCACGACATTGACCAGGATAACTGCATCAAGTTTTTCTGATAGTTCTGTCATTTTTATTTTTTTATTTTTATTTATTTTTAATTATATCTTAATAATTATTGAGTGCATGTTTTTCTAAATTGAACAAAGTTATAAATATTTGGAATGCACCCCCGTGTTACCAAACCAGGTACAGGTGTGGAGTACAATTAGCAGTTTTAAATATTTATTTC
Source organism: Mantis religiosa (assembly GCA_030765055.1). Classification (NCBI taxonomy): domain Eukaryota; kingdom Metazoa; phylum Arthropoda; class Insecta; order Mantodea; family Mantidae; genus Mantis; species Mantis religiosa. The sequence continues at coordinate 228,240,708 of CM060950.1, forward strand.
TCTCTTTTTGTTCTGCTACTGCTATTGTTGCTAAGCACTGGAAAGACAGTATGTGAAATTTGAAGTTGTGTTTTCTTATGGAACTTAATTAGCCTAGGTACGAGGGCGCTGAAAAGGTGTCCGAGCTCAACATGAGGAATACAGCACTCGTAAATAAAAGCTAGTGAATTTCGTTGTTCATCTGTTGACAGTTACTCAGCAAAGTTTCAGCCATTTTGGATGCTCAGTTGTTATGCAACAGTCGTTTGAGTGAGTTGATGTGAGGGGTTTATGAGAATAGACAAAATCGAGTGTCGAGCTGTCATTAAATATTTGTTTTTTAAAGGCAATTGCCTACGCAAATCAAAGATGTGTTGAATTCTGTGTATGGGGACTCTGCACCATCATTTACCACACTGAAATTTTGGGCAGCTGAATTTAAACGTGGCTGTAAGAGCCACGTAAGAGCTGGTAGACGATGAATGTTCTGGACGTCAAAAATCTGCAACTACCTACGAAAACATCGCCAATGTTCAACAAATGATACTAGATGGTGTTATTTGATATAATTTAACACTATAGAATTTCTAAAATTCTAGAACTCAACCTCTCAACGAGAAAATGTATTAATATTAAACCCATTCACAATTTCAGGGGTTAATTCTACACATTTAATGTTAAATCGAAACATACACTTATAGAAATTGTCTGATCACACCCTTCCTTATACATACTGTGACTTTGTGGGTTGGCAGAATTAAAAGTTCAATTTGCAGAAATTATAAATGTTTTTTATTTCCGTAAAAATACACTTTTGTCAATCCTTACAGTGGCAGAATTATGTAACATACACGAATACAATCTTCCAAGGTCGTTGACCACAACAAAGAGTTCACTTTCAAAACCCTGCTGCAGCCACACGATTCAGCTCCGATTACACTCTCCCATTACGACTGTTGTCCAACTAACCCCGGGATCCTTTCATACGACCATTCTTATTCCAGAAGGCTGTGGATTTATCTTTATCAATCAAGATGTCATTTGAAGTCGCCAGTTATCTATCTTTACTTGTTTCGGCAAGCCCTTTTATCTTCGCGCTGTATTATCTGCCCTTTATCTCCGTGCTACACTATTTGCCCCTTTGTGTATGTCAAGCCGCGCTATCGTAATAATAGATTCGCGACAGGACTAATAAATATGCGAATATCTTAAGTTTAATAATAGGCAAAACTATCAAAATGTGGTCGTTACGTGATGGCTTTGAAATGCTCACGTCAGGCAGTAATAACCAACTACTATCCATTTAAGAAAAGAACCAGTAATTATTGGAAAATTCAACCAAATGACAACAAAGAAAACAGAAATAGTTTACTATACAAGTAAATATTTTACATAAATTATGTGTTTTAACAAGATCTATTATTTGTGTAGTAACATTTTGTCTAAATATTTCTTACGGCTTACCAATTTTGCAAAAATCATCCAGAACTAAAAAAGATATTAGAGGCGATTTATACAATACATATTAAACAGGAAAGTATCTTTAAATATTATATTTTAATCTAAATCAACTTATTTGAGAAAATCAAGAAAAGGTCGAAAATTTCTCCATGATAATAGTGGTTCGCCTTTACTGGGTTTTGCAGAAAATCTTACTTTCGCATCTTTAAAGATGTTGAAATGTATATATCGTGTTCGGTTTTTAACTGTCTTCTGTTTTTGGCTTCTGATATTTACACACCTACACATACATACACATGGGGATTTTGTTTATAAAAAAGCTTTTTAAAAAGGTGTGCCAAAAATATCTCGGTATCGAAACTTTGGGAGAAATACAGATTTTACTGGTATTAAATGCATATAGTTAAGCTAGTCAACGTGCTTTGTTGAAGTGAAAACTTCTTTTCACGCGTTCAGAACTTTTTCTGGCTACTGAATTAAACTGAGCCGTCATGCTGGAATATATGACGCTCATTCGGGTGAAGTCGGCTCGAGTCGGCTCGATCCGAACTAACCCCCCACACTCATTCGTTATTTCAGTCTTATGTTGTCCACACCGCTATACACCGTAGAGTTTCTGTTGCACTCAACAGCGTATCACCAACACGCATCCAGGTATGTTTTAACATATGTTAAGTACTATGAAAAATTCAGAAACCCTACAGGAGCTTCGTTAAAAAAATAATTTGTGCTAGGGCCTTTCTTACAAATGTCTCTCAAGTGCCGGTAACCGATCCTGTCAGATAACCTTCTGTCATTTAACAAGTCGACAACATGTAAAATTACACTTTAAACAATAATATTAGCGAAAAAGAACATATAATATCACCGAAGTTTGGCATTTGGATAATTAAAGCCACAAAAACAAAAAATAAAACGAATGTGATAATTGGAAATAAAAGTGTTAGGAATTCGTGAAAGAGATGTTTCATTTAAGAACTGGTTATTTTTATTGTGCGTAGGAAAACGTAAAACATCAATAAATTAAATGTAATAACCCGTAAATAATAAAATTACCACGTATTAGAATGACGCTTTGCGTTTATTTTCATTTACAACTTATAGGTTATGTTTTTCCACAAACTGAAATACTGAACGAGGGTCAAAAAATTTGAAATATAAATTTGATATTTTAGAAAAAACTATTTAAATATATATTATTTAGTTTGGAAAATAAAAATTTGAAGTCAAAGCATGGGAAAAAAGCATCGAACAAAAACGTCGAATTTATAAATAAATATGCAACGAAATATGTGTAACAGCAAGAAACAAAGTATGAAATATGATTGTGAAATAGCATGTATTTTAATATAAAAATAAGATACATGTAAAACAGTATATTATGTGATTTGATATTACTTCCTTTATACGCCGCACGGTCGCAAGTCCGTGTTCATTCAGTTGTTTCAGAGTATTTTCATTTGAGAGCACACTTAGCGTAATGCAGGAAGTGTTTAGCTCGCAACTCGTCTCTTTGTGCAATAATCAGTGTCTACATAATTTTTTTGAAAATAATATTTAAGAATAATTTGTAATGAAAACGTAGAGTCAGATTGAATAATTCAATGCCAGAGCTGGGATTTGAACCACGGATCTTCTGGTTTCCGTCCAACAGCTCTACCATTGAGCTACTATGACCAGTGTGCCGATATGACATTAAATACTCCAACTGACTCGTATTTTCCCGTCTGAATTTTTCAGTCTGACTCTACGTTTCCGCAATTTAGCCTACACAGGGCAAGTGTGAAAGAACAATTAATTTCCAATAATTGACCTAATAATGGTCCGAACTATAAAGCCCGGGCCTTAAAGTACTTACATGTTGTAAGTCATCATTAAGGTAGTTGTCTCATGTGTTTATGAGAACCCCTAAGTGGTTTACCGGGAAAAACACGAGTCAGTTGGAGAATTTAATATCATATCGGCACGTTGGCCATAGTAGCTCAAGGGTTAGAGCAGTTGGACGGAAGCCAGAATATACGTGGTTCAAATCCCGGCTATGGCATTGAATTTTTCAGTCTGAGTCTACGTTTCCACAATTTAGCCTACACGCGGCCAGTGTGAAAGAACAATTAATTTCCATTGTAATGAAAAGATTTTTAGTTTTCACTTCTGAAGTGTGGTCTTAAGCACACCCATTTTTTTGTACTCACAACGTGCATTTTCGTTAAATTAAATTTCTAAGCCCTAATACCTAGGTTTCTGTTTTCTGTATTGTGTTCTTTCTGTCGATTTATGAAGGAAAACAGTTAAACAGTTCCTACCTCGGGAATGGAGCCGGGATACAAGAAATGACAACGAGAGGTTTAGTGTACCACTAAACCACTTGGAGTACTAGCATACTTGATCACGAAAGCGATAGGCTGATCCAAATTATGATTCAGTTTTTCAATTTGTAGCTGTTTGATGTTTTGTAGTCTCTCTTTGTAAGTTGTATTTAGAACAAAGAGCGTTGATTTTTTGTTATCTTCGCTACTTACTCCAGATCCATAGAAATAACCATGATAATGTATTTGTGTTTAACACTCTCCTTGTTATTGGAGGTGTCAATGATTAATTCATTCATTCAAGTAGCTGGCGGCTGACAGAGGGTCAGCACGACGTGTGTCATTCGTGTACCTGTCCTACAAGGACTTAACCACTTAATGACAGAATATGAGGGGCTTTGCAGGATGGTGGTTTACATTTAGGTGGATGAAAAGAAGGGAGGTAGCCGCAACTCCTCATGGTAGGCAACTCGGTTGCAGCGCTTGTGTGCACCGCTGGTGTGAGAAAATTTAGGAAGAGTTTAATTTAGAATGATTAATGAATTTTCAAATAGTAATAATTTTGAAGATGTAATAACCACCTTATTGTTACCCGGTGTGCCCGCATGCCATGCGGGGTAGCCGGTATAGCTTGTAGCGTCTTTCTGAGGATCTATAGTTCCCTAGAGACCTAACCAGGGCGCTCTGATGTTGAGGCAAACTCGCGTAGTATTTTGTGCCTCGGCGCCTAATGACATCTTCCACATAGTGGAGAGATGAGGCTTCATGAAGGTATCTCACGGGAAACCTCTAGAACACAGAATAGATGACCCTAAGGTATCTATTTTGTACACGCTGGAGTAGTCGCAGATTGGTTCCTGCGGCCATGCCCCAGATGTCAAACGCATAAAGCATAATTGGAAGAATTAAAGCCTGAAAAAAGCGCAACTTAAAGGGTGCTGGCATCCCTGACTGCATCATGGGGCATAACGAAGCCGAAGCTCCGTATGTCCGATGAGCTACCTCCTGGATGTGACCCCCCAAAGTTAGGCCCTTGTCGAACTTTACACCCAAATGCCTGAGAGAGTTTGTCCATTCTATCCTTCTGCCAGGATAGTTATAGGAGCGGAGGTTGGCGGGAAAATAACGCTTGGTGAAGGGTATAGCTTGACTTTTTTCCGGGTTGATGGAAAATCGCCAAAGCCTGCACCAGTCATGATTGAGGCTTAGGTGTCACTGTATTGGGTTGAAGGCTCTGCGTGCGTTTCTATCTGTGTTGTATAGCAGCACATCATCTGCATACTGGGCTATGTTGACATATAGCTTCGTGGGGAGATCCGCCACATACACGCTAAAAAGCGTAGGGGATAAGACAGAGCCTTCGGGGACTCCGCCTCTGATGGGTCTTCTAGTAGATAGATCTCCCGCCACAGTGTCTGTGAAGTGTCTGTTTTTAAGGAAAGTGTGTATAAGATGTATCATATGTGTAGGAAGCCCCAGGTTGATTAGCTTATATAGGAGACCTGCATGCCAGGTGGTAGAGAAGGCCATCTCGACATTTAGAGACACTGCCGCGGTGTATCCCCTTTCCTGGAAACCAAGGGCAGTGGCCTCCACCAAACGGAGAAATTGCTGTGCTGTCGAGTGCCCAGAATGAAAACCAAACTGATGGGGAGGGATAGCTTGAATGTCCCCCAGTAGGGGCGACAAGCGGGCTAAAACAAGCCTCTCGAAAACTTTCGAGAGGACTGACAGGAGGCTAATGGAGCGGAAACTGGCGGGTAGAACCGCATTTTTACCGGGCTTCAAAATGCAAATCACTGTCAATGATTGTTGTACTTTAAGACGCTATAACACGTTAGTTAATGCTTTGTTGTGAATACCATTCACGGAAAAGTAAGAGCTTGTTAGCATTTCCATGTTTTGATTTTATTTTCAGATACAGCAATTAATCAAGAGATAGCTGAATGATCCAATAGCTGAACTTCAATGAGAGTGGGATATTACGTCATGACCCGTCACCTACAGATATACACCAATCTGTACTGCAATGTAGCTGCATAGGAAAACTATGAATGTCATACCTAAAAAGCAATGATTGCTTTTATCATTTACACATTTTGCGAGATATTTATTCTCCTAATTCCCAATACTTAAGAAAATGCACTATTAGAAACACTGCACTTGTTAATTTACAACTGAGAACACTCAGGATTAGCTTCTACTCCTTTGGCAACTTTGCAGGACACCTTGTATTGCAACAAACATTCTTTGTCTGCTGTTGGAGTAAACATTTACCTGGATGGTAAAGGCATAGCTTTGGAGACGCTCATTGTTGGACACTGTCATTCCTGAAGTCACAGACAACAATCACCTAAAGCAAATATGTCATTTGTTGCCCTATGTGCTGACCTAATAAGATAAACCTACTTTCTTTTAATAAGCACATTAACCGCCCTATGCTGACAACACTGGGCAACAAAGAAAATTTTTTGAATGTTTCGAGCACTTCATGAGGCACTTCCTACTAATTTTGGGTTGAGAAAAACAAATATGACAGTGAAAAATTATATTAGCTCTAGTTTCTCTGATATACACAAGGTGTAAATATTACATATTAACGGATTGAGAGAAAAGGATACATTTTAATTACATGCATGCTAACAACAATAAAAGGGCATTTGATTTTTTAACTGGCAATTACACGCTTACAGTTCTAAATTACTGCAAAAATACTTCTCCGATAGTCGTGTCTGAAGAGAATCATGTGGTGGCCTATTGACCTCGTCATCTTTTAGCTTGCCCTTTGTGATGGAGTTCCGCAGAATCCCTAATACAAATACCAACAGTAATCTGCAAACATTACTTCATTCCAACGGCCCTGATATCTTTGTTCCATAACAGAAATGTCCTGATGGAATCCCTCTCCATGTTCATCACTAACAGCTCCACAACTAGGAGGGAAGAAGTCTAGGTGGCAGTAGAGAAAATGGATCTTAAGGGACATGTTGCATCCAAGGTTACGGTACTTTTGTAGGAGCACGGTCAACAAATGCTTGTAGTTGTCATCTCTTTTGTTGCCTAAAAATCCATGAACAACACCCTTGAAGGCTTCCCAAGCTTTCTTTTCTTTCCCCTCCAAAATTTGGTCAGAACCTTTACAAGTTATCTTATTTGTGGTCCGACAAAAATGCCTTCCTTAACTTTTGCCTCACTTAATTTCCAAAATTTCTCTCGGATTATGTTTTGTTATTTGACAGGTGTGCCAAATCTCTAACATAATTCCCACAAATTTAAAATGTTCACTCTAAAAGTGAAATGTCACTTTATCTTCAAAACAAGAGCCAATCTATCATTATTATGGGGATTTTTGAATTCAGCAGATGGAAATACATGTAAATTCACTATTTTTAATCCCGAAACATTTTCACGTTGCCCAGTGTAATCATGATAACATTTTTGTTTAATATTACAAAAAATTGGTGGGTGTTGGAGCATTTCTAACTTGACTCTAGGATTTGGCACAAATACGTGGGAATCAGCAAGAATTATTTATTTAAAATTTTCATTGTTGACCAGTGTTATTATTAATATTATTTCTATTATCACCATCAGTGTTGCTCTTGAGGGTAGTACTCTTTATTACATTAATTGCAACGTAGCTATTAGGGTTGATTGTTTCAATTTGCCTTAAATTTCTGGCGTTATATTGATTTAACATAAAAAAGGATCTTCTACTTGCAACATCAGGGATTTTGCACTTTATTTTGTCTGCAATTAGAACTTGAAGATTAGTTAAACCTAAATTTTATCATTTCTCTTATTTATATCTCTTTATATAACTAAGCAAAAGCTGCAGTTTTACTTCAAAGTGTGTTTGTATTAATAGAAAAGGTTCGGTACCATGTTATTTATATCATTTGGATGATTTAGCAATGTATAAAATGTTAAGAGAACGTTTTGCTAACGTTTCTTTGTAATTAACTGAATTACAGGTAGACCGCAAATCAAACTGCGGTCGGTGGATGCATGCGCGAGAAGAGCCTTCTCCCCTTCTACGCCTCCTAGCATCACGTGACTCCCACCCCTCCCATCCTTCATGCCACAGAGCGCAGAGCACACGAAATGCATGTATTCTGATGATGTTTTTAATTTCAGAGTTAACAGAAAATAATTACCTCGGACATGACCTCACAATCGATCAACAAATACGTTGAATCATAGTTTCTTTAAACCCTGAGGAACATAACAGTGATTCGGTAGAATATGCAAAGAGTGAATGCAACAATGAACGCGAAAGTGAGTTAAGCAGATAGCCAGTGCAGCCCGCGCGCTGTAGGAGAGGCCTTCTAGAATAACGATGGAGGGGGAAAGGAAGAGGACTCCAGTGTTGGTAAGTCACGCCTCCAGCTGCATTTTGTTCGCGGTCTAGTTATAGGTGTGTTATATTACTTTTAAGTGTTTTCTGTTATAGTTCCCATGTTGAAACTAATGTTGAGCTGTAGATCCTTCGGAACTGATGCAAATGAATTACTCATAATATTTAAGTAAATGTGATTTACCTTATTATCCTAATAAGATAGAATACTAAAAGGAAGCAGTAACTTTCAGAACAGTATTGTTATTCAAATTTTCCTGTCCAATACCAGATCCAATTTTTAGGGGACACTCTGGTACCAAATGGATTTTCTTCCTTAATTAACCAATTTTAATGAAACTTTTAGATTACGTTACACCTGCTATGATATACTGTTGGTATAAGTTTCACTGCTGTATATTAGTTAAAAACTAAAATGATTTATCATGTTTTTTAAAGGAATTGTATAGTAATAAAGGGTAAACTTTTTGGAGTTAAGAATAAAATTTGAGGCCTGAAATTTGATATGCCAGCTCTTCAATGCCAATGCAATAAAACTGTGCAGTATTTTTCCAAAATATTAATATTTATTCGAATTATGATTTTCCCCTTTTGAAGAGAATAAAAAGAAATATTTACTAATATTTACCAAGAAAAAATCACATACTTTTATGTATGAGTGTTTTTTAATTCTATATTTGTCTGAGCAGCAGTATTGCTATACAAGCCTTTGATAAATTACATAAGTATTGCATACAAATTGACAACTGAGGAATTACTGTTCTCTAACATTTTCAATTGGTGATACATTTATAATACAAGGGGTGTCCAGAAAGTAAGTTCTGTTTCAATTTATCTCTGCTGCTGCGCTGCGATCGCAGTTCCGTACATGCGCGGTAGACGCTCTGTATCAAGGAAATTCAATTCATGCCAGAGGATCTACTCCCATTAATACTGGACCCGTGAGACCAAGGACCCGGGGCTCCTTCTACCAGGGAGTTACCGAGCTGTCCCGAAAGGGTGCCCAGCGCCTCTGTGGCTCCTTCCATAGAGTAAGACCTAGACACTAACAAGCCCCCCCCCCCATCTGGTCCTATGGACTCAAGACTGGATAAAAGTGGATACGCCACTTACGCGCGCCAACTCCAAAATGGGAAGGCTACCGATATGACCTCGGTGGGGCCTCCTGGTAACCTAGCACACCTTCAACTAGCTATGCTGGCTAGTAAGTGGGAATATTAATGGTTTCCCTCAACCCCGTCCGGAGACGTAACCGATCACCCACGGGTATCGGGAAACAATGCCCCATCGACTCCAACCCAATTCGAAAAGCTCCCTATTAGGGAGGGGCTCGAATGTTCGGCCCGAGGTTCCTCTAGTAACGTCAGAGGTACCACGAGTGCTAGGGGTCCGTAGCGCCCGCTCCACGGTAGCTGAAGGGCACGGATCCCCTCCCCTACGGGGTGTACCAAGGAGAAGAAACGTGCACCATTGTGAGATCACTGTCAGGCACGTACGCTTTTGTTGTGCTTGTTTACAATGTCGGTGTAGATTGAAAATCCCGCCGCTTGTGAAATCAGATCTGTGATTCGTTTCCTGAATGCTAGGAAAGTGAAACCAATTGAAATTTATCGACAAATTTGGGATGTCAAAAGGGGTTGTGTTTGTTCACGACAACGCACGACTACACACTGCAAGTGCTACGATAAACATCATACAGGGATTTGGCTGGGACGTGTTTGATCACTGACCGTACAGCCCTGACCTCGCTCTTAGCAACGTTCATCTGTTTTTGCATCTCAGATCTTTCCTTGGTGGTCAACACTTCAACAATGACGAAGAGCTGAAAGAAAATGTTTCCAACGGGTTGAAGATACAGGCGGCAAACTTCTATGAAGAAGATATACAAAACCTGGTGCCTCGTTATAACAAATGCCTGCAAAATTTCGGCAGTTATGTGGAAATGTAGTTTAAGAGTTGGGACAGGAATTTTTTCATTGTGGTGAATTTCTCTCCATCTTAATCAGCCACACGTTCGCGCGCAATTTGGTGCGGGATTTCTATGTTTATGATGGGATGCACGTTGACTTTTCGAAGACTCACGTCGAGAAGCCAGATATAACAGGGTTAATTGGTTGTATTTTGAGTTGTTTCTTGATGATTGTGTTTGATTAAATAAGAGTCATGTGACATCTATTTTTCAGGCGTGGTTCGGAATAAAGTTTCAGAGAAGTCAAATTTTGTAACAATTTGACTGTATCATTTGGATTACATTTTACTTTAGATTTCGTTCCTAGCCAACTGCAGGTTACCTCCTGTCTATCGGTAAGTTCTTACTTTGTTATATTTAAACAGTTCCAACTATTACATAGAAGTTCTTGATCCTGCACCACTATTCATCACACTCACCATTACAAAACATCTCTACCAAAATTATTGATTTTTCTCTTAATTTTGTGATTGGCCCATTTAATTCCACTTCATAACATTACGTCATACAATTATTACTACGGCCAATCACAATGGTACATATATTTTTACTTATTTAAATTAGTAAATATATTTACATGATCATGTTTTTATAAATTTATAAAATTTTCATACATTTTCTAAATATAACTCATAACTACTGTTACAGAGTTGCAGAATTTTGTGCGATAAATAATTTTTCTATATCTGTACACAATTTTATTTTATTACCAAACAGATCCTACTCTATGGACACACCATGTATAAACAGAAAACAATTAAGAACACATTTAAATGAAAGATAATAAAAGATAAAGTATATAACAGGTAACTAAAACATACAATAACATTGAATAAGATGGATAACGATTGAAAAGCGAGGTTAGATGTGCGAGGCTAGATTATGATCAGTGGTGTTATGAGAAAAAAAGACGATCTACCTTGAATTTGTGAGAAAAGTCAGTGAGTAGGATGTCTTCAGGCAGTTTTCTTTTCAATCTGGTGCTTTCGAAGTATTTATGAGTGTGATCAACAAACCAATGCACTATTTTTTAATAAGTTATATTCTACATATTCTGAAAATTTCAACCTTAGTTATCAATATTTACTGCAAAAGGGTTTACCCCAAAGCATGAAAATTGTTATACGGAGAAAAATCTATTTAAAGTTTTAGAACTCATTCATTGGAAACATTGCACTTCATTTTCTCATTAGAATTCTCCTGCAGCGTACAACACTCCCTGAACTTTCAGCCTCAAATCTTCTTTGATGATATTTGCCACTCTTGTTGCATTTCTCCTTTTGATTTCTATATTTAAGAGTCGTCAAACACTTGACACGACGTTTATCTCTGTGTTTACTTATTTTGGTGAAAAGAGGATAATTTTCTTACTTCTTTGCCAATTTAGTTAAAAGCTGTCCTTTATTTACAAGGGAAATAGCTTCTTCCATACCCACGTCAACCTTTTTGGCTAAAATAAAGAATTTCTTGGAGCAAGTATTCCAAATTAAACTAATATAGATTTTCATGTGTATTTTGGGGCCTGGTTGCATAAAAATCGCTAACTGCAGTTCATTTATAATCGAAGATAAAAATTAAACCAAGTTTACGAACCCGCGTGGGTTGTAAAATGCTGATCTTAGATCTAATGAACGATGTTCAGTACTGAACCGAGATCACAAAAGCAAATGCGGCAACATCGCCCAAACATGTTGCAACTTTCGTTTTGTATCGAAAGGATTCGAGAATTATCGGAATTATTCGACTCTGTTTAATTCAAGTGCACAGAATAGCCAATCTAGGCATAACAAAAACTAAATAAATCTTTCGCTTTATGCTTATTTGTCCTAGAAATAATCCTATTTTGATAAACAGTATAAGAATTTGCTCCATATTGAAACATTATTTATCAACAGTTGATCTTTTCGCTTACTTTATCTTCATTATACGCCCAATGTACATATTTTTAATTTTCGTCTGTTTTTATACTGTGAGTTGGAAAACATAAACAAAAAATGGAAGACAAGTGAAGTTTTAAGTTACAAATTATTATATCTGTATATAAAAATAGAAGTTCAAGCAAAAGTGAAAATGCGTTCCCCTAACTTTAAATCTCGCACAACCCTTCTTATTTCACCCTTTTCCAGAGACATCCTGATGAAATGAGATCTTAAAGCTGCAATATCCCTTTTAAATTTGCATATTGTCCTAAACGGAGTCCCTTTATTTATATCCAATATATCCCCAATCACCATTTGGAAGCTTTCAGTTGCATAGAACCGTAATGAGAGCAGGATCATAAATACTGGATTGAGTGCATAATTCCTCAGCGTTTGTGATCTTAATTGTACATGTAGCCTATGCTCCAGTTCTTGAACTTCATGCTTTGATAGTCGAAATCTCATTTTGAGTTTTTTGTCAGTTTGTTCTGATATGGAATTTCCTCTGTGTTGTAAAACATGAGGAGAGCTTTCAAATTGAAAAGTCTAATCATCAGAGATATCAGAGTAATCTGAATTCTGAAATTAATAACAATGTATAGGTTATGAACAAAGAACGCATATTTAGCATACACTAGTGAAATAAAGAGGCTAATTACTTATACAAGTGACAATAAAAATGCTTTATTTACTATTTATTTAAAGCTGCATTACTTATTTCCTTCTGAGAAACTATTATGTAAATTCTGCAGTTTTGCTGTTAAGTTCAACCTAGTTAACTGGAGAAAATTTACCATTTAGCTTTGATCTTAGATCAAGAGGCCATGAACTTAGATCAATATTTATACAACCAAAATTCTAATTTCAGCTTGAATGAAGATCATTTTCATATCTTTTACTTAGATTATGTTATATACAACCGGGCCTAAGTCTTTTCACTGGTACACCTTTCTAACAGCTCTCTTGAACACAACGTATGGAATAGTGGTACCATTTTCTTCACTACATTGACATTTAGAGTTGTATGGATCTCATTTCTATGGCTGTTAGGCTTGTCACCTTTTGCAACAGCTATGTTATAAAACCACCAGGACCATACGCCCACTGGACATTTTGAATGCATGGGCTTTTGATCTGAGCTGGAATAGTGGTACAGTGTTGCATACCACCTAAAATATTGTTACAATTTTCATGTTTATATCAAAAGTACCTTTAGTTTTCTTTTCAGTGGTTGCACTTGTTCTTTTTCTTGAAAAAGTTTCATACAAAACCTAACCATAGGCTTGGCACTTCACTACAATCTTCATAGTAAAATCATAGAACTCTCTAAAATTCCCAGTGACACATTCCTCGTTACATTCACTACACAATACTCTTGAAAAACAAGTTCTTCAAAACATTACTGACACAAGAAAGTAATCTAGCTCTACAACTTTGGTGGAGCAAATGTAACACTTTCAGCTGTAGAGCTATTAGCATAAGATTCTTCACTTTTATCTGCTGTGGAATGTTTCCATATTGTTTCAGCTAAAAGCTTAGCTTTCGTTTTCTTTATTAGCTTTCTACTACAAAATTTTTCCCACTATATTTGTTAAAATGACACAAGTATTAAGGCAATTGAACTGCACACATGTATGCAGTTAAGTATCTTGGTGTTCCACTCGACATCAAATTGACGTGGAGAGACCAGATTACATATGTGGCTAATAAAGTTAGCAAAAGAATGAGTATGCTCTACCCTCTCTATAACCGACGATCAGTGATGTCTCTGCCAACAAAACTGCTCCTGTATAAGTAAGTACTCCGGCCATCCATCACGTACGCCAGTGAAATATGGAGAGTAACATCCAAGTCTTACCTACAGCGCCTTGAAATTCTACAATTTCGATTCCTCCGCATTGCCATAGACTCCCCTTGGTACATCCCCAATCTAGTTATCCGACGTGACCTACGTATACCAACAATAACAGACTACATCAATACCCTTTCACGTTCCTTCTATCAAAACCTCTCCCACAACTTCAACTCCGTCATCCGCGGTCCAGGTGAGTACTACATCGTTCCTGGAGAGCGCTACAAATGCCCGAGACTGTTTCTAGGCACATAAAATACCCCAACAGATGGGTTATATATAATTTCAACCTCATATTCTGCCATATATTATCCTTCCTTACAAAACACTCCAGTGCCTGTAGAGGTCCTAGCCCTAATCTCGCATGAGATCGAAGGTCTGACATTCAAAACTTCAATGTCCAGTCGTGTGACAAACACAGGAATGCATAGCTACTTTATAAGCAATATAATTTATTTGCTATATTTTTAATTTTCTGTCAACAGATATCAGTACTTGTGCAATAAGAGCAGCCAACATCTATATATTTAAGATAAATATCTCCTTAAAGTATAGAAAACACAAACAGACTTCCTCTAGCTGCTATTACTGAAATGTGACATACCTGTCACACTCACTTTTCACACCAAGGGTCAAAATAAATGTGAAACACAGCAACCTCCAGGTGGATTTGACACACAAGACTTAATGGTGATATTCTAGACACATTGGAGACAACATTTCTGCAAAATAAGTTTTATGAATAAATTGCATTTTTGGCCATATTTGTACAGGAGCGTCCACTTAATTCCTTGAAAATTCATACAAAATCTTTGAGATGATTAATTAAAGTATAAAATAATGAATATATTCCATGGAGAGAATTTATTTCAAGACTCAGAACTGGAGAATTAGCAATGCACTTTCATTATGTAGAGCTATTTCTTGTTAGTATTAAGAGAATTAGTTCATTCAACCTGCAGCCATTACAGAGACCATTATATAAAACGTAATAATTGAGTGGTAGGCGATACTGAACGTGTCTGAAATTTCCTGGTTCTCACAGGCGGGAAGCAGGAGTACCAACAATGAAACTACTACGGCGTACTTGTTTCACATTAAGCTAACATAATATAATAAGATTGAATTTTAATGCGAAAAATTCTGACCGTGAAAATTATGATCGTCCTTTATTGAACAGCCCTCGTATTTTACAGGAAAGTATAAGTTCTAATAATATGATATGAAATACGAGTTCTGGTGATTTCGTAATATACATGTTCTATCTTCTAGCCTTTAATTTCAAAGAAACTGCTTTCATTTTGAGTATCTATTTGATTTTGTATCAGCTGCTAAAGGAACGTGGAAGTTATAGTTTGTAGGAGTTTCTGACCCAGATCAGTATTTCAAAGTTTACACGGCATAAAATTAAATGTAAATGCTTGATTACAAGATAATTCTGACGGAAAAATGAATCTCAGAACAAACATTTCTTCGAATGTTGTTTACCACCGTGTAAATGGCCACAGATCAAAAGTTAGGTTAGGAAACTCTTTACGTAATTCTCGTGTGAGCATACACTTCACATTATTTTCACACACACAATAATGTATGGTTTCAGTTTAGGATGTACAAATAACATAAGGTTACCTATATCCTCCGGTGTTCTTCATTCCTTTGTACTTCTAAATCAAATTTCAGCAAGGAAAAGTGGTATTGGTGGCGCTAACAACACGGTCTCGCCTCTTGTTATCCTTAACGATAACCTTCTTCCTCTCAACAAGCTGTTATGGTTACGATTTAACAGAATAACAAATAGTGAATAGCTAGTGGTTAGCGGTTCAGCTTCAACCTTACGTTACAGAATATACCCGGAAATATGTTCTTATAGTATTGCCGTAGATGATAGAAGATAATTATATGAGATTTCATAAAACAACTTCAAAACTGCAGTTTACACTCACAGAGCCCTCACGTAATTATTAACTTTTTGCCTAATATAGAGCGGTAGTTTTCATATGAAATAAATTTAAGACACAGATTACTACTTGGTGGACAACTCCATGCTGAGGATTGAAGCTACACATGTATTATTTTATGTTGACAGGATACCTGCGCGGTAGGGATGAGTAGCAACTGCGGTGGGGATAGTGCACCTATCGCCACAATGCGTCACACGCGTAAGATTACGAGAGGGGAGGGCGGTGCATAAGGTGTCTAAAAACAAATTTCATTCTCGAAGCTAGTTTGGCAGCTCTTATAAACCAAGTCGTAATTCGTACTAGGATAGTAATCTTCCACGCTTTTGTTGGATCTTAAATAGTACATAGGCATTTGGAATAAAACCCTGTTCTCCTCCAGGCATGATAACCAACTGTCGACCTTTCAATATCGCTGCAGAGTCCCTGTAACGTATTTCACTCAAGGCATATGGTCCAGTATGTGCTGTATTGATATAAGTTTCATCCATATAAACTTCCCTTCGATATCTCCGAATATTTCCTAAAATTTAAGCCTTTTTGCACGTATGGTGCGATTTACGATTAGAATTTGTCAGTCACGTTTAGTGTTTTTTTTTTTTCTTTTTTCAAATAATCCTAGCTTCAAAAGAACTCTTCTTAATGCTCAGAAACTGCCTTGGAAGACAGTAGAATTTTTAGCTTCATAAACACTTTCTTCAAAGTTGGTTTTTGTTTTTCTGTGCTTTAAAAATTAATCATAGTTCGGCTAACTACTTCCGAATTAAAACATCCAAATTAGAGTTTGTGCACGTTTTTAATATTTGTTTACTGGGCATAGAGAAGGACGTTGTTGCACTAGCACCAATGGTTTTTGCTTCCTTAATACCTCTCCTAAACTGCTTTCAGACACAACTGTAGCCTCAGATACCCTTCCCCAGATTTTTATAGCTGACCCGGGCCATTGTTCCTTTTTTATAAATCTATGGATATTGGTTATTACTTCTCGTGTTTTTAAACGTAGCACTTTATTTCCTAGTGTGCTACTAGGAGGCGTCATTTATAAATTCCCTCTTGGAACCAGGAGAGAAGCACATTTTGAAACAAGCTGTACTGTTACCGAGTAGCTCTGCACGTGTTTAGTTGCTCGCAACTGGTACGCTACTGACCTGCCCTCCCCTCCAGTTGCACCCGTTCTGAGGTGGACCCGTCCAGATACCACTGCGCATCGCTCTGCACTTTTCAAGATAAAAAAATACATCTGTACATGGGTTGCCATTCCTAATGTTTCTGGTGCAACCTGTTGGAATCAACGATTGCGTCGGAAATGCACTGAGTTTCAATTACGACAGAGCTTCCCCCACCTTTCCCCACTCCTGTCAATCGAAATCCAAATTCTCTCTAAGCCACATCTCGCTTAAACATAAATAGTTCATGGCACAATTCAACTATCGCATGTTAGTGTAATGCACGTTACATACGGTGAGGAAATGAGCGGTAAAATATTCGTTATCCGATATTTTCTTTCTTGTTTATTGTTTATATTATGCAATTTTAAGCTTCTTCTTATTCATCTTCTTATCTATTCATTAATTTATTTGCTATCTTCCGAGACTGTTATAAGTGAAAAACAAACAAACCTCTTTGTTACGAGCCCCAAGTCATACAAAGCTCTTTCCCTTTTTTTTAGAATTTACTTTCGCGATATTCAAATATTTCATACGGAAACAGAATAGCGCCAATTAGACGAACCCAATTTAGCTTGGAGAATATGCAGTGCTACAAACTGAACAAATTTTTGGACTTCCTTTCACCTTACTCCTTCTTCTTCTTGCTCTCATCCTCTACCTCCTCCTCCTCATCCTCTTCCCTCCCCTTATTCGTCTTTAACATACACATTTAAGTACATCTTCAAATTGACATCTTGTTTGTGGTTTGCTTTTAGGTTATGCACCATCATACCTTTATTTATTATGTACTTATTGTTTTATCTTCATGATCATGATGTTATTATCAGAAGAAACAATCTGGCGTTACAGGGAGTGGTACTCAAAATTAAATCTAGTCGGCGCTATCTCGCCATTCGTAAACAAAACAAGATCATCGCGGTAAATCTTAATATGAAGTTGACAGTCGACACTCTGGCTGCGGTTCAATGTTGACGCTATGCAACATTTTATTTCGTTCTATTTATTTATCTCCCGAGATAGAACTAAGTAAAACGCAATCAAACCTCCTTGTTCGGAGCCAAAATGGTTCGTCTTTTGCCGTCTTTTACTTTTCCCTTTCCGGTTTTTTAGTTGTTTATACTCATAATGCAATGCCGCAAATAAGACGAACTATTTAGCTCGTAGGATTTGCAGTGCTATAAGCCAAACGAATTTTCAATGCTTCTACTCTATCCTCCCTATAGCTTTTATAAAACTCATATTTACCTACATTTTCAGAATATCGTGATAATATTAAGCATAAGTAAAGTAAATATAGCATTAATCAGGAGAAAAAGATCGGGAAGAATAGCAAATTATATTCCAAACTAATTCTGGAGTGTGCCACTTCATAAGTCGTAATTGAATCGAGATCAAGTAGGCGTTGGCTATCTCGGCAGAGAGAGTCGCTCTTATCGGAGATGCTGGGCTACAATTTAGTGCAGCATGGAATCCTGCATTAAAACTCGAAAAAGAGAGACTCAGGAAACACAGATTTGGCTTATTGAGCAGCGACCAGAGCAGCAGTGTTTCCTGAGAGGTCCGTCACATTACACCATCGTGAGTCCGCTCGCTGATTGGTCAGCGTCATTTTCCTTGGCGACCAGTATATATATAAAGGTCGCCCCACCTCTAAGTCATTCCCCCCACTCCAGCATGTGGAGGCGTGCGCCATCAGGCTCGCCATCGGCGGACTTGACACGTCGCTGATAGTGGCATACGGCCCTCCCGACCACCGCTTCCATGAAGTGGACTACACCACCCTACTAAACATCCACCCAGTGGTCTGCATCGCAGGTGATCTCAAAGCGAAGCATGCCCACTGGCACAGCCGCACCTCAAATACCAAGGGGCGCGGGCTCTACCGCCTCATCAGCGGTAGCCCAAAACGCGCATGGACCGAGAAGACCTACTTTCTACCCGGCCCGCGGCAGGCCGGACGTTCTCGATATGATGATCACCAAGAACTTCACATACCATCTAGACCTCTCTGTAGTCAGCGAACTAGACTCCGACTACGACCCTGCCGTGGTGGACTCGAACGTTGATATGCCAGCTCTGTTACACCCAGACTGGACATACGAGGTCGACTGGGATGCAGCCGTCCTTGACCTTAACCAAACCGTACACCCGCGACCACGCATCAATTCTATCGAGGCTTTGGAAGCGGCAGCTACATCCTACTCCCAACATCTTCTAAATGTGGTACGAGTGCTTACGCACCGCATTCCCTCTGAACGCCATAAACCCAGAACCATACCTCCTGAACTCCGGCAGCTACTTAAAGCTAAAGCAGTCGCCTGGAAGTTGTGGCAGCGTTTCCGCCACACGAGGATCGAAGCAGTCTAGCGGCGGTTCAAATCCCTGGCAAGAAGACTGCTTCTTCCGCACCGCTCAGCGGCCTGGGAACACACTATGCAGAGGGTTGAGCTCACTGAGAAGCAACCCTGGCGGATCATCCGCTCCCTCAGAAGGGACCGGACCGAGCATTGGCATCCAGTCCATGGCACTCGTGGAAGGCTTGCGTTTGAGCACCAACAGAAAGCCTCGTGCTTCGCAGACTACTTGGAGAGTCAATTCTAACCAAGGGAAGACTCCCAAGACGACGAGTTCACCGAACATGTAGAGGATACGGTGGAATACATCTATGAGGCAACACCACCCCCACATGCTGATATTCACATACCCATCGTCACCCCTAAACAGGTAACTAGCCAAATCCAAAGCCTGAAATCCAATAAATCCCCTGGGCATAATGGTGTCACGGCCACTATGCTCCAGCACCTTTCTCGAAAAGCTGTGATCCACTTGACGCGGATTTACAACGCATGCATCACCCCGTGCCACTTCCAAACTTGCTGGAAAGATGCAAGGGTTGTCTGCATATTGAAGCCGCGCAAGAATCCAGTCTTTCCAGAAAGTTACCGATCCATCAGCTTGCTCCAAATCGTCTCAAAAATCTTTGAACGATTGCTCCTCCCCCGCCTATCCCCTCTCTCTGAGCATAAACACCTATTCTCGGACCACCGATTCGGTTTTCGTCGGGGCCATTCCACAACCTTGCAGCTACTGCGCTTGGCGAAGAAGGCTGCACTGGGATTCCCGAACAACCTCAAAACCATCGCTGTGCTCTTGGACGTGGAGAAGGCTTTCGCCACCACGTGGCGCCAGGGTTTGTTGTTCAAACTCAAAGAAGCACAACTACCCCCTCCCTACCTGGCAACACTCAGCAGCCTCCTCAAGGACCACACCTTCAGAGTTCGGGCCGAGGGGAAGCTATTCTCTGTCAGACCCATAGCGGCTGGAGTCCCGGAAGGCAGTGTTCTGTCCCCGCTACTCTTCGCCGCCTACATGTCTGACCTACCCACGGAACCGCGCACTGTTTTGTGTCAGTATGCCGACGATGTCCTCATTCTGGTGCAGAACAAGAAGGTCCTCTAATGTCTCCCCCATCTACCGCGTCAGCTCCACGCCATTGGCAGGTGGAGTGAGAAGTGGAGGATAGCCACTAGCCCTCAGAAGAGCTCCGCTCTCATGCTGGCTAAGATCCGTAGCTGGCGCCCAGAAGGAGACCTGCGGTTACCGAGGAGAAGAATCCCCTGGGTTCGAACCGCCAAATACCTGGAAATCCAACTGGACCGCGGCCTCATTTTCACTCCGCATGTCAGGGCAAAGGCCGGCCTCGGCCACGCTGCGCTCAGGCAACTCTACCTTATCTTTCGATCCACCATGCCCATCCGCCTCAAACTGCGGACGTACCGTGCGATTGTCCCGCCTCTGATTCTGTAGGATGGATGCGAGGTCTGCAGTTCGGTGGTTCATATCACCCTGCGCAGGCTGCAAGCCGTGCAGAACAAAGCCTTAAGGATGATCTACGGTAACGACTGCAGGTTGCCATCTCACTTCTTGCACACCCAGTCTGGCATACCATACGTCGAAGACGTCGTGCGTGAACGAACACGTACGATGTACGCCAAGATCACTCCTCACCCTAACCAGCTGGTGAATTCACTTGGTCAATACGACCACCGTCTCCCCAGGACATGGAGGAGCTATCGCCTACCCAAGGATGCCCTTGGGTGGTAGAGTGTGCCTCTCTTCCTGCCCCTAGCAATCACCGCCAGGTCACCTCGCGCCTTGGCCGCGGCTGGATGGTTATCACCTGCAGTCGTGCCCCGGGGCGCGCACACGACCCAAAACCAATTCCCATCTGGTCTCTCGCTACTGGTTCCCCCTCTGCTTGACAAATCGCTAGCGAACACACAAAGCAAGGTGAAACGGGCACGGTCCCCCCGCTAAGGGGGAATATCCCGGCACCAGAAGCATCAGTAGAGGCCAACTGCGCCATTTTACAAAGCCGCACGCCAGCTTGCGCATATACATTTATCTATTATACCGCACGGGTAAATCCGCACAGCGGATAGTTACCGTGGTGTGTAACACTACCTCGCCATTCCTAAACAAAACAAGATCAACGCGGAAATCTTGATGTTTAACTGACAATCGAAACTTTGTTTCTGTTCATTGTTCACGCTATGCAATATTTTATTTCATTGTATTTGTTTGTTATCTCCCGAGATAGAAATAAGTGAAACACAATTCTAACCTCTTTATACGTCTCCAAAATGCTTCAAATCTCTTTGTGCTTTTTAGAAATATTTCCTATCGTGATTTTCAATATTTTCACTCATAATGCAATGCCGCTAATAAGATAAATTGTTTTTCTCGTAGAATTCGCAATGCTACAAACCAAACGCACTTCTTATGCTATTCTGATTCTTCTTCTTCCTTTTCCTACCCATACATATATATTTATATTTATATATATTTTAAAATTACCGTGATAATTGTAAGCAGTAGTGAAGGAGATGAAACAGTAATGAGAAGAAAAAATCTGAGAGAATAAGGCCATTCCTAAACGAATCCAAATCATAACAGTAAGATCTGATATTTAATTTACATTCCATTTTTGTTTGCTTTTCTTTGTTTATGCAATTCAGTTTTTTTATTTATATGTGTATTTATTTACTTATCTATCTATCCATTTTTATTTATTAATATGTATTTATTTGGTGTTATTTCAATATTATTTTATCCATTTCATCGATTGAATCTTAGGATCTCCTATGGGACAAAGTGAACTAAAGTATTAGGAATACGATTTTTTCTACAGAACTTGATTAACATCAAGTAGAGAGAGAAATATATATATATATTTTAAAAGTGGTGTGAAAAGGGTAAAGTGATGTTCAAATGCAGCTTGACAGATTCTGATATATATATATATATATATCGATGATTTTGAAGTGCGTTTAACTGAAACAGCCCCTCACATTACACAGATATCACTAGAAATAGAGAAAAAAACTTACCCGAAATAAATTTTCGTTTTTTTACAAACTTTAATTATGTGATAATATCAAAATTAACATTTTAGTCAATACGTCACTGCTGTTATCTTTAATATTACTCAGCTTGTATTCGCGAATACAAATTCCTCATTTTTCTTTCTCGATATTCAATTGATTCTACCTCGTAGAATAATGTTAGAATATTTCGTAATGTTCCAAAATAGACAAACTTCTGCTTTTGTTTCAATTTACTTCTTCTTACTTCTCGCTTTCCTTTTCTGCTTATTCGACTTTTATAAATATATATTTAAGTGCAACTCAAAAGTATCATGAAAAAGTTAGGCAGTATAGAAGCAGATGTAGTAGTGGCCGTAAGAGAAAAACTGAGAGAATAAGGAATAGTTCCCAGAATTAACTCTAGATGGCTTTGCCTCGCTATTCTTAAACGAAACAAATCTTCGCGGTAAATTTGTAAATTTACTTGATATTTGACGTTTTGGTTGCTGTTTATTTTTAGGATATGCTTCATCATATATTTATATATTATTTGTTTCTTGTTTCTTGTTTATGGTCAGGATGCTGTCATGAGAAGAACCATCTGGAGGTACAGGGAGTAGTACACAAAATTAAATCTAGTGGGCGCTACCGCGCCATTCGTAAACAAAACAAGATCATTGCGGTAAATCTTAATATTAAATTGACAGTCGACACTCTGGCTGCCGTTCATTGTTCACGCTATGCAACACTTTATTTCGTTCTATTTATTTGTTGTCTCCGTAGATAGAACTAAGTGAAACGCAATCAGACCTCTTTGTTCGGTGCCAAAATAGTTCAAATCTCTTTGCCGCGTTTTGCTCTTTTCTTTCATGTTCTTCAACTGTGTATACTCATAATGCAATGGTGCGAAAAAAACGAACTGTTTGGATCGTAGAATTTGCAGTGCTACAAACCAAACGAATATTCAATGCTTCTAGTCTTCCGTCCATTGTCATTTTGGTACCGGTTTATTTTTATTCTATGAAACATCATACATTTATATATTATTTTTTATTGTTTCTTGTTTATGATCATGGCGCTGTCATAAGAAGAGGCAATCAGGAGGTACTAGGGAGTAGTACACAAATTTAAATCTAGTGGGCGCTACCTCGCCATTCGTAAACAAAACAAGATCATCGCGGTAAATCCGGTTATTTAATTGACATTCCAAGTTTTGATTGCTGTTCATTGTTCACGCTATGCAACATTTATTTCATTCTATTTGTTTACTCCCGAAATAGTTCGGGAATTAAATATTTTATAGATTTTGCATTGCTATAAGCCAAACGAATTTTCAATGCTCCTACTGTTTCCTCCCTATACCTTTTATAGCATTCTTACCACCAAATATTTTTAAATTATCGTGATAATATTAAGCAATAGTAAAGGAAATGGAACTGTATTCAGCGGGAGAAGATCTGTAAGAAAACGGAATTATACTCCAAACTAATTCTAGAGCGTGCCATTTTACTATTCGTAATTGAATCGAAATCATAACAGTAAATTGTGACAGTTAATTGGCATTCCACATTTTGGTTGCGTCACATTAATTATCTACTGAAATTTATTATTAATTCACTTTATAATCTTTGTTTATTAACTTATTACTTTATTACTTTATTTATTTGTTGTTTGTTATGTTACCTAGATAAAAACAACTGATGCGCAATCTACCATCTTTTCTACGATCCCCAAATTGTTTCAGAATTCCTTGCAACTCACTCAAAACTTTCGCGATATTCACATTTTTGTTAGTTGAATTTTGACGATGTTTTAGCTAGTTTATTATCATTCGGAGTATTTGTCTGATCTGCATTTCTGTTAACCGTTTTTCACAACTTTGTACCTTCCTTATTTTTCGTCTTCCTTTCTTACCTTCCACTTAACAATGGATGTACCATTGGGCAATGATTATTATGTTTTGGAGTTTTTGTGATAACCGAATTAGTTCTTATGGAAATAAATGTTGTAAACGTTTCCCGGAAACGCTTAGATTCTGTAAATTCTGAACGTCTTTTAGCTGTAGGGTTTTTATATAAATTTTAGAACTAACTCACGATTCAAACGATAAGGGTGCGTCTTTGATGCTTGTTTTAGGTGCTGAAGCAGTAACCAGAGGAAGAGATCTGGAAGAATAAAGAATATTACACAAAACCAATTCTAGGTTGTACCACTTCGCTATTAGTAACGAAAAAACATCGCAGTAAATTTTGGCACTAAACGTTATCCGAAATGTTGTTTTCTGTCTATTGCTTATGTTATGCAACTTAAGTTTCCTCTTATTTGTTTGTTCTCTTATCTGCTCATTAATTTATGTGTGATCTCCCCGAGACTGGTATAAGTGAGACGCAAATAAACCTCTTTGCTAAGAGCCCCAAATGATACAATGCTCTTTCCCTGTTTTTAGAAATTTCTTTCGCGATATTTAAATGTTTCTAGCAGCAATTGGATGGCACCAATTAGACAAATCACTGGGCTAGGAGAATATGCAGGGCTACAAACTGAACGAATTTTTTTACTTTTTTTCACGTTACCCCATCTTCTTCTTCATCATCTTCCTCTTCCATCCTCCTCAATCTCCTCCTTCCCCTTTTACAACGTAAAACTAGCATGATACATTTCAGACAGTAACGAAGCAATACCCAGAAGAGGCAATCTAAAGAAATAGGGAATGGTACTCACGACCTTCGACAAGCGCTACTACGCTATTCTTAACCAAATATGATCATCGGTGCGAATTTGTATATTTACTTGATATTTGACATCTTGTTTGCGGTTTACTTTTAGGTTATGAATCATCATAATAAACCTACCGACCGAAGTGCTGACTGGCTGTATAAAGCCAGAAGGTTCCACTGCCCCAAGGGGTTTGTACCTGGAAGGGGGTCCTTGCCCAGGGATACGGGCGAAGACCTCAACGGCGGGATAAGCGATGAAGAAGAACTTTCTTCAAACGGTTAGACTGACGGAAGTGGCACCCAATATTAAGGGAATAAGTGAAGACCCATCTCCGGGGTAACAAGGAGCAAGTCCTCAACGGCCAAATAGGGCGGATGATGTAGCCCTCTGCCCGGGGTTAATACAGGCAGGAGTTTTGTTGTGACGCTCAAAGAGGCAGCCCCTCTCTCAACTTATGTACCTTGCTATGCGTTGGTAGCGTGTCCAAGGGACATAATATTACACATAAGCTCCAAACAAAAAGCTGGATAGATTCACCTGGTAGCGACCAAGCAAACACAAAGGTTAAGATTAAAGGATTTGGAACATCTGAGAAAAACAAAGTAGCAACCTGGAATGTACGAGGCATACATCACAAACAAGATGAACTAGAAGAAGAATTGAGAAGAGCAAACATCGACATAGCAATAACTTCAGAAACAAAAAGGAAGTCTGGATTTAGAACATTATACAGTGATATATAGCGGTGTAGACATAAATGTAAGAGCTCAAGCAGGAGTGGCCATATTAGTACATATTACATCTTATCAGTGTATTAATGAAGGAATAACAACAGTACGATTAAAAATTGAAAGCGGTAACGTGACATTTATAGGAGTATATGCACCTGAAGAAGGTAGAAGAATAGGGACAAGACGAATTTGATAATCAGCTTCAGAAGGTAAACGATGGTATAAATAAAAATGA
This sequence comes from Mantis religiosa, assembly GCA_030765055.1. NCBI lineage: Eukaryota > Metazoa > Arthropoda > Insecta > Mantodea > Mantidae > Mantis > Mantis religiosa. Next base: position 228,266,728 of record CM060950.1, read on the forward strand.
TTATTTAGTAATAGCTGGAGATCTAAACGCCAGAATTGGAAAGGTACCAATACAAAATATAAAAGGCAATAATGGAGAACAAATAGTGAATTACACTGGAAATAGTTTGATAAATTTCTCAAGTTATAATAATTTGAGAATAACAAATTCATTCTTCCGTCATAAAGATATACACATGAATACTAGAACTGAGAGAGGTTCTTGTTCAATCATAGATTATGTCATCTTAAACAAAAAAAATGAAAAACTTAATTATCGATGCAAGGGTTTCTAGAGGAAGTGCTGTACATACAGATCATTTTCTGCTTATAAGTAAAATTAGATTGCAAACAAAATGGTATGGACAGTGGAAAAAAATAACAATAATATCTAAAGAAGAACATTATAAGGTACTCTCTTAGAAGACGGAACTATAAGAGATTTATATAAAAAGGATAATAAGCAATAAGAGACATCATGAGGAATATAAAGAAAATGTTGAAGAAGAATGGATCACCATAAAAAATATTGTAGGAAATGCAGCATTTGAAACTATAGGTACTAAGAAAGCAGGCAAGCAGAATAAGAGACTAAGAATATGGAACGCTGAAATACAAGTATTAATAAAAGAAAAAAATGTATTTACAGTACTTGAATGACAAATCAGAACAAATTAGAATGAATTATAATAGAGCAAGAGCAGAAGTTAAAAGATATACAAGGAAACTAAATAGAGAACACTGGGACAAATACACGATTGTGTACGTGCATCGGAGGACGGTACGTAACTGCGTGCAGTGGACCTGTGACAGACAAACTAGTGAATTGTAGTTGTGTGCATTACGTAATTCTGTGTAATCGGCAAGTGTTCCAATTGTAATTCGGTGGAAATAAAGAACATTTTTTATTGGTACAATTTGACTTTTAATTTCACGAACCCACAAAGTAACAACTGGTGTCAGCATTGGGATAATGGCCATGGAATCGGCACTGGAAAAGATTTTACACAAAATGGAAGAAATGAAGGCGGCCAACGACAACCTTACCGCCGAGTTGAAGTAAATGAAGGCGGCAAATGAAAACCTCGCTGCAAAAACAGAAGCGGCAAATAACAGCCTGGCCGCGAAGCTGGAGACTACAAATAACAATCTGGCCGCGGAAATGAAACAAATGAAGACGGCTAACGACAACGTCACTGAGAAGATGGAAGAAATGAAGGCCGAATTAACAGCGAAGACGGAAACGGCAAACAACAACTTGGCCACGACAATGACAGCAAAGATGGCCGATCTGACCACGGAAATGAAGGTGGCGAACGAGGCTCTCGCTACCAAATTTGAAGAACAGTTGGCCGGCGTGAGGAATGACGTGACGGAGCTCGGCAAGCGGATGGGCCAAGTGAACGAGCGCGTCGAGGACCTGGCGAACCTCTTCAGCGACCTAGAGGAAAAGGCCAACAGTAACGCCCTGAAAGCCATGGAGGAAGACGTCGAAGACCATGCTATCCACGTTAACCTGGAAGGAAAGGCCGACAGCAGTGTCAAGTCCCTGAACGTCATGGTGGAGGACGTCGTCGGCAGGAGGTTGAAGGATTTGAAGGCCGACGTGCCGGGACACGACACAACATCGGCGCTTCATACCTCCGAAATATGACGGTGAGTCAAAGTTTGAGTTCTTCCGCCGCCAATCTGACGGAGTGGCCAAGCACAACAAATGGTCAACAGAGGAGGAGGCCACACAGTTAATAGGCAGCCTCCAGGGACGGGCCGCGGAAGTCCTGAACGCGGTACAGGCAACGGTGGCGCCCAAGGACATCTGGGAGGCCCTGGAGAATCTTTTGGAAACCACCACTTAGCCGCAGCGTACCGCAGCCAGCTAAAGGCAAGGTCACAGCAGCCAGGGGAGACGTTGCAGGATAACGAACTGGCAGTTGAAGAACTCTCTAGCAAGGCCCTAGTCGACCTCCCACCAGAGTTCGTATCCCGGGAAGCTGCCTACACATTCGTTGACGGGGTACGAGACACGGAGTTTGTCAGCGCCTAATGATCGGCGATTATAAAACAATCCACGAGGCTCTAACGGCAGCATTCAGGATGGAGGCGGCCAAGGTAACAGCTGCCCCGAAGTCGAGAACGAGGAGTGTCCGCTACAACGGAGACAGAAGACCAGCCAAAGGGACGCAGGCGAAGACCTAGCGGCCTGTGTTGGGGATGTGGATAGCCGGGACATTTGGAGAGAGGCTGCCTACAATAGGGAGAGCAGCTGGAAAAACCAGTAAGGCCCGGCGTGGCAAGGAGCACATCGGCGCCGTCCACATCATCTACTCGATTGACACTGAGCGCCGTCAGCCGGCGGATGGATGACAGCCTCATTGCGGACGGCTGGGTAAGAGGAAAGCCGTGCCGCGTGCTGGTGCACATCACTGTGGCCATGACCATCTTCAGACCTGACCTGGCAAAGGGTTTGCCAACGAGGAAGCCAAGCCGAATATACCAGCTTGTGACGGCATCGGGCGACACCTTGCCTGTGCAGAAGGAGGCCCTATTGAATTTGGCCTTGGGACGGAGTGCCGAACGTCTGTGGGTGTTCGTCTTGAAGGTGGCTGAGGAGGTGACTCTAGGACTGGATGCCCTCAGGAGCCACGAGGCAGCGGTCGACGTTGGCCGGAAGGTCCTGCGGCTCAACGGAGAAGAAGTTATTCTCCTTCAAACCGAAGACCGCTTTGGAATTTGCAGGGTCGTCTTGAATGTAGACGTGGTTGTCCCCGCGAGGGGCGGGGATGTGGTGACGGCGCGACTGGAAGGTCAGATAACCAGGAACATGATGCTGGACCAGAAGACGCCTGTACACGGAAGTGTGAAGCCAGGGCGTTGCTGCTGTGTCAACAGGATGTGCCAGTGAGGCTGCTAAATCCAACGGTCGCCGACCATGTCGTCCAGGCCGGAAGGGAACTGGGACTTGCGAGCCCGTGGCCAGCGTGACAGCTATTGACAAGGCACAGGAGCCGGTGCCGACGGTACACCTGGGGCCCCAGCTAGAAGGCGTATTGGAGAGGGTGGCCGACCACCTGACCGCAGAACAGCTGGATAAAATTCGACAACTACTGAGACGATACCAGCGCGTCTTCAGCCAAGGCGACAGTGACTACGGCGGCACGGACAAAGTGCTCTACCTGATCGTCACTGCGGAGGCCCGGCCTATTCGTCATCCACCTAGACGCGTTCCACTGGCGAAGCAAGGGGTGGTGCGAGACATGCTGAAGGACGTGGGATCCAGGGATGTGATTGAAGAGTCTGAGAGCCCTTGGTGTTCCCCTGTAGTCTTGGTGACGAAGAAGAACGGCAAGCTACGCTTCATGCCTGGACTACAGGAAGCTGAACGCTGTCACCCGGAAGGACTGTTTCCCTTACCCCGGATTGACGACAACCTGCACACGCTAGCTGGTACACAGTGGTTCTCGACCCTGGACCTGAAGTCTGGCTACCGGCAGGTGGCTCTAGATCCGACAAACAAGGAGACTACCGCATTCTCGACAGATCAAGGACTCTGCCAGTTCATAGTTATGCCCTTTGGCCTCTGTAACGCACCAGACACCTTCCAAAGCCGCATGGATTCAGTCAAACGATAGATATGAATTATTCTTTTTGTTTACGCTGATCACTCACTAATCAGAAGAAAAAAATCTCTAAAATTATGCAATATAATTCAAAACTAGTTCTAGATTGTGTTACTTCAACATTAACAAATGTTCCAAGATCATTGCATTTAATTTGGTACTTAAATTACATCCCATATATTTTTTGCAGTTTGTTGTTTAGATCATGCACATTGGTACTTTGCTTTACTTAAGTACAATCCTAGTTGTTCATTTACTTGTCATATCCCGAGATAGAAATAACTGAAGCGCGATCAATCCTCTTTGCTACGAGCTCCAAGTGACACAAAGTTCTTTGCATTTTTTGAATTGTTGCTTTTACGATATTCAATTGTTTCTATTCGCAATGCAATGGCGCCAATAAGGCGAAGCTTTTACCTCCTAGAATTTACAGTGTTCCACAAAAATCAAATTTCTACTTTTGTTTAACCTTACCTCTTCTTACTTCTCGTTTCCTTTTTATCTTTATTCGACTTTTTAAATACATATTTAGGTACAACTCAAAAGTATCATGATAAATTTAGGCAGTATAGAAGCAGATGTAGTAATGGTCAGATGAGGAAACCTGAGAGAATAGCGAATAGTTCTCAGAATTAACTCTAGATAGCGCTGCCTCGCCATTCGTAAACAAAACAAAATCATCGCGGTAAAACTTAATATTAAATTGACAGTTGACTCTCCGGCTGCTGTACATTGTTCAAGTTATGCAACATTTTATTTCGTTCTATTTATTTGTTATCCCCAGAGATAGAACTGTGTGAAACGCAATCAAACCTCTTTGTACGACGCCAAAATGGTCCAAATCTCTTTGCCGACTTTTACTCTGTCCTTTCACGTCCTTCAGTTGCTTATACTTTAGTGTTACCCGACATTCCTCTTTCAGGATAAGGGAAGGCCGCAGAAAAAGTCTTATTCGGGTAATTCACCCTGAACGAGTTTGGAACTCGCAACCTCTTAAACGTGAGGCAGACACGCTACCGCCACGCTATGCAGGCGGGCTTATTTTGTTTAAGGATGGAGAATTTAGGGGTGTCTGCTGAACTCAAAAGAAGATACATATCCATCAGATTCAGCAGGCACAACAAATCAATCAATCAATCAATCAATAAATCAATCAATAGGAATCTAGCTGCCGACTGAGGGTCAGCTCGACGTGTGTCATTCGTGTACCTGTCCTACACGGACTTAACCATTTAATGACAGGATATATAGGGCTTTGCAGGGTGGTGGTTTAAATTTATATGGATGAAAAGAAGGGAGGTAGCCGTAGCTCATCATGGTAGCCAACTCGGGTGCAACGCTTGTGTGCATCGCTGGTGTGAGAAAATTTGGGAATAGTTTAATTTAGAAAGTTTATATAATTTTCAAACAGTGATTTGAGGTTGTAATAACAACTTTATTGTTACCGGGTGTGTCCGCATGCCATGCGGGGAAGCCGATAGAGCTTGAAGCGTCTTTCTGAGGATCTATAGTTCCCTAGAGACCTAACCAGGGCGCTCTGATGTTGAGGTAAACTCGCGTAGAATTTTGTGGCCCGGCGCCTAATGACATCTTCCACATAGTGGAGAGATGAGGCTTCATGAAGGAATCTCACGGGAAACCTACAACACACAGAATAGATGACCCTCCGACATCTATTTTTGTACACGCTGGAGTTGTCGCAGATTGGTTCCTGCGGGCATGCGCCAGATCTGACACGCATAAAGCATAATTGGAAGAATTAAAGCCTGAGAAAGGAGCAACTTATGGGGTGTCGTCATCCCTGACCACATCATGGGGTATAACGAAGCCGAAGATCCACATGCCCGATGAGCTACCTCCTGGATGTCACCCCCAAAAGTTAGGCCCTTGGCCAACCTTACACCTAGATAATTAAGAGAGTTTGTCCACTCTATCCTTCTGCCAGAATAATTAAAGGAGGGGAGGTTGGCGGGAAAATTACGCTTGGTGAAGAGTATGGCTTGGCTTTTCTCCGGCTTAATGGACAATAACCAAAGCATACACCAATCGTGAATGAGGCTTAGGTGTCGCTGTATTGGGTTGAAGGCTCTGCGTGCGTTTCTATCTGTGTTGTATAGCAGCACACCGTCTGCATACTGGACTATGTTGACATGTAGCTCCGTGGGGAGATCGGCCACATACACGCTAAAAAGTGTAGGGGATAAAACAGCTTTCGGTGACGCCGCCTCTGATAGGTCGTCTGGTAGATAGCTCTCCCGCTACAGTGACTGTGAAATGTCTGTGTTTAAGGAAAGTGTGTAGAAGATGTATCATATGTGTAGGAAGCACCAGGGTGATTAACTTATGTAGGAGACCTGCATGCCAGGTGGTATAGAAGACCTTCTCGACATCCAGAGACACTGCCTTGGTGAATGCTCTTTCCTGGAAACCCAGGGTGGCGGCCCCCACCAAACGGTGCAGCTGCTGTGATTTTGAGTGCCCAGGACGAAAACCAAACTGATGCGGAGGGATAGCTTGAAGGTCCCCCAGTAGAGGCGACAAGCGGGTTAAAAGAAGCCTCACGAAAACTTTCGAGAGGACTGACAGGAGGCTTATGGAGCGGTAACTGGCAGGGAGAGCCGGATTTTTACCGGGCTTCAGAATGCAAATCACCCGAGCCTCCCTCCACTGTTGTGAAAAGTGACCCATGGCGAGACACATGTGAAGAACCCGTGTAAGAAAGTGCACGGCTTTGAAAGGAAGGTGACGGAGGATGACAGGGGTCAATCCATCATGTACCGGCGCCTATTTTTGGATTTAGACGCCGGAGTGCTCTCTGGAGCTCACTGGGTCTAATAACAGGAAGTCGGTCCGCCTCAGCAAGAGGACGTTGAAGATACTGACGTACCTCCCTCTTGACGCGGCCAGTGAAGTCTAGGTCCTGGGGGTCATCTCTTGGCCTCGTCGTCCTCTATAGGTAGTTGGGGTTCATAAACAAGGCTTTGTGTGCCTTAGATAGGTGTGTTTGGTGCTCCTCCGCGATTCCTGCGTCCTTTAGCAAGCCTCCACGCCTCGCCCTTCTAAAAATTCATTCGAGAAATCAACTTCTCCCACGCGCGCACACGGTGCTCGTGTAGGCGAAGTCGAACCTCTCTGCGCAGGTGAGCAGAACTTAATAATGGCAAGTGCGATAGAGTCTGCGAGGCGCCAAAGTGCGACGGATGAGTAGATGGATGTCTAGCGGGATGACGTGAGGGTGTAGAAGTGCTGGAGTGTGAACGGTGAGGTTACGAACAGTTCGTCCAACGATGGAGGTGAAGGATGAGATCGCCGTCTCTAGGGTTGGTATGTCTGTAATGTGTGGGTTTGGAGGTATGGAGTCACTCAGGCAGACCCGTACGCCGTCGCAATCGACCTCACGGTTTTGAACCGTGAAATCATGACTGACAACCCGTAAGATGACCTCAGCCACAACTGGGTTGTGGTCGGAATGTAAGGCGCTTTGTGAATTAAGTGATCGGTGGAATGGAATGTGTTTGATGATTGCGAAGTCGATGACCGAAGGACGGCCTTTAATTCGCGGGAAATAAGTGGTTTGCCAGGGACCCTCAACTCTCAATTGAGGATCTCCATCTATTATGCGGATGATTTCTCTGCCTCCTGCATCTGTCCGAGGACCACAATGCCAACGCGGATGTTTAGCATTCAAATCCCCAGACATAATGCCGTTGGGATGTAGGGCAAGGATAGAGAGATAATCGTTTGCAACGAACTGTCGACGAGGAGGGTGATATGGAGACACTATCAGGCACTCGGAACCACCCAGGTTCAGTAGACGGAGATGGCTTCATGGGTTTGAAGAGGGGGTAGCTGGACAGGTTGAAAGACCACACCTCTCTTCACGAAGATCGCCGTGCTAACGCCATGACGGCCCACGCGGTCGACCCTGAGGCAGTGATAGCCAGAAACCCGGAAGGAAATTTCAGGTCGGAGATGTGTTCCTGACACCAAGATGAGATCCAAAGCAAATAACCTCGCAAAATATAGGAGTTCATCTTGTTGTCCATTGATGCCACTCGTATTCCAGAAAGCGAATCTGAACGAGGTGAGAGACCTAGTTCGAGCCGCCATTATGGCTCGCGCGGCTTACTGTAGACAACAAGGCAAGCGCCTCCATGGCAATGACCATTCGGGCTGCAGAATCTGTGGTGTCAAAGAACCTCACCCCCAGTTCTCAGAGATGCTGGCCGTGGTTCTGCAGCAGTTGCTGCAACCAACTCAGCATCTCTGAGGCCTGAGTGGTGGGAGGAGAAACATCATTTTAAGAGGAAGTTTTGGTGGGAGTGGGTGATGCAGAAGAGCGCCTGGACGCCGGCCTAGAAATAGCCCGTCCACCCCTCAGCTGACGAGCGGGCTTTGGAGTACCTCGCCCGCTCGACGCCTCAGAATCGGACTGTTGCTCTCTGGCAGGACCTCGTCCCTTCGCTCCACCAGAGTGGGTGGTCTTAGGGGCTGTTTGTGTAGCCTTAGGTGTACGTGCGTGTTTTGCCCGCGATACCCCCTTCAAATCCGCAGGCTTGCGCGCAACCTCCGCAAAGGTAGGCAAACCTCGTGCTCTCTGAGTTGTACCAGAAGCAGCTGGCTGCACTGGTACAGCGGAGGCAGGTTTCTGCCTAGCTGATGTTGGTGCTGGCGCCCTCCTAGAGGCTATCGCAGTCTTCCTAGTCGGGCAGCCCCCATAGCACGCACTGTGATCACCCTTGCAGTTAGCGCAGGTAGGTACCTCAGTGATCGCACGCGGACAGACATCTTTGGTTTGGGTTCCACCGCACCGTAAGCAGCGTGGGTTACGGTGACAGAAGTTGCCGGAGTGGTTAAACCCCAGGCATGTATAACATTGTGAGGGGCCTCTAGAGCCCTTTGCTGGTACCAACTGAACCCGGAGGTGGCAGATGTTTGCGACACCATCCAACTTGACTTCCGGGTTACTGGCTCACTCCACCACTACAAGGAACAGTGAGAGACTGGATTTAGCAGCAAGCCTCTCAGCGCGCTTGGCTTTCCGTGATTTAGCGTCACCGAACTCACCCTCCTGCTCACCATCCGTTGACATGTCCGGGGAGCTATGCTCTTAGACATCCTCGTATGTCAAGCAGTAGCCGGAGTACGTAGTGGTCCTCCCACTACGGTAAGAAAAGGAGGTGCGGACACTGGCACACTCGTCCTCGGAGTCAGACTCCGAGCTTTCGTCTAAACGAAGTACTGGCTCACGTGAGTCGCCCTGATCGATTGATTCAAGAAGTACTACCTTGCCTTTTCCGCTGCGGCGTTGTTGACGAGGTTTTCTCTTCCTGGTTGCACCAGTAGATGTGCTAGCTAAAGCAGTTGCGGCCAAGTTGGCTAGCCCGTCAGGAGCAGAACTAGTGGATGGGATGGGTTCCATCACTAATGGGTTTGCTGACTAGGGTCAGACAGGTACTAAAAGCACACGAACGTGTGCCCTCACCTGAAGGTAGCAGGGCTGAGAGCCGTGCCACTAATAGGACCGGACACCGTAGACACAGATGTGCCTTACCCGCTATATACAAAACTATACTGATACCTTCAAATTAGTTTTCAGTAACTTTTCTCACTGTTACAGCTTATTATTCCGATTACTGTTTCATGAACTTAAATAGAAAACATAAAGAGTTAGGCACGTCCAACGTTGCACTCGTGGTTTGGTTGGTTTACTTTATCTCTATAGTTAATTCCAGGCAAATTTTATTGACGGAATGAATTTCGCCGCGTCAGCTAGATTTATACACAATATATATATACGTAAAAGTTAAAGCTATTAACAATAAAGCAAACAAAATTATACAAATATAACTATTTGTAGCTTAAAACTTTTCTTATGTTACATGAACTGATGACACTTTTCTTATAAATTGACCGGGACCGCGATTTCTTGTAAAACTTTGACACATCCTCAGCCGGAAACAACAAAGCTGTTGCCAGCGTTACGAACCCTAGATGTTAATATGTTGTTACAAGAAAAGTATCATCAGTACTAGGTACCGGATGGCTTTGGCCGATAGTGGCGACCCGCTACCTTATGCTGGCTTTCCGTTCTTGAAGAGCAGGCGCTGGTGGGCAAGCTGGCTGTTAGTTGTCCCTCAGATGAAGGCAGCTTGCTTTCCACGAGGTTCTCTGGAAGCAGAAACGAAGGTTCAAGCCGCAATTGCCGGAAACTGCCCGAGGGTTGTTTCCGAAGTGGCAAAGCGCTGGCTGGAGAAGTTCTAATCGGCACGTCCGCTCTGTTCAGCTCCTAAAACCAACTTTGGACCTAGCTAACGATTCAAACGGCAGATATGAGTAGTTCCTTTTGATTATAGTGATGACATATTAATCGTTAGAAACAATCTGGAAAAGTAGGCAATATTACTCAAAACAGATTCCAGATTATGCTACTTTACCATTGGTAAACGCAGTAAGATCGTGGTAGTAAATTTTGGTTTTTAAATTACATCCGATATTTTGATTGCAGTTTGTTGTTTATGTTATGCAAATTATGTATATTTTTTACTTTACTTGTTTATTTAAACCTAAATCATTTATTTACTTATATCCCGAGATAGAAATAACTGAAGCGCAATCAATCCACTTTTCTACGAACTCCAAGTGACACGAAGTTCTTTACATTTTTTAAATTGTTTCTTTCACGATATTCAATTGTTTCTACTCGCAATGCAATGGCTCCAATAAGGCAAAGCGTTTACCTCGTGGAATTTACAGTGTTAAAAAATAAACAAATTTCTGCTTTTGTTTCACCTTACTTCTTCTTATTTCGCATCTTCTTTTTATCCTTATTGGACTTTTTAAATACATATTTAAGTACAACTCAAAAGCATCATGATAAATTTAGACAGTATAGAAGCAGATGCATTGGTGGTCAGAAGAGAAGACCTGAGAGATTAGCGAATAGCTCTCATAATTAACTCTAGATGGCGATGCTTCGCTATTCTTAAACGAAACAAGATCTTCGCCGTACATTTTGATACCGTCCCTGTTAGGCATAACATTGTCATAATAACCGCGAAAGTTTTATTAAATGCATAATTAAGGGCGTATAAATACCACAATATGAATTATACAAAGTTATAACAAATACAGAGGGTATTGATTAAATATACATGTGCAGAAACTAAACAGCCAATCCCGATAATATATATATTATTGAAAGCACAAGACCCCAACGTGCCATGAGTGCGAGGAAGATGAACACTTTCCCTCACAAGTATTTCCTTTGTGTGTCTAGCCGACAAAGGTGGCATTGTTCAAGGCTAGACCCTCGTCGACAGTTCACGTTTTGGTCTGCACAAGATACGTGATGAGAGAACAGACACCGGGATTTAAGATATACATTTTGCCTCCTTTACTCTTTCCTTTCACGCTCTTCAACTGTTTATACTCATAATTCAATGGCGTGAAAAAGACGAACTGTTTAATTGGTAGAATTTGCAGTGCTATAAGCCAAACGAATTTTCAATGCTTCTACTCTATCCTCCATATACTTTTTATAACATTCATATTTACTTACCTTTTTATATGATCGTCATGACATTAAGCTATTATAAGGTAAATGAACCAGTAATCAGGAGGAAAAGGTCTGGAGGAATAGGAAATTATACTCCAAACTAATTCTAGAGGGAGCCACTTCACAATTCGTTATTGAATCGAGATCATAACAGTAAATTCTGATATTTAATTCACATTTGAGGTTTTGTTTGCCTTAGATGGTTTATTTATTACCATTTATTTATTTATGCATTAATTTATTTATGTTTATCAACTACATTAATTTATTTCTTCATTTATTTGTTACACTACATAGATAGAAAGAAATGAAGCGCAATCAATCTTCTTTACTATGACCGCCAAATGATTTCACATCTCTTTGCCTCTTTTTACTCAAAACTTTCGCGATCTTCAACTCCTTTGTAAAATGAATTTTAACTGTGTTTTATCAGAGTTTTTGTATGATTTGCAATTCTGTTAACCGTTTTTCTCAAATTTGTACCTTCTTTATTTTTCTTCTTCTTTTCTTACTTTCCACTTAAATATAATTATACCGATTTTTCAATGACTATTCTGTTTTGCAGTGTTTTTGATAAGCAAATTAGTTCTTACGAAAATAAGTGTTATAAAAGTTTCCTGGAAAGGCTTAGATTCTTTAAATTCTACTGTTCTTTTACTGTAGGATTTTTATATAAACTTTAGACTAAACTCACGATTCAAACAATAAGTGTGCGTAATTATCAGTGATGCTTATTTTGGTGGTGGAGCAGTAAATAGAGAAAATATCTGGAAGAATAAAGAATATTACGCAAACCAATTCTAGGGTGTACCACTTCGCCATTAGTAACGAAATAACATCGCAGTAAATTTTGGCAATAAACGTTACCCGATATTTTGTTTGTTGTTTTGTTGTTTATGTTATGAAATTTTCAGTTTCATTTTATTTATTTAATCTCTTGTTTATTCATTTATTTATTTGTTATTTCATGAGACTGGTATGAGACGCAAACAGTGCTCTTTGCTAGGAGCCCAAAATGATAGAGAGCTCTGTCGCTTTTTTAGGATTTACTCTCGCGATATTTAAATGTTTCTGACGGCACCAGAATGGCGGCAATTAGACGAAATAGTTAGCTCGGAGAATATCCAGTGCTACAAACTGTAGGAATTTTTGGACTAATTTTCACTTTTCCACTTCTTCTTCGTCTTCTTCTACATCTCCCCCTCCTCATCCTCCTCCTTCCCCTCATTCGACCTCAACAAACACATTTAAGTACATCTTAAAACTATCTTTATAAAGTTTACGCAGTAATGAAGCAGTGGCCAGAGGAGGCAATCTAAACAAATAGGGAATAGTAATCAAAACCTTCTACAAGCGCTACAACGCTATACTTAAACCAAGCATGATCATCGGTGCGAATTTCCATATTTACTTGAAATTTGACAACTTGTCTGCAGTTTATTTTTAGGTTATACATCATCATGCCTTTATTTATTGTTTACTTGTTGTATTTTATTTAAGGTCATGATACTATCATCAGAAGAAACAATCTTCAGGGACAGGGAGTAGTACCCAAAACTAACCCTAGAGCGCGCTACCTCGCCATTCTTAAACAAAACAAAATCAACGCGGGAGAGGCAATGTAGCCTTTCTGGACGAGCGCAATAGCCACCACAGGACATGAGTACAAGCTAAGGAATATTAAACATAACACAAGCGAGGTATTTACTAAAATATGATTTGTGATATTACATGATTAAAGTCGTGTAAAATAAACAAAGACGCATTGCGTGTAGGTTAATAAATAATGATAGTGTATTTTATCCTTGCGGAGAAACAGAACATAGCTGTAATGATTGGAAAGATGAACAACAATCTGTAGTTCGTATTCCTTGTAGTTTAAGGAAAAAGAAATGTACAGAAGGTATAGAATGCGGGACATATAAGATGTTTTAGAATGGATTAATAAGTCGTACCAACTATAGATAGAGTTACATTTAAAACAACAAAGGAGTAAAATAAGAAATCTGCAAGTAGAAGCGCACGGGATAGAATAAAAGATAAAAGTATACTGGAAACAAATACCTGAAGGAAAAGAAGGAAATTGCTACACAAACAGAAGGAGATATTAATGGTGCTTTCTTAGAAAAAAGAGTAGTGATTATTGCACAAATTACTTCCAAACCAACTGAATTACAAAGCATTCAATGTGCATACTGCATTGATGACTTCAGAAACGAGACAACAGTACCATAGATGGAACAGAAACTTCAAATATATGGCAGTTAGCGTGGATTCAAACCTAACTTGGGAAAACCAAATGAAACAATTGCAGAAAGTAAACAGCAAATATTAACAATGCTCAAAAGAATGACAGGCAGCAAATGCGGCAACTCAAAAGGAACTCCAAATGTAACATGTATTGTGTTATAATAAGAACATATTAATATCTAGCGTTCGTAGCGATGACAACACCTTTGTTTTCGGCTGAGCATGTGTAACGATTTTACATGAAATCGCGAACTCGGTCAATTTATAAGAAAAATGTCATCAGTTCGCGGCGAAATTCATAACGTCAATAAAATTTTCCTACACTTAGCTATACAGATAAAGCAAACCAACTCACGACTCCAACGTTGGACGTGCCTAACACTTTATGCTTTCTATTTAAGCTCATGAAACAGTCAACGGAAGAAAAAACTGGTACAGTAAGAAAAATTACTAAAAATTAATTTGAGAGTGCCCTAATTCATCATTTGTAAAACAAACAAGATCATCGCACTATATTTTGGTATTTAGTTGACATTTTACTTTTTGTTGCTCTTTTCTAGCATTATGTGTGTATTATTTACTTATTACTATTTTATCTTCTAAATAAATATAGCTGAAAGGCAATCAACCTCTTTACTAGGATTTCCCAAAGATTCAAATCTCCTTATAATGTTTACACTTTCCTTCCGCGAACTTGAATTATTTTTGTCAATTGAATTTTATTATGTTGTAGTTATTTTGTTGTTACGCAGAACTCGTGTGTGATTTACTGCATTTTAAACATTTTTTTATTGAAGGATTTCTTTCTTTTATTCCTTTGTTTCTTGCTTTCCTTCTTAATTTCTTTTTATCTTTCCTTCTTTCAACTTTCATTTCTTTCTTCCTTTCTTACCCTCCTTCATCTTAAGGGCTGTGTGATTCTTTTGAATACAGTTATTTGCTTTAAATCTTTGCCCTAGAAGAATTAGGACTTTATCAAAGGAAAAATAACAACAGTTTTCCGGAAATGTTTAAATGCGGAAAATTTTGAATGTGTGTGTGTTTGTGTGTGTGTGTGTGTGTGTGTGTGTGTGTGTGTGTGTGTGTGTGTGTGTGTGTGTGTGTGTGTGTGTGTGTGTGTTTCTGTAGAACTCCACTTCAGACCTAGCTAACGATTCAGAAGATACATACAAATAATTCTTTTTGTTTGTTGTGATGTCCCAGTAATCAGAAGAAAAATATATGGAAAAGTATGCAATATTATTCAAAATTACTTCTAGATTGTGCTACTTCACCATTAACAAATGGTCCAAGATAACTGCAGTAAATTTTGATTTCTAAATTACATCCCAAATTTTGATTGCAGTTCGCTGTTTACGTTATGCAAATTATATCTAATTTTACTTTACTTATTTATTTACCACCTTATTTGTTTATTTACTTGTTATCACGCGATATATAAATAACTGGAGCGCGATTAATTCTCTTTTTTTCAAATTCTTTTTATTAGAATCAAATTCACATTACATACAAAAATTCAATGATGAAGTTTTGCAGCATTTGTGAAAAAATTAGCAACTGCACATCTAAAGATAGTATTCACACTGTACAAATATTACAAATGCTACACTCTCTCTTAAACATTAGTTCCAAATTATCTACAGTTTCAACTGCCTCAGAAATAGTAATAGATGTTACCAAAACAAGAGTTGTGCCCCTACCTGGTAGTTATCCATACTACCTTTTATAAAGCTGTGTTATGTTTATTTAATATTTATTATTCAGATATAGCTAACCACTTGGCACTAACTAAAAATTTTTACAAAAACATTTATAGTTAAACCTAAGTCAGATAATCTATCATTTCAGTCTAAATGACCTTCAATAAAGTTTAAGAAGTTTGTATTTGCAGCCAGAGTTCATGAAGATCACCACAGCCATTTCAAAAGGAAGATCAATAATAACAGTTTATAATCTTCATTTCATTTGGTATCTTACACTAATTGACATTAACACTGCTGCTAGCTCACTGACTAGCACTCAGTCCAATTCACGCCACATATTTACTGTATCTAACCATAATGGTATATCACAGCTCTGCACTGAAGTTTATCAGTCCTCTAAAAATACCAGGATTGTTTAACGTAGCAGACTCATCGTGTCCTCGTAGAGCTATCTCAAAGGCCCCACAAAACCTAATGCAGTTAACAATAAGGTTTAAAACATACCTATTTTGAGCCACTTTCTGGTTGTGTTCTTCAATTGTACTCCGATATGCACTGTCCATCTGCTTTGCTATATTTACATTGTCAAGCATAGCAAAACTGACTGTTTTTTTCATATGCAGTTTTGAAGCTACGTGTTTTTAGCGCGATCATGAAGGTGCTGCAAATCACTCACGCCATGTTTTGTCCACGGATCTTCACATCCAAGCACAACGCAAAGAAAGCAAAACAGCGCATTTTTAATATCGCAACCGCATATCCAATTATATTTCTCGTATACATCGTTGTTAAAGTTCCTGTTAAAACATCTTGTTTTTGTTTTGACTATCTGTGTGATGTTTAATTTCGGCGTGGGTCTTCCAAGTCGCTTAAGTTCAGCTTTTTCTTCTAAGGTCACGTTTGAAAAAGGATGTGCTAAAAGACACTTTATGGAATGCATTGTTTCTTCTTATAACACATGTTACCTGTATTTAAATAAATATTTCTGATGGACTACTCAGAACATGGTAGAGCTAACAAAACACGGCACAAACCATGTGGCTATGCACTCTTAGGTTACATTTAACATAGGCGCAATACATGCCGCTGCTGTGACGAAAGAACGACCAGGTTAGGCATCCACTATTCTCTGGCAGCTAGTTTAGCCAACCACACGCAGCTATACGCCCCGCATCGTCCCCTCACTTGCCTCGGCAAATACTAGGTTCGTCCTGCCCTATACCTCCCTATTGTATGCCAATTGTTTGCATCTGGGAGTGAACTACTTGGTACCTGCAAACAATACAGCGCGCTCAGGTCCCCTGCACTAGACAAGGTCGAAATGACCTCCAAATAGAACATACCATTACATTAAAGGGAGACCCAACATTTTTGTTGTAGCGCAAACATGCTACCCCCTTCAGAAGCCGCCCCTGGATATAGCTAACTACTTGGCACTAACTAAAAATTTTTACAAAAACATTTATAGTTAAACCTAAGATAATCTATCATTTCAGTCTAAATGACATTCAATAAATTTTAAGTAGTTTGTATTTGCAGCCAGAGTTCTTGAAGATCACCCCAGCCATTTCAAAAGAAAGATCAATAATAACAGTTTATAATTTTCATTTAATTCGGTGTCTTACACTAATTTACATTAACACTGCTCCTAGCTCACTGACTAGCACTCAGTCCAATTCACGCCACATATTTACTGTATCTAACCATAATGGTATATCACAATGTTAACTGCTGTACCATTTAATCAACACTTCACATATGCAATTGTATTCGCAATGGTAACTTTTGAGACTCTTAAGTTATCCTCCTGCGTCCATTTGAGGAGAATAGTCATTGCAAAGGTTTGCCTAACTATCGGAAGCATCACTGTTCTAAGAACTAGTGGCCAGAAAAATGGTATTGCTAAAGATTGTCTGCACTCCTTGAAAGCAACCAGTCTAGATGTTGGGATGGCAGTTGACTTCTGAACCAGTGTAATGGAGCTCAGATCGGGTGATATACGGCTCCATAGAATCACGAGCCCCGCCGTGATTAGCTTCCAGCGTTCCCTTCGCAGGAATTCAAACCTTTCCCTCTGTAATGCCACATTTCCAGGTTTTTTTTAATTATCCAGTGTAATGTTCCCAATAACAACCAGATCGCACATCTGTACAGCGCCGTGTTTTTAAAACTGAATTCCAGTCGCTGTAGCCTTCGAAGACATGGTGGAAACTCAGGCGGGCACCATTTTCCAATAAAGTATCTGAGCACCCTTCAGATATGATGCACCTGTTTGCAAGAGGCAATCCTATGTTCCAAGGTATCCACTTGTGAACAAATTTGCCATATGTTACATGTCGCACGGCTATGTCGCCATAATTTCTCCGCTGTTGGTATGGTCTCGTTTAATACTTCATATGCTGTCTCTTGCCAATCACTAGGAACAACTTTATTGAAGAGATTCTTCCATATAAGTTTCCATTCTCTATTCTCTTTCCATTCAATCCTGGGTGTACACTGCGATGTATTGAGCAGCTGATATTGTTTTCTCGTTGATTCAAAAACTGCGAGGCCAGCACTGGTGTCCAGCAAATGTCTGAGATGGTTAACAATGGGTTTAAATCCCGGATATGTTCTCTGAGGGTTCTGTATCTGATCCTGCCAGAAGCTCCCATCTATCGATGAACCATTACCACCCAGTGATCTGACAGCAGGTTTCCCTAATAAGACCATGCATTTCTTGGCGATGTGCACCAGTCCACATCCACCTTTGAATTGCGGCAATCGCAACTGTGCTCTGCTCACCCTGTAGGCTGTCCCAGGCCATAAGAAACAGCCAAGCAGTTGCTCAAGTCTCTGTGCATCACGTTTCGGAATTGGCAGTATCTGTGCTAAGTACCAAATTTGACTGAGACCATAGATATGCATGTACCAAATTCGCTGCATCAAATGAAGGTTCCGAGCCCTCCCCAAAGATAACGAATATCGCAAGTGGTTGATTTTTTCTCTCCAGTTGTAAACTATAGTGGCTTCCATATCTCTCATAAAATTGATACCAAGAATCCTGGTGGTGGTAGTACATTTCATTCCCATTGCTTGTACTGGTTCCAACCACTGTCCAAGCAGTAATATGTCAGATTTGGGTACTTTTAACGTTGCAACCGACATCCTTGTATAGATCTCCAATCCATTCAGTATGGCTGCCATGTCGTGATTGTTAGTCGCTACAATGGTGACATCATCCGCATAAGCAATGACTTTAAAGCCTTCATTGTTCACAGTAACGTCCTGTAGCGTATCTTGCAGTCTTTGAAGAAGGGGGTTTAACGAAAGAGAAAAAAGCCCCATTGATAACGGGCACCCTTGACGCACTGACCGGCCTATTCCTACTGGAATGGAGAGCCAGCCATTCCATAGCACCCGGGCTTTTGCTGCAACATAAAGGCCATGAATAAATTCAATCACGTGCATCGGAAATTGCGCCGCCTTTAAACATTGCCATAAATACGAATGTTGCACTTTATCAAATGCTTGTTGGAAATCCAAGCTTATCAAAGCCGCCACCTGCTGTTCTCTTTGCAGATGTATGAGGACATCGCGCAATACTCCCAGCGCAACAATGATATTGCGCTTCGAAATCGCCGCTTGGTTGCACTGTAATATTTCTGTGTACGCTCCTTTCAACCTTTTTGCTATGACTTTGGTAAATATCTTATAGTGAGCATTTAACAATGTTATTGGACGAAAATCCTTCATAGTAGTAAGCTGTGCTGTCTTTGGCAACAATGTGATCATTCCATCCGCAAACGTTTCGGGAAACTGAGCTGTTTCCCACAACTCCACCAATACTGCCATCACTTCACATTATATAATGGGCCAACAGTTCCTATAAAATTCATAGGAAAGGTCATCAGGACCTGCAGACGTACGTTTACTGGTTTGTTGGATGACTTCTAGTACTTCTTGTTCTGTAATGGTTCGGGTGATTAGATCGGCCGTTTCCTGAGTAACCCCAGTTGTAGACAGCGGCCACGCCTCATTCCGAGATGGGGTACCCTCCTCTGATCCCTTGTGAAATAAAGCCTGAAAGTGTTCTGCTATAAGGTGAAGGATAGACCTGGTTCCTGTAAATGTGTTTCCAGTGTTCACATCTTGAAGTGTAAGTGGACATCGGGTACGCAATTTCTTTCGTTCCTTTGCAAAATAGTAAAAGGTATTCCGTTCTTCCTCATGTGGGTATTGAACTTTAGCTCTGATTTTATATCCATTCAGATGCTGCAGTTGTTGCATGTTGAAAGTTTCTTTCACCTGCTTGATCTTGACATTTACATCGTAAGCTTTCCGTTGCTTCGTATACAAATCCCATCAGACTTCGTTGTAGAAATGTAAACGCTCCTTTCTTGTCGTTGCCTTCAGAATTCCTCTCTGTTTTAATAATGAACGAATAGCCGGTTTTGCCGTTACAGCCTACCAGTCATTCTTCCTAGATGCATTCCAAAAGAACTGTAGCCGTTGCCATTTCCTCTGAAACTGCTCCTAAACGTCGGCATCCTCTAAAATAGAATTATTGAGCTTCCAGTATCCCCGTCCGGCAACTCCAGCACAGTTGGCCGAAATTCGTATTTGGCAGATCACTGCGTGTTGACCACTGAACGCCACAGGTAGAACGCAAATTTGGTGTACAGAAGTACCCCCCTCCCATAGGAGAAGGGATCCGTCCCTTTCAGCTGCCAAAGTGCGGGCGCTGGGGACCCTTAGCACTCGTGGTACCTCTGACGTTATTAGAGGAACCTCGGGCCGAACAGCCGAGCCCCTCCTTCGGGAGTTGTTCGGATTGGGATGGTCTCGAGGGGGCAGTGTGTTCCCGATAGCCGTGAGAGATTGGGTACGTCTTCGGACGGGGTTGAGGGAAGCCATTAAGTTTCCGGGTACTAGCCTGCTCAGCTAGTAGAAGCTGTGCAAAATCACCAGGCGGCTCCACCGAGGTTTTCATTAGTCTTCACCTTGAGTTTTGACGCGCGTAAGTGGCGTATCCCCTTCCATCCCGTCTTGTGTCCTCAGGACCAGATGGGGGGGCTTGTTAGTCTCTAGGTCTTGCCCTATGGAAAGCCCCTCGGAGGACGCCGAGCGCCCTTTGGGACAGCTCGGATACTCCCAGGTAGAAGGAGGCCCAGGTCTTGTTGCTACGGGTTCAAGGCTAATGGGGGTAGAGCCTCTGGACTTAAACTGTACAGAAGTACCTATCCCTGGCGAGATATAAACCCTATCCATCCACGAGGCTGAGGTGCCCCTAATAAGCGTGAATTCCACCTCATTTCCATGCTTTAGTTCCCATGCATCCTGCAGTTGTAGTTGCGACACCAAATTCTGGAGCATGATGCTAAAATTGGGCACCCCTTTTTGGTTCTTAGCACAGAGAGTGGAATTAAAGTCATCTGCCAACAAATATTCTTTACGATACAACAAATGTGTAGTTAAAGCGTTCTGAAAGAACTGCTCGCGTTCTTGTCTATTTTGAGTTCTGGACGGAGCGTAAATGTTTATTAACACTATGTCGTCCAATGTCGCTGGGATGATCCGGCCAGATGGGTCCATCTGAAAATTCTGTAGATGAAGTCCTTTCCGGTATACAATGGCAGTGCCCCTTGCTTCTAAGCCGAAATTCACCTTATAATCATAAGAGTAATACGTATCCAGATTGAATGTGTTCACTTCCTGTAGAAAGCAGATGTCAATGTTATTCACCAGCAGAGACGTATTGAGTCACTATATTCCTGCAACAATTCACATTTATAGTGGCTATTGTTCCTAAATATATCATCCTAATGAGCGTAGTTGTCACTGGTACTTCAAGCTGGAAGAGAAACTGTATTTTCTGCTATCAATGCTGAGTGTATGTTGCTGGCTGAGTGCCTACTCCTGAGGGGTCTGCAGCTGTGACTCTTCCCTTACTTGGAGATCACACGCCGTCTCCTGCCTTGTCCAGTCCTGCGTCGTGAGATGCGTTGAACCTAATTCTGTATCTTTCTGCACCAACTGAGTGTGTTGCTTTCCACCGTTCGCCATTGCGCCCTCCTCGGCAATCGACGGACTACTGTCTTTGTGACTCTGTTGTATTTCCCGAACTTGGAGCCGAGGGTCACGCACAGAAAGTCGCGCAGTTGGAACCCCGTCAATTGTAACCTTCTGCGGACCGACGACAGTACCTTCACCCGCCGCCTGGTACCCCGTGCTCTGCACAGGCTCTGACGTTCCACCCTCTTCCGAGTTCCTTTTTCCCTTGTCCTCACCTGCACGGCAAACCTCGTTAGAAAGCTGATTGTCTCGCTCCTCCCTGACGCTGCTGTCCAAATGAGCAGCAGCTGTTGTTGGTTCGTTTTTTGCCGTCGTGTTTGCGGGCTCTAATGGTAAAATCTGTCATGCAGGCTGTCCTGCAGACACAAACCCAGCAGGTTCCTGCTTCTTTTCCATCTGGCTGCTCCAAGACGTTTCTACTGTACTAGCTTTGCATGTCTTTGCCCTCTTGACTTCGTTTCTTTTCATTGGAAGGTGTCTCCTCCTCTGTAGCTGTCTCAGACGTCAGTTAGGCACATCCTGTCTGATTCTTCCCCTTCTTGGTGTGCCGATTACCTCTTTTCCCAGGACTATCGCGAAGCACGGTGGCATAATTCTTTTTCTCCACTACCATCAGCTCCTTTGTTGTCGGCTCATCTTGTTGTTGTTCACCCGCCAGTGCAGGCTGTGGATTGTCAGCTATTGGTTGGTCTTCCTCCTTCTGCACGCTCCCTGCCAGAGATGTGGGTGCCGTGTCGTTCCTCGGTACCGCCTTGGCCGGTCGCAACTGTGTCGATCGGTGTGGACATACCTCCTTTAAATGTTCTGTACTGTGGCAGACATAACATGATTGGGGTTGGCCAACATATGACATCCATAAACGGTAGCTGCCGATCACGATATAACTCGAAACATTTGTCTTCAGCTACATCTTTACAGCTCTTATCCCGTTGTACACCGGCACACGGTACTGACGACCCAATTGCTCTTTTCGAATGTCATACACCGAACCGTAATTTTTCAGAGCTGCTTTTAGCACTTCATTTGGGAGATCTGGTGGTACATCAAACACACGCACATTGATGGCATCTCCGGTAACGTGTTCGATTTTTACTTTAGTAGTTACCCTATTTATATATGTGAACGTTGTTTCCTCCGGAAAAGCGTTTAAGATTTTCTCCAGTAACAAAGTCGAAATCAATTTTATGTAAATTGCGCGTTCACTAGCGATTAACTGAATGGTTTCCACTTGTTCCGCATTTAACCGTAACTTGTCAGCTAAGAAATCATGCACCTCATAAGCTGTGGCTTCGTCACATTTAACGTGAATTCAACCCTGATGGTATTTTTCCTTGCATACATTTCCATTTTCCACAAATTAAGTGAACTTTGACTGAAAATAAACACGCGAAGGTGTGGGCACAATTGTGCTAGCGGTGAATGCCGCTATGGCACTCACAGTACGTAATTCGCTGCGACATGAACTGTAAACAAAACACATCAGGATGGCCCCTTAACTCAGTCGGTAGAGCACCTGCCTACCGTGCTAGGGTTCCCGGGTTCGATTCTCGGCGGTGGGGGGTGGGGATTTTTCTCCAACCAAGATCATTCCCCATCTTCCCCAGAGTCTGGAAGTATGAATGAGAGTGTGAATGTGTGCGTGATGTAATGATTAAAAAACCAAAAAAAGATAACGGGTTAACATCTTCGGTATGTTCCAAAGGAGAACGGCCGCCGATATGACCATAGCAGTTAAAAACGGGGTATAAATGGAAAAAAAAGCACATCACATGGCACGTCCGCTCTATTCAGGCGCTGAGGCCAGACTCAATTCTTTGCTACGAGGCCCAAATCATACAAAGCTGTTAGCATTTTTTAACTTTTTTCTTTCGCAATATATAATTGATTCTATTCGCAATGCAGTGGCGCCATACATATCTAAGTACAATTTAAAAGTATCATGATACATTATGAAAGTAATGAAGCAGATGTAGTAGTGGTCAGAAGAGAAAACCTGAGGGAATAGCGAATAGTTCTCAGACTTAACTCTAGATGGCGCTGCCTTGCTATTCCTAAACGAAACAAAATCTTCGCCGTGCATTTGTTTATTTACTTGATATTTGACATTTTGCTTGCGGATTATGTTTATATTTGCTACACCATATATTTATATATCATTTTTCTATTGTTTCTTGTTTATGATCATGACGCTATCATGAGAAGAAAATATCTGGAGGTACAAGACGTAGTACTCACTGTTAGATCTAGTGGGCGCAACCTTGCCATTCGTGAACAAAACAAGATCACGCGGGAAATCTTACTATTATATTGACAGTTGACACTCTGGCTGCTGTTCATTGTTCACGCCGTGCAACATTTGATTTCACTCTATTTATTTGTTTTCCCCCGAGATAGAACTAAGTGAAATGCAAACAGCTTTGTTCAGCGCCAAATTTGTTGAAACCTCTTTGCCACCTTTTATTGTTTCCATTCACGTTCTTCAACTGCTTATACGCATAATGCAATGGCGTGAAAAAGACGAACTGTTTAATTGGTAGAATTTGCTTGCTGTTCATTGATCACGCTATGCAACATTTTATTTCATTATATATATTTGTTAAATATCAAGATAGAAATAAGTGAAACGCAATTCAAACCTCTTTATAGGTCTCCAGAATGTGTCTAATCTCTTTGTGTGTGTGTTTTTTAAATATTTCCTATCGTGTTTTTCAATATTTTTGCTCATAATGCAATGCCACTAATAAGACAAAGTGTTTTTCTCGTAGAATTCGCGGTACTACAAACCAAACGCATTTCGATGCTATTTTGTATCTGTTTCTTCCTTTTCCTACCTATACATATTTCACATTTATATTTATATACATTTTAAAAATACCGTGATAATTGTAAGCAGTAATGAAGGGGATGAAACAGTATTCAGAGGAGAAAATCTGAGACAATAAGTAATAATACTTCAAAATATTTCTAGAGGGCGCACTTCGCCATTCCTAAACGAATCCACATCATAACAGCAAGACATGATATTTAATTTACATTCCATTTTTCGTTGCTTTTCTTTGTTAATGCCATTCAGTGTTATTTATGTACTTGATTATTTATATATTTATCTATATGAACTTATTTGGTGTTTTGTTCGTTGGTTTTTTTTTTTTTTTTTTTACTTACTTTATAGTTATATAGGTATTCTTTTGAGAAATTACTGAAGCGCAATCAAATCTCTTGCAACGAGCCCTAAGTATTTCAAATCCTTTGCAATTTTTTTTTTTTTTTTTTTTTTTACTTTTTCCATCCGTGACCTTCAATTTTTCCTTTTAGTTGGATTTTGATTGTGTTAGTGCTCTTCACGATAACTTCATGAAATAAATTAAGCTATATCCTTTTATCTTAAACAAATTAAAGTTATAGGTGACAAACGCTTATGCGTTACCAACAAACGAACCCAATTATCTACTTCAAGTAAATAGATATTCCTCGTGAATCAAATTAAATAGACAAAATCTAGTCGCAATACAATGCCAACAACAAAATGAAGCGTTTATCTCGCACAATTAGCAGTTACAAACCAAACGAGTTTTCGATGTAATTTTTATTTCGCCTTTTCTTCTTCCTCCCTATTCTCATACTTAGCTTTCATATTTACAAACTATTTAAAATTATCATGCTAACTATTTTATAGCAAATTAAATACCGTTTCTGAATTTTGCATAAAACATTTTATAAAGTAAGCATTGTCATTGAGAATAAAAGTTACAGATATGTGTTAGAAATGTAATTTGCTCATTCCTCTTATGCCTTCAGAGTTATCCTTCCAATGTTGCAGTGTTTGTCGTTAA
Organism: Mantis religiosa; assembly: GCA_030765055.1. NCBI lineage: Eukaryota > Metazoa > Arthropoda > Insecta > Mantodea > Mantidae > Mantis > Mantis religiosa. Next base: position 228,291,721 of record CM060950.1, read on the forward strand.
TTTTTATATATGTAAATATTTATATAAATACTTAATAATCATTCATAGTTTTGCCTCATTTCCTCTGCTTTTCCCTTTGTTTTTACTCTTTCTCTGTCTCCTTCTCCTCAAATTACCGCTTAGGCAATATTCCAGGTTCTGTATTTTTATCTCCTATATGATTATATGAATTCAAATATTTCAGATATTTAAGCACATATTTCATATAAAATAATGGAAGCCGAATGGTACTAGAGACAGGCAAAAAGTTGCAAAAATGTGCTGTTTTACTCAACTAATTTAAAAGCTCCTCTTTCTTCCATAATGGAATATTGAACAACTAACAGAAACAAATAATAATAATAATAATAATAATAATAATAATAATAATAATAATAATAATAATAATAATAATAATAATAATAATAATAATAATAATAATAATAATAATAATAATAATAATAATAATAATAATAATAATAATAATAATAATAATAATAATAATAATAATAATAATAATAATAATAATAATAATAATAATAATAATAATAATAATAATAATAATAATAATAATAATAATAATAATAATAATAATAATAATAATAATAATAATAATAATAATAATAATAATAATAATAATAATAATAATAATAATAATAATAATAATAATAATAATAATAATAATAATAATAATAATAATAATAATAATAATAATAATAATAATAATAATAATAATAATAATAATAATAATAATAATAATAATAATAATAATAATAATAATAATAATAATAATAATAATAATAATAATAATAATAATAATAATAATAATAATAATAATAATAATAATAATAATAATAATAACAATAATAACAATAACAATAATAACAATAACAATAATAACAATAATAACAATAACAATAATAACAATAACAATAATAACAATAACAATAATAACAATAATAACAATAACAATAATAACAATAATAATAATAACAATAATAATAATAATAATAATAATAATAATAATAATAATAATAATAATAATAATAATAATAATAATAATAATAATAATAATAATAATAATAATAATAATAATAATAATAATAATAATAATAATAATAATAATAATAATAATAATAATAATAATAATAATAATAATAATAATAATAATAATAATAATAATAATAATAATAATAATAATAATAATAATAATAATAATAATAATAATAATAATAATAATAATAATAATAATAATAATAATAATAATAATAATAATAATAATAATAATAATAATAATAATAATAATAATAATAATAATAATAATAATAATAATAATAATAATAATAATAATAATAATAATAATAATAATAATAATAACAATAATAATAACAATAATAACAATAATAATAACAATAATAACAATAATAATAACAATAATAACAATAATAATAACAATAATAATAATAATAATAATAACAATAATAACAATAATAATAACAATAATAACAATAATAATAACAATAATAACAATAATAATAACAATAATAACAATAATAATAACAATAATAACAATAATAATAACAATAATAACAATAATAATAACAATAATAACAATAATAATAACCATAATAACAATAATAATAACAATAATAACAATAATAATAATAATAATAATAATAATAATAATAATAATAATAATAATAATAATAATAATAATAATAATAATAATAATAATAATAATAATAATAATAATAATAATAATAATAATAATAATAATAATAATAATAATAATAATAATAATAATAATAATAATAATAATAATAATAATAATAATAATAATAATAATAATAATAATAATAATAATAATAATAATAATAATAATAATAATAATAATAATAATAATAATAATAATAATAATAATAATAATAATAATAATAATAATAATAATAATAATAATAATAATAATAATAATAATAATAATAATAATAATAATAATAATAATAATAATAATAATAATAATAATAATAATAATAATAATAATAATAATAATAATAATAATAATAATAATAATAATAATAATAATAATAATAATAATAATAATAATAATAATAATAATAATAATAATAATAATAATAATAATAATAATAATAATAATAATAATAATAATAATAATAATAATAATAATAATAATAATAATAATAATAATAATAATAATAATAATAATAATAATAATAATAATAATAATAATAATAATAATAATAATAATAATAATAATAATAATAATAATAATAATAATAATAATAATAATAATAATAATAATAATAATAATAATAATAATAATAATAATAATAATAATAATAATAATAATAATAATAATAATAATAATAATAATAATAATAATAATAATAATAATAATAATAATAATAATAATAATAATAATAATAATAATAATAATAATAATAATAATAATAATAATAATAATAATAATAATAATAATAATAATAATAATAATAATAATAATAATAATAATAATAATAATAATAATAATAATAATAATAATAATAATAATAATAATAATAATAATAATAATAATAATAATAATAATAATAATAATAATAATAATAATAATAATAATAATAATAATAATAATAATAATAATAATAATAATAGTAATAATAATAATAATAATAATAATAATAATAATAGTAATAGTAATAATAATAATAATAATAATAATAATAGTAATAGTAATAATAATAATAATAATAATAGTAATAGTAATAATAGTAATAATAGTAATAGTAATAATAGTAATAGTAATAATAGTAATAGTAATAATAGTAATAATAGTAATAATAGTAATAGTAATACTAATAGTAATAATAATAATAATAATAATAGTAATAATAATAATAATAATAATAATAATAATAAAAATAATAATAATAATAATAATAATAATAATAATAATAATAATAATAATAATAATAATAATAATAATAATAATAATAATAATAATAATAATAATAATAATAATAATAATAATAATAATAATAATAATAATAATAATAATAATAATAATAATAATAATAATAATAATAATAATAATAATAATAATAATAATAATAATAATAATAATAATAATAATAATAATAATAATAATAATAATAATAATAATAATAATAATAATAATAATAATAATAATAATAATAATAATAATAATAATAATAATAATAATAATAATAATAATAATAATAATAATAATAATAATAATAATAATAATAATAATAATAATAATAATAATAATAATAATAATAATAATAATAATAATAATAATAATAATAAT
>CM060950.1:228305045-228610045 GCA_030765055.1 Mantis religiosa
GGTGGTGGTGTTTGTGGTGGTGGTGGTGGAGGTGGTGGTGTTGGTGGTGTTTTTGGTGGTGGTGGTGGTGGTGGTGGTGGTGGTGGTGGTGGTGGTGGTGGTGGTGGTGGTGGTGGTGGTGGTGGTGGTGGTGGTGGTGGTGGCAAACCGACCGACCGTGGTGCTGGCTGGCTGTATAGGTCCAGAAGGTTATAGCTGCGTGCCCACCCGTTAAGAGCTTTACCCATGTACACCTTTTCTTTTTGTGATATTTTAGTGTGGGCTGTGGGTTTTTAGGTAGAAGTTATTTCGAGGTAAGAAATCTTATGATCCTTAGGTTGTGGGAATAGTTGCAAAATCTGGCACCCTGGTGTTCTAACTTTAAATCTGTTTTACATTGTTGTAACTGCCGAGTTCGAATCTCGGTCAGGATGAGTCTTCCCATTACGTTCCTTGCCAGGTTTCTCTTTAGCCTAAAACTTGGATTTCAGCTCGCTGTAAACTTTATGGGCCTTATGCTCATTTCAACATCATTTTGTCCAATTCATTGATTGAACATTAGAATCTGAGTTGGGAAAAAGTGTAGTAAATTATTAGGAATACGATAATTTCTGCATAACTTGATTAACATCAAGTAGAGAAAGATGGTAACTTATTTTAAAAAGGAGTGAAAGAGAGTCTCGGAGAGAAGGAGAGGAAGAGACTGTGAGAGAGAGGAACAGTGATAGATGCAGCTCTACCCACTCTAAAATATATAACGACGATCTTGAAGAGCGTCTAACTGAAACAGTCTTTCACATTAGACAGATATCACTAGAAATAGATAAAAAAACTTACCCGAAATAAATTTTCTTTATTTTACAAACTTCAATTATGTGATAATATCAAAGCTCACATTTTAGGCAACACCTCGCTGCTGTTCTCTTTAATATTCCCCAGCTTGTATACGCGAAAACAAGTTACAGAATTATAAAACTGAGTATCATAAGGAGTACTCTTTTAAACGATAAAGACGGGACATTATTTTGTTACCTGTCACTCGTCTATCAGGATAAAGGAAAACCCCGGAAAAAGCCTTATTTAGGTAACACACCCTTACCGAGATTCGAACTCGGGACCTCTTGAACGTGAGGCAAACACGCTACCACCATGCTATCGAGGCGGGCTTATTTTGTTAAGGATGGCGATTTTATAAGAGGCTAAACACACTGCTAGAGTATGTCTTCCAGGATGAATAGCCCCAATTTTTTTTCCAGTGGAAGAAAAATGCATGTAACGCACTTACCCTGAGATTGGAGTGTGGGACTCCTCAGAGGAATCGAACCGCCAGCCCTAAGCCCTAAAACACTGCCACCGGTGAGTATTCAGGAGTGGTGCTGTGGCAGTACCGCTGTAGCACCTGCGGATTCAAGGAAGGGATATATTGGCCAGGACAAGGCCTGGTCCAAGGTGAGGAATGCGGCAGGACGTAAGCCTGACCAAGGCCCTGCTTACGCCCTTGCTTATTAGGAGTTGGGTGTGACTGGATTCTGGGTAATATTTCAGGGAGTACTGAGCGGTCTTGTTTGGAAGTGAATGCGGAATTAAGGTTATTGACGTGTAGGGTCTTTGCGGCGGTTGGTGTCGATGGTGTGGATCCGTCGAACATCGTCTGAATGTATTAAACGACTGTTACTTGGTACACATTCCGGGTACTAAAATGTACGATGAGGACTTTTCTTTCCTTATTTTTTTGTAAATGATTATATATTAAATAAGTGTGCTCACTACCATCAGAAAAGTTCCATGCACTGTTTTCCTTAGTGCTCAAATCGAAAGACAATGTTATTCATAAAGAATAGTGGGTCAGCGCTTTCTTATATACCCATTTGGAACAATTCTATCCATAACGTCTGCAGTTCACAATCGAAATCTGCCGTGCTATATTCCCCTTAGGCTGCAGATCCAAATGAATATCCCACAGACGATAGCTCTTACTTGTCATACATTGTTTTTCAACCTAAGATTCCATGTTAGGTCCAAAAGCATTTAGATTTGCTATATACGTATAAAAGCGTATCGTCTGCCATCTACCGGAAGAGCCAGTATAACCTTTCTCGATGAGCGTTATAGCCAATGCAGGGCACGAGTACAAGTTAAGGAATATTAAACATAACACAAGCGAGGTATTTGCTGTCATATAATTTGGGATATTATCACATAATTAAACTAAAATAAAAAAAGACGAATTGCGGGTAGGGTAATAGACAATGATAGGGAATTTTTTTCATTGCGGAGAAGCAGAACATAGCTGTAATGATTGGAAGGACAAAACAACAGTCTGTAGTTCGTATTCCTTGTAGTTTAAGGAAAAAGAAATGCAGAGAAAGTATAGAATGCCAGACATATAAGATGTTTTAGCATAGATTAATAAGTCGAAACATCTATAGATAGAGTTACATTTACAATAACAAAGGAACAAAATAAGAACTGTGCCAGCTGAAGTACACGAGATAGAATAAAGGACAAAACTATTCTGGAAACAAATACTGGAAGGGAAAGAAGGAAATTGCTACACAAACAGAAGGAGATATTAATGGTGCTTTCTCAGGACAAAGAGTAATGATTACTGCACAAATTACTTACAAGCCAAATGAATTACATAGCATTCAATGTGCATACTGCCTTGACGACCTTGGAAACTAGACAACAGTACCACAGATGGAACAGACACCACAAATATATAGCAGTAAGTGTGCATTCAGAGCTAACATGGGAAAACTAAATAAAACAATTACAGAAAGTATACAGCAAATATTAACAATGCTTAAAAGATTGACAGGGAGCAAATGCGGCTACTTAAATAGAACCCTAGGTATAACATATAAACTGTGTTTCCAAATATAAGAATTTGTAACTTAAATCTTCACTTATCTTACAAGAATCGATAATACCGTTCTTATAAATTGTTCTTATAACAGCAACAATAACAACAACATATTAACATTTAGCGTTCGTAACGACAGAAACAGCTTTGTTTCCGGCTGAGGATGTGTAAACGTTTTACATGAAATTGCGATCCCGGACAATTTATAAGAAAAGTGTCATCAATTCTTATAACATAAGTGAAGTTTTAAGCTACAAATTGTAATATTTGTATATATTTGTTTGCTTCACTGTTAATTGCTTCATATTTTATGTATGTATATAAATTGTGTATAAAACCAGCTGACTCGGCGAAATTCGTCCCAACTATAAAGGTTTACTGAACTTAACTATATAGATAAAACAAACCAACTCAGGATTCCAAAGTTGGACGTGCCTAACTCGCTCTGTTTTCTATTTAAGTTCATGAAACAGTAATCAGAATAAAAAGACTGGAACGGTAAATAATATTAATGCAAACTAATTTGACAGTCCCCTAATTCATCATTTATAAAACAAACAATATCTTCGCACTATATTTGGATATTTAGTTGACATTTGACTTATTGTTGCTCTTTTCTAACATTATGTATTTATTATTTGCTTTTTGGTATTTTATCTTCTAAATAAATATAGCTGAAAGGCAATAAACCTCTTTGCTAAATTTCCCAATGATTCAAATCTCTTTATTATGTTTACACGTTCCTTCCGCTAACTTGTATTATTTTTGTCAATTGAATTTTACTATTTTTTAGCTATTTTGTTGTCATACAGAGTTTGTGTGTGTGATTTGGTACTTGCTAAATATGTTTTTTTTCAGGCTTTCTTTCTTTTATTCCTTTCTATCCTCCTTTCCTTCTGGATTTCTTAAAGCTCCGAAGCATTAAACATCAAACCTGTCTAACCCAATACATAATTTTATCAACAACAAACAAAACATACACTTGAATTTATAAGCTTTTCTCTATCATTGTTGCGTCTACTGAAGGGTAGTGAATAATCTAAATAAAAGAAAATCCTACAATCATTTTAGACCCACCTCACGATTGCAAAGTTGAGCTGCCTAATTATTTATTTCTTATTTAAGGTCATGATGAAACAGTAATCGGAAGAACAAACTGGAAGAGTAAGGAATATTACTGAAAATTAATTTGAGATTGCGCTAAATCATCATTTGTAATGCAAACAAGATCCTCGTGCTATATTTTGATATTTAGTTGACATTTCACATATTAGTTGCTCTTTTCCAACATTATTAATTATTTACTAATTTAATTGTTACCTTCTGAATAAATATAGCTGAAAGGCAATCACCCTCTTGGCTAGAATCTCCCAATGATTCAAATCACTTTATCAAGTTGAGTCCTTCCTTCCGCGAACTTGTATTATTTTTGTCAATTGTATTTTGATTATGTTTTAGCTACTTTGTTATCATTCCGAGTTTGTGTGTGATTTGCTACATTTTTAAACTTCTTTAGTTTCCGGCTTTCTATCTTTCTTTTATTCCTTTCTATCTTCCTTTCCTTCCTGATTTCTTCCTTACTTTACTTCTTTCCTTGTTTCAACTTTCATTTCTTTCTTCCTTTCTTTCCCTCCTTTATCTTAACGGCAGTGAGATTAATTTGAAAATAGGTATTTCGTTTTAAACCTTCGCGCTAGACGATTTAGGCTTTTATAAAAAGAAAAAGAACAAAAATGTTCTGGAAAGTTTGAATTCGGAAAATTTTGAAGGTGATTTTTCTGTAGGAGTCCACTTTAGACCCAGCTAGCGATTCAAACGACAGATCTGCATAACACTGTTGGTCTTTGTTTATAGTGATTATGCAGTTATCAGAAAGAAATATCTAGAATAATAGGAAATATTACTGAAAACTGATTCTAGATTGTGAACTTCACCATTAGTAGACGGAACAAGATCATCGCAGTAAATTTTAGTTTTTAAATTACAAAGGACATTTTGTTTGTAGTTTGTTGTCTACGTTATGCAAATTATGTATATCTTTATTTGTTTATTCATTTACCACCTAAATCAATTATTTACTTGTTATCTCCCGTGATAGAAATAATCGAAACGCAATCCATGCTCTTTGCTACGAGCTCCAAATGATATAAAGTTCTTTGTATTCTTTAATATTTTCTTTGCGATATACCAATGTTTCCACTCGCAATGCAATGGCACCAATCAGACGAAGCGTCTACCTCGTAGAATTTTAGTATTCCCACCTAAACAAATTTTCGCCTTCTTTGACTTTACTTCTCCTAATTCCTCGTCTTCTTTTTCTCCTTTTTCCACTTTTTAACATACAGATTTAAGTATAACTCAAAGTATCATGATAAATTTAGGCAGTATAAAAGCAGATGTAGTAGTGTTCAGAAGAGAAAATCTGAGAGAATCGCGAATAATTCTCAGAATTAACTCTAGAGGGCACTACTTCGCTATTCTTAAACGAAACAGAATCTTCGCCGTAAATTTTTATATTTACTTTATATTTGACTTTCGATTGCAGATTATTTTTAGCTTATGCTACATCATATGTTCATATATTATTTGTTTGTTGTTTCTTGTTTATGACCATGACGCTATAATGAGAAGAAACAATCTGGAAGTACAGGGAGTAGTACCCAAAATTAAAATCTAGTGGGCGCCACTTCGCCATTCGTAAACAAAACAAGATCATCACGGGAAATGTTGATATTTATCTCACATTCGAAAATTTTCTTGCTGTCATTGTTCTTGCTATGCAACATTTTATATCATTCTATTTATTAGTTATCTCCCGAGATAGAAGTAAGTTAAACGCAAACAAATTTCTCTGTACGAAGCCAAAATATTTCAAATTCGGATTTTAGTTATTCTGCAATTGGGGATGAAGTTAAGGTATTACACAGTTACAATTAAGTTAATCAATTTAAAGCTTCCTCATAAAGAACAAAATTTGCCTTTTGCTGTGGTGTGTAAATATATATAAAGATGATGGTTTTCCGATTGTATTGGTCTCCTAATTAAATTCCCTTTGTATAGTCAAAATATAAAACGCGAATACCTACTTCCCACTTGAGAAATGTGTAAGTAATGGAAAACTTAAACATGTAACTAGGAACATCTCGGAAATGGACAATTACATAAAATTAGCTTAATGTTGTAGTTTATTTGGAGCTGTATGTTTTATGTATTAAGATTCTGTGTATCTTTTATGACTTACCCGTTATATAACCATTATTCCACATGAATAGTTCTTCAGATGCTATTCGTAGAAAATATGAAATACAAAACGTTTCATTATTCATGAACATAACTTAAGAATTAAGTATTTTATTACACTATTGAAAGGTCAACATTCTTTGAAAACTTTTCCATGCAAACAATAATTTGCTGTGAGAGAATTTTTTGAATTGTTGTGAGCCTCATTTGTGGAAGCACGAACATTAGCGCCGAAAGAGACTTGTTCCTTTTTGAGAGCTACTGATAGACAGACTGTGCTGTGAAAGCACACACAAACCCACTACATCGATCTAATAATTATTTGGGGGACTTTGAAGTGGGTAATCCTAATGAAATCTGGCATCCAATTTTTGTGTGGAATACCTTACCATTTGTGCCTACTATCTACGTGATAAAGAGAGTAAACCTGATCACAATCATTCTGTGTCATGAACAATATCTCAATTTCTTCACTACTTACCTGCAAACCACTTAAGTGACCTGAAAATGTAGCAGTGCGGCATTACATTCATTTGCGAGTTTGTTCTTAGACTTACACTGAAAATCTGAATCGTTCACTCAACACAACTGCATTGTCTTCATTTCCGACATCTGTAGTGTCCTAAAAGCTGTTGCTCACTCTTTGACCTATCGAAGTACTGTGGAAACTAGGGATAAGTTTGCTGCATCCAACGTTTCTTCCAGCATTCACTAAATAGTTATTTATGGGGCTTGAGAGGTAAGTGTAAGTTGATTAGCGAGTCAAAACTTTAATGTCCGAGGCATTAAACATCAAACCTGGCTAACCCAATATGTAATTTTATCCATTACCAACAAATTATCCACTTAAATTTATAAGCTTTTCTTTATCTTTATCGTGGCTTCTCAAGGGTATAGAAAAATCCAAATAAAAGAAAATCCTACAACCATTTTAGATCCACCTCACGATTCCAACGTTGGGCGTGCCTAAATATTTCATTCCTATTTGAGGTTTCAATGAAGCAGTAGTCGGAAGGAAAACACTGGAAGAGGAAGGAATATTACTTAAAATTAATTTGAGATTACGCTAATTCATCATTTGTAAAGCAGACAAGTTCTTCGTGATATGCTTTAATATTTAGTTGACATTTCACATATTAGTTGCTATTTTCTAACATTATTTATTATTTACATATTTATTTGTTACCTTCTAAATAAATATAGCTGAAAGGCAACCACCCTCTTGGCTTGAATCTCCCAATGATTCAAATTACTTTATCAAGCTTACCCTTTCCTTCCGCGAACTTGTTTTATTCTGTCAATTGGATTTTGATTATGTTTTAGCTACTATGTTGTCATTCAGTTTGTGTGTGATTTGCTACATTTTTAAGCTTCTTTATTTCCGGCTTTCTTTCTTTCTTTTATTCCTTTATCTCTTGCTTTCCCTCTTGATTTCTTCCTTACTTTATTTTTTTCCTTCTTTCAACTTTCATTTGTGTCTTCCTTTCTTTCCCTCCTTCATCTTAACGGCAATGTGATTATTTTGGAAACAGATGTTTCGTTTTAAACCTTCGCTCTAGACGAATTAGGATTTTATGAAAAGAAAAATATCAGAAAAGTTCCGGTAATATTTAAATTCAGAAAATTTTGAATATGTTTTATTCTGTAGGACTCCACTTTAGACCTAGCTAGCGATTCAAACGACAGATCTGCATAAATTTGTTGTTGTTTGATTATATTGATGATGAAGTTATCAGAAGAAACAATCTTTAAAATTTGGCAATATTAATAAAAACTGATTATAGATTGTGCTACTTCACCATTGGTAAACGGAGCAAGACCATCGCAACAAATTTTGGTTTTTAAATTGCATCCTATATTTTGTTTGCAATTTGTTGTTTATGTTATGCAAATTATGTATATTTTTACTTTGCTTATTTGCTTACCACGTCAATCATTTATTTACCTATCTCCCGAGATAGAAATAACTGAAGCGCAAGCAATCCTCTGTGCTACGAGCTCCAAGAGTTACAATGTTCTTTGCAATTTTTGAATTGTTTACTTCAGGATATTCAATTGTTTCTACTCGCAATGCAATGGCGCCAATAAGGCGAAGCAGTTACCTCGTAGAATTTACAGTGTTCCAAAATAAACAAATTTCTGCTGTTGTTTAACCTTACTTCTTCTTATCTCTCGTCTTTTTTAACCTTATTCGACTTTTTAAATACATATTTAAGTACATTTAAAGGTATCATGATAACGTTAGGCAGTATAGCAGCAGATGTAGTAGTGGTCAGATGAGAAAACCTGAGAGAATAGAGAATACTTCTCAGAATTAACTCTAGATGGCGCAGCCTCGCTATTCTTAAACGAAACAAGATCTTCGCCGAAAATTATTATATTTACTTGATATTTCACGTTTTGGGTGCTGTTTATTTTTAGGTAATGCTACATAATATATTTATATATAACTAGTTTGTTGTTTTTGTTTATGATATTGACGCTGTCATGAGAAGAAGCAATGTGTAGGTACAGGAAGTAGTGCTCAAAATTAAATCTAGTGGGCGCTATCGCGCCATTCGTAAACAAAACAAGATCATCGCGATACATCTTAACATTAAATTGACAGTCAACACTGGCTGCTGTTCGTTATTCACGCTATGCAACATTCTATTTTGTTCTATTTATTTGTTATCTCCCGAGATAGCCCCTCAAAATCCAACCTCTGTGGTTCTCGTCCCGAGGGGTGGGCAACAGGAAGTACGGGACTGACTGATGGGGTGATGTACTGTGGGGACATGGTGTACCCCAGGACCGCTACGGCTGCCCAGAAGGCCCAACAGTAACCCGGAAAACTGGCAGAAGAGGCTCCGGTGTAATCTCTCGATTGGGTTCCTCCGCGGGATGAGAGTTTCCCTTCAACCGCCGAAACTATGGTCCACTTCGGTGTTGACTCCATTTATTTTCCTTTTTCTTTTCTTTTTGTTTTTCCTCCCTGAACACATGTCTGAAGGACGCCACGCACACAAGGCGAAAGGGGTGACTGGGTAACGCGTAACTCCCAGCCCCTGGTTATTCCGTAGGACTGTGTTCGTATCCGCTGATAAAGGTCAGTCCCGGGGAGGGGCCATTGCATGAGCTGTTACACTCCTGAAGGCCATTGGGTCCCTCTGTCTTTACACTGGGAGGTGTGACCCTGAGGTGAGCAAGGTTCAGGCCAGGACTCTCACCTAAGCCGGGGTGGCACCCAGGATGTGAGTACGACATCGGAAACGTTTGCAGTGGTGGAGGATACTATCGCTATGGTGCACTCTACTACACAACCCCAAAGGTGTGACGGTTTGTGTAAAGGAAGTAGTTGAGTCCGTTGATTCTCGCTACTTAGTAATAACCAGAACAGAGGAAGGGAACAACTTTTTGTAATTCAAAAGGGCCTGGATAAAAGAGCTGGTCCGGTGAAATCTTGCACCCGTAAAAGAAATGGCAAGCTTCTCGTGGAGGCACATTCTGTCTTCCAGGCAGCAGTCATTTTGAAGCAAAATATTTTGAAAAGTTACCCGGTGACCATCACAGTCCATAAGAGCCTTAACCCCTCGCGCGTGATCTACACCCGTGCGTTGGACGGCATGACGACTGACGAAATTGTGGAGAACTTTAAAGACCAAGGTGTGACGGCCGTTTACCGTGTACAGCGTAGAGAGCGAGGGGAATTGGGGCCTACCCGTACCCTGTTCCGGACCGTTGATCGGGTACATCTCCCTCAAAGAATTAGAGCAGTTTACGAGACCAATGAGGTACGCCCCTACATTCCCAACCCGCTGAGGTAATACAAGTGTCAGCGCTTTGGACACACAAGCTCCTTTTGTAACGCCGCACCTACGTTCTCTAACTGTGCGGCGTAACAGCAAGATGGTGCGTGCTCATCGTGAGTTAGATGCGCTAATTACGCTGGAGAACACCCATCCAGCTCTAGAGACTGCCCACGATTCATTGAGGAAAAGGCGATTCAAGAGATCCGGGCGAAAGAGAAGGTTTCCTTCTCGGAAGCCCGGAAACTCGCGCATACCCATATACCATCTCTGCCGCGGAACGCTGCCTACAGCTCGGTGGTAGCTAGGTCAGGCAGCGAAGAGAGATCGCGACTCAGACCTGCGCTGTCGGTGAGGCAAAGATTTCGGACAAAATCATTACTCCATCTCCGAAGCCCGGCAAAACACCAGCCTTGTCTGCACCACCGACACCTAAGCCTCCATCTAGAAGGAGATCGCCAGCACAGTCACCGCCTAAAGACAAAACTCCAAAAATGACAAGCCAGTCGTATACGACGCACCTCCCAAAGAGTTCAATGCCAGCTACAAAAGGTCCGACTTCCTGAAGGTACCAGCAAACCTGCCAGCCGTAGGAAGAGTCCCCGGGCATCAAAAAGTTCCTCCTCTGAAGATCTTCCGGCGAGGACTCCGATCGACGCTTCTCGACCTCGTCGATCTCTGTGTCAAATCGGTTTGGGGCCCTTGAACCGAAGTTCTCTATCGGGAAAGGGGCCTCATCCGTGGAGGAAATGGAACAGGAAGATACGGACCACATTGCCAGGAAGTCTTCCAGAAAACGACCCGATGACGCGACTGGGAAGGAAGTTAGCCCGAAACTGAAAAAGAAGGGCAAATTTATTCGCTCACCATCCAAGTCGTCTTGGGGTGAAATTCTCTCTGACCTTTTATCCCACTGTTTAAATGGCGATTCTCCAGTAGAACATACGTGGGCTTAGGGCACATCACCCAGAGCTTGATGCCGCTTAATAAGCACGACCCACTAGTAGTCTGCTTGCGTCCTCGAATTCCTTTGCACTAAGGCGGTACACTCCCTTCCGGCGTGATCTTGCTCCGGAAGCGGGAATTCCGGCGCAAGGAGGGACGCTGGTACTGGTCAGAGAGGATGTATACGTGAACATGATACCTCTACGCACTAACATCCAGTGCGTTGCTGCCCGTGTAGTACTGCCAACGATAGACCTGGTTATCTGCAACATGTATATTCCACCCTCAGATGACCTATCACTTACCACGCTCCACGATCTGGTTGTTCAGTTACCTACCCCATTTCTATTGGTGGGGGACTTCAATGCCCATCACCTTCTTTGGGGTTCCACTCGCACTTGTGCACGGGGTAGAGTCCTCTCCGATTTCCCGGAAAATAACAACCTGGTTCTCCTGAACACCGAAGAACCTACGCTTCCTTCCGATGCCTTCAACACCTTCTCCCATCTGGATTTGGCAGTATGCTCCCCGCAGATCTCAGTGTCCCTCCAATGGAACGTCATCTCTGACCTCCACTTCAGTGACCACTTCCCGTGTCTCATTATTGTCCTAGCACAAAACGTGTGTTTCACCCGCTTGCCAACCTGGCGTTTCGATAACGCCAACTGGGCTCTTTACACCCAGTTGGCAGTTTTCAGTTATGAGGAGCACGCCTCTGTTAGCGAGCTAGTAGAATATCTTAGCGAGCGCATACTTTCCGCCGCAGAACGATCTATTCCGCGTTCGTCTCCCAATCTCTGCCGCCGTCCTGTGCCATGGTGGACGGACGGCTGTCGGAATGCAATCCGTGCTCTTCGGCGTGCCCTTAGGGTTTTTCAACGCCACCCCACACTGGAGAATCTCATTCATTACAAGAAGATGCGTGCCGGGTCTCGGCTAGTAATTAAGGATTGCAGAAAGAACTCATGGACTGCTTTTGTATCGTCTTTTAATCGCCATACAGCCTCTTCTGTAGTGTGGGATAGGTTAAGACGCGTGGCCGGAAAAGCGATCCACATTCCGATTGCCGGTTTACAAACTCCTTCAGGCGTCGTCGTGGATCCGTTAGACGTGGCTAACACCCTTGGCAGTGCCTTCGCTCACGTATCTAGCTCACATCATTATGCACCTGAGTTCCTCTCAATTAAGCATCAGGTGGATTCTTAAGGATTCTGATTTCTTTCTAGAGACCTTGAAGACTACAATCGCCTGTTTATCATGGCAGAGCTACAGCACGCCCTTTCATCTTCGCGAGGATCTGCACCAGGACCAGACGGTATCCACGTACGATTCTTACAACATCTCTCTCCCGCGGGGAAGGCTTTCTTACTCGAGATCTATAACCGTATCTGGATTGACGGCAGTTTTCCTGACAAGTGGCGGGAGGCCACCATCACTCCAACTCTGAAACCTGCGAAGGACCGACACCTGCCTTCCAGCTACCGTCCTATTTTCCTCACCAGTTGCGTCTGCAAGGTGATGGAACGCATGATCAATGGGCGGTTGGTGTGGTGGCTGGAAACCCACAACTTACTTTCCAACATTTAGTGTGGTTTCCGACGTCGCCGTTCCACATTAGACCATCTCGTGTCGATGTCAACGCAGATCATGAACGGTTTCCTTAAAAACAGCCAGACCGTCGGCATCTATTTTGACCTCGAGAAAGCTTACGATACCTGTTGGCGTGCAGGTCTGTTGCGCATCCTGCACAGCTGGAATATTCGTGGGCGCCAACCTGTGTTCCTTCGGTAGTTCATGAACGATCGCATTTTCGAAATAAGGGTCGGCTCGGTCCTTTTTATCCAAGATACGGGGTCCCAAAGGGCTCAGTGCTCAGTGTCACACTGTTTTCTATAGCCATTAACTCTATCTTTGACTGTGTTCCTCGAGGAGGAACGTGCTTATTTGTTGACGATTTCGCCGTCTACTGTACTTCTCAGCGTACTCCGTTCCTAGAACGTCATCTACAGATTTGCTTGGACAACCTACACGACTGGAGCTTTAAGAAAGAGTTTAGGTTCTCCACCGGGACACAGTCTGCTCAACCTATGACACCGCAAGAGTCGGTTGCCACCCTTCCTACGACTCGGTTGCCATGTTTTAAACTTTACTGACGAAACTTGGTTCCTCGGACTGGTTTTCGACAGAAAGCTCTGCTGGTCGTCGCATATGGCTCAGCTGAAAGCACGGTGTGAGCGTTCCTTTAATTTCTTGCGGATACTTAGTGGGAAATCGTGGGGAGCGGATCGCGCAGTGCTGCTTCGCTTGTATCGCACACTCATCCGATCCAAGCTGGACTATGGGTGCATCGCTTATTCTTCAGCTCGTACATCTGTGCTGAAGAAACTAGATACGGACTTAATTCCGGCCTTCGTCTAGCAATTGGGGCATTTCCAACAAGCCCAGTTGTGAGTCTGTACGCTGAAGCGGCAGAGGCTCCTTTACACCGTCGGCGGAAAATTTTGCTGGGTAATTACGATTGCGTGTTACGTAGTATGCCTTGGCATCCGACGTATGCACCCTCTCTAGGCACCTCATTGGACGTACGTTACAGGAACACACTTCTCAGTCTCAAGCCGCCAGGGTTTCGCTTCCGGGAACTCCTTGGGAGACTTTCACTTGACTTGCATAGGTTGTTCCCTAAGGGCGAAAGACTGTATCCGCATTGGATGCGTGCAGCGATCACGTAGATCTCGACCTGTTTGCTGCACATCAAGTCCACGACACCGACGAGTAGTATCCGTGGTTTATTTTTAGAGTTTTTATCAGGCTATAAGGATTTTAGTTTATTTTATACCGACGTGTCTAAGAGCTCTGCTGCTGTTGGATGTGCATATGTCCATGGAGCCGAACCCTTTTCATTCAGTCTCCATGGCAGCACTTCCACATACAATGCAGAGCTCTATGCCATTTACCGAGCCATTTTACATGTTCGCCGGAGGAAATTGGGTAATTGCCTTACCTTCAGTGATTTCATTAGCGCACTCCAGAGTCTGCGTCCGCTGTAAAACCACCATCCTATTGTACAGCTTATCCAGGTCACCCTCCACACCTTACACGACTCAAGCGTTAGTGTCGTGTGTGCATGTTTCCTGCTCGCGCAGGCTCTCAGGGGAAGAAATTGGTGATTCGGCAGCCAAGACGGCAACGACACAGTCCAGGTTTTACATAGAATCAGTGACATTGGAAGATATTAGCATTATACTGCAGAGAGGTGTGTTATCCTGCTGGCGGGAACAGTGGTCCGCTCTCCGCAGAAATAAACTCCGATCGGTCAAGGCGCTTCCGATACCCTGGGCAACCTCCTGACGTTCCTCTCGTCGTGAGGAGGTGCGGCTGGCTCGGTTACGGATTGGCCACTGCTTTTTAGCCAGAGTTTTGTGCTAAATGGGCCCTGCACCAGATTGCTCGCATTGCCTTGGAGCTCTATCGGTCCGCCATGTGTTTTTAGAGGGCTTTTACCTAGCAGATGTCCGACGGTCACTCCAGCTGCCGGCCAGCCTGGCAGGGATTCTGGCGGACGAGCAACAAGCGGTGGCCAAAGCATTTCAGCTACTTTAAAGTGTGAATTTTATAATTTAGTTTAAATTTTAGCCATTTTAATCATTTAGTTTTTGTCTTACCTGTATATTTTATACTCTGTGTCTTTTTACTTAGGACGAATGTATATTTTAGCTTTGTTTTTATAACAGTGTTTTAGAATGATGTAATCGTTAAGGGCGCTAATGCCTGCGCAGTCGTGCACCCAAAAACACCACCACCACCACCACCACCACCACCACCACCACCACCACCACCACCACCACCACCACCACCACCACCACCACCACCACCACCACCATCACCACCAACACCACCACCACCACCACCACCACCACCACCACCACCACCACCACCACCACCACCACCACCACCACCACCACCACCACCACCACAACCACCACCACCACCACCACCACCACCACCACCACCACCACCATCATCATCATCATCATCATCATCATCATCATCATCATCATCATCATCATCATCATCATCATCATCATCATCATCATCATCACCATCATCATCGTTTCCCGCAGTGAATCGCAATCAACTGCTTTGTTCGGCACCAAAATGGTTCATACCTCTTTGCCGCCTTTTACTCTTTCCTTTCACGCTCTTCAGCTGTTTATAACCATAATGAAATGGCGCCAACAACAAAAACTGTTTAGTTTGCAGATTTTGCAGTACTATAAGCCAAACTAATTTTCAATGCTTCTACTCTATCCTCCCTATACCTTTTATAACATTCATGCTTACTTACATTTTTAAATTATCGTAATGACTTTAAGCAATTGTAACGGAAATGAAGCAGTAATCAGGAGGTAAAAATCTTGAACAATAGAAAAGTATACCCCAAACTAATTCTAGAGGGCGCCACTTTACAATTCGTAATTGAATCGAGATCACAACAGTAAATTCTGATATTTAATTTACATGCGACATTTATGTATCTGTGTTTATTAACTAATTTATTAATTTGTTTGTTATGCTACCTAGTAGATAATGGGCGCTACTTCAACATTCGTAAACAAAACAAGATTATCGCAGTAAATCTTGATATTTAACTCCCATTCGAAAATTTGCTTGATGGCCATTGTTCACGCTATGCAACATTTTATTTAATTTTATTGATTTGTTATCTCCCGAGATAGGGATAAGTTAAACGCAATCAAACGTCTTTGTACGACGCCAAAATGGTTCAGATCCCTTTGCCGCACTTTACTCTTTCCTTTCACGTTCTTCAGTTGTTTATACTTTAGTGTTACCCGACATTCATCTTTCAGGATAAGGGAAGGCCCCAGAAAAAAAACCTTATTCAGGTAACTCATCCTGATCGAGATAGGAATTCGGGACCTCTTGAACGTGAGGCAGACACGCTACCACATCGCTATGGAGGCGCGCTTATTTTGTTAAGGATGGAGAACTTGGTGGTGTCTGCTGAAGCCAAAAGAGTATACGTGTCCTTCAGATTCAGCAGGCACAACAAATTATGGGCCTTCGCTGTCTTATATAGCTATTTGGAACCATTCTGTCCATAACGTCCGCAGTCCACAATCAAAATCTGCCGAGTTCCAATCCCCTTAGGCTGCCGACCCAACTGAATATGCCACATGCGAAAGTTCTTACCTGCCATACATAGTTTGTCAACCTAAGTTTCCACGTAAGATCTAAAAGCCTTTAAATATGATATTCACGTATAAAAGGGCATCGTCTTCCATGTACCGGAAGTGCCAATATAGCCATTGCAGGGCACGAGCACAAGCCAAGTAATATTAGAGATAACACAAGCGAGGTATGTACTAACATATGATTTGTGATATTGTCGCATAATTAAAGTAAAATAAACAAAGACGAATTGCGGGTAGGGTAATAAATAATGATAGTGTATTTTAACATTGCAGAGTAACAGAACATAGATGTAATGATTGGAAAGATAAACAACAATCTGTAGTTGGTATTCCTTGTAGTTTAAGGAAAAAATAAATGTACAGAACGTATGGAATGCGGGACATATATGATGTTTTAGTATAAAATAATAAGTCGAACCAACTATAGATAGATTTACATTTAAAATTACGAAGGGACAAAATATGAAATGTGCAAGTAGAATGAAAACGGATAGGATAAAAAACAAAACAATAAGGAATCAAATATCTGAAGGGAAAGAAGGAAATTGCTACACAAACAGAAGGAGATATTAATGGTACTTTCTCAGAAAAAAAGAGTAATGATTACTGCAAAAAATACTTCCAATCCAAATGAATTACAAAACATTCAATGTGCATACTGCATTGACGACTTCGGAAACTAGACAACAGTACCACAGATGGAAAAGAAACTACAAATATATAGCAGTTAGTGTAGATTCAAAGCTAACATGGGAAAACCAAATACAACAATTGCAGAAAATATACAGCAAATAATAACAATGCCCAAAAGAATGACAGGCAGCAAATATGGCTACTCAAAAGTAATCCTTTATAGGTATAACATAAATTGTGTATAAAAATATAACAACGTCTAACTTAAAACTTCACTTTTCTGATGATACTTTTCTTATAAATTGTTCGTATAACAATAACATATTAACATCTAGCGTTCGTAACGGTTTAGAGTATGTAAACAATTTACATGAAACCGCGATCCAGGAAAATTTATAAGAAAAGTATAATCAATATTTATCAGATAAGTGAAGTTTTAAGTTACAAATGGTTATATTTGTATACACTTGTTTGCTTCATTGTTAATAGCTTCATATTATGCGTATATATAAAATGTGTATAAATCTAGCTGACAAGACGAAATTCGCACATTCAGTAAAAGTTTCCAGGAGTTATCTATATAGATAAAATAAATTCGGATTTTAGTTATTTTGCAATTGGGGATGAAGTTTATGTATTACACACTTATAATTAAGTTAATCAATTTAAAGCTTTCTGGTAAACAATAACTGTAGTCATTTTCTGTGGTGTGTAAATTTATATAAAGATAATAGTTTTCCGATGGTATTGGCCTCCTGATTACATTCTCTTTGCATGGTCAAAACATAAAATGCGAATACCTACTTCCCACTTGAGAAATGTGTAAGTAATGGAAAACTCAAATACGTAACTAGGAGGATCTCGGAAATGAACAACTATATAAAATTAGCATAAATTTTGTAGTTTATTTGGAGCTGTATGTTTTAATTATTGATATTGTGTGTATGTTTTATGATTTACCCGTTATATAAACATTGTCCCACATGAACAGTACTTCAGATTATTCGTGAACATATCTTAAAAATTACGTATTTTAATACGCTTTTGAAACGTCAACATTCTTTGAAAACGTTTCAAGGCAAACAATAATTTGCAACAAGAGAATTTTTTGAATTGTTGTGAGCCGCATTTTGGGAAGCACGTTGAACATGAGCGCCGAAAGAGACTTGTTCCTTTTTGAGAGCTACTGATAGACAGACTCTGCTGTGAAAGACACACACAAACCCACTACATGGATCTAATAACTATTTGGGGACTTTGAAATGTGTAATCCTAGTGAAATCTAGCATCCATTTTTTGTGTAGAATACCCTACCACTTGTGCCTACTACTTACGTGATAAAGAAGGTAAACCTGATCACAGTCATGCAGTGTCATGTACAATATCTTAATTGCAGAAATACTTATTTCCAATCCACATAAATGACCTGAAAGTGTTGCAGCCCAGCCTCACTTTCAGTTCCAAGTTTGTTCTTAGACTCGCACAGAAAATGGGATACATTCACTTAACACAATTGCATTGAGATTATTTCTGAAATTTGTAAAGTTTAGTACTGTTGCTCACTCTTTGACATAACGAAGGACAATGGAAAGTTGGGATAATTTTTATGCATCCAACGTTACCTCCAGCATTCACTTAATAGTTATTTATGGGGCTTGAGAGGTAAGTTGAGGATTATTAGTGAAAACTTTAACGTCCGAGGCATTAAACATCAAACTTGGCTAATACAATACATAATTTTATCAACAAACAAAAAATCCACTTGAATTTATAACCTTTCCTTTATCTTTATCGTGTCTTCTGGAGGGTATAGGTTAATCCAAATAAAAGAAACTCCTACAGTTATTTTAGGCCCACCACACGATTTCAACGTTGGGCGTGCCTGTTTCTTTTGTATTTAAGGTCATGGTGAAACAGTAATCGGAAGAAAAAACTGGAAGAGTAATTAATATTACTGAAAATTAATTTGAGATTGCGCTAATTCGTCATTTGTAATGCAAACAAGGTCTTCGTGCTATATTTTGAAATTTAATTGACATTTCACATATTAGTTGCTTTTTTCTAGCATGTATTTAATATTTATTTGCTTGTTACCTTCTAAATAAATATAGCTGAAAGGCAATCACCCTCTTGGCTAGAATCTCCCAATGATTCAAATCACTTTATCAAGTTTACTCCTTCCTTCCGCGCACTTGTATTATTTTTGTCAATTGTACTTTTATTATGTTTTAGCTGCTTTGTTATCATTCACAGATTGTGTGTGATTTGCTACACTTTTAAACTCCTTTATTTCAGGCTTTCTTTCTTTTACTCCTTTCTTTTTCATTTCTTCCTTTCTTTCTTTCATTTCTTCTTTCAACCTCTCTTTCTGTGTTTCTATCTTTCCCTCCTTCCTCTTAAAGCCGCTAAGATTTTTTTTTGGAAATAGATATATGTTTTTAAACCTTCGCGTTAGACGAATTAGAATTTTATGAAAAGAAAAAGAACAAAACTGTTCCGGAAGCGTTTCTATTATGATAATTTTGAATGTTTTTTTTTTTCTGTAGGACTCCACTTAACACCCAGCTAACGATTCAAACGACAGATGTGCATAATTTTGTTGTTGTTTGTTTATAGTGATGATGCAGCTATCAGAAGAAAAAATATGGAATAATAAGAAATATTACTGAAAACTGATTCTAGATTGTGCTACTTCACCATTGGTAAACGGAACAAGATCATCACTGTAAATTTTGGTTTTAAATTACATCCGATATTTTGTTTGTATTTTGTTGTTTACGTTATGCTTATTATGTATATTTTTACTTTACTTATTTATTTACCACCTTAATTGCTTATTTACTTGTTATCTCCGGAGATACAAATAACTGAAACGCAATCAATTCTCTTTGCTATGAGCCCCAAATGATACAAAGTTCTTTGTATTTTTTTAATCTTTTCTTTTGCGATATTCAACTGCTTCAACTCGCAATGCAATGGCGCCAGTACGACGAAGTGTTTACCAGGTAGAATTTACAGTGTTCCAAACAAATCAAACTTTGGTCTTTTTCACTTTACTTCTTCTTATTCCTCGTCTTTTTTTTTCGACTTTTAACTACATATTTAGGCACAATTCAAAAGCATCATGACAAATTTAGGTAGTATAGAAGCAGATGAAGTAGTGGTTGGAAGAGAAAATCTGAGGGAATAAGGAATATTTCTCACAACTATCTCTAGATGGCCCTACTTCGCTATTTTCAAACGAAACGCGATATACGCCGTAAATTTTTATATTTATTTGATATTTGACATTTTGGATGCGGTTTATGTTTAGTTTATGCAGGAGCATTTAGTTATATATTATCTGTTTTTTTTGTTTCTTGTTTATGATCATGACGCTGTCGTGAAAAGGACCAATCTGGAGAAACAGGGAGTAGTACTCAAAATTAAATCTAGTGGGCGCCACTTCGCCATTCGTAAACCAAACAAGATCATCGCGGTAAACCTTAATATTAAATTGACAGTCGACACTCTGGCTGCTGTTCATTGTTTACGCTATGCAACATTTTATTTCATTCCATTTATTTGTTATCTCCCAAGGTAACAAAGCGAAACGCAATCAAACCTCTTTGTTCGACGCAAAACGGTTCAAATCTCTTTGCCGCATTTTCCTCTTTCCTTTCACGCTCTTCAACTGTTTATACTCATAATGCGCTGGCGCCAGAAACACGAACTGTTTAACTCGTAGAATTTACAATGCTATAAGCCAAACGAATAATCGATTTTATAATTATTTCCCTTTGTCTTCTTCCTCCTTATTGGTCCTCTTAAATTTCATATTTACAAATAAATTAAAATTATAATGTTAGTTTATGCTAAATTGAATACCGTTTCTCAATTTTTCTTAAACCATTTTATAAACGAGACATTCTCATGTAGAATAAAGGTTACAGATATGTGTTAGAAATACAACCTGCGCATTCCTCTTTTACATTAACCTTCAGCTTTTTTCTTCTAATGTTGCACTGTTAGTCTTTAAATTGAATCTCTGTGAATATTTATAGTAATTCTTTATCATTCGCAGTTTTTCCTGATTTCCTCATCTTTTGCCGTTGTTTCTCCTGTTTCTTTGTTTTCTTCTCTTGGGGTTAACACTTCGGCAATATTCCAGATTCTGTATTCTTATCTCCAATACGATTACCAGGATCCAAATGTATAAGCACATATTTCAAATAACATTGGAAGCTGAAAGGTACCAAACCGATAACCGACAACCGATAAGCGATAACCTATAACCTATAACTTATAACTTATAACTTATAACTTATAACTTATTTCTTATAACTTATAACTTACAACTTATAACAACTATAACAACAGCTATAACTATAATCATTATAATCATCATAATCATCATATTAACAGTAATAGTAAACCGACCGAACGAAGTGCTGGCTGGTTGTATAACGCCGGAAATTTATAGATGCTTGCCCACCCGTTAAGGGTTTTACAGCAGGTAGAGTTCCTCTTTTTGTGATGTTGTAGGATCGGTTGTGGGTTTTGTGGTAGAAATTATTTCGAGTTAACAAATTTTATGTACCTCAGGTTGTGGGAATGGATGCAAAACCTTGCACTCTGGTGTTCTAATTCTTAATTTGTTTTACGTTGTTGTAGCTGCATCATTTTATCCATTTCATTTATTGTACGTTAGGATCTGAGATGGGAGAAAGTGAACTAAAATATTAGGAGTAAGATAATATCTGCATACCTAGATTAATATCAAGTAGATTGGGAAATGAATAAATTGTTCTGCCTAAAACACACTTTTGAAAATTTGTTAAGTTGGGAGCACGTTTTTCAGCTACTCGATGTTTCCATGGAGATCTAAATGTGAAAGCTTCACCTACTTGGTAAACTGTTTGTCTTCGTTAACAATGTTCGTCATAGAATGAGCACCCACGTGACAAGCTTATGGCATTAATTCTCCATTGTAGGGGAAGTTTGTACTTTCGAAGACGTCTAATTGACATCTGTTTGCAATAGAAATACACATTAATAAGGATATTTTTAGCCTGCTTATGTAAACTCTTATGAGCTGTTTCGCAGTAACTACTGGATGCACCAGTACTAGGCTTGCTAAGCGGTATATTTACCAACTTAGAAAATCACGTGTGCACTCTTAAAATATCACCACTTTACTGAATGCAGGGTACAAAACGCAACTGCAGCATAGCACGTGTGTGCTTTTCTTCACTAACAGTTAATACTTCTTATCTTTCTAGTGAAGCGACTTTTCTTTCTATATCTCCGAAACCAGATGTCCTACAAACATGCGGTTTCAACAGTAACCCTCAGAAAAAATAGCTCTGTAACATGGTAAAAACAAAATAATTCTGTAATTAGTATCTTTAGAGCCCACAAGGAATTAGCCGTATGCTCGGCAAAGCGAGCCAGTATGCGTTCTTAACTGTACAACTTTGCACACATTTCATTGGCTAGTAGCGATAGATTAGCCACGCGTAGCACCGCTTTATGTTCATTCCTATTTTGTAGCTACCTTAGCCAAGAAAGCTGTTAGGTTCAGATATGACATGCATGAAAGGCAATATAGAGAAATAATATGCAACAAACTTGTTTAACGAAGATATTGGAATGTTTACTATTTTTTTGAACCTATAGATTCACAGTGCCACACTCGTTATAAGTTATTTTCAAACGCTGTAATTATTCCGTAGGGGAGGGAATCCGTCCCTTTCAGCTGCCGTGGTGCGGGCGCTGCGGACCCCTAGCACTCGTGGTACCTCTGACGTTACTTGAGGAACCTCGAACCGAACATTCGAGCCCCTCCCTGATTGGAAGTTGTTCGGATTGGGTTGGGCTCTAGGTGTCAGTGGTTCCTAATACCCGTGGGAGATCGGGTACGTTTCCGGACGGGGTTAAGGGAAGAGATATATTCCCGCGTACTATCCTGCATAGCTAGTAGAAGATGTGCTAGACTACCAGGTGACCCTACCGAGGTCATATCGGTAGCCTTCGCCTTTTGGGTTTGGCGTGCGTAAGTGGCGTATCCACTTCCATCCCGTCTTGAGTCCATAGGACCAGATGGTGGGGCTTCTTAGTCTCTAGGGTTTGCCCTATGAAAAGCCCCACGGAGGCGCTGGGTGCCCTTTTGGGATAGCTCAGTAACTCCCTGGTCATTAGAGGGGAGGCCAATCTTCACTTTGTGTGGATTGCCCTGGTGGATACCCTTGAGCTTTTATTTTTTTTTCTTTGTAATTTACGTCCTCCAACGTTAAGTCATATCGGATGGTGAATGACTTGGGTGATATGCTCATATGAGTCCAGGGTCCCTGGAGCTTACAGTTACCCGACATTCGTCTTGAAGGATAAGGGAAAACCCCGTAAAATACCTTATCTAAGTAACTCACCCTGACCGAGTTTCGAACCCACTTGAACGTGAGGCAGACACGCTACCCTCTACGCTACCGAGGCGGCCGTGAGCTTATATATAAACTCAGATCTTAACTAATAATAACTAGTTATATATAATTAGTTATTATATATATATATACAAAAATAACCATGTGGTTCGGCAAAGCCAGCCAGTGTGCGTGCTTTACCGTACAACGTTGCATACACCGCATTGGCTAGTAGCCATAGATAAGCCACATAGCCACGCCTTATGTTCATTACTATTCTGTAGCTACCTTAGATATGCAGATTTTATTTTATTATTTTTTATTTCCCTATTCGCGCTCTGGTCAGTGAAGTATGCGGATCGTCATTACACAGAAGGTGCCAAGCGCAGTCCTTGGTTAAACATCGGTACCACCAATGACTTCCAGGTGACGGCCTACGAGCCCAGGAAATAAACACACATTTCTTTATACTTAGTGGGGGTGGGGATTGTTTTCTGAACAAGATGATTCTTCATCTTCCCCAGAGCCTGGAAGTATGCATGAGAGTGTGAATGTGTGCATGAGGTAATTGTTAAAACCCAACGAATAGGAGTTGACACGGTCGATATGTTCCAAAAGAGAACGGCCACGGATATGACCATTGCAATTAACGTGAGAAGGTACTGCCTATCTCCACAATGCTATCTCCATGATTTTTGGGTGCAAATTACAAAGATATTATTGCTGATATGTACATGAAAATTTTCAAGCATGTGCTTAAAACCTTTATCTTTAATAATACCTATTATTATTTGAAAATTTTGTACTCATAATTTGTTATAATTGTGTAGTTTTTGTAAAAAATAAGCACTGAAATTTTAGATAATTTTATTTGCTTAAACAGTTATTATGAATCTTAGAGAAAAATCCCTTATTATTTTACTTATGAGTCTGCTTAATCCTTAAAAAAATTCATATGTTTTGGTTGATTACATTTTTAAAAAAGTGTACCGGAACTTGAAAAGAATGTGAAAGTGAGAGTAACAGCTTTACAGTTTATATTGTCGCGGCACGGGCATAAAGGTTTCGGTGCAATTAGAAAATAGACGGCGGACAATGTTTCACGAGCTTGCATAAGCAGTAACAATGTCGCGGCTAGTGTACGCAGAAAGGCCGGCAAATGAAGATAACTAAGATAAAGGACTCGCCAGCAATTTCTCGTTTGGAAGGTTCCACAGATTTCTCGATTGACAGAGAATAGTTGTTTATCCTATTTGCTCGAGAAGTCTCTCGAATCATGAATGTGATATATAAGCGATTGCGACACGCCAGCAGGACAGTTTTTGTGAAACAGGGTTGTAAACAGAGTAAGCAGAGAACAGCTGAGAGTGTTGTTGAAAAGACAGTTTGTAGCAAGAGTGCTGTTGTAACGAGAGCTAAGGTAATCATCTGTCACGATTTGTTATTGTCATCGACCTTGGAAGATTGTGTTATTATGTGATGTAATGTTGTTACGTGAGAATTGAACAGTGTATCTCTACGGAAATAAAGGAGATTTTTAATTTCTGCAACTCGGTCTTTTAATTGTATGAACCCACAAAGTCACAATATATTGACTACTGACTTTTCACATGTGTCACAAGATTCCTGATGCATAGACTTGACCCTCTGTGTTCTCACATGTCCTTTTCAAGTTCCTCTTCATTTTTCTTGCCTTCTTTGCCTGTTCTTCAACCATTTTATCTGCTTTCAGGACTTGCAGCTGATCAATTTCTGCATATGACCACTATCATGATTAGCACATATATTTTGTGAACTGGGCCTACTAACCTCGATATTATATTTGGTTTCATTAGCTGTTCTATTTAAACTTTCCACATTTACTACTCTGGTTTTAGTAAAACCATTGCCTGTAAACTTTCTATTTCCAGATGTTTTTGGCCTACCCATATTATATATTCACCAATAACTAGTACTAAATATTATTCTGAGCAAATAACTGTTCAGATACACAACCAAAGACAAAAGAGAAGCAAGCATCATTTGAGTTACAGTGGTACCAACGGAATGCTTGAAAGATCTCTTACGAAACAAGGCTTAGTTCAGAAATATCTGTTCACTATTACAGAAGTTATATTCGATTTTCTGAAAGTTTACGAAAGGGGGCGTGGCAAAACTTAACACCCACTAATATAATTAGCAAATTAGGTATAAAATATTGCTCCAATGAACTTTCTAACTATATAGTTGTAACCTGGAGGGATGACAATGTAATAAAATGTAAAAATAAAAAAGTGAATTTTAACCCCAGGTTCTCACCTTAAAGGCGGGGTATAACTGGAACAAAAGACATACACTACCGGTCAAAAGTTTTGGATCACCTATGAAAGAAGCTAAATACTTTATTTAAATGTACAAACACGTCGTAAAAATTAAAAACGCCAACAAAATTAATATTATTTCTCTCTGGTAACGGGTCAGCAACAACTCCTTCCGCACCGGGTACTAGCCTACCGCTCGAGGAAAGGTTGGCATCCCTAGTTTTCTGCATCCAATTCTGAACCAGATGTTACTATTACCAAAACGTACTCACCGGCTGCCAGTTATGTCAGTTTGATGTACTGTGCTTCTGTTCTGAGTGTTTGAGGTGACAACAATGTATTCTAATGAGGAACGTGTCTTTCTATTGGAAGACGCTTTTAATGAACGCTGAAACTGCACCACGAAAGTGAAACGAAGTTTCTTTGCCAAGTTTCCTAATTCAAACCTACCGCACCGAGATACTATGCGTGATTTAATTTAAAAATTTCGGGAGACAGGTTCCGTGCACGATGCTGCTAGGAGTGGTAAACCTGTGTGCTAACAGAAGAAAACCTGTGGAAAGATAGAATCAGACTAAGAAGTTCAATGCCATAGCCCGGATTTTAACCACGAATCTTCTGGTTAGAGCGGCTGGACGGCAACCAAAAGATCCGTGCTTCAGATCCCGGCTATTGCATTGAACTTTTCAGTCTGACTCTATCTTTCCATACTTTAGCCTACACACGGCCAGTGTGAAAGAACAATTAATTCACAGAGGAAAAACTGTTAGATACCAGGGTCCTTCAATAAACAACCGAACTAATTGTTTCATTAACACATAATGGCTTTATTTCACTAACATTTATCTCCTAACTTTCGAAGTTGTCTCCCTCTGATGAAATACAACTATTCCAAAGATTTACCTATTGTTCGAAACACTCATTGAACCCATTTTTGGACAGTTTGTTCAGAATACCCATGACAACATTGAAAATGGCGAGCACGAAGCTGCTGCTTCACTTTAGGGAAGAGATGAAAATCACATTTAGCGAGATCCGGAGAATAAGGTGGATGAGGTATGATATCAACGTCCATTTCTGAAATGGAATCTTGATTTGCACGAGCTCAATGAGCAGGGGCATTGTCATGATGCAACATCCATCCTCCCTTTGCGAGATCTGGTCGCTTTTCGGCGATTTTGTTCTGTGGTCCCTCCAGCACGTCATAATAGTAAGCAGCAGTTACTGTCCGTTGATTAGTTACAGCATGATCATACAGAATGCCCTGTTTGTCAAAGAATACGAGATGCATGACCTTTCCTGCACTTTTGTGAACCTTTGGTTTCTAGGACTAGGTCTCGATGAATGTTTCCGCTGCGAACTCTCCAGGTTTGTTAACGGGTAGTAATGGTGGAACCAACTCAAGTCACCAGTGATGACCCTGTTCAGAAAGTCTGGTTCCATTGTAACCTTCCGAGCCATTCTTGACACGTCATGACGCGGTGAGCCCTCTGTTCATCCTTCAGCACATGCGCTACCCATTTCGCTGCAACTTTTCGATAGCCAAGATCATTGCGAATTATGTCGTCTACAGTTCCAACAGACAAATACATAATATATAAAACTTTTTAAATTGCTGTGACGATCTTCTCGCACAATTGCAACAATTTTGTTAATGTTGACCTCCGTTTTTTCTCTTACGTGTCTTCCGGGTCGCGGAGAACCTTGAAGGTTTCATGACCCCCTTTGAATCGTTTATACATCTCAGAAGCTTGTATTTTGCCTAAAGTTTGTCCTTGTATGCTTGCTGCACAATTTCAAAGGTTTCTGCAAGAGTTTTGTCTAACAGAACACAAAACCTTATTGATGCACGTCTTTGCAGTTTCAGTTCCATGGTGGGTGTAGTAAATATGACCTCACGTACCAGGCTCTAACTCCCAACTGGTTGATTCTGCATGACTAGCACTCTCAGCACCGCTAGAAGAAGGATTCACCTTTCCACCAACTAGCAGCCATGGCGTTCCAGGGCTGTTTATTCAAATGCAATTAAATCACTTCAGTCATTTATTGAAGATCCCTCGTATATTGACAAGAATGCTCCAAAGTCCACAGAAATCAATAAGCAAAGTGGCCCAACAATGTGATATTTCTTATGGTTCCGCAAACAAAGCAGTCAGAAAGGAATTCGGTTTGTACCCGTATAAAGTGTTACTCGTGCACGAATTAAAACCCACAGGTCATGGGAGAAGAGTGCAGTATTGTGAATGGTTCCATAGGCTTATTTTACATTATGGAACTGGCATGTTAGAAAGGACATTTTTACTGATAAAGCTTGGTTCCATTTATCAAGCTATGGAAATTCACAAAATACGCGAATATGATCTACTTAAAAGCCCAATGCTATTCAGAAAACCCCTTTACATTCAGAGAAAATTGGTTTGCGGTTTGCATTTTCTCGCTCTCGAATTATTGGGACAATTTTTTTGGTACCTCTGTTAATTCAGATGTTTATTGATTGGATGTTTCTGTGTCCATTTATTTTATATAAATGAAGATGAAGTAAACGGTGCATTTTTTCAACAAGATAACGCCGTCGTCATACATCACAAAAATTTATGGGATATTTAATGGAATTTTTGGGCAAGCACTAATTACTAAAGGACTGTTGCCTCCATGGTCTCCTGGTCTTACCCTTCCCGATCATCTTCTTTGGGCAGCAGCAAAAGCTTCGATCTACAAGGACAATCCAAAAACAACTAATGAACAGAAAACGGCGTTAAAAGGCAACATAATATCTATAACAAAGGAGATCGTAATCATTAATTACAGCGTTTATATACATAACCTCGAGGGTATCTACCAGGGCAATCCACACAAAGTGAAGACCCACCCACCTCTGACGACCAGGTAGTTACCAAGCTGTCCCCAAAAAGCGTCCGGCGCCTCCGTGGGGCTTTCCATAGGGCAAGACCTAGAGAGTACCAAGGCCCCCCCCCCCAATATTGTCCTGTGGACTCAAGACGGGATGGAAGTGGATACTGTAACCGCAGTATCAGACAGCGATTAGGAGGCGGCGAATGAATTGAAATCACGAGAATTAAAAAAGAAGATAAATTAATGAAAATGCTTTGCTAAACTAATATAAAATATTGTTATATTAATATGAAATTAGAATGAAATTAGAGTAATGATTAAAATAGCGGTTTAATTAAGAATAAGATGGGAAGAATATAATTTAAGACAACTAACATGCTAGAATCCATGTAAGGGAGAGAAAATATTTCTGTAAAATCTGAACACAAGTCGGGGAGACAGGAAGAGGTGACCGTTAGCCTCTTTGTTTAAGGAAAGGTTCAATGTCTGAGAACTATGACCAAGAATGTGTAGGAACAATAAGGTTTTCAAGATGCGGTCAAGCGTAAGACCTAAAAGGATTTACTTTGCTGAGGTGATAACGATGTATACCGTTACAAAGAGCCCAGGGTAGGCGTGACCCAACTCACGGTGGGATGTAACGTCAATGAGTTCGATGAGTTTTGCTAACCAATAAAGAAAAATCGAAATAAAATGAGAAACCAATAATAATGTAAGATTTGAGAAATGGGAGAAGGGTGAGTTATTTTGGTCATGTGACAAGAGTTAGGGTGGGGATCAGAATAAAGTACGAACTGAATCGCAGAGTAGACGAAAATTCACTTCAACAGTCATACTACGAGGGGAAGGATGTGTTAGTGCGCGTGAAGAAGAAGTAGCAAAGATTTCTAAGTCCGAAATGTAGGGAAGTCAAGAATAACGCAACCAGCGTAAGAGAGGCAGCAGAAGAATTTTATAATAGCAAAGTATTCGCCGTATAAAGAAGTAAGAGAATTCTGTTAGGAAGTTTAGTAACAGGTGGTCACCGCTACAAATCAATATGAATCAACGAACTTAGTGAGAATTAAATTAAATCAGTTTTTGCAACGAACCAGTGTATTATTGAGACAACTGAGCAGCCAACAAACAACAAATCCATTTCCTACAACCATTCACCTGAAGATAAGAGATCTCATAGCTCCAATTAGAACCCAAATCAAAAGTAAACACCAACCAATTGGGCGAATTAATCGAAATCACGAGAATTAAAAAAGAAGATAAATTAATAAAAAAATGCTTTGCTAAACTAATATAAAATATTGTTATATTAATATGAAATTAGAATGAAAATTAGAGTAATGATTAAAATAGCGGTTTAATTAAGAATAAGATGGGAAGAATATAATTTAAGACAACTAACATGCTAGAATCCATGTAAGGGAGAGAAAATATTTCTGTAAAATCTGAACACAAGTCAGAGAAGGGAAGAGGTGACCGTTAGCCTCTTTGTTTAAGGAAAGGTTCAATGTCTGAGAACTATCACCAAGAGGGTGTAGGAACAATAAGGTTTTCAAGATGCGGTCAAGCGTAAGACCTAAAAGGATTTACTTTGCTGAGGTGATAACGATGTATACCGTTACAAAGAGCCCAGGGTAGGCGTGACCCAACTCACGGTGGGATGTAACGTCAATGAGTTCGATGAGTTTTGCTAACCAATAAAGAAAAATCGAAATAAAATGAGAAACCAATAATAATGTAAGATTTGGGAAATGGGAGAAGGGTGAGTTATTTTGGTCATGTGATAAGAGTTAGGGTGGGGATCAGAATAAAGTACGAACTGAATCGCAGAGTAGACGAAAATTCACTTCTACAGTCATACTACGAGGGGAAAGATGTGTTAGTGCGCGTGAAGAAGAAGTAGCAAAGATTTCTAAGTCCGAAATGTAGGAAAGTCAAGAATAACGCAACCAGCATAAGAGAAAATTCACTTCAACAGTCATACTACGAGGGGAAGGATGTGTTAGTGCGCGTGAAGAAGAAGTAGCAAAGATTTCTAAGTCCGAAATGTAAGAAAAGATCACTTCAACAGTCACACTACGAGGGGAAAGACGTGTTAGTGCGCGTGAAGAAGGGGTAGTAAATATTTCTAAGTCCGAAATGTAGGGAAGTCAAGAATAACGCAACCAGCGTGAGAGAAGCAGCAGAAGAAGTTTATAATAGCAAAGTATTCGCCGTATAAAGAAGTAAGAGAATTCTGTTAGGAAGTTTAGTAACAGGTGGTCACCGCTACAAATCAATCTGAATCAACGAACTTAGTGAGAATTAAATTAAATCATTTTTGCAACGAACCAGTGTATTATTGAGACAACTGAGCAGCCAACAAACAACAAACCCATTTCCTACAACCATTCACCTGAGGACAAGAGATCTCATAGCTCCAATTAGAACCCAAATCAAAAGTAAACACCAACCAATTGAAATCTGACATGCGGGTATGCCGCATAATGGCGCCCAACGTGGGGCTTCGAATTGTAGGAAATGGGTGAAATGTAACGACGACAACGACGAGGAGAAGTGAGAAGAACGACGACGAAGGACGACTACGAGGAGAAGTGAGAAGACCGACGACGACAACTACGATGAGGACAGCAGATACTACGAAGAAGACGGCAAAAACAACTAACAAGTGAAATTTTCCCCCAACCAAGAGAGAAGTTCAAGTTCTTTCGACATCAACTGAGCCTACTAGACGACGAGCAGCACGACAAAAAAAAATTGGTAAAGACATCACATAAACACCACAGCCGTACAACAGAACTGTGAGTTACACATACTCAGTTTATTTTTATTGTAAATGTAATATCATTCATTGAGATCAATATCTATGTAATGTCTTAGTAATAAGTATTTTGGAAGGGAAATTAGAAAATTTAAAGGGGAAGTTCAATGCTTTTGAGAAATAAGAAGATCGTACAGAATAAATTTAAAATGGAAAATTCTGGGGAACAAATAGTTATGGAGACAGAGAAAGAGTTAGAAGTTGTTAATGAAGAGACAACGGAAAGCAGTGTTATAGGATCAGTAGATGAGGGTGTAAATGGTGTAAGTAGCTTAAATGTAAATAGGAGAAGTGACAATCCTGGGGTAATGGAAAATCTACAAGAGATGCTCCAGAAACTCATGGCGCAAATGACTATTCAGAGTCAATCACTAGAAGCTAAATTCGTAGAACAGAACCAATCACTAGAGGCTAAATTGAACCAAACACTAGAAGCTAAATTAGTAGAACAGAGTCAATCACTAGAGGCTAAATTACTAGACCAGAGCAGGGCTATGGACAAAAAATTAAGTCAAATTACAAGCCAAGGGAAAGAAACAGAAACTAGAATCACTGTCAGAATTCAAGGAATAACAGGGGAAATCCAGTCTGTAAAAGAGGCCCTGCAGCGAGAAGTAGGTACTATAAGAAGTGACCTAGAAGCTACCAAATCTCTCGTTGCAGGAGTAGAAAATAGAATAGGGGAGGAAATTAATAAGGAGAGAATAAGATTAGATGAACTGACCACGACACAGGTAACTTTTCTACAAGAGATAAATGACCGGTTTGACACTGTAAACAATAGTATAGCAGCTGACATGGAGAAGTTAAAAGAAAAGGTAGCACGTGTAACAAATATTCAATCAGAAAATACACAAATGTTGAGGGAAACAGTAAGCGAGATATCTCAAATCAGAGATACTGTAACTGGCTTACAGCTGGGACAGCAAGGGCAGGTACCTGAGAGTTCCAATTGTTCTATACATACACACAATGGAGAGAGGCAGAACGAACAGGTTAGCGCCCCTTCTGTCTCTCCTCAAAGCAGCAATAATAGCGAAGTAAATATGCAAAACGTAAATATGTATCCACCAGTGCACATGAATTTTCTAAGCGAATTGCCCCTCCCGAAATTTAATTGTCGCAATGACAACGCAGTACAATTTTTGGCCGACTTAGAAAAGTATTTTGCCATCAGAGGTGTACCCGAGCAATATAAGATGATAATAGTTCAAAGGGCGTTAGAATCTTCCGAACTTAATTGGCTACGAGTAACTGTGGGAGAAGGATGCAGCTACGAGTTGTTCAAAACAGCTTTCCTATAAAAGTATTGGAACGCCAATGTCCAATACCAAGTAAGGAATCAGATAACAAATGGCCGATACCAAGGTAATAATGGAGAGTCTATTACTGATTATTTCCTGAGATATTCGCAAATGAGTAAATATCTACAACCTCCATTACAGGAAGCCGAACTGATTTCTCTTCTCACGCCCCACCTTCCTGAGAACATTAGGAATCACATGGTGGTAGCAAGACCTCAGACATTGAGAGAGGCAATTACATTATGAACAGCTTTACAAAGCGTTGGGACGCAAAATTCACAAAATAGACATGAGAATCGAATGCCAGTGAGAAATCCACACAGACCGTGGAATAATAATAATCATGACGGGGAAAGGGCACACAATCCCCGAAATTTTAACACAAACCATATGGCTACTCGTCAAAGATACGATGCCCACGTCCCGAGGGAATTCCCTAACAACAATAGAGGGAGACAGGGACCACCAAATTCAAATTCATATAATTTCCCTATAAGATATGTACATGTAACTAGTAATGGAAATAGGGGTCACCCCTCCATTTCTTCGAAGAGGGAATGCAAGACCGGCGTTCCTACTACCAGAAGCTAATAGACAATATCAACCATGTGACGCTGGTAGAGAGAACAATACAGACAGACCTGAAGTAAGACAGAGGAATCAACTTCTCTCAAGAGAATGGGTGCGTTCTCCTCCACCCACACCGAGGGACGCGGCGCCCGAGGTAGATGAAAGGCCAGATACAACACAGCAGACGGGAAACGACTCCAGGGTGCGATAGAAAACGTCCCGCATCGGACCCGGATGAACACGCTAGTTCTTAATTTGAACAGGGACACAGCTCTGAGTAGGGTGGTACAAAAATAAAACAGAAACAGAAATAGAAAACGGTACTCAAATAAACAATCACTTAACAGAATTGCAAGAAGTGAGAGATGCTCCACGTATTGCTGCAATAATAAACAACGAAAAATGGCACATTACCATAGATTCAGGATCCTCAGTTTCAGCTATAAGTCAAGCATTCTTTTATCACTTAAAAACAATGGAATGAAATTGCAAACATTGCCCGTGAAAAGTGCATATTGACTCTGGCGGTAGGTCGCGCCAAACAAAAGATTAATACACAAATGCTTTTGAAAGTCACCATTGGGTAGGATACAATAGAATTTGTATGTTTTGTTATTAATAGGCTATCTGTAGACATTATTATGGGTAATGACGTGTTGTATGCGCTTCAAGCTAAGTTGAATTATCAAATGGAAGCCTTGGAGTGAGTGAGTGATGATGAGTATAAGGGCGCTCAACTACAGAGGTCATCAGCGCCCTTTTTAAAAGAAAATGGTCATGGCAAAAGCCAGATATAAATCATTCTAAAACAGTATAACTATGTTAAAAAAAAAAACAACAAATATATACGCGTTGCAAAAAAAAAAAAAAGAATAGAAAAAAAAAAGCATCCAAAAACCATAAATTCTATTTGCTAAATCCTAAAATCTAATCTCGAAAAGAACCTAAAAACCTTCTTCACTACTGCGTTATCGTCCGCTAGAATTTCTGCAAAGCTGACCGGCAGCTGCAGAGACGTCCTAAGGTCTGCTAGGTGAAAACACTCTAGCAGCACGTGTCGTACAGACAACGCTTCATTACAAAACGGACATAGTGGAGAAGGCTCCTTTTTAAAAAGAAAACTATGAGTAAAAATGCAGTGCCCAATTCGTAACCGAGCCAAAGTCACCTCCTCGCGACGAGATGACCGACAGGAGGTAACCCAGGGAATCGGAAGTTCTTTGACAGATCTAAGTTTATTATTGCGGAGAGCATACCACTCTTCCTGCCAGCAGGTTTGCACAGCTCTCCGCAATTCGGCCCTAAAGTCTTCCGATGTCACAGATGGTATTCGAACCCTGGGCTTCATGATAGCCGTCTTGGCTGCTGAATCCGCCATTTCATTCCCCCGCAAGCCTACGTGACCAGGGATCCATGCACACACCACGTTAACGCCAGAAGCGTGTAAAACGTGGAGGGCATCCTGTATACGCTGCACAATAGGGTGGTAGTTGTACAGCTGCCGTAGGCTTTGAAGAGCACTGAGGGAATCACTCAGGATTAAGCAGTCCCCCAACTTTCGTCGGCGTACGTGTAAAATGGCCCGGTATATTGCATAAAGCTCTGCGCCATCTAGGGATACGTGAGGGAGACACATCTTGTGCTAAGAGACTAAGAAGACATGGAAAGTGGTCGCTGGAATGTAAATCAGAGATGACATTCCACTGTAATGAAACAGCTAACTGGGATGAACACACTGCCAAATCGATGTGCGAATAGGTGTTAAACGCGTCTGAGAGGAATGTGGGCTCTCCGGTGTTCAGGAGAACCAAGTTATTGCTCTCCAGGAATTTTGCAATGAGGTTGCCTCTCGAACATGCCCGATTTGAGCCCCAAAGTGGGTGATGGGCATTAAAGTCTCCAACTATTAGAAATGGTGTTGAAAGTTGGGAAACCAGATCTTCAAGGTCAACTAACGAGAGGTCATCTGATGGCGGGAGATATACAGTGCAAATGCAAAATTCTATTGATGGCAGCTTAATCCTTACAGCTACAGATTGTAAATCAGACTGTAGCTGTAACGGATCTACAAATATGTCATCCCTGAGGAGCATCATAGTACCCCCGTGTGCAGGAATGCCCTCTTCTGTTTCAACATCACACCTCAGTGGTGTGTAGCGTCTGATTTTAAAGTTGTCTTGTGGTCGTAGCTTAGTCTCTTGTAAGCATACCACTAAGGGGTGATGCTTACTGAGCAAAAGTTCCAATTCTGGTCGATGCGCTCTTAATCCTCGTATGTTCCATTGTAGGATAGCCATTGGAACTATGGGATATAAGATGTAAAGGTAGTCTACATTAAGACGACTTCATGGGTGGCCGAATCAATTTGCCCTTTTTCTTTGGTGTAGGGCTAGTTTCGGCAGGTTTATCCTGCCTCTTCTTTGCTGCAGATGTAGCAGCGTGGTCAGCTGTTTCATGCTCCATATCCTCTATGGAAGAGGACGGTTTTCCTTCTAGAACCTTCGATTCGAGGGGCTCGAAGCGATTGGAAACTCCGACCGACGTAGATGACGGTCGCCGGTCGTAGTCCTCCCCAGAAGATGACCCCGACGATGATCTCGGAGACGCTCTAGGGCTACGTTTCTTGGACTTTTCTGGAGCAGACTTTGTGCTTTCTTTCAGGAAGGCAGTTCTATCATACTGCGTCTTGAACTTGATCTCTGGTGCTTGGTATACAATGGGCAATTTCGTCCTGTTGTTAGAAGTGGATGCTTTCTCAGGCGACTTCACTGACCTGATATTTTCAGTAGTCTGTGTTCTCGGAGTTTTAGATGGTGTTACTGATGCTCTTGGTTGCGATCTAGGCACTAGAACTTTCTCGGATATTGTTGCCCCATTTAAATCAGATGTTTGGGTACCAGCCTCCCGTTTCGGTGACGGAGTAGCCGCCTCAGAGCTATAGGTACGGGAGGTGGTTGAAGAGGGCTTGAGGATACATAGAAGTTTCCGGGCTTCCGAAAAGGAAACCTTTTCCTTAACCCGGATCTCCTGAATAGCTCGCTCTTCAATATAACGGGGACATTCTCGTGAACTTGATGGATGTTCACCGCTACAATTTACGCATGCTGGAGGTGATGTACATGCATTTTCATGCATGCCGGCTCCGCAGCTGACACATGTAGGTGCGCCTTTACAGAATGCACTAGTGTGACCGAACCGCTGACATTGGTAGCATCTCAGAGGGTTAGGTATGTATGGTCTAACCTCAATCACTTCATATCCTGCCCTGATTCTTTGAGGGAGATCTACCCGATCAAAGGTCAGGAACAGGGTACGAGTGGGAACCATATCCCCTCGTTCTCTCCTTTGGACACGATATACTGCAGTTACGCCTTGTTCCTGGAGGTTCTCCTGAATATCCTCGTTGGACATTCCATCCAACGCGCTAGTGTTTACAACACCGCGCGAGGAATTCAGGGTCCTATGCATCTCCACTTTGACTGGATAACTGCCCAGCATGTTGGCTTTCAGTATCTTTGCTGCCTGGGATGCTGTAGTTGCTTCCACCAGCAGCGTGCCATTTCTAGATTTTGTACATGATTTAACAGCACCAGCTATTTTGTCAAGACCTTTCTGTATAATAAACGGATTAACCGTAGAAAAAGTTCTACCTTCCTCCGTTCGTTTAATAACTAAGTAGCGAGGACCACACTCAACTACTTGTTTAACACTGTTTTCAAATACATCTTTTCCACGTTTATTGTTTTTTGGGGGGTGTATGTTAACCATAATATTAGGTCTAAATTTCATCCCCCAGTGCTCCCCACCCACCATGGAGTCCAACAAGGGGTCAACCCACTGGGATGACAGGGCTACACAGGGGATATAGCGAGCTCGCCGTCCCACTCACCCTGGAGGTCGGTACAATACCTAGTCCTGGCCGATTGATTAGGGGTGGGTTAGTCCCTAACCTCCCGTTTAGGCGAAGCAGAAGCCAAAGTAGTGTATTAGAAATGCGCACCCTCCCCGAATTCAGAAAAAATAACTGTTACGAGCTCAGATACGCATCCCTCAACTACCAGGACAAACCTTTCCACCGACACGGGTCTCCACGCACGGCCTACACGTGGGTGGGCCTGTTGACCATCTCCCTCAACCACGAAGAGGAGCCCACTCGAGGGAGACTGTTGGCTCGGGACCCCGGGTTCGCCAAACCCGTACCTACCGAAGTAGGCCCCTGGGGGGAGAAGCCTTGGAAATCAAAATTAAAGACGTCATAGTTAAAGTTCCGTTTAGCTCAAGGGAAGCAGAAAATGAGATAAGATTGACAGATGAAGAAAAAGAAATAGATGGAGAAACATTTTTTGTAGAATTTATACGAATAGGAGGGATGGAGCTAGTTAAGATGAATCCATTAGAAGCAGAAGAGATGGGAAACTATGATAAGGAAGTGTACGTAGCGGCAGAAGAAGGGCTTTTAGAGATGACGTCATACGGACTTGGACAGGCAGAAGCAGGTGAACAGGAGATAATTACCCTACCAGATGATTTCCAGGTAGTCGAAAATAACGTAAACATGACCTATAGAATAAGAGAAACAGTGGCAAACTCGAACCTACTTAACGACCACCAAAAAGAGATTTTTTATAACATTTTATGTAAACACAGAAATGTATTTTCGGAACACACTGGGACCTATAGTGATTTTGAGTATGAATTCGAGATACATGATGTTCCCCCATTCAAATATAAGTGCAGACCTATTCCATTGGATTTACAGGAGGCAGTGAACCTTAAAATACAGGAAATGTTGGAAGATGGAATTCTGGAGATATCTACATCAAAATTTATAAGTCCCCTATGTATAGTCAGAAAAGCAAATGGAACAGTACGACTGACGATAGATGGACGTCATATAAACCAATATATTGTTCCGGATAATTTTCGAACCCCAGCAATAGAGCAAATTTTGGCCGGTATTGGGGCACAAAGGTATTTTACTTCACTAGATGTGACCAACTCATTTTTGCAAATTAAGTTGAAACCTGAGTTAAGGCAATATACCTCATTTTTGCACGGAGGATATCAGTACCAGTTTACAAGAAATTGCTTTGGACTAATTAATTCTGGAAGCGCATTCCTACGGGCGATGCAGAAAATACTCAACACGCAAAGGGAAACATATGTGTCACAGTATGTAGATGATTTATTGATATGCAGTAGAACAGTGGAAGATCACCTTACATATTTGGATTTAGTGCTCGGGAGGCTAGCAAATGCTGGATTAACACTGAATTGGGCCAAATGTAAATTTTTCCAGGAATCAGTTAAATACACTCCTGGAAATTGAAATAAGAACACCGTGAATTCATTGTCCCAGGAAGGAGAAACTTTAGTGACACATTCCTGGGGTCAGATACATCACATGATCACACTGACAGAACCATAGGCACATAGACACAGGCAACAGAGCATGCACAATGTCAGCACTAGTACCATGTATATCCACCTTTCGCAGCAATGCACGCTGCTATTCTCCCATGGAGACGATCGTAGAGACGCTGGATGTAGTCCTGTGGAACGGCTTGCCATGCCATTTCCAGCTGGCGCCTCAGTTAGACCAGCGTTCATGCTGGACGTGTAGACTGCGTGGGGCGAAGTTTCATCAAGTCCCAAACATGCTCAATGGGGGATAGATCCGGAGATCTTGTTGGCCAGGGTAGTTGACTTACACCTTCTAGAGCACTTTGGGTGGCACGGGATACATGCGGACGTGCATTGTCCTGTTGGAACAGCAAGTTCCCTTGCCGGTCTAGGAATGGTAGAACGATGGGTTCGATGACGGTTTGGATGTACCGTGCACTATTCAGTGTCCCCTCGACGATCACCAGAGGTGTACGGATAGTGTAGGAGAGCGCTCCCCACACCATGATGCCGGGTGTTGGCCCTGTGTGCCTCGGTAGTATGCAGCCTTATTGTGGCGCTCACCTGCACGGCGCCAAACGCGCATACGACCATCATTGGCACCAAGGCAGAAGCGAATCTCATCGCTGAAGACGACACGTCTCCATTCGTCCCTCCATTCACGCCTGTCGCGACACCACTGGAGGTGGGCTGCACGATGTTGGGGTGTGAGCGGAAGACGGCTTAACGCTGCGCGGGACCGTAGCCCAGCTTCATGGAGACGGTTGCGAATGGTCCTCGCCGATACCCCAGGAGCAACAGTGTCCCTAAGTTGCTGGGAAGTGGCGGTGCGGTCCCCTACGGCACTGCGTAGTATCCGACGATCTTGGCGTGCATCCGTGCGTCGCTGCGGTCCGGTCCCAGGTCGACGGGCACGTGCACCTTCCGCCGACCACTGTCGAAAACATCGATGTACTGTGGAGACCTCACGGCGCACGTGTTGAGCAATTCGG
This sequence comes from Mantis religiosa, assembly GCA_030765055.1. Lineage (NCBI taxonomy): Eukaryota > Metazoa > Arthropoda > Insecta > Mantodea > Mantidae > Mantis > Mantis religiosa. Next base: position 228,344,348 of record CM060950.1, read on the forward strand.
CGGTACGTCCACCTGGCCTCCCGCATGCCCACTATACACCCTCGCTCAAAGTCCGTCAATTGCACATACGGTTCACGTCCACGCTGTCGCGGCATGCTACCAGTGTTAGACTGCGATGGAGCTCCATATGCCACGGCAAACTGGCTGAAACTGACGGCGGCGGTGCCCAAACGCTGCGCAGCTAGCGCCATTCGACGGCCAACACCGCGGTTCCTGGTGTGTCCGCTGTGCCGTGCGTGTGATCATTGCTTGGATAGCCCTCTCGCAGTGTCCGGAGCAAGTATGGTGGGTCTGACACACCGGCGTCAATGTGTTCTTATTTCCATTTCCAGGAGTGTATTTAGGATATATCATAACAGGCGAAAATATAGCTCCTGATCCAGAAAGAGTGGAAGCCATTTTGAAAATACCACGACCTAAGACACCAAAACAAGTAAAACGTTATCTGGGTGTACTTCGGTACCAATCAAGGTTCCTGATAAACTATGCAAAGGAAGCCGCACCGTTACAAGCACTACTGGAAAAAAATCGAAAATGGCGATGGACTATGGTAGAAGAAAATGCTTTTAAAAGATTACAAGAACTCTTCAGTGAACCGTATTATTGACATGGCCTGATCCAGATTTACCTTATCTCATATACACGGATGCCTCCATGGTAGCGTTAGGAACTATTTTAGCCCAAGAGACACCGACTGGAGAATTAAAGGTCATAGCCACAGCCTCCCGAGGGTTAACGAAAACAGAAAAAATTGCTGGCATAACAGAACAGGAAATTACTGCTATTTATTATGCCATTTGTAAATTTAGACAATATATATATAATAAAAGGATTGTGATATTCCCCGATCATATCAGCCTATCATTTATACGAAATTGCAAATTGACCAGTACAAAAATTGCGAGATATATCCACATGATCATGGCTTACAACCCTGAGATTAAACATATACAGGGAAGTCTTAACATCTTTAGTGACATGCTTTCACGTATAAAGCCACAGGGGAATCTTCCAGAAAATATCAGTAGTCATGGTACAGAATTACCAGTGTTAAAGATGGATGTAACCTTCAGTATAAAATTAACAAAGGAGATGAGAAGATTGTCGGAATTACAACGCCAGGATTGGAAATTAAAACAAATTATGGAAAAGGCATTGCCCATAGATCAAGCAAATTCACAGAAATACGGAGTGCTAAATAACGTATTGTATAAGTTACAGGGTGTTTCCAAACCTGTTTGGAAAGCATATATACCCGTAGCGCTGGAAGAGTTAGTGATTTCTGCTTACCACACAGCTCTTATGCATGCTGACGTTGAGAAAACAATGGTTTCCATAAGCAACCATTTATAAATATTTAGATTAGGCAAGAAAGTTAGGACCTTTATATCTACATGTGACATTTGCCAGAGGGCAAAATCATTAAATTATAAGATAGATCGACCCCCTGTATCCATCACCAGGAAGGAACCATTAGAATTAGTTGCAGCGGATGCATATGGTCCACTCCCTGCAGGAAGAGGAGGATTAAAATATTTATTTTTACTTATCGACGTGATGTCGAAATTTGTGAAAATATACCCTCTCAAGAAATTAACAAGTGCAGCATGCGCGAATAAAATAGTGAAAGACTATATAGTCAAATACGGGAAGATGAAAGCACTATTAGTAGATAACGCGTCCATACACCATGGAAGACGATTCGTGCACACCATTCAGGATGCCGGAATTCGCATCTATAATACAACGTCGTACCATCCATGCTCTAATCCAAGCGAGCGCGTAATGAAAGACCTAGGTGTTCATCTCCGAGTCCTTTGTTCATTGAAACAGACTACCTGGCCAGACCTCATCAACTATATTGAGTTTATATTCAATAATTCAGTCAATCTAACCACAGGATATGCTCCTATCCAATTGCATAGGAATTTGACACCGGAACCAATAATAGAGGGTGTTCCGGAAAGTATACAAGTGACGACCGAGACAGATCGAGAACGGATCCAGAATGCTGTTAAAAGAATAATGGAAAAAGTAGAGAAAAGAAACGCAAAGAAACTGCGGTATAAGAAGAATTGGGAACCAAAGGTCGGCGACTTAGTTCTAGTGAAATCGTTCGACAAGTCAGATTTGTTAGGAAAGAAGACTAAAAAGCTATATATGCTATGGAAAGGCCCATACCGGATTGAGAAAATATTTGGTGACAGAGCGTATGCTCTAGTACACCCAAGAAATGGTAAACCGATAGGCAGATATAACATCTCCCTAATCAGGCCATATCGTCAAAAAACGTTGTAAGCAGTACAGAGCAGACCCAAGAATCACCGGTGTGAATGTGATTGAAATTATATAAGAAGATGTAAAGAATACCAAGTAAAAGTTATATAATTAGTACGGGTAACGTTTTCGTTTGAAATTCAAACACTGCGTGGGAGTTGCAAGTTCCAAAATTCCTGTGCACAAACAAAATGATAATGTAATAAGAATAACCACAGCTAATGAACATGTTAGAAAGATCTTTAAAAATGATTTGTGAAATGTAAATATAGTATAAGTACTGATGTATTCATGTGCCAAAAGGCTATATTGTTATTGTAAAGGTCACAGACTTAGGCGTGACAAAGTGAAAGAAAGTTTAGAGTGAAAAGTGAAGTGGAAAGACAGGACAATGAACTGCCAATGTTTACTGTCAGGTAAACGAAACACCTGATTACAGGTAGACAACTGAGTGCAGGTAGAGGTAACCATATTTGGACATCATTACGCAAACTATAATAATGTGAGGACGAATGTTCTTACGGTGAAGGACTGAAAGATAAAGAAACGTCCCAATAAGTTAATATAGTAATATTAAAAAAATCATTGAATGTAAAATGTAATATTGTAAACTGTAATATAGTAACATTAATGTAGTACTTAAGGAATGTAATAAGGTAAGATCAAGTTGATGTCAAGTGAGACAAGGATAATTCAGTGAAGTGTATATATAGTTGAGGTATCACGAATGTTATTTGTATATAGGGTAATAACCACATATACGACAGTGTACTTGTCTATGTACGTAATGTATCATATCTATAATTCTATGTATATGATGTACCATATTGACCATTCTATGTGTATAAAGTAACACACTGATGAAGATGAGGGAAACGGTGACCACCGAAAAATGTTTCGAGTAGGGAATGAGAAATAATAAGATATATAAGGAGGAAATGTCATGACGGGGGTTTGACAAAAGTTAAATAATGGGTATTTAATTTTTGTCAAACGGGCATTATGTAACCGCAGTATCAGACAGCGATTAGGAGGCGGCGAATGAATTGAAATCACGAGAATTAAAAAAGAAGATAAATTAATGAAAATGCTTTGCTAAACTAATATAAACTATTGTTATATTAATATGAAATTAGAATGAAATTAGAGTAATGATTAAAATAGCGGTTTATTTAAGAATAAGATGGGATGAATATAATTTAAGACAACTAACATGCTAGAATCCATGTAAGGGAGAGAAAATATTTCTGTAAAATCTGAACACAAGTCGGGGAGACAGGAAGAGGTGACCGTTAGCCTCTTTGTTTAAGGAAAGGTTCAATGTCTGAGAACTATGACCAAGAATGTGTAGAAACAATAAGGTTTTCAAGATGCGGTCAAGCGTAAGACCTAAAAGGATTTACTTTGCTGAGGTGATAACGATGTATACCGTTACAAAGAGCCCAGGGTAGGCGTGACCCAACTCACGGTGGGATGTAACGTCAATGAGTTCGATGAGTTTTGCTAACCAATAAAGAAAAATCGAAATAAAATGAGAAACCAATAATAATGTAAGAGTGAGTGAGTGATGATGAGTATAAGGGCGCTCAACTACAGAGGTCATCAGCGCCCTTTTTAAATGAAACTGGTCATGGCAAAAGCCAGATATAAATCATTCTAAAACAGTATATGTTAAAAAAGACAAAAAATACATACGCCTTGAAAAAATAAATAAATAAATAAAATAAAAATGTCGTCCAAAAACCATAAATTCTATTTGCTAAATCCTAAAATCTAATCTCGAAAAGAATCTAAAAACCTTCTCCACTACTGCGTGATCGTCCGCTAGAATTTCTGCAAAGCTGACCGGCAGCTGCAGAGACGTCCTAAGGTCTGCTAGGTGAAAACACTCTAGCAGCACGTGTCGTACAGACAACGCTTCATTACAAAACGGACATAGTGGAGAAGGCTCCTTTTTAAAAAGAAAACTATGAGTAAAAATGCAGTGTCCAATTCGTAATCGAGCCAAACTCACCTCCTCGCGACGAGATGACCGACAGGAGGTAACCCAGGGAATAGGAAGTTCTTTGACAGATCTAAGTTTATTATTGCGGAGAGCAGACCACTCTTCCTGCCAGCAGGTTTGCACAGCTCTCCGCAATTCGGCCCTAAAGTCTTCCGATGTCACAGATGGTATTCGAACCCTGGGCTTCATGATAGCCGTCTTGGCTGCTGAATCCGCCATTTCATTCCCCCGCAAGCCTACGTGACCAGGAATCCATGCACACACCACGTTAACACCAGAAGCGTGTAAAACGTGGAGGGCATCCTGTATACGCTGCACAATAGGGTGGTAGCTGTACAGCTGCCGTAGGCTTTGAAGTGCACTAACCAATAAAGAAAAATCGAAATAAAATGAGAAACCAATAATAATGTAAGATTTGAGAAATGGGAGAAGGGTGAGTTATTTTGGTCATGTGATAAGAGTTAGGGTGGGGATCAGAATAAAGTACGAACTGAATCGCAGAGTAGACGAAAATGCACTTCAACAGTCATACTACGAGGGGAAGGATGTGTTAGTGCGCGTGAAGAAGAAGTAGCAAAGATTTCTAAGTCCGAAATGTAGGGAAGTCAAGAATAACGCAACCAGCGTAAGAGAGGCAGCAGAAGAATTTTATAATAGCAAAGTATTCGCCGTATAAAGAAGTAAGAGAATTCTGTTAGGAAGTTTAGTAACAGGTGGTCACCGCTACAAATCAATCTGAATCAACGGACTTAGTGAGAATTAAATTAAATCATTTTTTGCAACGAACCAGTGTATTATTGAGACAACTGAGCAGCCAACAAACAACAAATCCATTTCCTACAACCATTCACCTGAAGATAAGAGATCTCATAGCTCCAATTAGAACCCAAATCAAAAGTAAACACCAACCAATTGAAATCTGACATGCGGGTATGCCGCAATACGCCACTTACGCGAGCCAAACCAAAAAGGGGATGGCTACCGATATAACCTCGGTAGGGCCGCCTGGTGATTTGGCAGACCTTCTACTAGCTATGCTGGCTAGTACCCGGGAATATATGGCTTCCCTCAGCCCCGTCCGGAGACGTAACCGATCTCCCACGGGTATCGGGAACCACTGCCCAGCGAGTCCAACCCAGTCCGAACAACTCCCATTCAGGGAGGGGATCTAATGTTTGACCCGAGGTTCCTCTAGTAACGTCAGAGGTACCACGAGTGCTAGGGATCCGCAACGCTCGCACCATGGCAGCTGAAGGGGACGGATCCCCTAACCTACTGAATAATTACAGCGTTTGAAAATAACTTAAAACGAGTGTGTCACTGTGAATCTATGTCTTCTAGAAAATAGTACACATTTCCAATATCCTCATTAAACACGTTAGTTGCATATTAGTTTTCTATATTAACTTTCATGCATGCCATATTTGAACCTAACAGCTATCTTAACTAAGGTAGCAAGGGGGGGCTAGGCCTGGCTTATCTATCGCTACTAACCAATGCGGTGCGTGCAACGTTGTACAGTTAAGCACGCATACTGTCTCGCTTTGCCGAATCTTAGGGCTAATTTCTTTGCGCGCTCTAAAGATACTAATTACAGAATTATTTTGCTTTTTCCTATGTTTCAGAACTAATTTTTCTGAAGATTTCGGGCCAATTCCCATAATTGTAGTACATCTGGTAACGGATATGAAGAATGATAAAGCACCTGACTAGAAAGAAAAGAATCATCAACTGTCAGTGAAGAAGAGCACACAGGTGCTATGCTGCAGTTGCATTTTGAACCTTACATTCAGTAAAGTGGTGATCTTTTAAGAGTGCACATGTGCTTTGCACAGTTAGTAAATATATCGCTTAGCAAGCCTAGTACTGGTGCCCCTAGTAGTAACTGCTTAACAACTCGTAAGTTTTTACATAACCAGGCTGCAAATATTATTGTTAATGTGTATTTCTTTTTCAAACATATATCAATTAAAGACATCTTCGAAGGTACAAATTTCGATCCGAGTGAAGAATTAATGTTACAAGTTTGTCACATGAGTAGTCATTCTGTGATGAACATTGTTAAAGAAGGCAAACAGTTTACTAAATGAGGAGAAGTTTCCATGTTTAGATCTCCAGGGAAACATCGGGCAGCTAAAAACGTGCTACCGACTTAGACAATTTTCAAAAGTGTGTTTTATATAGAACAATTTATGCTTTATATGACAAGGGTGAACATCCAACTACCAAAAGGCTGATCAACTTAATGAGGTAAAAGTAGAATATGCGGATTCTGTAACTTCTGTGCATAATAATTTGAAATCACTTGGGTTCAAATATAAGAGAACCCATTATGGTCACAAATTTCTGCTTGAAAGAGGCGATATTATTGCTGCAAGACTAAAGTTTTTCTGCATAATACCCAACATTAGTTGGACGATTTGTGGTATATAAATGCTTCTTAAATATATATTAATATCTTCCGTATTTATTAAGTATTTTAATCAAACAAAAATTGGTTTAAAGCTCATTGCAGACAGTATATAAATATGGCATCATTAAAATAGCAACTATATTCATAAATCGTTGAAGTGTTACTATTTTGTTTCACTGTAACAAACAGCTTATTTCTTAGAACGCACTTAATTTGAATCATTTTGTTTTGTGTGCATATGAACGATAGCTACCTAAGCGAATTGCTCTCCAGTTCAATCTTTTAAGGTTCAGATTATGTGATAATTCTTGTATATGTTCTCACACACATGCTGAAATATTAAGCGAACTTCTCTGTCAGCATCTGTATCACTGTACATCTCAGTATCTGTATGATACTTGCTAGGTGGATTCGGCGATATCGACAGGTACATCTTCCAAGTATGTGGTCGGCTTGCCGTGGAAATGGCAACGCCAAGACAGTAGGATAACCGTATTAACTCAACCGATGTTCATTCTTATTTTGTAGCTACTGTGGCGGAACGTTGTTTAACATTAATACCATACGCTCGCGGCATCCAGTGCTGCCACCGGAATTCCCAACTCTAGGGGAATCTTGGTTACACCAGAGAAGCAGAGTGAGTTTTCGATGACCCGATATTAAGTACAATACAATGTACAGTACAATTGTAGCCCCTTCAAAGCATCCATCCCTTGCTCTCAGAACCGGTGCCCAAACACTTGGAGATATGATTGTGTTGTGTTGTTAGAGATATTGCAGTCCAATATACCTGTAAGTTATTCTACAGCTCTCCAAGGTTAAATTACGTCAGTTTTCTCACTTCCCTGTCAACCTCGTTCAATAAGAGTTAAATTGTATTTAAATCAGTTGATTGAGTTGGCCAAATCATATTTTCAGTTCCCCACATTGCCGTTTTCTGTTGGCATACTGTTGCAATCAGTACTGTAAGGGGGGTGAAGGACTTGCAAACCTAATTAACAACTGGGGGTACAACTACTGAAAGTATAAGGGGGCAGATGGTATAGCTAACAGGTAAAAGGGTACTCACATAATTAGGATTAAACTAAAGTGATTGGTTCTCAACAACATTGACAAATATATTCCAGAGATTGAACACGTCAAATTAAACAAAGTTCTCCTTTATCTGGAAGAGATAACGGGTGCAATTCAGACATTAAGTCAATTAATACATAATAAATAAATATTACCTCTTATGTAATGTAGCGTAGAGTTCTGAACAAGAGGTGGCTGGTTCACTCTGATGTGTTAAGTTTTTTAGAAGTATTAACAAGTTCTATGATGAGACTAGAGCAGCAGCATCCGACCCTCTGACTAACTAACCAACTTATCCTTCCTTACTGGCTGTAATGGTTTAAATGGAATTGACTTCCAAAACGTCTGCTATCATACGAGTCAGCGGTTCATAACTGAAGGTTTACATCCTATGGTACAGTATTGTGCAACCCAAGAATGACCCTGCTTTTATTTTCTGTCAAATCATCAGGAAGCATGATCTGGCAGTTCATAAACCACTGCTTAGTCTGATCACTGAACCATTCAACCTGTCTCAACTTGTTAACTCCTGCAAAAGCCTGGAGCTTACCACGAAATTAAATGTGCACCTCCAGTAATTAAAGAATTTCCCAAATCTTGTTCAGACCTTATACGCAACAATACCCTCTGCACAATTCAGAGAAAAGTTTTGGATCATTATCCTGCTGTTGAATGAATCCACGGTCAATAAGTCTCTTGCCGGGTAGATCAGTATTCTGTGCTATCCTACCTTCAGTAATGTTTCTTTAATTCTCATTAGTCACCAACTTTCATTGCCTGCAAAACATCCCCTTACCATAACCAATCCTCCAAAGTTTGTCACATTGAGTCTTCATAAGTTCTCCATTAAGTCGACGAACAAACCATCTACGATGGATTCCAAACACTTGAAACTGAGACTCATCCGTGAATAACACCTTGTATCATTGACGAACCCTCCAGTTTTTATGTTGCTGTGTCACTGTAATCTTTCCACCTTATTTTTTCTGCACAATATAGGTTTTCGGCCCCTATGTACAACTTCAAACCTTGTTCACGAAAGTCGCGTTGCATGTTTGCATCAAAGATTGTAGTTGTTCGCATACTGGTAACTTCCTGGCGAATTCCAGATGCTGTACGAGCTCTCTGACTTATGGTCCGTACACACATGAACCGATCTTCCGTATATGATGTTACTCGGGGTCTTTCAGATCGAGAAACACTTGCATTGGCACCAGTTTGAACCGCAGCAAAGTAAACAACAGTGTAGTTTGGGCTACTAATACAGCCTTCTAGATGCAGTGCTACAACAACAGCACGTTTTTAATTCCAATCTCCTTCTTTCGTCCCATTAGGACATAATCTAATATGTATCTAATCAGGTATACAAACACACTGTTAGATGCGAACGTGTACTGTAAACCACTGTGAACCACTTGTTACAGGAGCTGCTGAAGGAATGAGGCTTATTCCAATATAAACGTCATACGCAAAGGAATGTCAGTGTAGTTGTGGTAACACATCACTTTTCTGCGTGCTTAACAAGTCAAATACACAACTGAAGCACGTAGTATTTACATGTTTATACTGTGACTAAGAGAAAGATCGGAAATGTGATTTGCAGACATTTAATACAACTTTTTCTGCAGTAGAATTCAGTGAAATTAACAATCAGCTGCCTTCAAGGCAGATTCAGTGCTTTGCTGCACGATAACAAATCACTGAAGTCACTGCGGTACACTTCAACCGTCGACTCTCGCAATAACCAATAAACTAATGCCACTTCTAAGACTTTCCGGTATTTATACCTCACAGCCCTTGTTTCTAGGAAGCCGCAGACCTTGCGAGATTTTTCGTGGCAACAACAATGGGCAGATCGGTAGCGCAGATAGTAGCGTGTCTGCCGCACGTTCAAGAGTTCCCGAGTTTGAAACTCGCTCAGGGTGAGTTACCTGGATAAGGTTTTCACAGGGTTTTTCCTTATCCTGAAAGATGAATGTCGGTTGACTCTTAGCTCTATGGACCCTATGTCCATTTCAGCTTCCTTTCACCCAAAACAATGGACAGAACACTCTGGAGCCTCTCTCCATCTCTTTCTTTCCGGCCCACACACCCGGCTCCGGATTGTGGCAGCAGCACAACAATGCCACACGTTGACAATATATATTTTACTCTCAGACTGGGGATATGATAGAATAATCAAAATAAAATAATGTTTTATCCCCAAATCCATATCTGTGATACGTAATTGAAGAATTTTGACCGCTAGTGTATATTATCCTGAAATGCTTGACCTTGAATTCAGAGAACCTCAAAACAAGCATTTATCGTAAAATCTATTTAAATTTTAGGGTGTAATAACATACGAAATCTACTGTAAATCTGAAGCAGTAATCACTTTTAGTAGCGTATTTTGCAAGATTTATAATAAAAACACGATGTGTTACAGTCATATTGCCCTCTCTACCGACTTAAGTTAATTATCCTGTACATTTCTGTGGGCTGAAGCGATTGTCAGATGTTGAAACCTTGTTGCTTTGAAATGTGTGCATGACGAAGGGATAAAATGGAATTCATGCTTACCACTTGAAAAAAAAATAAAGCATTTCAAAACTCAACATGCCAAGAAAAAGTTTAGTCGACGTAAAATTAGTATTTTAACGCAATCTATGCTTCCTGTGTAGTCAGTTTATACTACCTGTTAAACTTAGAAGTTATACGAAATTACACAGAATTAACAGAGCTTCACAGACAATTCACATAAAATTGATATAGGTGATCTAATGCATTCTGTTGCAGCTACATATAGTTCAAGCCTACTGCGTTTTACTGAACATTATTGGAGCGAGTTTGAAGGAAATAAGAAAATAACAAATGCCTTCCAAGTAAAGGTTATTTTGCTGAGGGCTAGTTTCCTTGAAAGACTTCATATGGCTTTGTGCTAGAATTATAAACTCAAACGGCTAATTTTTTTAATTTTTTTATTTTAATTATTCAGCACAGTTGGTGCTATACAATTTGTGCAGCTATATACATAATAAAATAAAATTATATAGGGATAGAGGATAATCATATTAGAGTCCTCAAGCACACTGGTCTGGTTAGTGTGAGTATAAATTAACTCCTTCATTACAGAATAAAGGAACAGTATCGAAGTAAAATGTCCTGTGGCAAGCGTGCCTTTAGTCTTGGTGCCGCATCAAGGAGTTGGAAGAATAAAGCACCTGATACATAAGGAAGGTGAGCAAAAATCTGCTTTTCGTTGTAGATATGCACTCATAAATGCTGACTATGTCCAATTCTCTATGCAAATATGCATTCCGGATGTACCACGGGGCGTTCACAGACAATCGTAATGTCCTGTTTTCAAACACCTGGAGTAGGTGAAGCAAATCCCCATACAGGACTGGCATATAGAAGAAGCAATCGTAAAATACTCTTGTATAGTAGCAGCATACTTTCGACTCGTAAAGAGGATTTGAGGTTGAGGATAGGATACATGTGAAGACGAGCATGGGCTTGATTTAGTTTGCTTTTGATATATTTGACTGCACAATCAGAAGGTAACCAGGGGACTTCAGTGTTATAGAGCCTTATATTTACAGGAGCAGCAGGCCTGCGCAAGGTGAAAAGCTTAAGAAGACATTTGCTTGGATTAAGTGCGATAAGCCGGCGAAATAACCAGTGCAGGAAAATGTCCAGGAAAGGTTGTAGGGTTGCAACGGCAGTTTCAATAGAGAAGCGCGAGATAAAGAGAACTGTATCGTCAACAAATAGTGCGGTACTTGTTGCAGGAAGCTCAGGCATGTCAGCAGTATATAGACTGTAGAGAAGAGGCACAAGGACGCTACCCTGGGGCACGTCGGCTAAAGCAGTACAGGGTGAGGAATGCGTTGAACCAAGACGCACAGAAAATTGGCGTTCCTGGAGATAGCTAGTAATCAAGCTAAGTAGAGAGGAATACCTAGGTCGTGTAGTTTATAAAGGAAGCCGTCGTGCCACACTGTATCAAATGCCTGCCTGAGTGATTTTTGTTGTTATTATTAAGAGAATTAGTTTCTTAAACCCGCAGGTACTACAAAGACCATTAATATTATCCCTTGTGTCCACACTCAAAAATTTTACTTAGTTCTATAACCGGGTAACCTGGGTAACTTTATGAATTTACTGCCATACAACAACGGTTGGCAACACTACCCTTTGGGTATATGTAAAACCGTTACAACAATGCATTCTAACTCTTTCTGGCTACTGTTGCACAACATTATTAAATATATACTTATATAGTGTTAGAGATTGTACAGAAACTAGATCACACGTATACATTATTTTGCAAATAACTACTGGGTCTCATAAGGACAGCGTCAACGGAGGTAGCTCTGCTAGAACTAGGAAGCCCAGGAAGAAGGGGTATAATGCTAGAAAGAGTAGTGAAATGTTGGTACAGGTGTTTGATGAGTGAAGATAAAGCATTGAAATTACGTATAAAGCAGCAAAAGGTAAACGTAAGCAAGGATAGCTGGTGGATGAATATAAGAGAGGAGCTAAGGAGAGTAGGAATGGGAGATTTATGGCCACTAGAGGAGAGATGTAAAGGGATTCTGAAGTATAATTAGTTGTAGGGTAGAAGACATGCAAAGGCAAGAAATTTGGGGGAGCATAGAAGGAAAGAACTCATTGAGATTATATAAATCAGTAAAGAAAAAGAGTGGGGAAGAGAAAAGTATGTGGGCATATGTAATAAAAGGGAAAGAGAAGTTTGGGCTTGGTTAAGAACAGGGGTTAAGGGCGACGGATGATAAAACATGTGTTATGTGTGAAGTAGAATATAATGATTTGTATAGCCTAATAGAATGCAAAGAGGTAAAAGCTTGGAGAGAGAAAATATGGAATTCAAAGTGAGGATGGCCTAGAAAAGAGTATTATAGTTTTTAGAATGCTGAATGTTAAAGGGAAAGAGAAGTGTAAAGAAATGGGGGGACATTTTGGCCAAGATAAAGGAGTGAGTGAGTGAGTGTGTGGTGTTTTAGGGCCCATCTACAACAACGTCATTTGGGCCCGAAGATAAAGGAGAAATGGCTAAGGTAAACAAAGAGTAGAGGAACAGAAGGAGGAGAGATGATGATGATGATGAGTATAAGGGCGCTCAACTACAGAGGTCATCAGCGCCCTTTTTAAAGGAAACTGGTCACGGCAAAAGCCAGATATAAATTATTCTAAAACACTATAAATGTGTTAAAAAGACAAAAAATACATACACGTTGGAAAAAAAAATAAAAAAATGTCATCCAAAAACCATAAATTCTATTTGCTAAATCCTAAAATCTAATCTCGAAAAGAATCTAAAAACCTTCTTCACTACTGCGTGATCGTCCGCTAGCATTTCTGCAAAGCTGACCGGCAGCTGCAGAGACGTCCTAAGGTCTGCTAGGTGAAAACACTCTAGCAGCACGTGTCGTACAGACAACGCTTCATTACAAAACGGACACAGTGGAGAAGGCTCCTTTTTAAAAAGAAAACTATGAGTAAAAATGCAGTGCCCAATTCGTAACCGAGCCAAACTCACCTCCTCGCGACGAGATGACCGACAGGAGGTAACCCAGGGAATCGGAAGTTCTTTGACAGATCTAAGTTTATTATTGCGGAGAGCAGACCACTCTTCCTGCCAGCAGGTTTGCACAGCTCTCCGCAATTCGGCCCTAAAGTCTTCCGATGTCACAGATGGTATTCGAACCCTGGGCTTCATGATAGCCGTCTTGGCTGCTGAATCCGCCATTTCATTCCCCCGCAAGCCTACGTGACCAGGGATCCATGCACACACCACGTTAACGCCAGAAGCGTGTAAAACGTGGAGGGCATCTTGTATACGCTGCACAATAGGGTGGTAGTTGTACAGCTGCCGTAGGCTTTGAAGTGCACTGAGGGAATCACTCAGGATTAAGCAGTCCCCCAACTTTCGTCGGCGTACGTGTAAAATGGCCCGGTATATTGCATAAAGCTCTGCAGTAAAAATGGAAGTGCTAGTGTGGAATCCGAATGTATAGGGTTCGGTTCCACACACGTAAGCACAACCAACACCATTTGAGTTCTTGGAGCCATCAGTATAAATTACAAAATGGTCCTCATATCGCGATAAAAATTCTAAAATACATGTGCGGATACTAGACATAGACATGGTAGATTTATCATATTTAGTCATGCCCAGATCAACCGGGGACGCTCTGCACAACCAAGGAGGGTGTGTCCTCTCCCCCCTAGGATACATCTTGGGCATGTCAGTATCAAGATGTCTAAGGAGCTCCCGGAAACGAAAACCAGGTGGCTTTGGTTTAATAGTAGTGTTCCTATAACGCACGTCCATGAAGGTATTAAAGAACGGCGTAAACGATGGATGTGTGGGCATGCAATTAAGTCCACAGCCATAATTGGCTAATAACATGTTGCGCCTGTACTGCAGAGGAGGTTCTGCAGACTCAGCATACAGGCTTATAACTCGGCTCGTTGGAAATGCCCCAACTGCTATACGTATGCCACAGTTATGGACTGTGTCTAATCTCTTCAGCACAGATGGCCGTGCTGAGCCATAAACGATACTACCATAGTCTAATTTGGAACGGATGAGTGCCCGATAAAGTCGCAATAACACTGCACGATCCGCTCTCCACGATTTTCCACTTAGTATCCGCAAGATATTCAAAGATCGGTCACATCGTGCTTTCAGTTGTGCTATATGCGACGACCAACTAAGTTTTCTATCAAATATCAATCCAAGGAACCTCGTCTCATCTGCAAAAGGTAGTAGATCAGCACCTAGCCGGAGCCTTGGAGGTAGTCGACTCTGCTGACGCCAGAAGTTTACACAGATGGTTTTCTCAGCGGAAAATCGGAAGCCGTTTTTTAAACTTTAACTCTTAAGGTTGTCCAAGGTGGTCTAAAGACGGCGCTCTAAAAACGGAGTGCGCTGAGATGTACAGTAGACAGCAAAGTCGTCTACAAATAGGCATGACGAGACACCTGGAGGTACACATTTCGAGATAGAATTAATCGCAATAGCCAACAACGTAACACTTAGTACCGATCCCTGTGGTACACCGTTCTCTTGAACAAAAAGGTTCGAAAAAACCGAGCCAACCCTTACTCGGAATACGCGGTCTTTCAGGAATTCCTGAAGGAAGAGTGGTAGGCGTCCACGTATATTCCAGGTGTGCAGAGTACGTAGCAATCCTGCCCGCCAACACGTATCATAAGCCTTTTCGAGGTCAAAAAATATTCCGACTCTTTGACAGTTCTTAAGAAATCCGTTCATAATCTGTGTCGACATGGACACAAGATGATCCACTGTTGAACGGCGTCGTCGGAAAACGCACTGGATGTTATTCAGTAGGTTGTGCGTTTCCAGCCACCATACCAACCGCCCATTTATCATGCGTTCCATCACCTTGCATACGCAACTGGTGAGGGAAATAGGGCGGTAGCTAGAAGGGAGGTGACGGTCCTTGCCAGCTTTCAAGATAGATATAATGGTAGCTTCTCGCCACTTTTCAGGAAACGTGGCATCAACCCAAACACGGTTATAGACCTCGAGCAGGAATGCCTTACCTTCAGGTGAGAGATGTTGTAACATTTGAACGTGGATTCCGTCCGGTCCTGGTGCTGTCAGTCGCGATGACGAAAGAGCGTGTTCTAGCTCTGCCAAGATGAAGAGGCGGTAATAGTCTTCAAGGTTTCTGGAACTAAACACGAAACCTTGAGATTCTACCTGAGTCTTAATTGAGATAAACTCAGGAGCATAATTGCATGAGCTAGACACCTGAGCGAAAGCACAGCCAAAGGTGTTAGCCACAACAAGCGGATCAACAACAACTCCTGCAGTTGTTTTCAGAGCAGCGATTGGAAGGTGGGTTGATTTTCCGGCCACGCGCCTTAATTTATCCCATACAACAGATGAGGGTGTACATCTGTTAAAAGATGATACAAATTTGTTCCATGAGGTCTTTTTGCTATCCTTAATTATTTGCCTAGATTTTGCACGCGCTTTCTTGTACTCAATTAGATTAATTAGGGTAGGGTGTCGTTGGAATACCCTTAGTGCACGTCTACGAGCACGAATAGCATTCCGGCAGTCGTTGGTCCACCATGGGACAGGAAATCGACCGGGTTGGGTAGCCGAACGTGGAATAGACTGTTCTGCAGCGGAAAGAATTTTCTCTGTGAGATGATCGACTAAATCATTCACAGAATCGTGCTCGTTGTATTCAAAGACAGCCAACTGGGTGTAAAGATTCCAGTTGGCACGATCAAAGCGCCATCTAGGGATACGTGAGGGAGACACATCTTGTGCTAAGAGACTAAGAAGACATGGAAAGTTGTCGCTGGAATGTAAATCAGAGATGACATTCCACTGTAATGAAACAGCTAACTGGGATGAACACACTGCCAAATCGATGTGCGAATAGGTGTTAAACGCGTCTGAGAGGAATGTGGGCTCTCCGGTGTTAAGGAGAACCAAGTTATTGCTCTCCAGGAATTTTGCAATGAGGTTGCCTCTCGAACACGCCCGATTTGAGCCCCAAAGTGGGTGATGGGCATTAAAGTCTCCAACTATTAGAAATGGTGTTGAAAGTTGGGAAACCAGATCTTCAAGGTCAATTAACGAGAGGTCATCTGATGGCGGGAGATATACAGTGCAAATGCAAAATTCGATTGATGGTAGCTTAATCGTTACAGCTACAGATTGTAAATCAGACTGTAGCTGTAAGGGATCTACAAATATGTCATCCCTGAGGAGCATCATAATACCCCCGTGTGCAGGAATGCCCTCTTCTGTTTCAACATCACACCTCAGTGGTGTGTAGCGTCTGATTTTAAAGTTGTCTTGTGGTCGGAGCTTAGTCTCTTGTAAGCATACCACTAAGGGGTGATGCTTACTGAGCAAAAGTTCCAATTCTGGTCGATGCGCTCTTAATCCTCGTATGTTCCATTGTAGGATAGCCATTGGAACTATGGGATATAAGATGTAAAGGTAGTCTACATTAAGACGACTTCATGGGTGGCCGAATCAATTTGCCCTTTTTCTTTGGTGTAGGGCTAGTTTCGGCAGGTTTATCCTGCCTCTTCTTTGCTGCAGATGTAGCAGCGTGGTCAGCTGTTTCCTGCTCCATATCCTCTATGGAAGAGGACGGTTTTCCTTCTAGAACCTTCGATTCGAGGGGCTCGAAGCGATTGGAAATTCCGACCGACGTAGATGACGGTCGCCGGTCGTAGTCCTCCCCAGAAGATGACTCCGACGATGATCTCGGAGACGCTCTAGGGCTACGTTTCTTGGACTTTTCTGGAGCAGACTTTGTGCTTTCTTTCAGGAAGGCAGTTCTATCATACTGCGTCTTGAACTTGATCTCTGGTGCTTGATATACAATGGGCAATTTCGTCCTGTTGTTAGACGTGGATGCTTTGACAGGCGACTTCACTGACTTGTTATTTTCAGTAGTCTGTGTTCTCGGAGTTTTAGATGGTGTTACTGATGCTCTTGGTTGCGATCTAGGCACTAGAACTTTCTCGGATATTGTTGCCCCGTTTATATCAGATGTTTGGGTACCAGCCTCCCGTTTCGGTGACGGAGTAGCCGCCACAGAGCTATAGGTGCGGGAGGTGGTTGAAGAGTGCTTGAGGATACATAGAAGTTTCCGGGCTACCGAAAAGGAAACCTTTTCCTTAACCCGGATCTCCTGAATAGCTCGCTCTTCAATATAACGGGGACATTCTCGTGAACTTGATGGATGTTCACCGCTACAATTTACGCATGCTGGAGGTGATGTACATGCATTTTCATGCATGCCGGCTCCGCAGCTGACACATGTAGGTGCGCCTTTACGTGACTGAACAGCTGACATTGGTAGCATCTCAGAGGGTTAGGTATGTATGGTCTAACCTCAATCACTTCATATCCTGCCCTGATCCTTTGAGGGAGATCTACCCGATCAAAGGTCAGGAACAGGGTACGAGTGGGAACCATATCCCCTCGTTCTCTCCTTTGGACACGATAGACTGCAGTTACGCCTTTTTCCTGGAGGTTCTCCTGAACATCCTCGTTGGACATTCCATCCAACGCGCTAGTGTTTACAACACCGCGCGAGGAATTCAGGGTCCTATGCATCTCCACTTTGAATGGATAACTGCCCAGCATGTTGGCTTTCGGTATCTTTCTGGGATGCTGTAGTTGCTTCCAGCAGCAGCGTGCCATTTCTAGATTTTGTACATGATTTAACTGCACCAGCTATTTTGTCAAGACCTTTCTGTATAATAAACGGATTAACCGTAGAAAACGTTCTACCTTCCTCCGTTCGTTTAATAACTAAGTAGCGAGGACCACACTCAACTACTTGTTTAACACTGTTTTCAAACAAATCCTTTCAACGTTTATTGTTTTTTGGGGGGTGTAGGTTAACCATAAATGTTTGTATAAGTTTCATCCCCCAGTGCTCCCCACCCACCACGGAGTCCAACAAGGGGTCATCCCACTGGGATGACAGGGCTACACAGGGGATATAGCGAGCTCGCCGTCCCACTCACCCTGGAGGTTGGTACAATACCTAGTCCTGGCCGATTGATTAGGGGTGGGTTAGTCCCTAACCTCCCGTTTAGGCGAAGCAGAAGCCCAAGTAGTGTATTAGAAATGCGCACCCTCCCCGAATTCAGAAAAACACTGTTACGAGCTCAGATACGCATCCCTCAACCACCAGGACAAACCTTTCCACCGACACGGGTCTCCACGCACGGCCTACACGTGGGTGGGCCTGTTGACCGTCTCCCTCAACCACGAAGAGGAGCCCACACGTGGGAGACTGTTGGCTCGGGACCCCGGGTTCGCCAAACCCGTACCTACCGAAGTAGGCCCCTGGGGGGAGAAGGAGGAGAAGGTGCTGAGGAGGAAGAGGGAGAGAGATGTTGAATAGAGAAGCGCCGGTGCTACATCATTAGCATGAAGGTCAGGGTGCCAAATCTAGGTGTAGCGCTGAGGAGATTAACTATAATGTAAGAGGTTCAAATTTAAGGAAATGTATGTTAACAAGCATTAGAAAAATATCTATCCATATTTAACGTGATACACATACGCAGACTGTTTCTACTGGATCTGGGAAGACATTTGTCAATGTCTTCCATTATATCTAGATCATCCAAACCTAATTGCTTGAGAATATTTTCTGTGAAATCGGCTATTAAGTGCATGATAGGAAAACCTCTATATTTGGTTCCTGAACGAGTGGAGGCTCAATTAAAGCGAGATTCTTCTGGACGGTTTAAAATCATTAGTGGCGGTTTTGTATGTAAATCTCAACCAAACAAAAGGAAGAGGAAAACAAGAAAGAGCTGCAATAACTGTCAAAATCCTATACATGATGAAAGTTGCATTAAAACAACAGTGTGTGGATATTGTGAATAAAAGGTACTTGCAAGTTTATTTTTCCATTGCAACAAGTAGCAGAATTATTAGCTTTATGATATTATGTAACTTACTTGACATCATAAGTCTACAGCTTGTATATATTGCACATATTGAATACTATTTATGTTGTATCAACACCAGGTATCTGCTCAATTTTTTCTCGGGCAACAAGCCAGGTGAAAAGACGATTAGAAATCGACGTTTCGGGAGTGTACATCTATCCCATCATCAGGATATTTAAAAATGCTATAACCACAAATGAAACAATGGATATAACACCAATTCAAACAAAGACAAACCACTATCAAAATTCGCATTACTGAACAAAAGACCGTTTGCAGTCAATTAAATGCCAGGTCAGGAGATTGGGTTAATATAGAAAATTGTGTCAAAGTAACATAACTACTTATTGATCTTTGCTTCTTAAATCGACGGATTTCCATTTTAAGGCTGGTATACAAGAGGAGCTGAACTAAAATCCAGCATCACGATTAAGCGTGCTCCTTTCAGAGGAAATAGCCAAAGCCTCCTTATTTCTCTGCTCCCAGTCACTGTTGTATTTTGCCAAGATGGTCGTCTCTCGAAAATTGGCTCTATGTTCGTTCAAAAAAAAATTCTGCCAGCCCATACTTCTCAGATTGCATTAAACGAATGTTCCGTTCATGTTCGATTATTCTAGTAACGATGGTCCTTCCGGTTTGTCCTATATACGGTGTTCCATATTCACAGTGAATGCGGTACACTCACGGAACTTGGAAGTCCAGTTTGTCTTTCACTGGTCCCAACATATGTTTTATCTTCGGAGGTGGCTTGTGGATGGTGCTGATGTTGTATTTGGCGGATAGATTGTCAGTAAACGGGATGCAGGCTGTAGCGGTAGGCTTATCTGACGCTTGCTATATTACAGGTTTCCCTTTCCTAGCTTTGGTGATCGAGGCTTCAACGTCATATTCGGAGTAGCCGTTTTGACGGAAAGTGACTCTCAGGTGTTGTAATTCTTGTTATAAGTGGCTGGGATCAGAGATAGACAAAGCTCTTTGGGCCAGTGTATTGAAAACTCCCGGTCGTTGAGACTTCTGATGGAAACTATGAGCGTTCAGATAGAGATCGGTGTGTGTAGGCTTGCGATATACAGCATGCTCCTGTATAACGTTGCTGTTTTTTTGAAACAAGAATGTCCAGGAATGGAAGTGTTCCATCATTCTCCACTTCCATGGTAAACTGTATTTGAGGTTGAGGGCTGTTGAGATGCGCAATAAAGCTAGGCAAAGCTCATGATCCATGTGGCCAAATTACAAAGGCGTCGTCCACGTATCTGTAGAAATGAGATGGTTTTAGTGGAGCTGTGGCAAGGGTTTCATGTTCAAGGTGTTCCATATAGAAATTAGGTATAGCTGGTGGCAAAGGGGAGCACATTGCTACTCCATCTACATATTTGTTCATAGAAAGTGCCATCAAACAAGAAGTAAATGGACATCAGGGTATGTCCGAAGAGCCATTGGTTTCAGCCGAAACAATTGCAAAATTGGAGCAAGAAATGTTTAAAGATCGGCGTGTGACAGCTCACGAGCTGGGCGAAATTATCCCTGAAGTCAGTAAGACTACGATTGACAAGATTTTTACCAAACATTTGCATTATCGCAAGCTGTGTGCCAGCCAGGTCCCCAAAATGCTGCCCTTGCAACGGCTGATCTCCTGGCCCAGTTCTGATGGGACATTCTCAACCATCCCCCCCTACAGTCCAGACTTAGCACCTAGTGATTATCATCTGTTTCCTGAGTTCAAGTCACACCTGGGTGGAACACATTTCCAGACCGACGATGATTTGAAAACTATGTTTAGCGCTACCTGCGCAACTTGGTGGGAGAGTGCTATGCCAAGGGTATACAAAAACTGCCACAGCGCATGTAAAAGTACATCGATCACGATGGTGCTTAAGTTGTTAAATATCTTTTTGTTCCACCTTTCCATCAGTATAATATTCATTGACAATAAACATGTTTTCTATATTAAATAACATTGGAGACCATATTTTACGGACACGCCTCCTATATCTACAGCTGTTTGGTATTTAACTAAATTTTTGTTCTTGACTTATGCTTTTGACACACACACGCACACACACAGGGAGATCTTGTTTCTAAAAATACTTTTTTTAATCCGGTGGGTAAAAATATCTTGGTATCAAAACATCGGGAGATATACAGGTGTTCATTTTTATCTGTGGTTTTACCGCGCAAAATTTGACGTCATCATTAGCATCGTTAATGGAACGAGTTTATATGCGATTTCCCTAGCGGCTTGCGTACTTGATCTGCTGACAGCAGCTTTTAGGCCTCCCTCTACCGGCAGGTAAATATACTATTTGAGGGGTGGGTCCCGCCCGCGTAATACGAGGTATGTCCAGAAAGTAAGCTCTGTTTGGTAATAAAATTAAATTGTGTACAGGTACAGAAAAACTATTTATTGCACAAAACTCTACAACTCCTAAACTACTTTCCCACATAACTGCCAAAATTTTTCAGGCATTTGTCATAGGGAAGCACATGTTTTTGTGTACGTTCTTCATAGAAGCTTGCCGCCTGTGTCTTCAACCCGTTGGAAACATTTTCTTTCAGCTCTTCGTCATTGTTGAAGTGTTGACCGCCAAGAAAGGATTTGAGATGCAAAATCCGATGAAAGTCGCTAGGAACGAGGTCAGCGCTGTTCGGTGGGTGGTCAAACACGTCCCAGCCAAATCCCTGTAGGATGTTTTTCATCGTATTTGCAGTGTGTGGTCGTGCGTTGTCGTGAAGGAACACAACACCATTTGACAGCATTCCTCGGTGCTTATTCTGTATTGCGCGGTGCAATTTCCTAAGTGTCTCGCAATAAATATCTGCTTTCATTGTTTGACCACGCGATAAGAAATCAATGAGTAAGATGCCTTTCCTGTCCCAGAACACTGTGCACATTATCTTTCTAGGTGTCAAGATTTTTTTCAGCTTAACCTTTGCTGGGAATGAGGTGCGCCTCCATTCCTTTGATTGACGCTTACCTTCAGGCGTGTCGTAAGAAACGCAAGTTTCATCTCCTGTGACTGTGTCAGAAATTCTTTGCCTCCTTCATCATAACAGCTCAAAAACTGAAGTGCACTACCCATCCATTTTCTTTTGAGTTGCTCAGTAAGAATCTTTGGCACCTAACGTGAGCAAAGTTTACGAAATTTCAGTTTTTCGGTAATAATTTCAGGAACTAGTGATCGTGAGATTTGGGGAAACTCCATAGCGAGAGCACTAATTGCAAACTTGCGGTTTTCCTGGATCATGTCATCAATCGCGTGAACCAGTTCTTCTGTAACCAAAGATGGACGCTCACTTCGTTCTTCATCGTGCACTTCACCACATCCTTCATTGAGCTGTGGGACCCATCTTCTCACCATTGTATCACTCATCGCATTTTGTCCGTAAACATTGCAAATTTGCCGATAAATTTCAATTGGTTTCACTTTCCTAGCATTCAGAAAATGAATCACAGATCTGATTTCACAAGTGGCGGGATTTTCAATCAACACCGACATTGTAAAGAGGCACAACAAAGCGTACGTGGCTGACAGCGATCTCACAATGGCGCACGTTTCTTCTCCTTGATACAGAGCGTCTACCGCGCATGTGCGGAACTGCGATAGCAGCGCTGCAGTGGAGATAAATTGAAACAGAACTTACTTTCTGGACGCCCCTTGTATAAAGGTGTGTAATTTCACCTGGTGCGTAGATACCATAACTGTTGTAGTTTGTTTTAATGAATGTGAACACGAAATGACGGATAAATACAAACAATATCTTGCAATTTGCTGTTTCTCTGTGAAGATATATAACTTAATATAATTTAATAAACGAATATCAAATTAATAACAGTATTAGTTTCAAAATGTTTTAGTACAGAAACAGATTTTTCTGTTTTTGCCCTTGCAACACTGCACGTCATATCTAACAATGAATGAATAAATAAATAAACGAATGAATGAAATGGATGATATGATACTCAGATGAGTCCAGGCTCCTAGAGCTCAGAGTTACCCGACATTCGTCTTCGTAGGATAAGGGAAAATCCTCGAATAAAACCTTATCCAGGTAACTCATCCTTAGCGAGATTCGAACTCGTGACCTCATCAGTGTGAGATACACACGCTACCTCACACCACGGAGGCGGGCAAGAAACAGATTACTTATGTTATATATTTTAAATATTTACTTATTATGTTTATTACTTCTAAATTGGGACCGTCACTTTAAAGCGTCGGGTATTTCTCATTTTGCGAGTAACTGATCTTGTATCTTGTAAATGTTTGATTCGCCTATTGGCTTTAAAAGACATAAGGATACCAACATTAATAAAAACATTTTAAATAAGTTTGAGAATGACAGAAAAATCATATACTGATAAAACCTAAGACGTTTATTTTGCAAACAAAAATATGTCAATTCGACGTTACCTGGACACTTTTGAAAACATCACGCACCGAGGGACTTTCCAGAATGCTGTATAGCGTTGCATAAACTCCTCTATGCAGCGGTTTAAATTATATTTATATGTCGCACTAATTTTAATGCCGGTACGAAAGTAGCATTCAACCATGAAGGCTCGGTGCTCTGTGTACATATCCACCTTCAGAGTTGAAACTTCCTACTTTACATATGTACTAGAATGATAATCCTGATTACTGTAAAGAAGGGTGAAAGGCGAGGCCGGTTGTGTTAGTTACCAGCACAATCACACTCAGAGCGCTTTAGTTGGTTACTGTTCTGCAAACATTACCGCTTCATCTCCGTAGCGGGCGCTATGATTTCAAGATACACTCACCGGTGAACTATGATGTCATTCTAACTCAATCGTAGGGCGGAAAATAGCGAATAAAGATGAACATCGTGTACAGACTTTACTGTACTATCTGCATGCAGTTCTGTATTAGAGTTAATCAAAGTGCTTTGAGTTTTATTCAGAATCTGAATTTTGGTTATATGTTGAATTTAGTACTGGAGCCAAGTTTTGAATGTGGCACCGATTGTTTAACATTTTATGGGTGCTGACCATTTAACCACTAGCGCCACCTGTTCAGCGAGAGTGAAACCTCTCAGAGCAAAGTGAAGTATTGTAACTAAGAATTGAAATGTTTGTCAGTAAGAATAGAGGCAGCAAGTGGTTAAGGGAAAAGCTGAGCCATTAATCTGAAGTTGGGGTAATGAAGACCAATACGGCCAAGCACTCTGGAGCTAAGAGCTCTGTGTTTCTGAAACAGAGCAGACGCTAATGGAAATGAGCTTCCATGTAAATATGGGCCACGCCTTTGCCTGGTCAATATTGGCAACACCATTGCTTGTCTTATGCAGGGAAGTCATGCAGCGGTAACGAGTTCGATACCCGTTGACCGCCGACCCTGACCTTCGGCTTTTCGTAGTTTTCCCTGTTTGGTTTCTCCTTTCCATCATTTACCCGTTATTCCTTCTATTTTTTTAACTTTTAAGTCTGATTCTAGGCTACCTGGAGTAAGGGGTTCCGGACAAATGCTTGCTGGAAGGAGTACTCTGCTTATTGGACAGGTCATACATCGCCCTCTATGGGGAGCACAAGCCTATAATTGTTAGGGATTTCCTCGCGTCTGTGCGACTTGTAGGCCTTCTGTGGTTCCTGCACTTCATCGCTTCCTCCAATGTTGTTGGTAGCTACAACTGGATGTGCAGTGTGCGCGCGATAAGAAGAGCCACAGTCCTCATTCCGTAACTTTCGTTTTACTCCGTGAATATAGATGACAACTTCGAAATTTGAAATGCGCTATACATTGACATCTAGTGGCTAATGCGCTAAGCTTTATCATGTCTACCATATTTCGTTTTGATCAATTTCGAGGTTAATTAGCTAACCAGTTTACAACAATCGTATGAATTAGATTTTTTTGTCAATATATACATGTTATAAGATATGCCAAAATGTATAAATACAGTATATACATAAAGTCAAATTGATTACATATAATATACACAGTAAGCAGCTTTTCTATGGTTTCATGTGGTATTTACATAGACTAATTTACTACAATAAATGCCATAATATGAATATTACAGGTTTGTGAATGTACTATGCTTCCAGTGCTCATTTACATGGTTATAGTTCTAAAAGTTCATTAACCGTATAGAAACAGTGTGCATGCAAAAGTTTCCTGACGTTATTCTTAATGTGTTTTAATGATGCAGCTTGATTAAATTAATTTGGAAGATTATTGTATAACATTATCACTTTGTATTTAAAGCTTCCCTCATAAACGCTCGTTTGGTGCGCTCGAATTGCCAGTTTATCCTTGTTACAAGTGTGGTGGTAATGTACATCAGAGTTTATTTGAAAATGATTTATATTTGTATGAACATTTGTGGATGTTATGGCTCTCGAAAGGGGACACATAGTTATTCGTCTACCTTCGTATAACTGTGACCTGGGTGCAGTTGAGCTGGTGTGGGTAAAACTAAGGAATGTTTTCAGAGGATGTAACGTTACTTTGATATCTTCGCTTATCTTACACGCTATTTTGCTGAACTGTGCTTTTTTAAGGTTGACTGCACTGCAGAAACAAAAGAACGTTATATCTCGCTTCTTCCCCTCTGCAAGCACCACACCGTAAATCCAGCGCTCAAGAAAACATGCGCGTACTGTATATAGACTTAAGTATACCTGATACCGTTTCCTTAGAAATAGGAACACATGCCAGACATTTGGTGTAAAATAACTACTCATGAGTTGTATGCAACAGAATATAAGTAAAACTCAATAATCTCACGAAAACTAAAAGTTTTTGAAAACAAAGCAATTACAAAGTATAGTCCATTTATAACTAGACTATCATAACAACTAAGTAGTAGAATTCATTACTCTACGTGGAGGCATATTCTGATGTCTCTGCCTGCTTAACTTTAACTGGTTACATCCTTCATTCATTGACTGGAGTAAAGTTTGTTACTACGCCGTTTCTACCCAGTACGAATCGAGTCAAATCTTCGGTTAACAGCAAACCGGGAGTTACTCGTAGTGACGAAACTAACCTGTAGTTAACTACACAATATGGCATAACTACAAGGCCACTGACACTCGATACTCATTCAAACATCAAATTTTGGATCAACAGGCATTTAATAGGAAGAACATCAAAACTACAAGGCCACTGACACGCGATGCTCATTCAAACATCAAATTTTGGATCAACAGGCATTTAATAGGAAGAACATCAAAACAAATGCACTTCAAAAGAATAATTTCAAGGCTTGGGTCGAGGAGAAATTTGTTAAAGTTGTAAATATATAGTGCGATCCATATAAACCTGAACCGTTTCAGTAGGTCATAACCTTTGAACCGATAATAGAACACACGTGAAACTTTGGGAGAATATAATACACAATTGGGAGATTACATTACACGATTTACATCTCAGAGAAAATGTTGGAAGTTTCCTCCACCAGCATATATGTGTCGTTGGTCCCATTTTCTTTGACACGACTGTAGACATCTTCATCGTCATCATCATCATCGTCATCATCATCATCATAATCATCATCATCACTGCCATCTTCTTCAAGGATTGGCCCTGTGACCCGTTCCGTTCTCTTCAAGAACCTACTGATCCTTCCAGCGTAGAGCTGGGCGTCTCACATCTCTCTTTCCCTTCGACATATAATCTAATACTCTTCTTGGAAGTCGTTCCGCGTCCAGCCTTAAAATATGATTTTTCCATTTTGTTCGTTACTATTTTAGTGTTAAATTAAAAATCCCAAGGTCTTCTCTTATTTTTTCGTTTCTTACGTGGTCTATTATTTTATAACCTGCCCGCTTCTAAAAAATCTCATCTCTACCTATTCTAGCTGTTTGCTTTGGTTCTTTGCCAGTGTCCATATTTCGGAACCATGTGCTAACGTTGGGACTGCCATTATCTTATAAAATTTCATCTGTTTCCTTTCGTGTTTTCCTGTTCAGCGTTCGTATTATAGTCCCACACATTGGATTGAATCTGTTTAATTTCATCTTCATATTCTCGTTGTTATTTGCTACTGCTACTGTGTAGCCTAGATAGTCAAAACTATTAACCTGTTCTATTATTTTATTGTTTATATATATATTTTTTGCTCTTATGTTGTTCTTTCCTCTAAAAGCCATTACTTTAGTTTTGTGGTCTGAGATTGAAGGGTTATATGTTTCCGCTATGTTGTTTGAACGATATACTGCTCTTTGCATATCATCTTCTGAGTGGGATGTTATCACTTGATCATCAGCAAATAATACAAAATATATAGTTATGTATCCATTCAATACGTTTTGTTTTATAATTTGTTGCCATTCTTGTACCATATTATCAATATATATATATATATATATATATATATATATATTAAAGAGTATAGGTGACACAGGGAATCCTTGTCGTACTCCTTTATTAATGCCCACTACTTCTGTTTTCCTTCCATTGTAGACAATGAAGACTGTAGACACTGAAGTTTATTTGAGTATCTTGAAGACATTTGTGGAGCAGCTGGATAATTTCGAATTAAGAGAAGAATATTTCCAGCAAGATGGAGCAACGTGCCATACATCTAACGATACCATGGAACTTGTAACCAGTTTCTTTGATAATCGAATAATCTCAAAATGTCTGGGGCCCCCTAGATATTCTGACCTAACCTCACCGGAGTTTTACTTGTGGAGGTATCTAAAGAATTGAGAGTACAAGAATAGGTCACGGACAACTGATGTTGTCAAGGAATCCATTCAAACCGAAATAAGTAACATTGGCGAGGATACTCTCCGTAAAACTTCAGAGATTATGGTGAGGCGATTGCAAACATGTGTAGATGCTGGTATATGACACTATCAACACTTTCTCTGAGATGTATATAGTGTAATATAATCTCGCAATTGTGTATTATATTATCCCAAAGTTGCACGTCTGTCCTATTATTAGTTCAAATGTTATGGTTTACTGAAATGGTTCAGGATTATATGTATCTCACTGTACCAAAGGTTAGTTTAAACTCCTTGCAGCACTTTATTTGTAAATTAATTATTATGAACACGTATTTGTTTCTGTAAGCTACATTTACTATAGATTTTTCAATTGCCATTTTAACGAGCATGAAACAAGGCATTAATATATACAGTTCTAGTTCTCAACACTTACGGTACTAGTAGGAATTGGCATAACACCCAACAGCATACTAGCCTAAAAGGGAGTTTACTGATGGACACTCATTAATACTTTTCTCTCTTCAAAAATGCCTTCAATTTCTCACATATGGAAATACAAACATTATCATTTAAGGATATAGTCTTTTGAAAAATAGAATAACCGCATCATAGGCTCACTGGAGATGCATATTTTTTACTTTTCTAATCAAAATATGGCAATAAAACTGCCTCAATGGTATAATTGTTAACGATTTCATCAACGCACCACTTTGGGAAAATTTTGTAAACTTTAGCATACTCTCGCGAACCCGTTATTGTGATAGCAAGGCTTGTGAACATAAAGGAACTGATAGTGCCGCACGGAGATGAAGAGTATGCCGGAACAAATAAAGATAGCGTGGAGATAAAAGGTCTGCTGAAAAAAAAAATAAAGTTCGATAATTGGAAAATTCTAGCGACATCTTGAGTGATAGAGGACATTCTAGAAAGGTCTAGAATTATCAGTTGAAGTATATATAAGGGATCGCGACACGCCAACGTAGTAGTCGTAATCGGAGAGTTGTAATGAGAGTGCTACGAGGGAGTGCAGTTCGGCATCGGTGACGAGGTGCAGTGGCGGACTTGATTGCATACGTGTGTGTTACGCCATTCTGCTGTTGTCAGAGGTGAACAAAGGGTATTTGTACGAAAGTGAAGAACATTTTGCAAGTTGGACTTTTAATTCTACTAACCCGAAAAGCCACAATACCTTTCCTTCGATTTAGCTGATAAAAAGTTTTCCTGCTTTATAATAACCACCAAAAATCGAAAGATTCAATTCCGTTACGTTAACAAATAATCTAATAAACAAGACATGTGTTACTTCAATTAATTCATTGACAAAGGAGTGGATAAGAAGCCTTTACCCATTTAATTTAGATGTAGCTTTTCATTTGTTTACATTTCAACTAATTATATTATCTTTATGTCCAATTAAATATGGAAAAGTAATATTCTTTACTATCGCTTTTTAACGTTTTTTTTACAGTTGTTTGAACTATTGAAACATGTGGATGGCTAGCAACGAACAAGCCGGCCCTTGTAGCCAAAGTCGCTAAAGTGTATGTCTCTAGGGTTCCGCCGCGTAGAGGGTCGCGGGTTCGAGTTACGCTCTGGGCATGGGTGTTTATGAGTATAGTGAATATTTGTGCGACTAGGAAAACAGATAAAATAAACGGAAATAATGAAAAATCTGTTAAATAAGAAAAAAAGAAGAAAATATATCTATATACAAAGATATATATTTTTTAGAAAGAAAAAAAAAGCTAAGCTACTTCTAAGATCTCCAGTGCTTGGGAATACGCTGCCCGCAGAATTATCGACCTGCTAAGTAAATATTATATAGCTGAAAGGTAATCAACCTCTTGGCTAGAATCTCCCAGTGATTCATATCACTTTATCAAGTTTACTCTTTCCTTCCGCGAACTTTTATTATTTTTGTCAATTGGATTTGGATTATGTTTTGGCTACTTTGTTATCATTCAGAGTTTGAGTCTAATTTGCTACATTTTGAAACTTCCTTATTTCAGGCTATCTTTCTGTTATTCGTTTCTCTCTTTCTTTCCATTTTGATTTCTTTCTTACTTTATTTCTTTCCTTCTTTCAAATTTTATTTCTGTCTTCCTTTCTTTTCCTCCTTCATCTTAACAGCAGTGAGATTATTTTGGAAATAGATATTTGTTTTAAATATTTCCGCTACACGAATTAGCATTTTTAGAAAAGAAAAGTAACACAATGTTCCGGAATCGTTTGTATTCGGAAAATTTTGAATGCGTTTTTTCTGTAGGAATCCACTTTAGACCCAGTTAGCGATTCAGACGACAAATCTGCATAATTTTGTTGTTGTTTGTTTTTAGTAATGATGTAGTTATCAGAAGATAATATCTGGAGTAATAGGAAATATTACTGAAAACAGATTCTGGATTGTGAACTTCAGCATTGGTGAACGGAACAAGATCATCGCTGTACATTTTGGTTTTTAAATCACATCCAACATTTTGTTTGCAGTTTTTGTTTACGTTATGCTAGCTGTGCACATTTTTACTTTACTTTTTTATTTACCACCTTAATTGTTTAATTACTTGTTATCTCCCGAGACAGAAACTACTGAAACGCAAACAATACTCCTTCCTACGAGACCCAAATAATACAAATTTCTTTGTATTTTTTTAATCTTTTATTTCGCGATATTCAACTGTTTCAACTCGCAGTGCAATGGCACCAGTAAGAAGAAGCGTTTACCTGGTAGAATTTATGGTGTTACAAACTAAACAAACTTCCGTCTTTTTTCACTTTACTTTTTCTTATTCCTCGACTTCTTTTTCCCCTTATTCGACTTTAAACTACATCTTTAAGTACGTCTCAAAGGTATCATGATAAAATTTGGGTGGTATAGAAGCAGATGAAGTATTGGTCATAAGAGAAAATCTGAGAGAATAGGGGACAGATCTCAGAAGCGAATCTAGATGGCGCTAATTCCATATTCATAAACGAAACTGGATATTCGCAGTAAAGTTTTATATTTACTTGATATTTGAGATTTTGGTTGCGGTTTAATTTAGGTTATGCTACATCATATATTTATATATTATTTGTTTGTTGTTTTTTCTTGCTTATGATCATGTTGCTTTCATGAGAAGAAACAATTTGGAGGAACAGGAAGTAGTACTCAAAATTAATTCTAGAGGGCGCTACCTTGCCATTCGTAAACAAAATAAGATCATCGCGGTAAATCTTGATATTAAATTGGCAATCGCCATCCCTACGAACCCAAAAAGCCACAATACCCTTCCTTCGACTTAGCTGCTAAAACGTTTTTCTGCTTTATAATAACGACCAAAAATCGAACGATTCAATTCGGTTACGTTAACAAATAATCTAATAACCAAGACATGTGTTACTTCAATTAATTCATTAACAAAAGAGTGGATAAGAAGCCTTTACCCATTTAATTTAGACGTAGCTATTCATTTGTTTACATTTCAACTAATTATATTTTCTTTATGTCCAATTAAATATGGAGAAGTAATTTCGATTCATTATTGCTTTTTACAGGTTTTTTAACTATTTGAAAATGTAAACGGCTACCAACGAACTGTAAGTTATTTGTAAGATCTCTAATCCGCGGCCCTCAGAATTATCGACCTGGTAAGTACCACTTACAGTTCTTAGTACCAAATATACTATAGTTTTATATTAAAACTTAACAGCATGCTATATTGCACCAGCAGTACTATTAGCCTTATACATTTACATTTAACAATTTTACACTACAAGGGTGATCTGAAATGTTTCCGACCCCAGCATGAAAATGGCAGTATCTACTCGTCAATAAAAGCTAGTGAATTTCGATGTTCATCTGTTGACAATTACTCATTCAGCTATTTTCGACTCTCAGCTGTTATTCAGATGTTTGAGTGAGTTAATGTGAGTGTTGTTATGAAAATGGACAAAATCGAATATCGAGCTGTCATGAAAAATATGTTTTTGAAAGGCAATACGCCTACGTAAATCAAGGATGAGTTGGATTCCGTTTATTGGGACTCTACAATATCATTTACCACAGTGAAATTTTGGGCAGCTGAATTTAAACGTTGCCATAAGAGGTTGGGAGACCATGAACGTTCGGGACGTCCAAAAGCAGCAACTACCGTAGAAAACATCACCAACGTTCAGCAAATGGTGGAAGATGACCGGCGAAATAAAGCGAGGGATATAGCAGAGGCTGCGAATATGTCAAACATGTCAAAAGAACGTGTTAGTCACATATTAAATCTATATTTAGACATGAGAAAGCTGTCCGCGCGTTGGGTGGCGCGTTTTTCTCACGTTAGACCAAAACCGTGTTCGAATGAACATATCCAACACTCTGTTGGCGCAGGTTAGGCGCAATGAATTCGAGTTTTGACGCCAACTAATTACTGTAGATGAAACTTGGATACAGCATTATACGCCCGAAACAGATGTACAGACCAAACAGTAGACTGCAAACGGAAACCTACTCCAAATGAAGCAAAAATTGTCTTTTCGATTGGGAAAGTGATGGCGACAGTTTTTTATGGATAGTTATGGAGTAATTTTAATATATTATTTTTAAAAAGTAAAGACCATTACAGGAGATTATTACGTATCATTATTTGACAGTTGAAGGCAGAACTTGCAGAAACACGGCCACATTTACAGAAAAAGAAAATCCTGTTTCACCAAGACAACGCACCGCCTCGCACCTCGGTGGTTGCAGTGGCGAAAATCCACGAATTACGGTTTGAACTGCTTAACCATCCGCCTTACTCACCAGATCTAGCCCCAAAAGACTTCGTTTTGTAACCTAATCCAAAAATTGCGCTCGGAGGACAGAGGTTTTTGTCAAATGAAGAGGCAATCGCCTTCGTGAACAATTATTTTGCAGGGAAAAGCGCCAAGTACTATTTGGACGGGTTACAGATATTAGAGCATCACTGGGAGAAGTGTGTAGAGTTACGAGGAGACTATGTTTAAAACGCCGAATACTATTTGGACGGGTTACAGAGATGGGAGCATCGCTGGAAGAAGTACGTAGAGTTACAAGGGGACTATGTTGAAAAAAAAGTTAAAAATGCCTTGTGTGTTTAGTAGTTCGAAAACTTTACAGACCAACCTTGTATATACTCAAAGTTTAGTGAATATTGTGAATGTTCCTGTCTCTTTGTTACACAGTTCATCCTGTAATTCATCCTATTAAAGTAAGATTACTAAAATAGACAAGAGAGAGAAGGGTTAGCTTGGATGCGAACAGGAGCAATATTTCTAAGAGTCATAGGAGGTAGGGAAAAGGGAATTTGTGAATAATGTGGGGCCAAAGAACGCATGGAAAACTATGTCACAGAATGCGAGGAGGTTGCAATGTGGAGAAGAAAGGTTTGGGAGGAAAAATGGGAGAAAGTAGGGAAGAGAGTAATAGCTGTAAAATTGTTAACGGGAAAGGAGGAAAATAAGGTAAGAAGTATTGCTGCGTTCTGACTGAAAGTAAAATGAATATGGGACAGAAATGTAAAGAATGTAAGAAAGGAAGATGAGGGGGAAGAATGGAACTAATTAAGTTTCAAAGGATTCATGGAGGTTAAGAGCTACCTGGCAGAGCAGAAGACCATGGTGCCATGTAAGCCAAGTTAGCAGCAAGGTAAAGACAAATAAGTGTAGCCTGAAGCTGTAAATTGTAAAATTTTGGAATATTCACAATAAAAGAGCTGACCCCGTGGCATAGTCGGTAGAGCACCTGTCTGGCGAACTAGGGCACCCGTGCTCAATTCCCGGTGGTGGAGGTGAAGATTTTTCTCGGACCAAGATAATTCCTCATCTTCCCCAGAGTCTGGAAGTATGAATGAGATTGCGAATGTGTGTGTGTGTGTGTGTGTGTGTGTGAGTGTGTGTGTGTGTGTGTGTGTGTGTGTGTGTGTCTGTCTGTGATCTAATGTTTGGCTGCCGTATGACCACTGGAGTTAAAGGGGTATAAGTGGACCAAAAGGTATACAACAGTATCTATAAATAATAATGTAATCAATTTACAAGTATATAGACTGTTCGATAATTTGCCTAATCTTGCATAGAAGATTTGCCAATAATATACATTACAACATTAATTCTGATTTAAACATAATGCTAATATAAATATCTGTTCATACATTTATTAGTTATAAGGATTTCATATTTGGTAGATGTTAGCTTTTAGCGATTTTACCCTATGGTCGATGTACATACTAACCTGTATACTATGAATAGTTATGTGTTCGTCAAATTTTACTATATTTCTTGTTTTTACTAGTAGGTTGCTAGTCCTAGTTATATTTAATATGTTACTTTTTTGTCCTCTTTCTATCATTGTCACTGTTTATACGGCAATTAAATTCACTTGCCGCGCTGCACTTCATTTGTTTTGGCAACTTGGGGGTTATTATTCTCTAAGCAATAATGATACCGTAAGTCTTTGGTGTTAATTGGACAATCGTATAAGTTTATTGATTTCGTTAAGTGGTAAAAGGTACTAAGGTAGTTTGTTTATAAGTCACACATTGTTACTGGCCAATGGTCTCCATTCTTCTCTATTTCCTTAGTTATTGTTCTTATGTATCTTTTACTTCCGGACATTCATATGTTATATTGTCAGCAATCGCATTGTTTCGTTGGAGCGACCACAAAGCGAGTGCTACGCGTGGGCAGGAAAGAGACAAATAATGTCCCGTAGAATGGACGCTTGCCGAGAGAGGGAAAGAAACAGTGATGCCTGGATAGTTCCGTCTTTCTCTCACTGTGTCGCAATTGTTATCGATCGACTGCATTCTAGAACAACGACTGGATTTCACTAGGTATTTGGTCTCATTCAAGAATCAGGAATGTAATAGAAGCAGAGGTTTTACACACTCTATGATGAGCGAGCAAGCGTAAGTTTCATGTCCAGTTCTATTTGCTCATAGAGTCTTTCGTTCGGATGGCCCGGGTTTGGTGTGCGTATCTTTTGCAGGGTGTCCGCCAATGTGTTCGCTTTGTTGGCATTGCTTTCGGCAAAGTGATGGCTGCCTTCCATCATTAGGGGGGATGTTTATAGTTTGGCGTTTAAGGGCTCTTACCATATGCCATACTCTGGCGTTGCCGGGTTGTAGCGTTGCAAGGGTTTGATCCCATTGTTGCTGGACCTGGGTATTTAGCCTGGTTTTTATGGCGCTATTTAGGGTTGACATGTTTACCTTGTGCACCAGGTTACGTGTGCGCTGCCATCGACGTCTTTCATGATCTCTTTCATGGATGAGGGCAAGTAAATCTGGAGGGTAGGTTAAGGCATGTTTTGGTGGAGTTTTAATGGGCACCGCTGCTTTCATTGCTGTCTGAATGGCGTTTTCAAGCAGTAAGGCAGTTTGGTCTACCATCGTTTCACTCTCCCGTGCCATGGGTTGTGCTAATTCATGATCTAGAGTGTCGGCGAACACGCTCCAGTTTGCTGGGTTGAAGTTGAGTCTAACTGGCGGCGATATAGGCTTTGGGGACGTGGCGATGTCTATTTGAACAGCATGGTGGTCTGATGCTAACGCATTTACTAGCTTAGTATTGTAGTAGAAGGGTATGTTTTTAATTAGAGCGATATCCAGGGTTGATGGTGCATGATGTGCCTGTTGTGCTATATATGTGGGTTCCCCAGGGTGTTCAATGATATATGTGTTATTGATCATGTGATTATAGAGGCCGTTGCCCTCGGTGTTCATATTTGGGCAGCCCCAGGTGGGGTGCTTTGCGTTGAGATCGCCTGCAGCTATTATGGAGTTACCAAGGTTTAGTATTAAATCTATGTCCGGCATTCCGAGCTTACAAGGGGAGCAGTAGATACTAGCAAGTGTTACATTGGTGTTAAATATGTGGAGTGATATTGCAGTTGACTCCATCGTGTGAAGGGGGGAATGTGTACGTGGTTGTATTGAAGATTTTCTTGGACCACTATCGCTGTACCCCCATGTGGTTTCCCGTCGGGTCTGTCAGTTCTGTAAATATGGTATCCCGGAACTTTAACACGTGCTTTGGGCGTAAGGAAGGTCTCGTTGAGTAGTGCTACTGTGATGTGGTGTAGGTATAGGTATTGTTTCAGTTCGAGGATATTGCTTCTAGCCCCCCGTATATTCCAGTAAAGGAAATTGTGTGTGGTGGGTGCCTGGTTGTCTTGTATGTGTGCCATTGTACTTGAGTGTGTCGGTGGGAGTGGTGTGGTGGTAAGCTGGATCAGCGTCTAGCTCTCTCACTCAAGTTATATTACATACTATCTGCTCATCTTTTCCTGGATCTTCCTCTTCTCCTTCTGCATTCCAGCTTTCATATTATATTTCTTAACTATACTGGCACTATACTGCGGCATTCTCTGCACATGGCCAATCCACCTTATTCTTCCCTGTTTAATTTTCACTACAATATTTGGTTTTCCAAATAGGCACTGTAACTCCAAGTTAGTCCGCATTCTCCATCCGTCCAAGTCTTTATCACTCCAAATATCCTTCTGCAAATGCTCTTTTCCCACCATAAGAGCCACTGTTCTCTGATTTACAACACCCTTCTTTCTGAACCATACATTATTATCGGTCTGAGTACAGTTGTATATATTTTAGTATTCCTACTGCAGCACGTCGGGGCGTGGAGCGAGTATTGCCAATCATTTTGGCTCTATCGTTTGCCAGGAGTTTGACTCCTAGGGTCGTCAGCATCACTAATTAAATTTAAAGGATATCAATGTCCTCGGCTGCTCTCGTAGTGGCCATAATATATATGAATATCGGATCTGTGGCATGGATCTCTTGATACAGGGTGTTTTGGGTACTTCGAAAGTAACACAGAGTAATTCTCTTATGACGATCGATTGTATTTAAATTAATCTCGAAATACATGTTAATTAGGCGAACTCTGAGTGGTAGGCTTCGCGCTGGCGTGGTTGCACTCTCGTGTCTATAACACGACTCATCGGATTAGCACCCAGGTACTAATAACCTTTAATTGAACGCGACTTCCTTAGCTTACTCGTCCGTACAGTTTTGCCCACAGGAGCCAAAATAACCTTAATGAACGCGATTTCTGTCTTCGTGCTGTCGCACAACCGTTCTAGCTCGACCGCCAGCTAGCAACTGCTTTAATGAACGCGATTTCTGCCCGAGTGCTGTCGCACGACGGCCTAGCTCGACCCCCAGCTAGCGACTGCTTTAGATATGTCTTTTTCCCAGATAGTTCATATGACATTTCGCTTCCCCCTTCACTTCATTATTTTAACTAGTCGGTCAGTAGAACACATATGGAGTCCCAGTTTCGAGAATATCACCCTAGACCACCCAAAATATCCCCTTCCTGTCAAACTATGTTTGAAAGCAAACGCCAGCTGCCACCCATTATTAATGGTTCCGGTCAGCTTTCCTAGGGGAGAAAAATCCCACCGTTCAC
Organism: Mantis religiosa; assembly: GCA_030765055.1. Taxonomy (NCBI): domain Eukaryota; kingdom Metazoa; phylum Arthropoda; class Insecta; order Mantodea; family Mantidae; genus Mantis; species Mantis religiosa. The sequence goes on from CM060950.1 coordinate 228,381,719, forward strand.
AGTCCGTAACAAACTTGACACTGCACACAAAATATGTGTTTCAATACATGTATATATTCCTTTAATATTCAATTAATTTTCTATATATTCCTTAACAGTTAATTAATCAACTCGAGGAAGAGAGTACTGTTTCAAAATTCCCTTTCGATTTATAAGTTAAAACGGTATGCTGATTTTAAATTATAAATGGAAATTCTCTCTTTTCTCTCGGTTTCTAATCCCTTTTCCTCTTCTCCGCTAATCATTTAGTTACACTGCTTTGACCATACCCTCACATACTAAAATACATACAGATATACATACATTCACACATACATAATTTGACAATAATGGTTGTTTACATTTTTAAGAACTTTCACACTCAAGTGGCATTGTTCGTTCAGGCCATCTACTACCTACACAGTTTATTGCAATTCCGGGAAATCAGTTTCTCTTTCAGCTTTCACAACACATTGAGTAATTTCATACTCCCGAAAATGAACACTAATGTCTGTAAACATCAATGACAACAAACTCTTTTTTTAACTTAAGCTTAGTTTAACATCAATATGTCCAGTCTTAAATCTAATCATACATTGCTCGAATACCCTTATATAATAGAGGTCAGCTTCTTTTTCGCGTATTTCTCCAACTTTACACAAATTAAAGTCAGTTTTCAGCTAACCTATGCCCATTATTCTGCACATTTCCTGCCGCGTTATTTGAATACCGTTACCTCTGCAACTGTGAAACTGAATTTTGTCGTTGTAATGTCTGTACGATATCGTCTCTCTGCTCTTGCAGATTTACTCTACCAGTAGGCGGACCATAACTTCGGTCATATCTCTCAGTTCCTTCGTTGCTGGAAGGACTTCGACCTCCATTGTTTGATCTGCTATGATAAGGCCTTTGTCGCAGGAAACGTTGGCGATTTTGTTGCTGATAGAATCTTAGATGATTTATCCGAGGTTCTCTGCAGAATTGCTGTCGATTTTCCATATCTCTACGGGATTCTGCGGAGTGACGTTGTTGAGACATATTTGGCTGATTGTGCTGGCGGTATGCACATCTATCACCTTGGTTAGCCCTAGCCTCGTTCCTTGATTGAAAATTTGAAGAATATTTGTTATTCGGAGGTCCTTGCGACTCGAAAGAAGTGATCAGATCAAGTAGTTCGTGCAATCTCATAGGTTTAGCTATTGTGAGGTAATGTCGAATCCGCTCCGGAAAATGATTCGAAATTAGCTGAACAAAATCATCCTCTTCTAGGGGTGGATCTATCAATCTACAGTTTTGTGCATGGATTAGGAGATAATCTGACATCGTCACTTGCGATCACGGATCATATTTTTGTGTTGCTAAACTCAATCGAATAACACTTTGCGATTGGCTATTCCAAAATTTTGACATAAATAGTTTTCAAAAATGTGCATCAATGTTGCTGCCTGGCAGGGCCACTCGCAACCATCTTTTAGATTTCCCCTTTAATATAGACCTCACGACACACATTTTCAGTTCATCCGGAATTTCTTTTACTTTAAAATAATCATGCCAATCAAGCAAATATCTCTTCGGATTCATTTTCTCTACGTCAAAATTTGGCGGACTGACCTCACTTAGAATGTGCAATTGAATGGGTGTAAAAATAGGTGATACATTATTGTTATAGTTAGAGGCAGCACTACTATCAGAGACATTTACCTGATCTACAACATTGCTATTGCGTCCTGGAGAGGACACTGACACATGGGTATTTAACACATCACCACTTATCCTATGTGAATTAGCATTAGAATCTATTTCTAATTTTTTAAGCCATCCCTAAGCTCGTTAATTAAGCTTTCAGGTACATCTCCCCTTTTAACAATTTTAGTGAGAGCAGCCTCCAGTTGCGTTTTTTTCTTTTGACGTCTCTACTTTATCATCTGTCATTAGTCTTTGAATTTCTCTCAATTCTAATGTATTTCTACTCTCAAATTCCCTAATCTGATTGTCAACTCGACGTTGCTCTTCCTGAAATTTCACCTGCATCTCTCTCTCTCTCTCTCTCTGCTGCCACATACTTCGGAGAGTTTTGTTATTTTCTCCTGATTATCCCTGATTCCGTCGCACATGTCACTACTGTTATTTTCTAGTCTTAGCACACTATTTTTAATTTACTTCATATTTTCATCTATTTCGGAGGCCAAACCAGAAATCTTTCTCTCCAGCTCTCCCTTCAACCTTTTTTATAAGTCTGCCATTTCACCCTTTATATCTGACTTTAACAACTCAATTTTTATATCTAACTTTTCATCTATTTTTCTTTCCTGGGCTTCAAATTTACAACAAATGTCTGCTTTTTGTGACTCAAATTTATTACTAATGTCAGTTTTATATTGTCCATTTCAGTTTTAATTGCAGTCAGAATAGCAGATAAGTCCACCGAGGAAAAGGCAGGAGGGTTTGTAATTATAGGAGCATGTAGGGTCGTTCGTACTGTAACAGAGGGATGGGCGTTATCTACCTGAATTGGCCTGTCACTCTGGTGAAATACTTTGGTGGTGTCCCGGTCAGCTGTGAAGTTTTCCGTCTCCATTACGTTAGCTAAAGTCTGCCTGTTTCTACTTAAAAGACACTTTCTCAATCATCTATCACTCCTTAAAAATATCTAGTTCTTACTTCTCTTATTTTCTAAGACATGAAGCATATGAATGTCTATATTGAGGAAACAATCCTTAAAGAATTAATCCTTGTAAATACATTACTCCGGTATGTGGGTGAGCTTTGATTAATTAGAGCCAACTGAAAAATTCAATGCCATGGCCGGGATTTGAAACACGGATCTACTGGTTTCCGTCCAGTTGCTCTACCCTTGTGCTACCATGGTCAACGTGACTTCCTGACATTAAATTCTCCAATTGACTCATATTTTCCCGGTAGACCACTTTAGGGTTCACAAATTTGAGACAACCACTTGTGGCGACTTACTATTGTAAGTACTAAATTACCAGGATTTTTATCGTAGATTATTTTTTTAATGTAAATCTATATTGAGGAATCAATCCTTAAAGAATTAATCCTTTTAAATACATTACTCCGGTATATGGGTGATTTTTGATTAATTAGAGCCAACTAAAAAATTCAATGCCATGGCCGGGATTTGAACCACGGATCTACTGGTTTCCGTCCAGTTGCTCTACCCTTGAGCAACCATGGTCAACGTGCCTTCCTGACATTATATTCTCCAATTGACTCATTTTTTCCCGGTAGACCACTTTAGGGTTCTCAAATTTGAGACAACCACTTGTGGCGACTTACTGTTGTAAGTACTTAATTACCGGGATTTTTATCGTAGATTATTTTTTAATGTAAATCTATATTGAGGAATCAATCCTTAAAGAATTAATCCTTTTAAATACATTATTCCGGTATATGGGTGATTTTTGATTAATTAGAGCCAACTGAAAAATTCAATGCCATGGCCGGGATTTGAACCACGGATCTACTGGTTTCCGTCCAGTTGCTCTACACTTGAGCTACCATGGTCAACGTGCCTTCCTGACATTAAATTCTCCAATTGACTCATATTTTCCCGGTAGACCACTTTAGGGTTCTCAAATTTGAGACAACCGCTTGTGGCGACTTACTATTGTAAGTACGTAATTGCCAGGATTTTTATCGTAGATTATTTTTTTAATGTAAATCTATATTGAGGAATCAATCATTAAAGAATTAATCCTTTTAAATACATTACTCCGGTATATGGGTGATTTTTGATTAATTAGAGCCTACTGAAAAATTCAATGCCATGGCCGGGATTTGAACCACGGATCTACTGGTTTCCGTCCAGTTGCTCTACCCTTGAGCTACCATGGTCAACGTGCCTTCCTGACATTAAATTCTCCAATTAACTCATATTTTCCCGGTAGACCACTTTAGGGTTCTCAAATTTGAGACAACCACTTGTGGCGACTTACTGTTGTAAGTACTTAATTACCAGGACTTTTATCGTAGATTATTTTTTAATGTAAATCTATATTGAGGAATCAATCCTTAAAGAATTAATCCTTTTAAATACATTATTCCGGTATATGGGTGATTTTTGATTAATTAGAGCCAACTGAAAAATTCAATGCCATGGCCGGGATTTGAACCACGGATCTACTGGTTTCCGTCCAGTTGCTCTACACTTGAGCTACCATGGTCAACGTGCCTTCCTGACATTAAATTCTCCAATTGACTCATATTTTCCCGGTAGACCACTTTAGGGTTCTCAAATTTGAGACAACCGCTTGTGGCGACTTACTGTTGTAAGTACTTAATTACCAGGATTTTTATCGTAGATTATTTTTTTAATGTAAATCTATATTGAGGAGTCAATCCTTAAAGAATTAATCCTTTTAAATACATTATTCCGGTATATGGGTAATTTTTGATTAATTATGAGTCAATTGGAGAATTTAATGTCAGGAAGTCACGTTGACCATGGTAGCTCAAGGATAGAGCAACTGGACGGAAACCAGTAGATCCGTGGTTCAAATCCCGGCCATGGCATTGAATTTTTCAGTTGGCTCTAATTAATCAATAAAATGAATGTCTATTAATTTTACTTGATTTGGAATTGTTTTTCGATTGTTCTCTTACTTCTTTGAAGCGGATCCCTCGATTCACAGCCTTTATAACCGACTTTCAAATCCTTTTGCACTTGCAAATCCACTCTACAACGAGAGATAAAAGAGTCTTCTGCCCTTCTCTCTCTTTTAAATTTTATGCATTACACGTACACACAAAACTTTATTGACAATGAAGTCTCGCTGTCGGTCGTCAAACTGCGATGATCGTTGTCGTCCTTCTAATCTCGGTGAGCTGGTTCTCCTTGTCCCTTTGATCAGCTTCTCGTAGTCCATCAGTTGGGCGCCATTATTTGTGGCATGTCGAGGTGTCGAGCGAGTATTGCGACTCAGTTCGGCTCTAGTATTTAGCAGGGGCTTGACTCCTGGGGTCGTCAACATCACTAATATAATTTAAAGAATATCGATGTCCTCGGCTGCTCTCGTAGTTGTCCTAATGTTTATGAATATAGGATATGTGGCAAGGATCTCTTGATACAGGACGTTTTTGGTGGATCAATTAGGGTACTTGGAAATAAACACAGAGTAATTCTCTTACGACGATCCGTTGTATTTCAATTGCTCTCGAAATACATGTTAATTAGGCGAACTCTGAATGGTAGGCTTCGCGCTGGCGTGGTTGCACTCCCGTGTCTATAACACGACTAATGGGATTAGCACCCAGCTACTAACTACCTTTAATTGAACGCGATTTCTTTAGCTTACTCGTCCGTTCAGTTTAGCCCACAGAAGCCCAAATAACCTTAATTAACGCGATTTCTCTCTTCGTGCTGTCGCACGACCATCCTAGCTCGACCGCCAGCTAGCGACTGCTTTAATGAACGCAATTTCTGTCCGGGTGATATCGCACGACGGCCTAGCTCGACCCCCAGCTAGCGACTGCTTTAGGTATGTCTTTTTCCCAGATAGTACATATGACACTTCGCTTCACCCTTCAGTTCATTAATTTTAATTAGTTGGTCGGTAGAACACATATGGAGTGCCAGTTACGAGAATCTCACCCTAGACCACACAAAATGTCTCCTTCCTCTCAAACTATGTTTGAAAGCAAACGCCAGCTGCGACCAATTATTTATGGTTGCGGTCAGCTTTCCTAGGGGAGAAAAAATCCCACCGTTCAGAGTCTGTAACAAACTTGACACTGCACACAAAATATTTTTTTTCAATACATGTATATATTCCTTTAACATTCAATTAAACTTCTATATATACCTTAACAGTTAATTAATCAACTCGAGGACCGGACTACCGTTTCACTTCTGAGGTTCCTTGATTTAAACATATTCTGCAAGGCATAGTAACATCTGTTACCACTTGCTATTCTTTCGTGAATTTCCACTTATGTTTTATCAAGAGTTAACATAGATCTCAGGCATTTAAATTTTTCCACTCCTTTATAATCTTTCTCATGTAATTGAACTGTAGGTTCTCTTCTTCTTGCATCTGCATCACCTTCCATCTTCATATATTTGATTTTACTAACGTTTACTACCAATCCTAGATCTTGTGCTTTCTCTTCCAACATTACATAACTTTCCTCAATAGATCTAATATTTCTTGCAAGAATTTCCACATCGTCCGCATATGCCACTATTTGTACTGATCTGGAAAGTATGGATTCTACAGCGTTTACAGGTAATTGTCGGATTACTTTTTCCAGTGCTTAATTAAACAGCAGTGTGTCTCAACCCCCTACCCACAGTAAACATACCTGATAAATCTTGTTCCATTCTAACCCTGCATCTTGTTAACTCCAAAGTCATCCTTGTCAATCTCACTAGTATCTGTGGTATTCCGAACTCTCTCAGCGCTATCCAGGCTATCATACGCCTGTTTAAACTCTACATAGAGCTGATGAAGCTGTCTGTCATATTCATGAAATTTTTCCAGTATCTGTCGCAATATAAAACTCTGGTGGTTGGCCTCGTAGCTCAGTCGGTAGATATCCTGCCTGGCGTGTTAGGGGTCCACGTTTCGATTCCCGGTTGTGGGGGTGGGCTATTTTTCTCCGACCAAGATAATTCCCCATCTTCCCCAGAGTCTGGAAGTATGAATGAGAGTGTGAATGTGTCCGTGATCTAATGATTAAAACCCAAAGATAGCGAGTTAACACCCTCAGTATGTTCCAAAGGAGAACGGCCGCCGATATAACCACAGCAGTTAAAGGCGTGGTATAAATGGAACAAGTAATGTAATGTAGAGCGTTGTTTCCTAAATCCTGTTTGGGAATCCCCAAGTATCTTTTCTAACTATTGCTCCAATCGTATGATAAGTATCTTGTTTATCAAGTTAATGTCCATGTTTATTTCATTATACATATAGAAATAAAACATCTCATTCAATTAGTTTAAAAACAGAGTAGAGTGTTTAGTTTTTATGTATGATCATAAATATCATAAAACCAAGTAAACCTTAGCACATGGAAGTTACTACAATGTCCTTAATACGCATATACGCATATTTCTACAATCAAAACAAAATTAAAACGGTGTCTGAGTTTGGAACCTTTGTAGGTCTGGCTCCTACATAATTTAACTAATTAGTCCAACTGAAAAATTCAATACCACGGCTGGGATATGAACCACGAAACTCCTAGATTACGCCCAGTCGCTCTAACTCATTGAGCTACCATGGCCAACGTGCCGTCGCGACATTAAGCTCTCCAATTGACTCAATATATTTTTCCCGGTAAACCACTTACATCTCTCATATTCAAGATACACATCTGTGGCGACTTACTATTATAAGCACCGTCAACTGGGGTGACTTTGTACCTGGAGGGTAACTTTGTGCCATCCATGCGCTTAATAAGAAAGCAGTGACGAATGGTATTTGAAAATGCCATAAGATTGTAGTAATACTCATAACAGTTGCACAAGTGTTGGCACCACCTGGTGACTATGTTATAAACTGCTTCGTCTTCTAACGTTGCGTGCATTGTGAAGATTTGTGGAAACGTGTCGGCACGTGCTTTTACTGAAGTCTGTATAACTTCAGTTGGATCGAGGTGAAGAACTTTCTTTTTCCAATTAAAGGTAGGTTTGTTTGCTTAGACTACTATTTGGCTATTTATTACGAAAGTATAAGCTCTGTGGCAGATATGTTGTTCCTTTGAATGAGGTAAAAACTTAAAAATAGGAAAATGGTTGGTGACTTTGTGCCACCACAAATCATTGCATTTTACTCAACTGCAAGCTCATAGTGTTTTATTTTGTATTTTAAATTGTGTAGTTATGTTTATTTTAATTGGATATAGTTTTAGTATGTTACTATATATATAAACTCGAGGGTATCTACTAGGGCAATCCACACTGAGCGAAGACTGACCCCCCCCCTTTAACGACCAATGACCAGAGAGTTACCGAGCTGTCCCCGAAAGGGCACCCGGCGCCTTCGTAGGGCTTTCCATAGGGCAAGACCTAGAGACTAACAAGCCCCCCATCTGATCCTATGGACTCAAGACGGGATGGAAGTGGATACGCCACTTACGCGCGCCAACCCCAAAGGGAAAGACTACTGATATGACCTCGGTAGGGCCGCCTGGTGAACTAGCACATCTTATACTAGCTATGCAGGCTAGTACCCGCGAATATATGGCTTCCCTCAACCCCGTCTGGAGACGTACTCGCTCTCACGCGGGTATTGGGAACCACTGCCTCTTCGAGTCCAACCCAATCGGAACAACTCCCAATCAGGAAGGGGCTCGAATGTTCGGCCCGAGTTTCCTCTAGTAACGTCAGAGGTATACCACGAGTGTTAGGGGTCCGCAGCTCCCGAATCACGGAAGCTGAAGGGGACGGATCCCGCCCTTACGGGGAGCTTTATACTACAGACTGCCTTACTTTCATTACAGATACCGATAGTAAATTGTCTTAGACAAAATGCCAAGAAAACACTAAAGGGAGCCAGGAAACCGGCCATACCGCAATTACAGCGAATCTACATTAGAAAACGCTAAAGAAATGGGATCAAAAAACGCTCTCAATACGCTCTGCTGAAAAAAGGGTATAATATTCATAGGAACACATTGATGTCAAAAGAACATGATAAGCATTCCGCCTCAGCAGGTGGACCAAAGGTGTTTTCTGCACCATCAACATCAAGGTCTACAACAAAAAGAAAAATTAAGAAAGCCAGAATTTCAGATCGTAACAGCAGCAGTGACGATGACGTCACCATACATTATCAGGAGAGCTCCAACGGTCCATTTTCCTTTGACGACAGAGAAGATCCTCCATCTCCGCTGAACCAGAAAGCAGCATAAGCACTCAATCCGAGAAACTTAGTTGATGATTTCGTTGTTGTGCAATATGATGGGTAGTTCTTTCCAGGAAGGGTTACTGACGTTCCTGAATGCAGAAAAGCTTGGGAAAATGTAACATTTTTGAAATTCATATGAAGTGCAGTTCAAAAGATTTTGTGACCATAAAGAATAATAATTTGACATGAAAATGTCAGTTTCTATTTTTATTGGAATACATACTCCCATTCCATGGAGTGACACTGGTCCTGACAAGATTCTGATTTTGAAAAGTACTGAATTTACAGGTTGTAAAAATCCGCCTCACCTAATGGGTTGGGTGACATTGGGCCATGTTTGCATAGCTTTTTGGGTATCAGTTAACATCAAGGAATAACTTGACTGCAGTGCAAGGTTGATGTTTCTGCTATGTTATAATTAGCAAGCATTTCTTTATTAACGTTAGCTAATTTCATAACACATATGTCGAACCAAATACACACAATGTCCATGCGGCAAGTGGATACAACCTGGTAAATCTGGTTTGGGAGACATTCTTGTACAAATCAGCCAAGTCCTTCTTGTCTGTATATTTATCCTTCAATAAATCGTCACATTGTAAATTTAACAGTTCCATTAGGTACATGGCAGCTACATTGTTGTCATCGAGTGCGCTACAGCTGACTGAACTCTCAGATTCTGTACTCACAGCGCCATTTATATAGATAACTTGGTGCTACACGGTTCTTGCCTGAAGTCACATGCACTGCAGGCCTCGCTCACAGCTGAAATACTTTACAACTCTCGAAGCTGACTTCCTCTGGCATACGCTTTCACAGTCTGCTTTTTTTTCAAAGGGCGAATTGTCTATACTGCTCTCCTTTTGTAAGTACAGTCGCGAACCCGCATCTACGATCGCGTGGCTTGTTTACACAAAAGAAACTGATAGGCGGGCAGTGCGAAAACCAAGAGCCCGCGGACAAAGATAACAGGCAGATAAGGGTCTACCGAAACAAACAAACTGAGAGAAATGGAAATTTCTAGTACTTTTTGGACTGATAGAGATTGTTCGCGTTCTGGTTTATTTGCGAATCATCTAGAAGTTATCTGCGAAGTATTTAAAAGAAGCCATGGCTAGTGATGAGTCAGTCAGTTTAAACAGAGTGAGCCGCAAGTTGTTTAACAAGTGCGTTGTTATAACGACAGCTAATATAATCAGCTGTCACGGTTTGTTATTGTCATCGATCTTGGAAGATTGTGTTATAATGTGATGTAATGTTGTTACTTCAGAATTGAACAGTGTATCGCTACGGAAATAAAATGATTTTTAATTTCTGCAGCTCGGCCTTTTAATTCTAAGAACCAACAAAGTCACAGTACGTAGTAGACAAAAAAGAGAGAAAATAAAAGAAATTAATCGTCTACAATCACATTTTGTAGAATAAAAAGGTTATTGAAGGTGGAGAAAGTCCTATGATTGTAATTTAACGGATTCTGACTAAGTGGTATAATTGTCATATTTTGGACTTCTTGCTGTCTGAGCTTTTAAACTGATATATCTAAGATAAATAGTAACCATGCCGCATTGCGACAAAACCGCTGTTCGTCGTGATCTTACAAACTGTTACACAAAAATGGAAAATACTGTATGTGTGTAAACTGAGGCACTTATCTAAGCTTGCTTGAAACGTTACTAGGTAAATATGCAAATAATCCTTTAGAAATCTTGTCCAATCTCGAATACACCCCGAGATTGAGAGTTAAACATGACTGAGCGGCCTTTGTTTACGTAAAACATTAGAAAATTTCAAGTAGCACTAAGACCATAAAAAAATTAAATTCATTACATAAAACTTCGTAAACATTCACGACATGCAAATAAAATTCAGATGAATCTGAATGCTCCGCTTTCTGACACATACTTTATCAAATATATATATTACACTTGTTCCATTTGTACCGCGTCTTTAACTCCAATGGTCAGATCGGCGGCCGTTCTCCTTTGGAACATACCGAAGGCGGTTTTTAATCATTACATCACGCACACATTCACACTCTCATTCATATTTCCAGACTCTGGGGAAAATGGGGAATTATTTTGGTCGGAGAAAAATCCCCAGCGCCACCGCCGGGAGTCGAACCCGGGGCCCCTAGCACGGCAGGCAGGTGCCCTACCAACTGAGGGGGCCAGCTTTTATAAATCTTATACAATCACATTTATTGAATTAGCAACACTGGGTAACAAATAATAACTTTTGAATATTTCGTGCCTTTTGCGAGGCAATTCCTACTAATTTGGGGTTGAGAATAACAAATATGACACTGAAATATTTTCATTAGCTCTAGTTTCTATGATTTACACAAGGTGGTAGTATTACATATTAGCGGATTGAGAGAACATAATACATTTTAATTACAGACATGCTAACAACAATAAAAGTGCATTTGATTCTTTTAACTGGTAATTACATGCTAAGAGTTCTAAATTGCTGGAAAAATACTTAGCAGATAGTCGTGTCTGAAGAGAATCATGTGGTGGCCTATTGAATTGATCTTTTAGCTTGCCTCTTGTGATGGAGTTCCGCAGAATCCCTATACGAAGACCAACAGTAATCCGCAAACATTACTTCATTCCAACGGCCCTGATAGCTTTAGTTCATATTAGAAATGTCCTGATGGAATCTCTCCCTATGCTCATAACTAACAGCTCCACAACTATGAGGGGAAAAGTCTAGCTGGTAGTGGAGAAAATGGATCTAAAGGGACATGTTGCATCCAAGGTTACGATATTTTTGCAGGAGCACTGTCACCAAATACTTGTAGTTGTCATCTCTTTTGTTGCCTAAAAATCCATGAACCTCAGCTTTGAAGGCTTCCCAAGCTTCATTGTCTTTACCCTCCCTAATTGATCAAATGCAGGATCCTCTACAAGTTCTCTTATTTGTGGTCGGACAAAAATGCCTTCCTTAACTTTTGCATCACTTAATTTCCAAAATTTTTCTCTGATGGTGTTTTGTTATTTGACAGGTGTGCCAACTCTCAAAAAAATTACCCAAATTTAAAATCTGCACTCTAAAAAATGAAATGTCACTTTATTTTCAAAACAAGAGCTAATCTATCATTTTTATTGTGATGTTTGAATTCAACAGATGGAAATACGTGTAAATTCACTATTTTAAGCCCGAAACATTTTCACTGCTGCCCAGTGTAATTTGTAGTGTGACTTTGTGGGTTTGAGAAATAAAAATTTCAGGTTACAAACGTTAAAAATTGCTCTTTATTTCCGTAGAAACACACTTCGGTCAATCCCTACAGTAGCATAATTGTGTCACATACACAATACAACTTCCAAGGTCATCGACCACAAACAGCTGTTCAGGCACACTAGTTCAATTAACAACTGTGTGAGTCGAGGGCGGCGGCACCTTTTATAGCTAGTCACAATTCCGGAAATTCGTGGAATGTTCTCATACAATCAGGACGGCGTTAGAAGAAAGACGAACTCTACAGAAATCCGTCTCCTTCCCCCCAACGTTTCGGTAAGCTTTTATCTCCGCACTTTACTGCCCGTCTCTTTGAATTCGTCCCTCGCGCCACCTCGCCGCAACATTGCGTTCGCGACAATATTAATATCATAAACAGAAAACATTTGTTAAGTTACGCAATCTCAAAAGCTACTCAATCCATTTTAATAAATATTTCTACTAGGGATGGGTCGATAGCAGCCTTTTTGATACTCGATATCTTCCACGATACCTATACTTCGATACCCGATACCGCCAATTCTACTTGTAGTTTCAAAACAAATTAGAATCTTGAGAGAACTATGTAATGCCAATGAAATTAATTAGGTGCCCATTTTTAATCAGATAAAACTTAAAATTATCAGTGTTCTTATTTATATAATATATTTATTGTGCATATTCTAAAATTTTACAATTTACAACTTTTGACTGCATTTATTTGTCTTTACCCTGCTGCTACCGTGTTTTACATGACGCACTGGTCTTCTGCTCTGCCAGGTAGCTCTTAACCGCCATGCTTCCTTGTTACTTAATTAGTCCTTTTCTACCCCCTCATCTTCCTTTCTTATATTCTTTACACTTCTGGCTTATTTTCCTTTTACTTTATGCAAGAACTCACCAATACTTCTTACCTTCTATTCCTCTCTACCCGTTCTTTTCCTCCCTCTTCTCTACTTTCTCCCATTCTTCTTACCAAACCTTTTTTCTCAATATTGCAACCTCCGCGTATTCTGTTACATAGTGTTCTATATGTTCTTTTCCCCCACACAATTCACGAATTCCCTTTCGCTACCTATTATCCCTCTTAGAAATATTGTTCCGTCTCATCCATGCTAACCCTTCTCTCTCTTGCCTATTGCAGTAATCTACATATGCTTCTCGTCTACAATTTCTTTTTATTTGCTTGTAAAATTGTAATAATTTCATATTTTCCAGACTTCCCCATATTTGCCGTCTTTCTGTATCTTATATTCTGCATTTTACTAATTTACCCACATCGCAAGTATTCCTTTCCTCTAATCTCCATATATCTCCCATTCCTGTTTTACCATAATTCCTCCTATGTCTGCCCACCAACTATTTGAGTTCTCTAATCATTTTTGCTGTCTCATGCATAATTTCATAATTTCCCCTTCTTCTTTGGCCAAACACCTATAATAAAATTTTATTATCCTTTCAATCATTATTGCATTTCTTCTTCTCTTTCCTAATTCTACTAAAGCTCCTTCCCTAGGTGCTGATTTTGGTAAGCTTAGTAGCTTTTTACAAAATCTTCTGTACCTTTGCTCCACTGTTTTGCTTACCTCTGTGCATCCCCTCCAGATCTCCACTGCATACAACATTTTGGATTCAACTACTGCTTCGTACATTCTTTCTAACCACTTAGTTATCATTTCTAGCTTATATTTGCATATTCTTATCCCATTCATTGCCGCCATTACGTTTGCTTCAGTTTTCTCCTGTGTACTCCCCACTTTCCATTGTTATTCATCCTTACTCCTAAGTATTCAAACTCTACATTAAACTAAAATATGACCTGAAGCTTTCCTGGTGATGAACATGCTCACTTTCTTCTCGGGCAGCAAGCCAGGTGAAAAGACGATTCGATATCTACCAGAGTCTAAATGAGATTAAAACATACCTTTACCTGACATTTTTGTTACAGAAAAGTAAGACTTTTAATGTTAGACATTAAAAATCTCTGCAAAGATTCGCATTACTTCTACCAGATACAATATGTGACAAGAACATATCATAACGCGTTTCTTTTGTTACTTAAAGGTAGGTCTTTTACTGTTACACATCACTAAGCTCTGCATAATGTCAAGGTATTTCTACCAGAGTCAATCTGAGATTAAAACATACCTTTACCTGATATTTTTGTTAAGAAGAGTAAGTCTTTTACTGTTAGACATTAAACATCTCTGCAAAGAGTTGCATTACTTCTACCAGATACAATATGAGACAAAAACACATCATAACGCGTTTCTTTTGTTACTTAAAGATAGGTCTTTCACTGTTACACATTGCTAATCTCTGCAAAGTGTCAAACTATTTCTACCAGAGTCAATATGAAACAAAAACACACTTTTACTGGTATTTTGTTACAGAAAGGAGGGCCTTTTCCCGTTAGACATGAATAATCTCTGCAGAGAGTCATATTACTTCTACGAGTATCAATAGGAGACAAGTACAAATCATTACGTGATACTTGTATCACAATAAAGCAGGCATTTTATCGTTACACATAAGTAATATCGACAAAGAGTCGAATTATTTGTACCAGGGTGAATATGAGACAAAAACCCATCATTACGCGCTTCTTTTGTTACTTAAAGGTAAGTCTTTTACTGCTACACATCACTAATCTCTGCAAAGTGTCAAATTATATCTACCAGAGTCAATATGAGCCAAAAACACATTTTTACGTGATATTTTTGTTACAGAAAAGTAGGGCATTTACTATTAGACACAAACCGATGAATTGTTTCTACCAGAACAAATATGAGACACAAAAACACCATTACGCGATACTTTTGCTACTGAAAATTAGGTCTTTTGCTTTTAGACATGATTAATCTCTGGAGAGATTCAAATTACATCTACCAGATACAATTTGAGACAAAAACGCATCATTGCACGTGTCTTTTGTTACTTAAAGATAGGTCTTTTGCTGTTACACATCACTAATCTCTACAAAGTGTCAAATCAGCTCTGCCAGAGTCAATATGTGCCCAAAACACAACTTTACATGCTAGTTGTGTTACAGAAGAGTAAGTCTTTTACTGTTAGACATAAAGAATCTCTGCAAAGACACCAATTACCTCCACCAAAGTCAGTATGCGACAAAAACACGTCATATCGCGTTACTCTTAGTACAGAAAAGTAGGCCCTTTACTATTAGCCTTGAATAATCTCTGAAATGAGTCGAATTACTTCTATAAGTATCAATATGAGACAAAAACACATCATTACTTGATACATTTATTACAATAAACCAGGCGTTTTACCGTTATACATGAATAATATCGGCAAGGAGTCGAAATTAATATCTGTACCAAAGTCAATATGAGACAAAACCACATAATTACGCGATTCTTTTGTTACTGAAAGGTAGGTCTTTTACTGTTAGACATGAATAAGCTCTGGAGAGAGGCGAATTACATCTACCAGATACAATATGATGCAAAGCTCATCATTAAGCGTTTCTTTTTATATTAAAGGAAGATCTTTTGCACTTACACATAGCCAACCTCTGCAGAGTGTCAAATTATCACTACCAGAGTCAATATGACACAAAAACACATCATTACGCGTTTCTCTTGTGAAAGATGAGTATCTGGTAACTCTAACCTCCTTGAACACTGTACTCATATGAACATCATGTCATTCATCGTCCAATATGACTTAACATTAGAGGTTTTCTCTTTTCCTAAAAGATGAATGTCTGGTAACTCAAAACTCCATGTACCCTGTACTCATTTGAACATTATCTCATTCATCGTTCGATATGTCTTACTTTTGGAGATTTTATTCTTAAAGTTGAATGTCTGGTTAATCTAAGCTCTATGTATCCTGTATTCATATGGACCACATTTCGTACATCGTTCGATTTAACTTTACATTGCGCGTTCTCCACTACTCTGTAACATGAATGTCTGGGAACCCTAAGCTCTATGTACACTTTACTTATTTGAACCTCATTTCAGTACACATCCGAAATAACTTAATGTTGCAGGGTTTCTCTTATCCTGAAAGATGAATGTCTAGTACCACTAAGCTCTATGTACTGTGTACTCATTTGAACCCCCTTTCATTCATAATCCGATAAGATTTAACGTTGGAGGTTTTCCCTTATACTGAAAGATCAATTTCTGGCAACTCTAGGCTCTATGTACCCCGTAATCAATTCTACATTATTTCATTCATCGTCCGATATGTCTTAACGTAAGAGGTTTTCCCTTATCCTAAAATATGAATGTCCGGTAACTATAAGCTCTCTGTACCCTGTACTAATTTGAACATCATTTCATTCATCGTCCGATATGTTCTAAAGTTGGGACCTTTCCCTTATCGTGAAACATGATATTCTGTTAAATCTAAGCTCAACGTACCCTGTACTCATTTGAACATCATTTCATTCATCGTCCAATATGACTTAACGTTGGAGGTTTTCTCTTATCCTGAAAAATGAACGTCTGTTAATTCTAAACTCTATGTAACCGTGTACTGATTTGAACATCATTTCATTCATCGTCCGATATGACTTATGGTTGGAGGTTTTCCCCTATACTGAAAGATGAATGTCTGTTTTCTCTAGGCTCTATGTACCCTGTACTAATTTGAACATCGTTTTATTCATCGTCCGATATGACTTAACATTGGAGGTTTTCAGTTACACTGAAAGATGAATGTCTGTTAACTTTAAGCTCTATGTGCCCTGTAGTCACTTGTACATCATTACATTCATCATGAGGCATAACATGACGTTGGAGGTTTTCCCTTATTCTTAAATATGAAGATCCGGTAACTCTATGCTCTATGTACCCTGTACTCATTTCAACATTATTTCAGTGCTCGTCCGATATGACTTAACGTTGGAGGGTTTCTCTTTTTCTGAAAGATGAATGTCTGGTAACCCTAAGCTCTATGTGACCTCTACTCATTTAAACATCATTCCATTCATCGTCCGATATGATTTAACGTTGGAGGTTTTCCCTTATACTGAAAGAGGGATGTCTGGTAGCTCTAGGCTCAATGTACCCTGTACTCATTTGTACATCATTTCATTCATCGTCCGATATGACTTAACGTTGGTGTTTTTGCGTTATCCAGAAACAAGGATGTCTGGCAACATTAGGCGCTATGTATCCTGTACTCATTTGAACATCGACCGATATGTTTTAACGTTGGATGTTTTCCCTTATCCTGAAAAATGAATGTCTGGTAACTCTAAGCTTTATGTACCCTGTATTGATTTGAACCTAATTTCTTTCAACGCCCGATATAACTTAACGTTGTAGGTTTTACCCTAATCCTGAAAAATGAATGTCTGGTAACTCTAGGCTCTATGTACTCTGTACTCATTTGGACATTATTTCATTCATCCTCCGATAAGACTTAAGGTTGGAGGTTTTACATATACAGAAAGATGAATGTCTGGCAACTCTAGGCTCTATGAACCCTGTACTCATTTGTTCATCTTTCGTTCATTGTCCGATCTGACTTAACGTTGAAGGTTTTCCCTTATCGTGAAACATGAATGTCTGGTAATACTAGGCTCTTTGTACCCTATACTCATTTGAAAATCATTTCATTTTTCGTCCGATATAACCTAACGTTGGAGGATTTCACTTATCCTGAAACATGAAGGTCTGGTAAAACTAAGCTCTATGTATCCTATACTCATTTGAACTTCAGCTCATTCAGTTCATCGTCCGTTATTACTAAATGCTGGAGATTTTCTCTTATCCTAAAAGATGAATGTCGGACAGCTCTAAGCTGTATGTAACCTGTACTCATTCGAAGCTCATTTCATTCCACATCCGACATGACTTAACGTTGGACGGTTTCTCTTATACTGAAAGATGAATTTCTGGAATCCATAAGGTCTATGTTCTCTGTACTTACTTCAACCGTATTTCATTTATCATCCGATTCGATTTAACGTTGGAGGTTTTCCCTTATACTGAGAGATGAATGTCTGGTAACTCAAGGCTCTATGTACCCTGTACCCATTTGAACATCATTTTCTTCATTATTTAACATAAATAGGCGTTAGGGGGCTTTTCTTGTCCTGAAAGTTTAATGGCTTTTAATCCTAACCTCTACGTAACCTGTATTCATTGGAGGTTTTTCTTATACTGAAAGGTGAATGTCTGGTAACTATAGCTCCTTTGTACCCTGTACTCATTTGAACATCTAGTGTTTCATCGTCCGATATAAGCTAACGTTCGATCTTTTCCCTTATCGTGACACATGAGAGTCTGGTAACTCTAAGCTCAATGCACCCTGTACTCATTTTAACATTATTTCATTCATCGTCCGATATGTTTAAACGGTGGAGCTTTTCCTTACCTTGACACATGAGAGTCAGGTAAATCAAAGCTCTATGTACCCTGTAATCATTTAACCTTATTTCATTCATCGGCCGATATAAATTAATTTTAAAGCTTTTCCCTTATCCTGAAAGATGAGTGTCTTGTAACTCTAGGCTATTTGAACCCTGTACTCCTTTGAACGTCATTTCATTCATCATCTGATGTGACCTAACGTTGGAGGTTTTCTCCAATCCTGAAAAGGGAATGTCTGGTAACTCTAAGCTCTATGAACCGTATACTCATTTGAACATCAGTTCATTCATCGTCCGTGATTAATTAATGTTTTAGGTTTTTGCTTATTCTGAAAAATGAATGTCTGATAATCCTAAGCTTTATATACCGTGTACTCATTTTAATATTATTTCATTAATCGTCCGATATGACTTAATGTTCGAGGTTTTCTCGTATCATGAAATATGAATGTCTGGCAACCCAAAGCTCTAAGGACCCTGCACTCATTTGAACATTATTTCAATCATTGTCCGTTATGTTTTAACGTTGGAGGCTTTCCCTTATCGTGAGACATGAAATTCTGGCAACACTAAGCTCTAAGTACCCTGTACTCATTTGAACATTATTTCAATCATCGTTCGATATGTGTTATCTTTGGAGGTTTTCTTTTTCCCTGTAAGATGAACATCTGGTTACTCCAAGTTCCATGGAGCTTGCACTCACTTGAACGTCTTTACTTTCATTGTCCGATATGACCTAATGTTGGATGTTTCTTCTTTTCCTGAAACATGGAAGAGCTTTAAGCATAGGTTCATTGTACTCTGTACTCATTTGAACCTCATTTCATTCATCATCCGACATGACTTAACGTTGGTGGGTTACTCTTACACTGAAAGATGAATATCTTCTAACTCTAAGGTCTATGTACCCTGCACTCATATGAACATTATTTCAGTGATCGTCCGATATGATCTAACCTTGGAGGGTTTTCCTTATCCTGACAAAGGGGATGTCTGCTAAATCTAAGCTATATGTACCCTGTACTCGTTTGAACATTATTTCATTCTTCGCTCGATATGTCTTACCGTTGGAGGTTTACGCTTATCCTGAAATATTAATGTATGGTAACACTAGGCTCTATGTACCCTGTATTCATTTGAACATCATTTCATACACCGTACGATATAACTTAACGTTGGAGGTTTTCTCCTATTTGGAAATATGATTGTCTGCTAACTCTAAGCACTATGTACCCTGCACTCAATTGAAACTCATTTAATTCCACATCCGACATGAAAAACGTGGGCTGGATTCTCTAAGCCTGAATGTTGATTGTCTGGTAACTCTAAGGTCTATGTACACTGTACTCATTTGAACCTCATTTCATTCATCGTTTGATATGTCTTAACGTTGGAGGATTTCTCTTAACCTGAAAGATTAATGTCTGGGAACCCTAAGCGCTATTTACCCTGTACTCATTTGAACATAATTTCATTCATCATACGATATGATTTAACGTTGGAGGTTTTCCCTTATACTGAAAGATGAATGTCTGGTAACCCTAGGCTTTATGTACCCTATACTCATTTGAACATCATATCATTCATCGTTTGATATGAATAAACGTTGGAGCATATCTCGTATACTGAAAGGTTAATGTCTGGTAACCCTAAGCTCTATTTACCCTGTACTCTACTGAACATGATTTCATTCATCTTCCGATATGCCTTAACGTTGGAGGTTTTCTCTTTTCCTGAAAGATGAATGTCTGCTAACTCTAAGCTCTATGTACCCCGTGTTCATTTGACCATCATTACATTCATCGTCCGATATGTTTTATCGCTGGAGGTTATCCCTTATCCTGAAACATAAATGTCTGGTAACTTTAAGCTCTATGTACCCTGTACTCACTTGAACCTCATTTCATTCTTCACCTGGCATGTCTTGCTTTTGGAGGGATTTTCTTATCCTGAAAAATGAATGTCTGGTAACCCTAGGCTCTATGAACCATGTACTCATTTGATCATCTTTTATTCATCGTCCGATCTGACTTAACATTGGAGGTTTTCCCTTGTCGTGAAACATGAAAGTCTGGTAACTCTAGGCCCTCTATACCCTGTACACATTTGAATATCATTTCATTCATCGTCGGATTTGACAACGTTGGAGTTATTCTCTTTTACTGAAACACGAATGTTTGGTAGCTCCACGCCCTAGGTTCCCTGTACTCATTAGAACTGCATTTCTTTCATCTCCCAATATAACTTAACGTTGAAGGTTTTCCCTTATCCTGAAAGATGAATGTCTGGTTACTCTAGGCTCTATGTACCCTGTGGTCATTTTCACATCGTTTCATTCATCGTCCGATATGACACAACATTGGAGGCTTTCCCTTATACTGAAAGATGAATGTCTTGTTAATCTAGGCACTATGTAACCTGTACTCATTTAAACATAATTTCATTCATCATCCTACATAACTTAAAGTTGGAGATTATCTCTTATCCTGAAAGATGGATGTCTGGTAAATCTATGCTCTATGTTCCCTATAATCATTTAAACATCATTTCATTCATCGACCGATATGTCTTAACGTTTGATGTTTTCCCTTGACCTGAAGCATAAATGTCTGGTAACACTAACCTCTATGAACCCTGTACTCATTTGAACATTATTTCTGTGATCGTCCGATGTGACTTAACGTTTGAGGTTTTCTCTTATCCTGAAAGATGAATGTCTGTTAACTCCAAGCTCCATGTAACTTTTACTCGCTTGAACGTCATTTCATTCATCATCCGACATGACTTAACGCTCGAGGGTTACTCTTATACTGAAAGATGAAATGTTTAATAACTCTATGGTCCATGTACCCTGTACTCATTAAAACATTATTTCGTTCATCGCTCGATATGTCTTACTGTTGGCTGTTTTCTGTTATCCTGAAATATGAATGTATGGTAATTCTAGACTCTATGTACCCTGTACTCACTTGAACCTCATTTCATACATCGTGCGACATAACCTAACTTTGGAGGCTTTTCCCTATTGTGAAACATGAATTTCTGGTACCTATAAGCTCTGTGTACCCTGTACTCATTTGAAGCTCATTTCATTCCACACCCGACATGACTTAACGTTTGAGGTTTTCTCTAATCCTGAAAGATGAATGTCTGGTAACTCTAAGATCTATGTACCCTGTGCTCATGTTAACATCATTTAATTCATCGTCAGATATTACTTAACGTTGTAGGATTTATCTAATCCTGAAACATCAAGCTCTGGTAACTCCAAGCTCTATGTACCCTGTACTCATTTGTACATTATCTCATTCATCGTTCGATATGCCTTAACGTTGAAGGATTTTTCTTACCCTGAAAGATGAATGTCTCTTAACTCTAAGCTCTATGTACACTGTGCTGATTTGAACATATTTTCATTCATCGTCCGATGTGTCTTAACGTTGGAGGTTTTCCCTTATCCTGAAACGTAAATGTCTGTTAACTATAAGCTCTATGTACCCTGTACTCATTTGAACCTTATTTCATTCATCATCCGACAAGACTTAACGTTGAAAGGTTTTTCTTATTGTCAAAGGTGAGTGCCTGGTAACACTAAGCCCTATGTACCCTATACTTTTTTGAACATCCTTTCATTCATCGTCCGATTTGTCTTAACGTTGGACGTTTTTTACTATCCTGAAACATGAAAGTCTGGTAATTCCAAGCTCTATGTACCCTGTACTCATTTTAACCTGATTTCATTCATCGTCCAATATAACTTACGTTTAAAGGTTTTCCCTTATCCTGAAATATGAATTGGCTACTAACTCTTAGCCTGTGTACCCCGTACTCATTTGAACATCATTACACCCGTCGTCCGATATGTGTTAAAATTGTGAAAGATTTGTGAAAGTCTGGTTACTCTAAACTCTATGTTCCCTGTACTCAGTTAAGCATTTTTTCATTCCTCTTCCGATATGACTTAAAGTTCGTGGTTTTCTCGTATCCTGAAACATGAATGTCTGGAAACTCTAAGCTCGATGTAACCTGTACTCATTTGAACATCATTTCAATCATCGTCCGATATGTTTTATCGATGGAGGTTTTTCCTTATCGTGAGACATGAAATTCTGGTAACTCTATGCTCTATGTACCCTGTATTCATTTGAACATCATTACTTTCATCGTCCGATATGTCTTAACGTTGGAGGTTTTTCTCTTATCCAGAAATATGTAGGTCTGAAAACTCAGAGTTCTATGAACCCTGTACTCATTTGAACCTCATTTCATACATCGTCCGATAAAAATATATGTTAGAAAAAATGCAAAGTGTAGTCTTTAACGCCCGCTTCTACTACGTACAGCACCGCAGGCAGTGACACCGATGATACATGAGATGAAGATGGAGCACCGGTGGAATGAGATGTCTGTGGAAACCGGTGGTTCCGGAGAAAACCCGCCTCACCGAAGTGTTGTCCACATTAAATCTCACATTTGCGGTCGCCTGGGATCGAAACCGGGCCGCCTTATTGAGAGCCAAGCGGTCTATCCACTGAGCCAAGGCGCAGCCACTTAACGTTGGAGGTTCTCCCTTATCCTGAAAAATGAGTGTCTGGTAACTTTAGGCTCTATGTATCCTGTACTCATTTGAATATCATTACATTCACCGTCCGTTATGACTTAATTTTGGGAGATTTTCTTTTCCTGAAAAATGAATGCCTGGTATTTCTAAGCCCCCTGTAACCTGTACTCTTTTGAATCTCATTACATTCCTCGTTCGAAATGACTTAAGATTGGAGGTTTTTCCTTACAATGGAAGATAAATGTCTGGTTTTTCTGGGTCGAGGAACCCTGTACTCATATAAACCTCTTTCATTCTTCATCCAACATGAATTAACGTTGGAGGATTTCTCTTATACTGAAAGATTAGTGTCTGGTAACCCTAAGCTCTATTTACCCTGTTCTCATTTGAATAAAATTTCATTCATCGTAAGATATTACTTAACGTTGGAGGATTTCTCGTATCCTGAAACACGAAAGTCTGTTAACTCTAAGCTCTATGTACCCTGTACTCATTTGAAAATTATTTCATTCAACGTTCTATATGCCTTAACGTTGAAGGATTTCTCTTATACTGAAACATAAATGTCTGGTAACTCTAAGCTCTATGTACCCTGTACTCATTTGAACCTTATTTCGTTCATCATCCGACATGACTTACAGTTCATTTAACTTGAGGTGGCAGCTGAGTAAAGATACACTCTAAAAGAACTCGTCTGTTACTAAACCTGAAAGAAGACTGAAGGTGATTTATACAAGTGGAATAGTTGATACATGTACCATCAATAGCTCCACATGTATAAAAATTATCCTCAGTCTCCTTTCTGGATTGGTAACAAACTAATTCTTTTAGTGCGCATCTTTACTCAGCTGCCACCTCAAGTTAATTGAACTGTAAGGTTGAGGGTTTTTATTAACCTCAAAGGTGAATGTCTGGTAACCCTAAGCTCCATGTACCCTGTACTCATTTAAACATCATTTCGTCATCGTCCGATATGTCTTAACGTTGGAGGTTTTTTACTATTCTGAAACATGAGAGACTGGTAATTCTAAAGTCTATGCACGCAATACTCATTTTAACCTAATTTCATTCATCGTCCGATATAACTTAAATTTAAAGGTTTTGCCTAATTCTGAAAGAGGAAAGTCTGGTAACTCTAAGCTCTATGTACCCTGTACTCATTTGAAAATTATTTCATTCATTGTCCGCAATGACTTAACGTGGGAGGACTTCTCTTATCCTGAAAGATGAGTGTCTGGTTCCTCCAAGCTCTATGTACCTTGTACTCATTTGAACATTTTAATTTTTTGTTGTTTAAATGTATACTCTGTTCTGTCTAACATATAGACGGCAGTGCGGGTGCTTACAGAGAAAGTAATCTTTTCCTACTTCAGAAAATTTCGTTCTTCGGCATTTCAGTGGGGAGATTAGGAATAAAAATAATCTGCTTCGTGTACCTTGGGAGAAATTGGTTATTCTGGTGTAGTATTTCTCTCAGATTCAAAGAAATGAGAACTGTTCCTCCGACCCTACATTACTCAGCATTCGAGTTGTTTTCACAAAACTCTATAAAGGTCCTCGCCATATATATTATATTTTCCTCGAGAAAAGATGAAATAAAGAAGGAAAACCTACTAAAAACCACCGCCAACTCTATGTTTTCACACGGAGAAAAAAAAAATATATAAGGGGATTTGTACAGAAATATGATGTATGAAGAAGGGCGAGCAGAGAGAAAGTTAATAAAAAGAAGACACAAGCATGGATGAATGGGAGTCAGTGCAATAACTCACTCGCCCCCGTGTTTTGGTGGTCATTCGCTGCCGTGCACCCCCCGCCACCTAAATAAACTCCTTCAGGAAACCGAGAACCTGCATGGATGTGCCAGGAAAATGAAATTGGGCCCCGCACACACACACCTGCCTCTCCTATATAACAGAACGTTATGTTCCCGATGGATGAATATACCCGACAACGTTACCGAATGCGTTACTTCAACAATCAACCCCCAGATGGGTGTTCATTGGTTTAAGCCAGTCAAAATATATTCATGGTTTTGATGATATCAAAGTTATGAAGCATTACGGGGGGAATTTATTTTTCGTGAGATTAGCCGTTTCCGGGATATGTCTTGATTGTTAATGCAGCTATATCTGTACAGGTTTATCTCGATTAACTAACATTCCGTTTCAGAGACTACTGCCCAGAGAAAGCCATATGAATACAGACTTAAAACACAACCTGTACTATTTATGGCTCAAGGAATCCGCGCTCTTGTGGCCTTGCAAACAAACATCGTTTATTTCCTTGGCCCTGTTTTGTTAGATCAGAATCTCGGTTGTGGACCCATAACAAAAACACTTTCTTCTTGCTCCAGTCCCATAAAGCGCGGGAGTCGTCCTCACTTTAAATCAATTTCCCCATCCACAATATCTCGCATTCAGAGATTCGAATGAAAATTGCAGCCACGAAAATGTACAAGGCTCGATTTATGCAGAAGTTTATCTCTAGGAAATGAGAATATATGTCTCGTAAAACTTGAATCTAAACAATGTTGCAGTTACATGACTTTCTCTACTGTTTTATTAAAACTTATTTCGTCTACGTCCTTCAAAATAAACATTATGTTATTGTAGTTACACGGAAATACAGCAGACTACGTGATGGTAAAATGTTTTAAAACAGGTTTTCTAGGTGATGACTTTGTAACTATCTTCTCTTTGCATGTACAAAAGACAAAAAAAATGAAGGTAGAATGTAATATGGGAATACAGTAGGCTTTAAGTGATAGTAAAATATTTTAAAACCGTTTGTCTAGGTGACGTCTAGAGACTCCACTCTGTATGTCCTAGAGATAAAAAATGAAGGTACAAGAAAATATGGGAATACAGTAGACTTTAAGTGATAGTCAAATGTTTTAAAATTGGTTTTCTAGGTGATGTCTTTGTAATTCCGTTCTCCTTGTACGGTGTAGAGATAAAGAAAAAGAATAATTTTCTACTTGCGTAGAACATAAGCATTGGAAATCCAAACCAATAACAAGAAATATCTCGGAAATGGTTCACTCCACGGAAAAACGTATGGCATAAATTGTCTGATTTAACCAGCACTACAATTTTTACACAGTAACAATTCATCTACATCTTACTGTATCCTAGTTATGTTATCATGTGCGGCTTCAAACCTGGCGGAAAACGGTCTTTCAATCCGAATATAAAAATGGGGCACTGGGAACCACAACATCGACGCAAAAGTCATCCAGAATGAAGAGGAGTTCCCAGGACACACCAAGCGGGATGGCCCAGGCGGTTTCGTCTGTGGCTCGCATTTGGGAACTCCGGGTTCGATTCCTTTGGCCGACCTACGTGACCCATGGGTTTTTTCGGGGATTTTCCTAGGTTTTCACGGTAGTGTAGATGGTGGCGTTCAAGAGGTCCCGAGTTCGAATCTCGGTTAGGGTGAGTTACCTGGATAAGATTTTTCCGGGGTTTTCCCTTATTCTTACAGACGAATGTCAGATAAGTAAGCTCCAAGGACCCTGGACTCATTTGAACATCATTTCACCCAATTCATTTACCGTCCGGTATGACAACGTTGGAGGATGTTAGTTGCAAAAAAGAGCAAGACTGGAACTCTTTGCCGAGACTCTTCGGTAGCCCAGTTAAGTTCAATGTAATCCGAGGGCATTTTGAGAGTTTTCAACATGTATATTTTACGTTTTCATTTAAATCTTGAACATAAAGCATTTTCATCAAAACTAGTGCCACCATTTTTTAGAAAATAAAAAATTGCCAAAGAATATCCCATAAAAAGTGTAGTCAGGTTTGAACTTTCCGTGTTGCCTACACTAATGATGCTGAACTTAAAATTCCAATTACGGTATTTCACAAAACGTTTTAAAAATGTTTTACTCCACTTTCTGAAACGCTTTCGTAAGGAAAGTCGCGTGATTGTATAAGTTAATTTTTCGTTCAAACGCAATTTTCTGTTTCTTCCTTCTTTCAGAATATTTGAATAACGCTAATGCATGTCGCGCTTGTCTCAAACACGAAGCGGTTCTGGAGAGAAACAAAAGAGAACCGAACATAAATTTAAATTCGGAGCTAGCTGGCTGGCTTGTTTAACAGTTATTAAAAACCCGGGGAGGTATAACCAGCTGATGAAGATAAAACCATCACAGTCATGTTCCTTTTCTTCCACAATGGTAGTAGTTACGGAGAAACATAACAAACAAGAATAAAAGATAAAAAGGGACGCAATATACAAAACAGCTCAAGTAAGATTTCGTAATTAGAATATTTTTCGCCAGTGAGAAAGGAACTGTTGATGGAGGTCCATAAAGAGAGTCATTATGCGGTCTAGATTTGGTTATTTACGCGATATAATCTCGATGTTACAATTCATTGAAAGTAATAATTATTCTCTGTAATATGTTACGCTTAGGAAGAACAGGGATTGAAAATTACTTACGTAACTCTCAAACTAAAAATATTTCTGTAATTTCTACTATACGCGCATCTGTAGTGTGGGTAGTAGTGTGTATACCTCACGATCAAGAGGTCCCACAGGCCGAAACTCAGTTAGGTGTTTTACCTTAAGCTGAAATATGAATATCTGGGAACTCTAAGCTCTATGTACCCTGTACTCACTTGTTCATTTTCTTCATCGTCCGATATGACCTATCGTTCGGGTTTTTCTCTTATACTGAGAGATGAATGTATGGTAACTCTAAGCTCTAGGTACCGTGTACTCATTTGAACATTTCATTCAGCGTAGGATATGAACTAACATTGCAGGTTTTCCCTCATCCTAAAAGATGATGTCCGGTAACTAAACCTTATATACCCTGCAATCATTTGAACATCATTTCATTCATTAACCGATGAGTTAATGCTGGAGGTTTTCTCTTATACTAAAAGATGAACGTCTGATAACTTAGCTCTATGTACCCTGTACTCATTTGAACATCATTTCATTCATCGTCCGATGTGACTTAACGTTGGAGGTTTTCCCTTATCCTAAAAGATGAATGTCTGCTAACCTTAAGCTCTATGTACCCTGTACTCATTTTAACATTTCATTCATCGTCCGATATGACTTAACGTAGGAGGTTTCCTCTTATCCGGAAAGATGAATGTCTGGTAACTCTAAGCTCTATATAACCTGTACTCATTTGAAAATCATCTCATTCATCGTCCGATATGACTTAACGTTGGAGGCTTTCTCTTATCCTGAAAGATGAATGTCTCGTAGCTCTAAGCTCTCTGTATCCTGTACTCATTTGCACATTATTTCATTCATCGTCCGATATGACTTATCTTTGGAGTTTTTCCGTTATCCTGAAATATGAGTGTCTGGTAACTCTAAGCTCTATATACCCTGTACTCATTTGAACATTATTTCATTCATCGTCCGATATGACTTAGCGTTTGAGATTTTCTCTTATGCTGAAAGTTGGATGTCTGGTAACTCCAAGCTCTATGTATCCGGTACTAATTTGAACATCATTTCATTCATCGTCCGATTTCATGCATCGTCAAAGGATTTTATCCTGTAACTCGCTGGAGTTACACTAAGGCGGCTTAACAGCTGTGACTAATTCTATGTTGTGCTTATACGCAGTTGTATCCTCTCACACCAAAATGACCAAGATTGCCTTTCAACCAACTCCCTCAACCTCCAAGACTAAGACAGCCGCGGAAAAGCGAAGGACTGAAGCGGAATACTCCGACTCCAGCGAAGCCTCGACCTCAGGAGCAATGGGATCACTAATTGAACTGGTGAAGTGAAACACAAGAAACGCAGCCAAACAAGAAGTCACCCAAAACAATCCAGCGCTACATGGATCCATCACGCTTTACGTGATCAGCTGCGAAAACGAAAAGGAGGTGTCCCTTCTTTGTGACAAAACTGATAACAAGAAAACGTCTTCAACTGGAACCAAGGAATGTAATTCAAAAACAGAAAATCAACAGACCGGCAAACTTCTACCAACTTACTTTCGACAATGAACCCAACGCATGAATCTTCCAACATGTGATACATGCATCCAACTTTGGTTCCAGAGCCTCCTACTCAACCTGCCTACTGGAAAACAAGGAAAACAGAGAAATAAACACCAACAATCAAACCATAACAGCCATAATAAAAGGAATGCCACTGGATATAACCGACGAAGAACTTCTAGAAAGCATCCAAGTGTCATACACAACCATTGACAAAGCGACTCGAATCATAAGTAGAAATAAACCAACATCGCTCATACGAGTCTTCACCAAAGAAACATCCACATTAAACAAAATACTACATAAAGGCACACAAATAGAAGGTTAGTGGTTTTACACTGAAGCATCAAAGAACAGTGAAAAACACTCCCCGTGCAAAAAATGCCAGCAGCAATGCCATCACCAAGATGACTGCAGCAACGAACCAAGATGTTTCTACTGTGGAGACCGCAGAATGACAAGGAAATGCATCCACAAAAACAAAGAGTCAGGACCCAGGTCACTACACGGGACAAGTAAAATTCCCAAACTACCCTTGCGACCAGCCAACAAATGTCAGCCAAGTCAGTGAAACAAGAATATTCGCTAGAGAAGAAACCACAACACCAACCAAAAAGCCTGAAGAAGAGTGGCCCCCTCTACAACTAAACCATATCTCCGACGACAAGCTAAAACTGACATCTGAAGAAGCTTCCCAAACAACAAGAGAACTTTCGACAAAGACCGAAGAAAAACTAAACCAACTACAAAATAAAATCACGGCAATACAACAGCACATATATGAATACATCGAAAAACTGACCAATCACTTCGACGAAAAATTACTATAGACCCTAACAATGTCGATATACCAAGTAACAGCACCAAAGAGGCGAGGGATCGCCATATAGCAAATAGCGGATACCGCCCGCAAAATATATTTAAGAAAAACATAAGCGCATACAAAGTTTCAGGCAAGCTAGCTGTAGCAATAAATGAAATGAAGGAAATCAAAGCTTGGCCACACCCAAAGGAAGGAGACGAAAAACAAGAAAAATACCAGAACATAAACTGCCTGCCAACATTCAGAGACGACACAACAACATTAAAATCCTACACCTCAACATTAATGGGATCAACGGGAAGCTAGAAGAACTAAAAAACATCATCAACCAGATAAACCCGGACATTGTCACTCTAAATGAAACTAAACTAAAACCGTACAAGAAGATCAACATAACGCCATACACCTGCTTCAGGAAAGATAGACCACGAGCACCAGGAGGCGGAGTTCTAATACTGGCGCGAAGGGAACTAAACCTAGAACTGATAACACTCCCTCAAGAATTTCAAGCAGAAGAAGCGATAATCATTAAAATAAAATCAATAGAAACATACTAAACATTGCCACCATATACACACCAGACGAGTTGCAAACAGACCTGTTGGAACACTTACAGCTACAACACAGTAGCCTAATCATCCTAGGAGACCTCAACGGAAATCATGTTCAGCTCCTCGACGAATATAACAACCAGAATGGCAGAAACCTGAAGAGAACACTCAAAGATACCAGGATAGTGTACCTCCCAGGACCAACGAGGATTAGCTCCAGGAACAATGAGAGTACAACGTCCCTGACAAGATTTTGGCAACACCAGCAGCATACAATAGAATAATGAATGCCGAAGTAGAACCGCTAATAAGCTCTGACCATCCTTCCATAATCCTGACATTATCCTGCGGCATATGAACCACAGAAGAAGCACTGCCCACGAAAGTATTTGACTACTCAAACGCCAACTAGGAAGCATTCACAGAACACATAAGAAACAACATGCAACCCATGCAACAACACAACATAGAACATACACACCAAATAGACGCCATCACTGAACAAATAACTGCCGAAATCCAAACCGCACTAGACAGCACCATACCAACAAAGATCATTAACACACACCACCACAGTCGACCGCTAACAAAATTAATAATACAGAAAATCAAGGAAAAACGAAGGGCCCGCCGAGAATACATGAGGACACATGACGCAAATGATAAAATTAATACTGAACCACATACGACAGGAAGTCAAGGACGGAATTCACAGGTTTAATAAGGAAAATGGGAAAAAACAGCTGCAGAAATCTCAGAGGGAAGAACAGCTGAACCAAAGAAATTTAGGCAATTTATCAAAAGTATCCGCAGCACCAAACAATTTACCTACCCACTACAGTTAAACGGAAAAAGCTTCCACTCCACGGATGAGAAGCTAAAGGTCTTTGAGGGCCACTACCGGACTGTTTTCCGCACTCCTGAAAAGCCAGACTTCGATGTAAAAGAACTGACATCCTCAACTGCATACATCAGCAATAGTCAACTTTTCCTGCCGTTGAAACCAGCGCCAGCCTTAAACCCAAACGACGACACAGAAGCACCAATAACTATCGCCGAGTTCACCAACAAAGTAAGACGTCTTGGGAAATCAGCACCCGGACCGGACACCATAACATACACAATGCTAAAAACATTCCATACCAAATGATTCAAAAAATTGCCACACTATACAATATCATACAACACGGACACCACCCAACAGCCTGGAAACAAGCACATATCATACTACTGGAGGAACCCGGGAAAAGCAACAAAAACCACCAGAACTACCGGCCCATAACCCTAACGGCTACAATGTCTAAGGTACTAGAAAAAATGCTAGTAAAACGCCTAAACCGAGTTCTGGAACACCGCAATCTTATACCAGACACGCAAGCCGGATTCCGGCCCAGTATTACCATCCAGGATCAACTGATAAAAGTATTCTCCGAAATAAAAGAGAAAACCAACAGAGGATTCACATCCGCTGCCACCTTCCTGGACATTCAAGGTGCATTCTACCAGTGTTGAACACACGGACTACTACACAAAATGACTAACATGGAAATTACAGAAAAACTGGCAGAATGGACCTCAAGCTTCCTCTCCAATAGAACCGCCCAAATAAAGATCAACGGACAACTCTCAGCTCCTATCGAGCTAAAAGCCTGAACACCACAAGGTAGCGCCATATCTGGTGTACTATACATAATATACTCCGCCGACACTCCCCAGCCGTTCCACCCGACAATCAGACAGGTGCAATATGCGGATGGTACCGCTTATTGGTGCTCGACAGGAAGACTACGGGACTGCAAGCCGAGACTAGAAAAACAGCTAGTAACTTTCAGCAAATGGGCAAAACGATGGAGAGTAACGATAAACTCAGCAAAAACGCAATACATCATCTTAAGGTTAAAAACCAAAGAAACATACAGAACATCTACCATCACCTACAACAACCACACCCCACCGACACAAAGAAAAATCAAATACCTAGGGGTAACGCTAGACGAGAAGCTGTCTACCAACGCTCACTGCAAAATCAAACTGCAAGAAGCAAAAGTAGCAACGTCATGCCTCAGGTTCCTCTCCAAAATTAAAAAGGAAGGTCTGTCCCCAGGCATCCTATCCCAGCTATATAACACTATCATCAGACCAACATTCAAATACGCAGCAATCGCTTTATGGTCCATCACCGCCCAAAAAACAAAGGACAGTATCTCCGGGTTCGAACGGAAATGATTGAGAATCGCTAGGAAGTTACCACCATGGTCCAGAAGCAATGAAATCCACGACAAAGCAAAAACCGCAACAATAGAAGACACAATAAAGAAGAACAATTCTAAATACATAGACAATGCAAGAGACCGACCACACAGGCAGGAGAACATCAAAACTGCAAAACAATACAAGAGAACACAAATACACCAGGAAAAAGATCTAAGCTACCTTCCCCTGTCATCCATCATTAGACAGCACGAAGAAGTAAAAGAAGAAGAACGACAAATACAGCAACACCTACGACAACTCCTGCAATGACAAAGGTACATCCCAAAGACGACCTCACGGAAATTAAGTAGATATACCTATATAAAAATAATAATAAATATGCAAAAGCAATAAAAGTAAATAAATTAATATATATATATACAAGAATTAAGATAAAAAAATTAAAAGAAATGTAAATACTATATACAAAGAGCATGAATAAAAAAGGAGCCATCTCTCCCTTCCCCCAAACCAATAAGCATGCTGGCTGAAGAGGGCGAAATAAGCCCTGAAACAGCCTTGGGTGAGATAAACCCAGAATCTCCCTAGTATAGTAGCAGTAGTAGTAGTAATAGTAGTAGCAGTAGTAGTAGTAGTAGTAGTAGTAGTAGTAGTAGTTGTTGTAGAAGTAGTAGTAGTAGTAGTAGTATTAGTAGTAGTAGTAGTAGTAGTAGTAGTAGTAGTAGTAGTAGTAGTAGTAGTAGTAGTAGTAGTAGTAGTAGTAGTAGTCGCCCGATATGACTTAACGTTGGAGGTTTTGTCTTATCCTGAAAGATGAATGTCTGGTAACTCTAAGCTCTATGTACCCTCTACTCATTTGAAAATAATTTTATTCATCGTCCGATATGACTAAACGTTGGAGGTTTTCTCTTATCCGCAAAGATGAATGTCTGGTAGCTCTAAGCTCTATGTACCCTGTACTCATTTGAACATCATTTCATTTATCGTCCGATATGACTTAACGTTGGAGGTTTTCTCATATCCTGAAAGATGAATGTCTGGTAACTCTATGCACCTTGTAGCCATTTGAAGATCATTTCATGCATGGTCTGATATGACTTAACGCTAGACTTAAATGACTTAATGTCCTCAATTTTTTGTAATGATAGCACACGCAGGTTTCTCGTTTCATTTGTAATGTTGTTAGGATTGTTACTATTCTGTAAGACGTTCGGCTGTTTATTTAGTCGATATATCGAGATACGAGAGTAAAACACGGAGAAGACTCCATCTAAAACAAGTGAAATACCAATATGACTTATTCTATGGCACATTTTATTCATGAATCACATTCGAGGTTATGATTTTCTTAGATAAATATATTTTGTAACTATTATTGACTTATTTAAAACTTATTTTTGGGGAAAGAATTTGAAAACAAAACATAGGTAACACAAAATTAGGGTCGTGTAGAAGTAACTGTGAAAATATCTAATCCTCAGTTTATAAAAGCAGCCGTGTTTTTTTTTTTTTTCACAACAGGAAAAGCTACTTGTCGCAATAAATTGGCCCCAAATGGGCCCCACGCACAAATATGTGGGCTTCGAGGAGTACTTATATTGCCTTGAATATGTATTTATGGTGCCGCGTGATGCATTACGTGGTAGCGAAAGATGGAAACATATTCACAGCAACTTTGTAACTATTCTGTGGTTCAGATTAAATGCTGAACTATCTCAATGTACTTATCTTCCTATCAATTCAGTTCAATACAAGTTTATTTTGACCTAGTTTCTTTCATTACTTATTTTTCGCTTCTTTTTTAAACTTTCAACATACACAAAACTTTGCTTAAAATATCTGCTTTTTGTATTTCAAAAATATATTTTCGAGTAACATGGCAATAGAGTTTTGAAGTACAATATCATTTTTCCTCTATTTCTGCGGTTAGGTGTAGAAATTCGTTGCAATATAGAAAGAGTATCAGATTGAACACCTATTTGTGGTCACGTCTGAGGCTCAACAGGTAAGCGATACATTGTACTGCCCTAGGCTTGCGAGAGATCGTTGCAACTAATTAAGGCGGTTTGTACCATACGATACTCAGGTAATGAGTTACTAATTATTAAGTCATATCGATACAATCAGCTACAAGTAACATGGCTACCGATACCCATTCGCTTTAAATCTTAAGGTTATGTTTGCAGCTAGACGACATATGTCGTCTGTACGCAGTTATATCATTAAAACAAAAGAACGGAAGTAAACAAACCATGGTGCAATATTCAAATGAACATATGTTCAACAACTGAAGACATTGAAATTCTAATTTATGACGCTAAGATCACTGAAGTTTACGTGAGGTTTTTCTCTCTTTTCCCCCCAATTTACGTCCTCCAACGTAAAGTCACATTATACGATGCATAAATTGTTCAGAAGAGTACAGAGTACATAGAGCTTAGACTTACCAGACGTTTATCCTTCAGGATAAGAAAGAATCTCAAAAGTAAAGTCATATCAGACGATTTTTTTTTTTCAATTTACGTCCTCCAACGTTAAGTCATATCGGAGGATGAATGAGAATGGGTGAAGTGATGCTCAAATGAGTCCGTGGTCCTTGGAGCTTAGAGTTTCCCGACATTCGTCTTCCAGGATAAGGGAAAACCCCGGAAAAACCTTATACAGGCAACTCACACTGACCGAGATTCGAACTCGGGCCTCTTGAACCTGAGGCAGATATTCTACCATCAACGCTACCGAGGTGGTAAGAGAAGATGAATGAAATGATGTTCAAATGAATACAGCGTACACATAGCTTAGAGGTACCAGACGTTAATCTTTCAGCATAAGAGAAAACCTCCAACGTTAAGTCATATCGGACGATGAATAAAATGGTGTACAAATGAGTACAGGGTACATTGAACTTAGAGTTACCAGACATTCATCTTTCAGGCTAAGAGAAAACCTCCAACGTTAAGTCATATCGGACGATGAATAAAATGGTGTACAAATGAGTACAGGGTACATTCAACTTAGAGTTACCAGACGTTCGTCTTTTAGGATAAGAGAAAACCTCCAACGTTAAGTCATATCGGAAGAAGAATGAAATTATGTTCAAATGAGTGCAGGGTACATAGAACTTAGAGGTACCAGACGTTCGTCTTTCAGGATAAGAGAAAACCTCCAAAGTCATATCGGACGATGAAAGAAATGATGTTCAAATGAGTACAGGTTACACAGAGCTTAGACATTCTAGACATTCATCTTTCAAGGTAAGGGAAAACTCCGGAAAATACTGATCACCCTAATGGAAATTAGAACAGGGAGGTCTTGAATATTTCAGAAGCGATAAACTGCAAAATAATTATTTTCTAAATTACAGGTACATTGACTTATATATTGCGATCCATATAAACCTGAACCGTTTCAATAGGCCATAACTTTTAAATCAAGAATGGGACACACGTGTAACTTTGAGAGAATATAATATACAATACGGAAATTACATTACGCTATTTACATTTGAGAGAAAATGTTGCCAGTGTGCTCCACATGCATTTATACATGTTTGCACTCGTCTCACCATATTCTCTTAAGTTTTACGGTGATAATATAGAACTGAGAGAAGGTTGTTTCCAGCAAGATGGCGCAACATGTCACAACGTGTCACCTAATGTCATCATGGAACTTGTAACCAGTTTCATTTATAATCGAATCATCTCAAAAGGCCTGTGGCCCCCAGAACACCTGAACTAACCTCACCGGATTTTTTCTTGTGGAGGATTTAAAAAATAGTGTACAAGGATATGCCATGGACAACTGATGTTCTCAAGGAATCCATTCGAAACGAAATAAGTAACATTGGCGAGGAAACTCTCCATAAAACTACAGAGAATATGGTGAGACGAGTGAAAATATGTAGAGATGCTGGTGGAGGACACTTCCAACATTTTCTGTGACGTACGAGGGCTGTTCAATAAAGAATGATCATAATTTTTTACGGTCATAGTTTTTCACACTAAAATTGTATCTTATATTCTGTTAGCTTAATGTAGTAGTTCCATTGTTGGTACTCATGTTTCCCGCCTGTGAGAACCAAGCAAGTTCAAACATGTTCATCACCTATCGCGCTGCAATGGAGGTAATACGCGAGGAACAATATGTGGCATTGAAATTCCGCCTTCGTCTCAAGAAATATTCAGTTGAGGCCTATACAACGTTACAGGAGGCCATGGAAAGTCCGTTCTTCCCTACAGCACAACTCGAAGGTGGTTTAAAATGTATAAAGAGGGGAGACAATTTCAAAGGAAGGCGGACCCTGTGCTCCAGTCACTTGATCTTATGAAAGAAAACATCAGCAATGTTGCTGCCATTATGAGAAATGATGGACGAATTATCTAAGAACACTTTTTGAAATACTGAAAATTTCATTGTGTGCCACCCACACGTTGGTGACAGAATCATTACACATGAGACGTGTTTGTGCGCGATGGGTTAAAAGACTCTTGATTCCCGAACAAACGACATGCGCATGTATTTCTGCATGCAGCTTAAGTTGATGCTAGAGGAAGATCCGTAATTTCTTTCAAAGTAATCACTACTGATAAAACTTGCCTACATCAATTTGATCTTGAGAACAAACAGCAAAGCTCAATGTGAAAATCTCCATCACCAACCTCCAAAAAGCAACAGTGGTTGCTTATGCTGGGAAAGCTATGGTCATCTCATTCTTTGATATTCATGGAATGGTTTATCAGCATGTTGTACCTGCACACACATCAGTAGCTGGACAATACTACAGGCATGTCCTGAAAACATTCCAAGTCAATATCAGGCGCAAAAGACCACATTTCCGTGAAGCAAGTTGGATGCTGCACCACGATAATACGCGGCCGCACATTGCCAATGTTGTGGCTGAATATCTTGCAAAAATCAACGTGAAGTGCATCCCTCACCCTCCCCACAGTCCGTATTTAGCACCATGATACTTTTTTCTATTCCGTAACTTGAAGAAACGCCTTCGTGGGAAACATTATCCATCATCAGAAGCAGTGGTGAGGGCTGCGGAGGCGAGGTTTAAGTATCTCTCAGTAATGGTTTCCAGCATGTCTTTGAAGACTGACAGAAACGCTTATACAGGTGCACCGCATTCAGGGGAGACTATTTTGAGAACGACATTCAAATTATAAGGATGAGTAAAGGTACGTTTAAAAAAAAATCTGATCATTCTTTATTGAAAAGCCCTCGTAAATACGTAGTGTAATGTAGTCTCCCAATTGTCTATTATATTAAACGAGTTATTAACTCTCTCACGGTCCGTAACTATAGAGACAAATTTATGTAAAGTAACGTTATGGGAGAGGAATCTCTAAAGCTTTCCACAAACTACACAACATTTCCATATGGAAAATTTGGAGATACAGAGAGAACGGTATTTCAAAGACGTCACCTAGACAACGGTTTTTAAACATTTGACAATCATTTAAAGTCTACTGTATTCCCGTATTCCCTTGTACCTTCATTTTTTATTTCTTGGAACTACAAAGAGAATGAAATTACAAAGACGTCACCTAGACATTCAGTTTTAAAACATTTGACTATCACGTAAAATCTACTGTATTCCAATATTTCCTTGTACCTTCATTTTTTATCTCTTGGAAATACAAAGAGAACGACATTTCAAAGACGTCACCTAGACAAACAGTTTTAAAACATTTGTCTATCACTTAGTCTACTGTATTCTCATATTCCCTTGTACCTCCATTTGTTTATCTTTTGGTCATACAAAGAGTGCGGAATTGCAAAGACGTCACTTAGACAACCAGTTTTAAAACAATTCACTATCACTTAAGGTCTACCGTATTTCCATATTCCCTGGTACCTTCGTTTTTTGATCTCTTGGACATACAAAGAGAACGGAATTTCAAAGACGTGACCTTGACAACCAGTTTCAAAACATTTGACAATCACTTAACGTCTTCTACACTTCCATATTCCCTTGCATCTTTACTTTTTCATCTCCTGGGAATATAAAAAGAACAGAATTACAAAGAAAACCAGTTTTAAAGCTTCCATCACTTACTGTCTACTATTTTATTATATTCTCTTGTACCTACTACAAGATTAAGAATAAGTTAATGCTTATCATGAAATGGAGCAATAAGTGTTTGCAAAAGTATTTTTACTGAAGTAGAGAAAACCACGTGAGGGTAACAAGATTTAAAGTTTCATAAAAAAAGATAGCTGAACTTTACAGTCAACTGACAAATGCTCCCGGCTTTGTGGCGTAGGTGGTAGCGTGAGTATCGTATTCAAGAGCTCCCGACATTTAAACTCGATTGGGGCGATAACGCTTTTGCAGGTGTTTCCCTTATCCGTAGGGGAGCGGATCCGTCCACTTCAGCTGCCGTAGTGCGGGCGCTGCGCACCCTTTGCACTCGGGGTACCTCTGGCGTTACTAGAGGAACCTCGGCCCGAACATTCGAGGCCCTCCCTTTGGAAGTTGTTCGGATTGGGTTGGTCTCGAGGGGGCAGTGGTTCCCCCCCCGTGAGAATCGGGTACTTCTCCGGACGGGTTGAGGGAAGCCATCAATATTCCCGGGTACTAGCCTTCAGAGCTAGCAGAAGGTGTGCTAGACCACCAGGCGGCCCCACCGTGGTCATGTCGGTAGCCTTCACCTCTGCTGTTGGCGTGCGTAAGTGGCGTATCCACTTCCATCCCGTCTTGTGTTCTTCTTAGTAACCCCGGTCTTGCCCTATGGAAAGCCTCACGGAGGCCGCCGGGCGCTCTTTGGGACAGCTCGGATACTCCCTGTTTTTTTAGGCCCGGGTCTTGGTCCTACGGGACCAGGACTAATGGGAATAGAACCTCAGAAAGATGAATGTTGGTACAGCTAAGCTGTATGGATCCCGGGCTCATTTAAGCATGATTCTCTTATAGAATTTATGAGCCTTCGTATCAACTACAGATAACATGTGTCAATACAGACCGATGGCCTTTAAGTGTATTTAATGTGCTATTAGATTTACTGACCTGTAAATGAACTTGTGCTGGAGAAACCACGGCTCAAATACGTCACAATTTATAGTCTAATAAAATCCCTGTTTGAGCGCAAAGTGTCTACCTATTATATTATGTTGGAAATTTTCACAGTTCCAGAGCGTTTGAGAACGCGAAACTACTGTTTAAGTTGGGATAGCGCGCGACTTATCTGTTGACTTTTGCGACTACCCGCTGCAACGAGCCCTATTAGAGGGTCCAGATAGTATCATTTGCATGACTCTTAGAAGAATAACGTCCAGTAATGGGATACGGTGGTAACGATGTATCAGCAATTAAAGGTAATTACGTTGTGGTGTTTACAATCACGCAGAGGCACGTACCGGAAACATCGCATTCCACATTAGGAACCTTATCTCTGAGCGTTTGTCAGCTAGTGAGGCATGAAATTACAATACTGCCATTTGAATCAGTCATTATTATTAATTAATAAAGCCGCGCTCATCATGTTAAACATGTTCTCCTCCTGATAATGAAGTAGGTAACATCCGAAATAGATTTTACTAAATTTTAGGTTCTGAAACTATTAAACGTTGTTCTGATGAAGCTCTTTGCTCATCTACTCTTAGTGTGGTCTCGTTTTCAAATCAAGATCGGAGATTCAACTCCCTACTGCGGTGGACTAACATTTTCTAAGACAATAAGGTAACAAATACGAAAATTGAATTCGTTTATTGGAAATATTCACTCCATATGAATATTTCTCTATACGAATTAAAGACACTAGCCGAAAACTTAATTTCTGACACTAGGTACGCTCTGAACTACCTCAATTTTAAATTGAAGTCCTCCAACGTTAAGTCACATCGGACGATGAATGAAACGATGTTCAAATGAGTCATGCTACTTGCTACCTGTTTGATTGTCCCAAACCAACACTGGGGACCTGCTGTGCTGCAGCGCAGATTTAGGCAGTACCTACTTCTAAATGGGTAAACTTTGAAACTGAAGATACGTGTACGAGAGCTGGCCTCGAGGTTCGGCCAGTCCCCCACACTACATAATGAGCCAATTAATTTTTATGCACTGCATCTGCAAACGTTCAGTGTCGAGTCTACTGTAGATAACATCGCGAAATGAAGAAAGGGAGGAAAATGAAGTTCGAATAAGTTGTGGAGAGGGTCAGACGGGATTACCTGTTGCTCGGTACAGTCACCACCGACAATACCTATTCCGCTGTTTAAATCTCACAGCCCAAGTAGAAATGCTACTTGACTGCCAATTGCTTGACAAAAATGTGAAATGTCTCGGGAAATGAGAAAAAAACTGATTTTCCTTTATAATGTATTCGCATTTTAGATAAATGGAAACAGTTGAAATCGAGGTGCTTCATGGGAGAGATGAACATCAAGATAGCAAACTTTTAATTTTCAACACTTTTTTCTACTTCAAGATAAACCTTACCCTACCTTAGTAATATGCATGTCGTGGACTTGAAATGATATGTCTGTTTTAAAACTGATTGTCTAGGTGACGTTTTTGTAATTCCGTTCTCTTTGCATTGTCACCAGAACTCCCTATAGAACGGCTTGCATTAGGGCCAGAGGGGAAGCAGGCAGACAACGCCTACCCATTTGTCTCGTGTCACTAACTAAAAGGATGATTAGGAAAACGGTGGGAGTCCTGTACTGTCTCTTTCCCCTCCCACCAGACGTCTCAAAATCTCGAGATAATTGTGCGCGCCGCGAAGTTTCCAGAAACGGCGATCATCCCTATTTAAGGCTGTAGTTGGCGAGTCTGTCAGTTCTTGGCGAGCAGCCGTGAGGAGCGCCCAGTGAGCGAACGGACCGGAAGACTGTGTACGTGCATCGGAGGAGTTGCGTATAATTTCGAGTGCAGAGTGCACCTGCGACAGACGAACAGGTGAATTGTAAATGTGTGCATTACATAATACTGTGTAATAGGCAAGTGTTCCGATTGTAATTCGGTGGAAATAAAGAACATTTTTGAATGGCGCAGTTGGAATTTTAATTTCACGAACCCAAAAAGTCACATCAGGTGTCAGAAATGGGATAACGGCCATGGAATCGGCATTGGAAAAGATTCTGGAGAAGATAAACGAATTAACAGCGAAGATGGAGGCGGCAAATAACAACCCGGCCGCAGAGTTGAAACAAATGAAGACGGCCAACGACATCACCGAGAAGATGGAAGAATTGAAGGGCGAATTAATAGCGCAGACGGAAACGGCAAACAACAACTTGGCCACGACAATGACCGCAAAGATGGCAGAAATGACCACGGAAATGAAGGTTGCGAACGAGGCTGTCGCCGCAAAATTTGAAGAACAGTTGTCTGGGGTGATGGATAACGTGACGGAGCTGGGCAAGCGGATGGGCCAAGTGGACGAGCGCGTCGAGGACCTGGTTAACCGCTTCAATGACCTAGAGGAAAAGGCCGACAGTAACGCAAAGTCCCTGAATGCCATGGCGGAAGTCGTCAAGGACCTTGCTAACCGCGTTAATAACCTGGAAGGAAAGGCCGACTGCAGCGTCCAGTCTCTGCACGCCATGGTGGAGGACGTCGTCGGCAGGAGGTTGAAGGATTTGAAGGCCGACGCGCCGGGACGCGACACAACATCGGCGTGCGTCAAACATCCGAAATATGACGGCGCGTCAAAGTTTGAGGTCTTCGACGCAGTGGC
Source organism: Mantis religiosa (assembly GCA_030765055.1). NCBI lineage: Eukaryota > Metazoa > Arthropoda > Insecta > Mantodea > Mantidae > Mantis > Mantis religiosa. Next base: position 228,423,964 of record CM060950.1, read on the forward strand.
CAAGCACAACAAATGTTCAACAGAGGAAGAGGCCACACAGTTAATAGCCAGCATCCAGGGTCGGCCCGCGCAAGTCCTGAACGTAGTACAGACACTGGCGGCGACCAAAGACATCTGGGAGTCTCTGGAGAATCGTTTTGGAAACCACCATTTAGCCGCAGCGTACCGCAGCCAGCTAAAGACAAGGTCACAGCAGCCAGGGGAGACGCTGCTGGAGTTCGCCCTGGCAGTTGAACAAATGGCTAGCAATGCCCTAGTTGACCTCCCACCAGAGTTCGTATCAAGGGAAGCTGCCTACACAGTCGTTGACGGGGTACAAGACACGGAGATTCGTCAACGCCTAATGCTCGGCGATTATAAAACCATCCACAAGGCGCTAACGCCAGCATTAAGGATGGAGGCGGCAAAGGTAACAGCTATCCCGACGTTGAAAACGAGGAGTGTCTGCTACACCGGAGAGAGAATACCATCCGACGGACGCCGGTGAAGAACTAGTGGCCTGAGTTGAGGGTGTGGACAGCCCGGACACCTGGAGAGAGACTCTCAACACCAGGAAGAGCAGCCGGAAAACGAGTAAGGACCGTCGTGGAGAGGGGTACATCGGCGCCATCACTCCCATTCCCTCGAGTGACATTGCGCGCTGTCAGCCGGCGTATGGATGACAGCCTCATCGCGAACGGTTGGGTGAGAGGGAAGCCGTGCCGCGTGCTGGTGGATACCGGGGCAGCCGTTACCATCATCAGACCTGTGGTAGCGAACTGTCTGCCGACAAGGAAGCAGAGCCGGATATACCTGCTTGCCACGGCATCGGGCGACACCTTGCCTGTGGGGAAGGAGGCCCAGCTAGAGCTGACCTTGGGACGGAGTGCCGTGCGTCTGTGGGTGTTCATCGTGGAGGAGCCTGAGGAGGTGATTCTGGGACTGGATGCCCTCAAGAGACAGGAAAGGACGGTAGATGTCGGCAAGAAGGTCCTGCAGCTCAACGGAGAAGAGGTTATTCTCCGTCAACCAGAAGAACGCCTTGTAATCTGCAGGATCATCTTGAACGAAGACTAGGTTATCCCCGCGAGGAGTGAAGTGGTGGTGACGACACAACTGTAAGGCCAGAGAACCAGGAACATGATGCTGGACCAGAAGACACCCGTACACGAACTATGTGTAGCCAGGGAAATGCTGCCGTGCCGAGAGGAGGTGCCAATGAGACTGCTAAATCCAATGGTCACCGATCAGGTCGTCCAGGCCGGGATGGACTTCGGAACGTGCGAGCCCGTGGAAAGCGTAATAGCAATCGACAAGACACAGGAGCCGGTTCCGATGCAACACCTGGGGCCCCGGCTAGAAGGCTTACTGGAGAGGACGGCAGACCACCTGACCGCAGAACAGCTGGAGAGAGATCGAGAACTGCTGAAACGTTACCAGCGCGTCTTCAGCCAAGGTGATAGTGACTACGACCGCACGGACAATGTGCTTCACCGCATCGACACTGGAGGCGCCCGTCCTATTCGGCAACCAACTAGACGTGTTCCGCTGTCGAAGCAAGGGGCGGTAAGAGACATGCTGGAGGACATGAGATCCAAGAGAGTGATTGAAGAGTCTGACAGCCCTTGGTGTTCCCCTGTATTCTTGGTAAGAAACGAAGGACGGCGAGCTACGCTTCTACGTGGACTACAGAAAGCTGAACGCTGTCACCCGGAAGGACTGTTTCCCCTTACCCGGATTGACGACACCCTGGACACGTTAACGGTTGCACAGTGCTTCCCAACCATGGATCTGATGTCGGGCTACTGGCAGGTAGCTCTAGACCCGAGAGACAAGGAGTAGACTGCATTTTTGACAGGACAAGGGCTCTGGGAGTTCACAGTTATGACCTTTGTCCTCCGCAACGAACCAGCTACCTTACAACGCCTCATGGAGTCACTAATGAGAGGACTAACATACGACACCTGCCTGCTATACCTGGACGATATCTTCATCGTCGATTACACTATTGAACACCATCTCGAGAATCTGATTAAGGTGTTACACAGATTGCAGCCGAGCAACTTGAAGCTGAACGCGAAGAAGCGCCAGCTTTTCCGCAAGGAAGTGAAGTGCTTGGGCCACATAATCTCAGCAACCAGATTGGCCACAGACCCGGGGAAGGCGCCGGCGTTTAACGATTGGTCTCGCCCACAGGATAAGAAAGGGTTGCGCAGTTTTCTGGGGCTGTGCAATTATTACCGACGCTTCATAAAGGGGTCCTCCAATATCGCCAAACCCCTCACCCGCCTAAAAGAGGAATACCGGCCTTATGTGTGGACGGAGGACGCCGAAGACGCTTTCCATCCCCTGAAGAAGACCCTGTGCAGTACTCCAATTTTGGGTTTTCCTCAACCAGATGGCGCCTTCATTGTAAACACCGACGCCAGCGACCGTTGCATTGGAGGTGTCCCATCGCAGATCCAGGACGGCCATCAGCGGGTGATAGCCTACTACAGTAAGAGGCTATCCAAGGCAGAGAAGGACTACTGCGTCACCCGATGAGTGTTACTGGCGGTACTAAAGACCTTGGAGCACTTCCACAAGTACCTGTTTGGTCAGCCATTCCACCTGAGGACTGACCATCCCGCCCTAACCTGGCTATTGAGCTTTAGGAACCTGGAAGGCCAGACATCACGTTGGGTCCAGAGGCTGCAGGAGTACGACTTCACCTCGGAACATCGTAGAGGGAAGAGCCACGGTAACGATGACGGCATGTCCCGAAGACCCTGTCGAGAAAAGTTCGGCTAAGTGCACAAGAGTGGAAGAGAAGGAGCGTGCCGTAGCAGTCCGAGTAATAACGGCAGTGCCTGCGGATGGCTGGGATAGCGCAGGCCTGAGGAGGGAGCAGCTGGCGTACGCAGACTTGGGGCCACTCTTGAGGGAAGTGGAGGCATGGACGAGACCAACTTTGGAGGACATCGCACCGAGGAGCGTCTCCTACAAGTCGTACTGGGCCCAATGGGACTCGTTGAAGACCACAGAGGGCGTGCTGTTCCGGGAATGGGAGCCACCCGATGGGAAGACGCAGAGAGAATACTTGGTACTTCCCTGGAGTAAGGTCCCGGAAGACTTGGAGGAAGTGCACGCCAGTACCTCAAGGGGACACCTGGGAGCGAACCGAAAGATTGACAAACTACGGCAGTGCTACTACTGGCTGAGACTCCAAGCAGATGCTGAGAGATAGAGCCGTCAGTGTCACGTGTGCGCGGTTAGTCGCGGCCCCCAGACTAAGAACTGAGGTCGCATGCAGCAGTACAACGTCGGAGTGCGATTCGAACGGATCGCCGTTGACAATGCTGGACCTTTCCCAGTTTCCGACCGAGGCAGCAAGTACCTGATGGTGGTCGTGGACTACTTCACCAAGTGGCTGGAGGTGTATTCCATCCCAAACCAAGAGGCAAAGACAAAGACAGACTGCCTCGTGAAGCAAGTGTTCTGTCGATTTGGGGTGCCGTTATAGCTACACAGTGACCAGGGTACCAACTATAAGTCCAAACTAATGAAGGAGGCACTACAAAGGCTTGAAGTGAACAATACCCGCACGACGCCTCTACAACCCCAGTAGGATGGCATGGTCGAAAGATACATCAAGACCTTAGAGGGCCACCTGAGAAAGGTCGTGACCAGCCATCAGCGAGACTGGGACGTGAAGGTGTCACTGTTCTTGCTGTCCTACCGCTGGTCTACACACGAAACAACTGGGATGACGCCAGCCAGCTTAATGTTTGTCCGAGAGTTGCGCCTCCCTTGTGAGCTGGCTTTTGGAAGCCCTCCGGAAGTGAAACAGCAAGCGACCGAGTATGTGGAGAACTTGGTGGACCATCTGCACGACATTCACGAGATGGCTCGCCAGAACATCCAGAGGGCGAGCGACCGCATGAAGGCCCGTTGTGACAGGAAAGCTAACAGCGAAGGTTTCCAGCAAGGTGTCCTGGTCTGGTTGTACCACACTACCCGGACCAAGGGACGCTGCCCGAAGCTCCAGCAGTCATGGCCAGGACCGTACCGGGAGGTGAAGAGAATTAACGAGGTGGTCTTCCGCATCCAGAACGTTCCCCGAGGGAAGATGGTAGTGGTAGGTACACCTGGATCGCCTGGCACGCTACGATGGTGCTCTTCGGGACGACCAGCTTTGAGGAAGGGAGAATGTCACCCGAACTCCCTATAGAACCGGCCTGCAGTAGGGCCAGAAGCGAAGCATGTAGACCAATTTGTCCCGAGTCACTAATTGAAGGGATGATTAGAAAAACGGCAGGAGTCCTATACCGTCTCTCTCCCTTCCCAACAGACATCTCGAAACCTCGAGATAATTGTGCGTGCCGCGAAGTTAACAGAAACGACGATCTTCCCTATATAAGGCCTGTAGTTGGCAAGTCAGTCAATACTTGGCGAGCAGCCGTGAGGAGCGCCCAGTGAGCGAACGGACCGAAAGACTGTGTACGTGCATCGGAGGAGTTGCGTGTAATTGCAAGTGCAGAGTGGACCTGCGACAGACGAACTGGTGAATTGTAATTGTGTACATTATGTAATTCTGTGTAATCGGCAGGTGTTCCGATTGTAATTCGGTGGAAATAAAGAACATTTTTGACTGGTGCAATTGGACTTTTAATTTCACGAACCCACAAAGTCACAGTATGTTCAAGAGATAAATAAATGAAGGCACAAGGAAATATGGGAATACAGTAGGCTTCAAGTGATGGCCAAATGTTTTAAAACTGGTTGTCTAGGTGACCTATTTGAAATTCCGTTTTCTTTGTGTTTTCAAGAGATAAAAAAATAAAGGTACAAGGGAATATGTGAATACAGTAGACTTTAAGTGATAGTCAAATGTTTTAAAATGGTTGTCCAGGTGACGTTTTTGAAATTCCGTTCCCTGTGTGTATGCAAGAGGTAAAAGATGAAGATACAAGGGAATATGGGAATACGGTATACTTTAAGTGACATTCAAAAGTTTTAAAACTGGTTGTCTAGGTGACGTCTTTGAAATTGGAAATTAATTATTCTTTCACACTGGCCGTGTGTAGGCTAAATTGTGGAAACGTTGAGTCAGACTGAAAAATTCAATGCCATAGCCGGGATTTGAACCACGGATCTTCTGGTTTCCGTCCAGCCGCACTACCATTGTGCTACTATGGCCAACGTGCCGATATGACATTAAATTCTCCAACTGACTCGTATTTTCCCGGTAAACCACTTAGGAGTTCTCATAAACACATGAGACAACTACCTTAATGGCGACTTACTACATGTAAGTACTTTAAAGCCCGGGCTTTATAGTTAACCACTATTAGGTTAATTAATGGAAATTAATTATTCTTTCACACTGGCCGTGTGTAGGCTAAATTGTGGAAACGTTGAGTCAGACTGAAAAATTCAATGCCATAGCCGGGATTTGAACCACGGATCTTCTGGTTTCCGTCCAGCCGCACTACCATTGTGCTACTATGGCCAACGTGCCGATATGACATTAAATTCTCCAACTGACTCGTATTTTCCCGGTAAACCACTTAGGAGTTCTCATAAACACATGAGACAACTACCTTAATGGCGACTTACTACATGTAAGTACTTTAAAGCCCGGGCTTTATAGTTAACCACTATTAGGTTAATTAATGGAAATTAATTATTCTTTCACACTGGCCGTGTGTAGGCTAAATTGTGGAAACGTTGAGTCAGACTGAAAAATTCAATGCCATAGCCGGGATTTGAACCACGGATCTTCTGGTTTCCGTCCAGCCGCACTACCATTGTGCTACTATGGCCAACGTGCCGATATGACATTAAATTCTCCAACTGACTCGTATTTTCCCGGTAAACCACTTAGGAGTTCTCATAAACACATGAGACAACTACCTTAATGGCGACTTACTACATGTAAGTACTTTAAAGCCCGGGCTTTATAGTTAACCACTATTAGGTTAATTAATGGAAATTAATTATTCTTTCACACTGGCCGTGTGTAGGCTAAATTGTGGAAACGTTGAGTCAGACTGAAAAATTCAATGCCATAGCCGGGATTTGAACCACGGATCTTCTGGTTTCCGTCCAGCCGCACTACCATTGTGCTACTATGGCCAACGTGCCGATATGACATTAAATTCTCCAACTGACTCGTATTTTCCCGGTAAACCACTTAGGAGTTCTCATAAACACATGAGACAACTACCTTAATGGCGACTTACTACATGTAAGTACTTTAAAGCCCGGGCTTTATAGTTAACCACTATTAGGTTAATTAATGGAAATTAATTATTCTTTCACACTGGCCGTGTGTAGGCTAAATTGTGGAAACGTTGAGTCAGACTGAAAAATTCAATGCCATAGCCGGGATTTGAACCACGGATCTTCTGGTTTCCGTCCAGCCGCACTACCATTGTGCTACTATGGCCAACGTGCCGATATGACATTAAATTCTCCAACTGACTCGTATTTTCCCGGTAAACCACTTAGGAGTTCTCATAAACACATGAGACAACTACCTTAATGGCGACTTACTACATGTAAGTACTTTAAAGCCCGGGCTTTATAGTTAACCACTATTAGGTTAATTAATGGAAATTAATTATTCTTTCACACTGGCCGTGTGTAGGCTAAATTGTGGAAACGTTGAGTCAGACTGAAAAATTCAATGCCATAGCCGGGATTTGAACCACGGATCTTCTGGTTTCCGTCCAGCCGCACTACCATTGTGCTACTATGGCCAACGTGCCGATATGACATTAAATTCTCCAACTGACTCGTATTTTCCCGGTAAACCACTTAGGAGTTCTCATAAACACATGAGACAACTACCTTAATGGCGACTTACTACATGTAAGTACTTTAAAGCCCGGGCTTTATAGTTAACCACTATTAGGTTAATTAATGGAAATTAATTATTCTTTCACACTGGCCGTGTGTAGGCTAAATTGTGGAAACGTTGAGTCAGACTGAAAAATTCAATGCCATAGCCGGGATTTGAACCACGGATCTTCTGGTTTCCGTCCAGCCGCACTACCATTGTGCTACTATGGCCAACGTGCCGATATGACATTAAATTCTCCAACTGACTCGTATTTTCCCGGTAAACCACTTAGGAGTTCTCATAAACACATGAGACAACTACCTTAATGGCGACTTACTACATGTAAGTACTTTAAAGCCCGGGCTTTATAGTTAACCACTATTAGGTTAATTAATGGAAATTAATTATTCTTTCACACTGGCCGTGTGTAGGCTAAATTGTGGAAACGTTGAGTCAGACTGAAAAATTCAATGCCATAGCCGGGATTTGAACCACGGATCTTCTGGTTTCCGTCCAGCCGCACTACCATTGTGCTACTATGGCCAACGTGCCGATATGACATTAAATTCTCCAACTGACTCGTATTTTCCCGGTAAACCACTTAGGAGTTCTCATAAACACATGAGACAACTACCTTAATGGCGACTTACTACATGTAAGTACTTTAAAGCCCGGGCTTTATAGTTAACCACTATTAGGTTAATTAATGGAAATTAATTATTCTTTCACACTGGCCGTGTGTAGGCTAAATTGTGGAAACGTTGAGTCAGACTGAAAAATTCCTTTGAAATTCCTTTCTCTTTGTATGTATAAGAGATAAAAGAAAGTGAACAACGTATTTCCGCTTGAAGAAAGAATAAACATTGGAAAATTCAGACATATGATATATTTAGGAAATGGTTTCACTACGCAAAGAAAGGATTTGACAATGTGTGATTACTAGACTCATATGTTTTGACGTAATATTTTATCTAACTATTACAGTTTACTAGTTGTACAAAAGGCATTCTGAATGAAGAAGGCTGTTGAGGACCTCCCCAAAAAGATTTACATAATACATTTCGTTTGTAATGAAAGTATCTTATTAATATTAATTGCTGATGAAAATTTAATAAAAAGGTACTATACCTATACAAGTTATTCTAGGGTAAGAGATCTTATTGTTTTTGTAAGTCTCCCTTTCGCCTTCACTGTTCCTTAGGAAATCACGTTTCTGATTCTGACGTAAGTTCAAAATTCTTCTGCTAAATGGTAGAAGATAATGAAAATTACGCATAATATGTTCCTATAAAGTATACATAGTTATAAACTATAAAAATATAAAGTTGTCTAATTATGAATTTTAAGTGTCGGCTTTCCTATTATCTATTAGTAGTATTATTCTCCAATTTTAATAATTTATCATACAATTTGCTTTGTACCACTTTGCTTCTCAGTTTTTTAGTTTCTCCGCAGAAACTTGCCTTACGAAAATGTATCTTTTTGCTTTTTTTTTTTCCGGTGAGGGCCCAAATGACCTTGTTGTCGACGGGCCCTAAAATCCTACACACTCACTCACTCACACTTTTCCGGTGAGGGTATTATTGACGTTTCGTTTGTTGGCAGCCTTCTGCTGTTTGATGCATCGACTTTAAACTAGCTTTGCGATGAACTAGCGAGTCAAAACTGTAAACATAGCTCAAAAGTTGATGGCTTTAAGCAAGGCTATATTGTCTACAGAGGATAGAAGTATTGAAGTCGGGTCTCGCCTGGATTCATGATTTACGGAATAGATAACTTAATTTGTTGTGTGAAATTAGCCCTAATGTACATACAAGAAACGTCTGGGAGAGTTGAGATAGGTGGCGATGATAGATGTGTTTACAACATGCGACACTAGCGCTGCATCTAACACCAAACGGCAATTATAGACAATGTGGCATAGGTCTTTTGCTTTAAAACTTTTACTGCTGACAGCGTGCGAAACTGATGTTAGAGAAGTACTGGGTTGGATTTAAGTACCGCACACATTTTAGTTTAAGAGATAAAAATGAATAACCACATTCCCTTTTAGAAAAGAATCAATAGAAAATGTCCTCCGTGGTCCAAACTCCCGAAGTGGCGGGTTCGGAGGGTAATGGACTTTTTCCGGGTATCTAATCATTAGTATCCCTTCCTTGGAAGGTAAGTAAAGCCGGTGGCTCCGTCTCGTAGATCTACCGTTTTTAAAAGCACCTCAAATCTCTTAGAGGTCTATTAGCAAATTAAAGTGATCTTTCATACAGAAAAAGTATGACAAATTGTCAAACAAATTAAGATTTTCCACGCTAAGTGTAGTGTGGCCATTTTTTTTTAAATCTGTGATATATACTTGGAGAATGCTGAGCACAAACTGCAAATATATTCAACATGTAGCATCAATTTGAAAAATTAACTGCCATATAGTAAACCCTAGTGGATTATCGGAAAAACATATGCATAGTTGAAGAAATTAATGTGAAGCTGGCATGTATCCAGGGTGAAACAGGATTAAGAGCAGGTGGACGGAGATCACGAAATGCATGCCACACAGATTCCTTTAAAATCCTCCTCCTTATTTATTTACTTACATATTTGTTTACTTTTTTATTTATTAACATTGAGGGTGTTACATTTATTTCCGTTGTTATTATTATTTATAGGATTTCCTGGGTGGAACACATTTCACAGCGATTTGCGTCCTGTTGGAAATAATAGATGACAACACTTACGATGCGAGCGAAGTGAGATCGCTGCAACGTAATAGTCCGCTTCGTTTTTGCTTTCTCCTGCTAGGTCCCAACTTTATCAAGGCAAAAGAACACCACTTCCAAGAACTTCAACACGACTGCCAAAACCTGCAAAAAGGTATCTCGTTATTTTTAAACAGCTTCTAAACTTTGCTGACATTTACATGGAATTAGAGCTAGAACGGTGAAGAATCTGATGTAATGTGTACTACATGAACCTCTGCACCCTTGTACAGCGATATATTGCTCTATTTCCTTCATGATAATCATTATCTTATTACAGGTACAAGGGAGTACAGTAGACTTTAACTGATAGTCAAAAGTTTTGGCGATATTTTTGTATGTGCAAATAAAAAGGGTACACGGGAAGGGTCAAGGGAATAAGCAAATACAGTAGACTAAGTGTTAGCCCAATGTTTTAAAACTGGTTGCCTAGTTCACGCCTTTGAAATTACGTTCTCTTTGTATGTTCAAGAGATAAAAAAATGAAGGTAAAAGGGGATATAGGAATACAGTAGACCTTAAGTGATAGTCATATAATTTAAAACTGGTTGCCTAGTTGACGTACTTGAAATTGCGTTCTCTATGTATGTTCAAGAGTTAAAAAATGAGGGTACAAGAGTATATGGGAAGACAGTAGACTTTAAGTGATAGTAAAATGTTTTAAAACTGGTTGCCTAGTTGACGTCTTTGAAATTACGTTCTCTTTTTATGTTGAAGAGATGAAAAAATGAAGGTACAATGGGATATGGGAATACAGTAAAGTTTAAGGGAGAGTCAAATGATTTAAAACTGGGTGCCTATTTGACGTCTTTGAAATTGCGTTCTCTTTGTGGGTACTAGAGTTAAAACAATGAAAGAACAAGGGATATGGGAATTTAGTAGACTTTAAGTGACAGTAAAATGTTTTAAAACTGGTGGCCTAGTTGACGTCTTTGAAATTACGTTCTCCTTTTATGTTGAAGAGATGAAAAAATGAAGGTACAATGGGATATGGGAATACAGTAAAGTTTAAGGGAGAGTCAAATGACTTAAACTGGGTGCCTATTTGACGTCTTTGAAATTGCGTTCTCTTTGTGGGTACTAGAGTTAGAACAATGAAAGAACAAGGGATATGGGAATTTAATAGACTTTAAGTGATAGTCATATGATTTAAAACTGGTTGTCTAGGTGACTTCTTTGAAATTGCGTTCTCTTGGTATGTTCAAGAGATAAAACAATGAAGGCAAAAGGGAATACGGTAGACTTTAAGTGAGAGTCAAATGATTTAAAACTGGTTGTCTAGTTGACGCCTTTGAAATAGCGTTCTCTTTGTATGTTCAAGAGATAAAGAATTAAGGTATAAGGGTATATGGGAATACAGTATAATTTAAGTGGGAGTCAAATAATTAAAAATAAGAACCTTAATGGTTTTAACTTTTGTCTCATTAATATATGTGCACCAATTTAATTTTATTGGCATTACACAGTTCTTTCAACATTCTGTTTTGTATTGAAAATAGAAGTGGAAATAACGGAATGGACTATCGAGGAAAACTGGTATCAACCCCTCACTAATTCAGTAAACAAACTTTAATCACTCGAAAGGATTTTAATTCAGTTGTTTCCAGCATTCGTGAGGTAGGAATTTTTATATCTACTCGTTTAATTAAAGTGAGCCAAGTGCCACATTTTATTATTTAGTTCTTAATGTTAATTGTTTATGAAATTCTTCTTGGAAATGTACGAACATTTCGTTAATTGTCTCTACAGTAAATAATAAGGGAAACAAACACAAAATACTGCAATTATTCGTGGAAAGATAATGGGCTACAACTGTGAGGTACTGTTTCTTGTTTCTGCGCATGCATTTTACTACACAGGTGTTGCGAGGTGAAATATGTCATCATTTATGTCTCGGTATGTAACATTTAACGAACTATCTCTATGTAACGTGGGAACTGGCAGTAAAACCTTCACATGGTTTTCGCTCGACATTCTTCAATAAGCTACATACTTCGTATGTAGCACTTGTTTTACTAGATATCTCCTTATAGGGAGATTGGAATGCAAAGAGAATGGAATGTAAAGAGTCAATACATAACAACGGTTGCTAATGCCATCTCTACAAACCTGGATTAAGCCGAGGAAGGTAGAAGTAAATAGTTCGTATCCTTGGTTACATACATGCCTTCTCTAAATCACACAGGTGGCGCGTTTTGCTTTTGTCAATTTCTCGATAACCCAGATTTTCATTGTGGGATCGGCCCTGGTCTCAGTTGATGGGAATAAACAAGTTTTTTTTGTAGTTTTACGTCCTCCAACGTTAAGTCATATCGTACAATGAATGAAATAATGTTCAAATTAGTAAAGAGTACATAGAGCTTAGAGTTACCAGACATTCATCTTTCAGGATAAAAGAAAACCTCCAACGTTAAGTCATATCGGACAATGAATGAAATGATGTTCAAATGAGTTAAGTGTACATAGAGCTTAGAGTTACCAGGCATTCATCTTTCAGGATAAGGAAAAACCTCCAACGTTAAGTCATATCGGACAATGAATAAAATAATGTACAAATGAGTAAAGTGTACATAGAGCTTAGAGTTACCAGGCATTCATCTTTCAGGATAAGGGAAAACCTCCAACGTAAAGTCATATCGGACGATGAATGCAATGATGTTCAAATGAGTACAGGGTACATAGAGCTTAGGGTATAACAGGCATTCACCTTTCAGGATAAGTAAAAACCTCCAACGTTAAGACATATCGGACGATGAAACAAATGATGTTGAAATGAGAAAGGGGTACAAGGGGTACAAGGGAATATGGGAATACAGTACACTTAGTGATATTCAAAAGCTTTAAAACTGGTTCTCTAGATAACGTCTTTGTAAATCCGTACTGTTTGTAAGTCCAAGAGATAAAAACAGAAGGTACAAGGGAATATGGAAATAGAGTAGACTAAGTGATAGTCTAATGTTTTAAAACTGGTTGTCTAGGTGACGTCTTTGTTATTCCGTAATATTTGAATATCCAAGAGATAAAAAATGAAGGTACAAGGGAATATGGATATAGAGTAGACTAAGTGATAGTGTAATGTTTTAAAACTTCTTGTGTAGGTGACGTCTTTGTTATTCCGTAATCCTTGTATGTCAAACAGATAAAGCTGAAGGTACAAGGGAATATGGGAATACAGTAATCTAAGTGATAGTCAAATGCTTTAAAACTGGTTGTCTATGTGAACACTTTGTAATTCTGTATTCTGTGTATGTCCAAGAGATGAAAAGTGAAGGTAAAAGTGAATATGTTTTTTTTTTTTTTTTTTTTTTTTTTTTTTTTGGTAATTTACTTCTTCCAACATTAAGTTATATCGGACGATTAATGGAATGTGTGAAATGATGCTTAAATGAGCCCAAGGTCCATAGAGCTTAGAGATACCCGACATTCGTCTTTCAGGTTAAGGGTAAACCCCGGAAAAACTTTCCAGGTAACTCACCCTGACTGAGATTCGAAATCGGGACCTCTTTAACGTGAGGCAGACACTACAACCATGCTACTAAAGCGGGCATAAACGAGGTTCTACTGGGAATACCTAATATAAAACATACTAAATTTTCTAATACATATTTTATCATTACTTCGTTTAGTTCAGAGAAAATAATTTTTTTTTTGAAAGAAAGGAAATTTAACACCAAATAAGTAGATCCCAAACTAATTTGAATAAAGTTATAATTCACTTTAGCAGAAAATGTTACTATCAACTCTGTGAAGCATATGAATGCACAAAGAATGGTTTTTTTAGAAAGAATTTTTTTCGCTTAATAAAAACTTTAACTGTATTTTACACAAAAATATTAGGGCATTTGATAAGTCAATTTTATTCATATGTACCAACTTTCAAGTAAATAACTTAAAGTTAGATATGAAGGGTTTACAAAGCAGTAATGCGGAGGTGTACTGGGGAATAATAAAATTGTGGGTATAGGAAAACACTATTTAATTTGGAACTGCAAACACAGCCAGAATGTAAACAGATGAACATATCCCCTTGCTATACATATTGATGGCATTAATGGATGCAAGTGTACAAAATATTCTTAAAGCACTATTCCTCTACATACTTCAAAATAAACATTACTTTATTGTAGTTACAAGGAAATACAGTGTTCTAAGTGATTTTAGAATGTTTTAAAACTGGTTCTCTACGTGAAGTGTATGAAATTCCGTTCCCTTTGTATGTCCAACTATAAAAAGTGAAGGTGCAAATAAAATGGGAATAGAGTAGACTTTATGTGATAGCCAAATGTTTTAAATCTGTTTGTCCAGGTGACGTGTTTGTAATTCGATCTCTTAGTATGTCCAAGAGATAGAAAAATTAAGGTGTAAGGGAATATGGGAAAACAGTAGACTAAGTGAAAGCAAATGTTTTAAATCTGGATGTCTTTGTGACGTCTTTGTAATTTCGTTCTCTTTGTATGTCCAAGAGAGGAAAAGTGAAGGTTCAAGGAAATGTGGGAATACAGTAAGCTAAGTGATAGTCAAATGTTTTAAAACTGTGTCTAAGTGACATCTTTGTAATTCCATTCTATTTGAATCCCCAAGAAATAAAAAACGAGGCTACAAGGGAATATAGGAAATCAGTCTAATTTAAAAAATAGACAAATATTTTAAAACAGGTTGTCTAAGTGACGTCTTTGTAATTCCGTCCTCTTTGTGTGACCAAGAGATAAAAAATGAAGGTACAAGTGAATATAGGAATTCAGTGTACTAAGTGATATTCAAATGTTTTAAAACTGTGTCTAGGTGACATCTTTGTAATTCCATTCTATTTGTATGTCCAAGAAATAAAATGATCAAGGTACAAGGGTCTATGGGAATACAGTACACTAAGCGGCAGTGTAGTGCACTAAAAAGGTACAAGGGAATATAGGAATACAGGAGAGTAAGTGATAGTATAAGGGTTTAAAACCGGTTGCCTAGGTGATGTCTTTATAATTCCGTAACCTCTGTATGTCAAAGATATAGAAAATGAAGGTACAAGGGAATATGGGAATACAGTAGACTAAGTGATAATCAAATGCTTTAAAACTGCTCGTCTGCGTGACCTGTTTGAAATTACGTTCTGTTTCGATGTCCAAGAGATATAAATGAAGGTACAAGGGCATATGAGAATACAGTAGACTAAGTGATAGTCTAATGTTTCAAAACTGGTTGTCTTACTGACGTCTTTTTAATTCCGTACTCTTTGTCTGTCCAAGGGACAAAAAACGGAAGGTACAAGGTACAAGGGAATGCAGTAGACTAAGTGATAGTGTAGTGCAAAAAGAAGGTACAAGGGAATATGGGAATACAGTAGACTAAGTGACAGTCAAATGCGTTAAAACGGGCGGTCTATGTGACGTCTTTTTAATTTCGTACTCTCTGTATGTTCAAGGGATAAACAATGGAAGGTACAAGGGAATATGGGAATACAGTAGACTAAGTGATAGTCAAATGCGTTAAAACGGGCTGTCTAGGTGACGTCTTTTTAATTTCGTACTCTCTGTATGTTCAAGGGATAAAAAATGGAAGGTACAAGGGAATGTGGGAATGTAGTAGACTAAGTGATAGTCAAATGCGTTAAAACGGGCGGTCTAGGTGACGTCTTTTTAATTCCGTACTCTCTGTATGACCAAGAGATACGAAAAGGAAGGTACAAGTGTATGCTGGAATACAGTAGACTTAGTGATAGTCAAATGCTTTAAAACTGGTTGTCTAAATGAAGTCTTTGTAATTCCGTCCTCTTTATATGTCCAAGAGATAAAAAATGTAGGTACAAATGGATATCGGAATTGAGTGCTCTAAGAGATTATCAAAGGGTTTAAAACTGTTTGCGTAGGTGATGTCTTTGTAATTACGTAACCTCTGTACGTCCAAAGATATAAAATATTGAAGGTACAAGGGATTATGAGAATACTGTAGACTATGTGATAGTCTAATGCTTTAAAACTAGTTGTTTAAGTGGTGTCTTTTGTTATTTCGTAATCTTTGTATGTCCAAGAGATAAAAAATGAAGGTACAGGGGAGTATGGGAATACAGTAGACTAAGTGATAATCAAATGCTTTAAAACTGGAGGTCTAGGTGCCGTCTTTGTAATTGCGTGCTCTCTGTATGTCCAAGATATAAAAAATGAAGGTACAAGGGAATATGAGAATACAGTAGACTAAGTAATAGTCAAATGCTTATATACTGGTTGTCTAACTGACGTCCTTGTAATTCCGTACTCCTTGTATGTCCAAGAGATAAAAAATGAAGGTACAAGGGACTATGGGAATACAGTAGACTAAGTGGTAGTGTAGTGCAAAAAAAAGGTGCAAAGAAATATCGAAATACGGTAGACTAAGTAATAGTCAAATGTTTTAAAACTGGTTGTCTACGTTACCGGTTTGAAATTCCGTTTTCTTTCTATGTCCAACAGATAAGAAATGTAGGTACAAGGGAATATAAAAATACAGTAGACTAAGTGATAGTCAAATGCTTTAAAGCGGTTTGTCTAGGTGACGTCTTTTTAATTTCGTGCTCTCTGTATATCCAGGAGATAAGAAAAGGAAGGTACAAGTGAGTGTGGGAATACAGTAGACTAAGTGATTGTCAAATGCTTTAAAACTGGTTGTCTACGTGACGTCTTTGTAATTTCGTACTCTCTGTATGTGCAAGAGATAAAAATTGAAGGTACATTTGTTTTTTTATAGTAATTTACTTCTTCGAACATTAAGTAATATCGTACGATGAATGGAATACGTGAAATGAAGCTTAAATAAGCCCAAATTCCATAGAGCTTAGAGATGCCCGACGTTCGTCTTTCAGGAGTAGGGAAAACCCGGAAAAAGCCTGATGCAGGTAACTCACCCTGACTGAGATTCGAAATTGGGACCTCTTGAATGCGAGACAGGACACTACCACCATGCTATCAAAGTGGGCTTTAACGAGGTTCTACTGGGAGTACGTAATCTCAAACATACTGAAATTTCGAAAACATATTTTATCATCACTTCGTTTAGTTCACAGAATTTTTTTTCTGAAATAAAGGAACTTTAACACCAACTAAATAAACGACAAGCTAATTTGAATAAAGTTATAATTCACTTTAGCAGAAAATCTCACTATCATTTCTGTGAAACATATGAAAGTACAAAGAAAAGTTGTGTTAAGAAATACATTTTTTCTCTTAATCAAAATATTAACTGTATTTTCCAAACAAATATTAGGCATTTACAAAGTCAGTTTTAATCACATGTACTAGCTTTTAATTTAATAACTTAAAATTAAGAATGAAGGCTTTACAAAGGTGTAATTCGGAGGTGAACTGGGGAAGAATAAAATTGTGGGTATGGGAAAAGACAATTTAATTTGAAACTGCACACATAGGCAAAATGTAAGCAGATGAACATATTCCCTTCTATACAAATTGACGGCATTAATGGATGCAAGTGTACAAAACATTCTTAAAGCACTTATTCCTCTACACAATTCAAAATGAACATTATTTTATTCCAGTTACAAGAAAATACAGTACCCTAAGTGATAGTCAAATGTTTTAAAACTGGATGTCTACGTGACTTGTTTGAAATTCCGTTCTCTTTGTATTTCCAAGAGATAAAATATGAATGCGAAAACAATATGGGAATAGAGTGGGCTTTATGTGATAGCCAAATGCTTTAAATCTGGATTTACAGGTCACGTCTTTGTAATACGTTCCCTTTGTAGTGAGTGAGTGAGTGTGTGGGGTTTTAGGGCCCGTCGACAGCAAGGTCATTTGGGCCCGAAGTCAATTAATAAAACCTAAAAGCTATAAAAATTAAGCTAAAAAAGGTAAAATATAATAAAGCACTCAACTGTTAAAATGACATTAAAAACGATCTAAAGACTAATGCTTTAAAACCTCTAAAAGTAATAAATATAAAATACAAGTCAGACTTGCTGATTAAAACCGATTTTAAAAACAAACCGCAGTGCCTTATACACGGCCACTGGGTCGTCCCCTAAAACATCCATCAAGTTAGTTCCCAAGCCTACTGACTGGCGAACGCGGGCGTACTGCGGGCAGTCGAGCAATACATGCCGCACAGTGAGTCGTACTGCACATGGAGCACACACTGGGGCCGGTTCCCCTCTTAATAAATGGCCGTGAGTCACTCGTGTGTGTCCAATTCTCAGCCGGGTGAGTATCACCTCGGCTCGCCGGTTATCCCTGCAGGAGGTTAGCCAGGGTTGTACGCTCTCCTTTATTGCCCGGAGTTGTGTGCCTTCCAAAGCTGTCCAGGAGTGCTCCCAAGCAGAGAGGATTTGGCGACGGAAAAAACGTTGCACATCCTGGTATGGCACTGTATTTGTTAAACTCCGGGGCAAACGGCAAGCGGATTTAGCAGCCGCGTCCGCCTCCTCATTCCCAGAAATGCCCACATGGCCTGGGGTCCAAGTAAAGACAAAATGGTATCCGCGACTAAGCATTTGCGAGATCAAGGCCTGAATTTTTAAGACTAGCGTGTGAGCTGCAATGTGCTGTTGCAAGGCCTGAAGAGCGCTTAGAGAGTCAGTGCAAACGATAAAATTGCCAGGAATTAACTTACAAATAAAAAGGAGCAGATAGAGGATGGCATACAGTTCTGCAGAAAAAACAGAGGTGCAGTCCAGAAGGCGAAATTTATGAGCCTCGCCGTTAATGACGAATGCGCAACCCGTAGCGCTACCCAACTGGGAAACATCTGTAAAGCCCGGAACATAATTAGGGTAACGGTCCAGTAGTTCGGCAAAAAGTTGTTGGAATACCGAATGTGGGGTAGCTAGTCTCGAGTTGGTGGAAAGAGCAAGATCGAACCGCGCACGCTGGAGCTGCCATGCGGGATAACGACCCAGGGACGACCGCTCCACGCGAGGCAATCGGAGGTCGTGTGTACGGGAGAGTTCCCGGAATCTTACTCCGGTTGGGCGTGTCCGAGAACTAGGGTGCGTATAACGGTGGGCTAACTCGGGATGCAGAACTGGTTTAAAACATGGATGGTTTGGGTAACTTGCCAACTTTGCAACGTAGGAACAGTGTAGCGTCGAGCGACGAACAGAAAGTGGAGGCTCGCCGGAGTCGGCATACAAGCAGTCGACGCGACTTGTGCGGAAAGCTCCTGTGGCAAAGCGAATACCTGTATGATGTACGGTGTCTAAAAGGCGAAGTTTAGAGGCGGTCGCTGCGCCATAAATAAAACAGCCGTAGTCCAGCTTGGATCGGACCAGGGAGCGATACAGCCTCAACATTACCGTGCGATCGCCCCCCAAGATGCTACAGATAATACCTTCAGCACCCGCAGAGAACGATCGCATGAGGCTCGAAGGTGACGAATGTGGTGCTCCCAGTTGAGTTGTCTGTCCAAGTAGAGGCCCAAGAACTTCAGGTGCGAGACAAACGGCAGGGGTGTGCCGTTCAAGTGCAGATCAGGTGGAGGATGAATACCTCGTAGACGATGGAAGTGGACACATTGTGTCTTCGCAGGAGAAAAACGGAAGCCGGTGCGAAGCGCCCAGGCTGCCAGCTCGTTGATGGTCAACTGCAGTTGACGCTCTATATGATCTAAGTTATAAGAGCGATAATATATAGCGAAGTCGTCAACATACAGGGACGACGGAATTCCGCCGCGAACGACACTAGTGATGCCGTTAATAGCCACGGCAAAAAGGGCGACGCTGAGAATCGACCCTTGAGGTACACCATTCTCCTGGATCCGCTCCTTTGAGATACTGTTCCCTATTCGGACACGAAAACGACGTAGTGCTAAAAAATTTCTTAAAAATTCCGGGAAGTGGCCTCGCATAGCGTAACTGTGAAGGTTACGTAGTATGCCATACCGCCAAGTGGTGTTATAAGCCTTCTCCAGGTCAAAGAATACTCCCACCACATGCTGTTGCAGTAGAAAGGCATTATGAATGTAAGCCTCAATGCGTGTTAGATTGTCAACACTAGAGCGATGGCGACGAAAACCACATTGAAGGTTGGACAGCTGGTTATTAGTTTCGAGCCACCACACTAACCGAAAGTTTACCATTCGCTCAAAGGTCTTACAGACGACACTCGTCAGGCAAATGGGGCGGTAGCTTGATGGAAGTGTGCGGTCCTTTCCGGGTCGAGGGATGGGGATGACAATACCCTCTTGCCAGGAAGATGGAAAGACCCGCTCATGCCAGATGCGGTTATACATGCCTAAAAGGAAAGACATCGCATCGGGTGGAAGATGTAGCAGCATCTGTCTGTGGATGTCATCGGGACCGGGAGAAGAGTCCTTAGCTAGGGCTAAAGAATGTGAAAGCTCGGCAGCGGTAAAAGGTTGGTTGTACGGCTCATTACATTCGCTATAAAAATTCAGTTTTGTTCGCTCCGCAGCTTCCTTAATAGGAAGGAAGCGGGCGTCGTAACTAGCCGTTTGGCTAGTAGCAGCGAATGAGGTGGCAAGGGCTTCGGCTATATCTTGCTCGGCAGTGCAGGTGGAACCGTTGAGGGCAAGTCCGGGAATGACCGTTCGGCGATACTTGCCATGCATCCTCCGGACAGCTGACCATACCTATTTGGCGGAGCTGCGACGAGAAAGGGAAGACACGTAGGCTTCCCAGGATCTTCGTTTCGCATTGCGAAGCACAAAACGTGACCTAGCTCGAGAACGTTTAAAAGCAACGAAGTTCTTTTCCGTCGGGTGCAACTGAAAAAGCCGTAAAGCACGTTTGCGTGCTTTTATAGCCACACGGCATTCCTCAGACCACCAGAGTACAGGGGTATGACGTGGGGTAGAAGAGCCTCGAGGAATGCTGGATTCAGCGGCGAGTAGGATGGAACATGTAAAATATACCACCATTTCATCGACGGTGTCAAAACCATCGTCGGTGAGGTGTATATGGGAATTAAACTTTTCCCAGTCAGCCTTGGAAATAATCCAGCGAGGATGTCGCGAAGGCGCATGGTGCCGGCCGGATAAATGGATGTTAATTGGGTAATGGTCGCTCCCAAAGAGGTCGGAAAGCACAGACCAATCAAGTAGTGGAACTAATACCGGGCTGCAGAAAGAGACGTCTAGTACCGAGTGCGTACCATAAGCGGATGACAAGAATGTCGGGTCACCAGTGTTCAGCAAAATCAGGTTATACGAATCAAATGTGTCTACTATGAGGCAGCCGCGAGCATCATCAATGTCGGAGCCCCAGAGCGTGCGTTTGGCATTCAGGTCTCCCAAGATGAGTAACGGTGAGGGGAGCTGAGCCAAAAGAGCCTGAAGATCCTGCTTTTGAATTACACAGAGCGGGGGCAGGTAAATGTTGCAGATGGTAAAATAGATGCTCTCCCGCTGTATACGAACAGCGACAGCTTGCAAGGGTGTGGTTAATGGTATATTGGTGGCAGAGATATTAGGCGCCACTAAAGTAGCGACGCCACCGCTTGCTCGTGTGCCTGCAACGGAGTCTCCCCTAAATGCCGAAAAAGTGCTTAGGTGTAATGAGTGATAGTGATGCAAATGGGTTTCTTGGAGACAAATAACTGATGGTGACCGCTGAGAAACTAAAAACTGTAGGTCTTGAACGCGAGCTCGGAAACCATTGACGTTCCACTGGATTATTTCCATAAAGAAATTTTAACGGGCCGTTTTAACTTTTTTCTTGACCTTGGCTGACTTGGGCCCTACTATTCGAAAATCGTTAGCGTCCTGTGACTCCGCTGATGTTCGGGAGTCAGAACTCCTACGGCTCGTAGAACGAGACCGGGATCTAATAGAGGGCGAACGACTTCGCGATCTATGCTGTGGTCGGGATCGGCTTTTCACAGTTACTACGGGATTGTTGTTACTCGCTGAAGGCTTGGTGTCTGGAGTCTGTAGGGTTGAAACGGAAGTAGTGCTGGTGGATATACAAACAGTCTGAGACGTAGGTTTAACGGCTAGAAAGTCAGTCTGCGTGGATGCGTGGGCGACAGGGACGTGTTGAACAGCAACAGTGGTATTAGGAGTACGGCGAGCTGCTAGTGCATATCCAGTGGTAGTGGTAGCAGGCTTCAGTTGTTCGAAGCGCCGTCGTGCCTCTGGAAAAGTCAGGCGTTCCTTTACACGTAGCTCCTGAATACTTTTTTCGTCCATGAATCTAGGGCACTGTCGCGAGCTGGAGGGATGACTACCGCCACAGTTCACGCAACAAGGTGTTCGAGTGCAGTTTGGGTCTTCGTGTTTCGCCAGGCCACATTGCTCACAAAGAGCAGGATTGGTACACGTGACCTTTGTATGTCCGAACCGCTGACATTGGAAACAGCGCATGGGGTTCGGGACATACTGGCGGACGCTAGCACGTTCATAGCCGCAATAGATAAATTCAGGTAACTTAGTTCCAGCAAAAGTTACAAAGACTGTTCGTAAGGGGTATTCCTTGCCATCTTGTTTTCGGGTAAGCCGGTACGCCTGACAAACAAGTTGATCAGAGAGGCAACTTACTATCTCTTCATTCGCAAGACCATCTAAGCTAGAGGTGGTGACTACTCCTCTACACGTAATCAGCGTTTTGTTTGGGGCTACCCGGATAGGGTAGGAGCCCAACAAAGACGCTTTTTGCAGCTTTTTAGACTGGTCTGCCGTTGAGGTCTCTAATAGTAAGCTACCGTCTCGGAGACGCGTAGCGTTTTTGACCGGACCGCTGATTTTATCTAGTTCGCGCTTTATGTAAAATGGACTAATCTCTTTAAACATTTTCCCATCACAAGCCAAGGTCATTATCAAAAAAGGGTCAATGAAAGATTGTTTGCGCGGAGACATGATGATATAGACCCCCATCCGGAACCGTCGGCGTCAGCCTGCCATCCGGGGGTAAAAGAAAGAAAGACACCGAATCTTCACGGTCTGTGCCGTCATGGGGACCCCACCCATGACCGATCTCATTTGTACCTCAGAAAAGCTACCCTGCAATATCCACTGCTTGTCCGTATGGGTAAACCGTTCACCACGCACACCCCGAATTTATGCCCCTACCACAGGAATAACCGCCTGTGGCTCCCCACTTTAGGCCGCGCTGCGCATAAAGGGCACACGCGGATTCAGGGGACTTGTGTTGATTACACCGGGGTCCGTCAGCGGTAACACGTCCGGTCCGTGATACTAACCCAACGGCAACACGGCCGTCGGGAGATTAACACAGACCGGGCCCTCAAGGAGCTACGTGGGTGTACTTGACGGTGTGGACGGGCTCCGCACCTAAGGCTACACATAGGGGCAGTGCGAAGGGTCCGCTCAACCTTCACTTTTGAGACCTCCGGAGAGCACACATGTCGGAAGCCGCGCTGAAAACCGTGGGACAGAACCACGGAGATAGGAGAGATCCCTGCTGTTGAGACAGGAGTTATAAAGCTAAGACCTTAAGTGCTAATAATTATAATAGAAAACTAGAAGGGGAAGAAGGTGATGCATACTGATCAGCAGTAGCACAGCGTGGCACAGTTGATGGAGGTGAAGGGGATGAAATGAGGGTGAGTGGCTAGGGACCCCGGGTTCGCCAATCCCGTACCTACCGTAGTAGGTCCCTGGGGAAAAATACCAGAGCCTCTTCTGCCAGTTTTCGGGGTTACTGATGGGCCTGCTCGGCAGCCGTAGCGGTCGTGGGGTACACCAAGTCCCCACCGTACATCACCCCATCTGTCAGTCCCCTACTTCCTGTTGCCCACCCCTCGGGACGAGGACCGCAGAGGTTGGATTTTGAGGGGCCGTTCCCTTTGTATGTCCCAGAGATAAAAGAATGCAGTTGCAAGGGAATATGGGAATACAGTAGACTAAGTGATAGGCAAATGCTTTAAATGTGGTTACCTAAGTGACCTTTGAGTAAATCCATTCTCTTTATATGTCCAAGGGATCAAAAATGAAGGTACAAGGGAATATGGGAATACAGTGGCGTAAGTGATATTCAAATGTTTTAAAATTGGTTCTGTAGGTGATGTCTTTGTAAATCCGTACTCTCTGTATGTCCAAGAGATAAAAAACTGAAGGTACAAGGAAATATGGGAATACAGTAGACTAAGTGATAATCAAATGCTTTTAACCTGGTTTTCTAGGTGACGCCTTTGTAATTCCGTACTCTCTGTAAGTCCAGGAGATAAGAAGTGAATAAACAAGTGAATATATATATATATATATATATATTATTTGGTGATGCATTTCTTCCAACATTGAGTCATATCGGACGATGAATGGAATATGTGAAATGATGCTCAAATGAGCCACAGGTCCATAGAGCTTAGAGATACCCGACATTCTTCTTTTATGATAAGGGAAAGCCCCGGATACACCCTATCCAGGCAACTCACCTTGAATGAGATCCGAAATCGGGACCTATTGAACGTGAGGCAGACACTACCTCCATGCCACCAAAGTGGGCATAAACGAGATTCTACTGGAAATACATAATCTAAAGCATACTAAAATTTCGAATACATATTTTATCATTACTTCGTTTAGTTCATAAAAAATATTTTTTCTGAAATAAAGGAATTTTATACCAACTAAATAAACGCCAAACTAGTTTGAATAAAGTTATAATTCACTTTAGCAGAAAATGGCACTATCATCGCTGTGAAACTTATGAATGCAGAAAGAAGAGTTTTTTAATAAAGAATTTTTTTGGGTTAATCAAAACATTAACTGCAATTTCCAAAAAAAATATTGGGGCCTTTGCAAAGTCATTTTTATTCATATGTACCAACTTTCAAGTAAGTAACGTAAAGATAAACATGAAGGGTTTACAAAGATGTAATGCGCACTGGTGTGCACTAATGCGCACTAAAGCTGCACTGGGGAAGAATAAAACTGTGGGTATGGGAAAAGACTATTTAATTTGGAACTGCAAACACAGCCAAAATGTAAACAGATGAACATATCCCCTTGCTATACACATTGACGGCATTAATGGATGCAAGGGTTCAAAATATTCTTAAAGCACTTATTCCTCTACATACTTTAAAATGCCCTCCTCGGTAGCGTAGATGGTAGCATATCTGCCCCACGTTCAAGAGGTCCCGAGTTCGAATCTCGGTCAGGGTGAGTTACCTCGATACGGTGTTTTCCTGGGTTCTCCTCTACCTTGAAAGACGAATGTTGCGTAACTCTAAGCTCCATGGAACCCGGACGCATTGAGCATCATTTCACCCAAATCATTCATCGTCGATATGACTAAATGTTTGAGGAACTAAATTGCAACAAAAAAAAAACTTCAAAATAAACATTACTTTATTGTAGTTACAAGTAAGTACAGTGCTCTAAGTGATAGTATAAGGTTTTAATACTGGTTGTCTACGTGACGTGTTTGAAATTCCGTTCCCTTTGTATGTCCAGCTATAAAAAATGAAGGTGCAAATAATATGAGAATAGAGTAGACTAACTGATAGTCAAATGTTTAGATCTGTTTTTCTACGTGACGTCTTTGTAATTCCGTTCTCATTGTATGTGCAAGAGATTAAAAAATGAAGGTACAACGGAATATGGGAATACAGTAGACTAAGCGGTACTCAAATGTTTTAAAACTGTGTCGAGATGACATCTGTTAAAACTCCATTTTCTTTGTGTAGAATATTTATCATTTGAGCCCATTTGATGTATAAAATCAGACAGAATAAGGCAGTGCGTCAATGAGAACGCTATGTTCTTAACTACAACTACATTTTGAGGAAAATGTAAGATAATTACGAAATTCAATTAAGCTTTAAACAGTATCTAATATAAGAAGCACAGGTTTCCAGTTACAGTAGGAAAACTGATGTATCAACCACTGCGCATAAAACACTTAACGATTGCTTTTCCCCGTCTCTATGCTGAGCTAATTAATTCCAGTTTCCATATTTTTAATTAACCTGAGAAATTCCTTCGTAAACTTGGAGTATGATGTTTTTGTTTCATTTATTGTTGTGAAGGGAAATAAAATTAAAGACACGGAACATGTGTGTGATGCACTGTTTCCCTTCCATTGTTTAGCATAGACACACAGCAAGTAGCCCAAGTTTTTATACGTGAAGCACGTTCCGCTTGCAGTACAAGCAGAGTAACTCCATCTCTGAGACGTACGGTGCACGGAAAGAGCTAATAATTGTCAACCAAAGAGGGTAAATTGTCAAATAACTGCATTCACCTCACCATTTCTATACAAATCTTAAATGAACTGAAAATTCAGTAAATACTGTAGTAGAAGGTACAGTAGACTAGACCGATTTTCAGATGCCTGGAACTGAATAGGCTATGTAATGACATATTCGTTTCTTGCATTAAGTCCAGACCACACGAGAAAAAAACTATTTGAAAATTTAGAAAAGGATATCTGGGAAAACTTTAATGACATCAAAAAGTCTATTTGATTTAATCTCCTACGTTTTACCATTTAACTAAAACCTATGTACCCTGTACTTATTCGAACATCGTTTCATTCATCGTTGCAGGTTTTCCCTTATCCTGAAAGATGAATGTCTGGCAACTCTAAGATCTATGTACCCTGTACTCATTTGAACATCATTTTATTCGTCGTCCAATGTGACTTAACGTTGGAGGTTTTCTCTTATCCTCAAAGATTAATGTCTGGTAACTAAGCTCTATGTACGTTGTACTAATTTGAACATTTCATTCAACGTCCGATATGACTTTACGTTGGATTACTTAAATCAAAAAGAAAAATAGCTAAAAGGAACAATCTTTTAATTTTATAGAAATTTTTTAAAAAACCAAAGTGGCACTATAGTTAATTTAGATAAAATTAACATTTTAAAATGAAACTAAAATTTATTCTGTATTTGTAAAGTAGATTCTTTAAAAATGTGTATCCCGTAAGTAGGTTGGTATATGCATCGAGGTTTATCAGGACGCCCGAGTAAATTACCATCACAATACGAGGTGTACAGCATAAAGATCATTTTCCCTGGCTTTAATGGGAGCCTTGACGACTTGTCTACCAATTGTTTCTATCTCATCTCCCTTTAATGCACAGTTCTCGTTCGCCATTTTCAACCTACTTCCCTAGCCTCCTGGCATACCTTCAAACAAAACCTAATACATTCTTTCTTTGAATCCATGGATTTTTAAATACGTACCACTTTCATTAAGTCTAGGTCCTTATTGTATTGTTCTATATACAGTGCGTCACACTTGCGACTGCAATAAAATAAATGAGTATATTTAAAATTTGACACCCACATGGTACCTCTTCTGTTACTTCATGATGAAATTAAGCGAGGGGTATATTTCGGAGGGTTTCTTCTGTAGCCTATATTTGAGAGGTCCGGTTTCGGTTCCTGTGAGCGACTTACATGACCCATGGTTTTCATATCGTAACTTAATAATACATAAAATTTTTTACAGATGTTTATAAAGCACGTTCAATTTTCCTTAGTCATTAAATATGCAATGAAACATCATAGACAAAATGAAAACAGGGTAGATATGTTTATGTAGTCAGAGACTTTGCATATCTTGTAATAATTAAAAATGATAAAGTGCTCGCCAGAATTAATGTCAATTTCAACATTTCCAACGCAGTATGAGTAGCTTTTCCAAATTTTACAGCTAAAGATGAACGGAGATAATTAGAAATTACTTTATAGAAACGAATTTTCCAACAGTTTAACCTGGAAGTCTACATTAAGAGACATTAAATTTAGAATCACCTAAAGGGATTTTATAAGCTGTAAATCTGGGGTAATATCCGTTCTTTTAGATAATATGTTTTGTAAAATTTTTTAATTTTACTTTTTTTATTACGAGGGTGGTCTTACAAGTTTCCGACTTCAACATGAAAGGGGTACTCGTAAATAAAACCTAGTGAATTACGTTGTTCATCTTTTGACAGTTACTCGCCAAAGTTTCAGCCATTTTAGACACTCAATTGTTATGTAACAGTCATTTGAGCGAGCTGATGTGGGTGTTTTTATGAAAATGGAAAAAATCGGGTATCGAGCTGTCATTAAATATTTGTTTTTAAAGGCAATTGCTACGCAAAACAAAGATGAGTTGGATTCTGTGTGTGGAAACTCTGCACCGTCATTTGCCGCAGTGAAATATTGAACAACTGAATAAAAATGTGGCCGTAAGAGCTTGGGAGTCGATGAACGTTCGGGACGTCCGACAACATCAACTACCGACGAAAACATCGCCAAAGTTCACCAAATGGGGCCACACGACCGAATTAAAGAGAGAGAGATAGCTGTGGCTATGAGCATGTCAAAAGAACGTGTTTGTCACATATCAAATCAACATTTAGACATGAGAAAGCTATCCGCGCGTTGGGTGACGATTTGCTAACGTTAGACCAAAAACGTGTTCAATGAACATTTCCAACGCTTTGTTGGTTCAATTTAGGTGCAATAAATCCGAGTTTTGGCGCCGCTTAATTACTGTAGCTGAAACTTGGATACACCTTTGTACGCCGGAAACAAAAATATGGTCCAAACATTGGACTGCAAAGGGGCAAGCGGTTTAAAAAAAAGTTTTTTGTTCGACTGGGAAAATGATGGCGACTGTGTTTGGGATAGTCATGGAGTTATTTTAATCGATTATCTTAAAAAATGAAAAACCATTACAGGAGCATGCTACGTATCATTACTTGAGAAGCTGAAGGCAGTGCTTATTGATAAACGGCCACATTTGCAGAAAAAAATCCTATTTCGCCAAGACAACGCATCGTCTCACACCTCAGAGGGTGCAGTGGCGAAAATCCACTAATTAAGGTTACAACTGCTTGACCATCCGCCTTACTTATCAGATCAAGCCGCAAGCGACTTCTTTTTGTTCCCTCATCTGAAAATTGCGCTCGGAGGAGAGATTTTCCTCACATGAAGAGGCAATCACCTCGGTGAACAATTATTTTGCAGAGAAAAACGCCGAGTACTGTTTGGACGGGTTACAGAGATGGGAGTATCGCTGGGAGAAATGTGAAGAAATACAAGGAGACTATGTTGAAAAATAAACAAAACAGTTCTGAAAAAAGTGTTTCTATCTTTAGTAGGTCGGAAACATTTCAGCCCCTCCCTCTAGTAAGGTTATATGTCTTACACTTCTAGGATTACAAATAGATACATATTAGACACTTTGTTAAGAAAGAAGTTGAAATGAGTTACAGACTTACTAATATTAAATGGGAGTTGGTTTCGCCCCATGCATATAAGTCCAGGTCCTGTTGTAATTTTACGCATTACGTGACATTATTAATGTCTGCATATAGTTTAAAATGATCAGGAAACATTAATATTTCGGAATTTTTTTACAATACTAGGAATTTCTGGGTATAATTCAATACCACTGTAAAATACCTATATAAAAATAATGTCAACATTCTTGCATTCGCTTTTTTTCCGTTACGGAACTGCCAGTTGCTGAAACCCTAGACGTTCACGCTGTTTTTTCCCACCGAACTTAATAAGTAACCACAAAGAAGCCATAAAATGAAATATATCCTAGAAAGTGTTGGAAGGGTAAACCTTGTGTGATTCTTTCCTGGAAAAGGGAAAAATCTAAAACCCTTATTTCCCCCTTTTCTGGAAGGATTTACGATTCTTCCTCGAACGGCGCTACCGGCGTATTATTATTCTGGTTCCGAAGAAGTGTGAAAACGTGGACAGAAGTCAATAAAGTAACGAATTCAACGAAAGTAAAGTAGAATTAAATCCATATCTTTTATCGGATGAGAGGAGTTGTGGGAAATAGCGTTTTTCATACGCTTTATGTAAAACAGGGCATTCAGGAGCTTAACCAATATCTGATGGAAAATTTATATAATTTAGCTTTAGAACATCGTAATTGAACCCCAAAAAGTCAGGGTAAATAAAGACAGTTGGCTCTACTGTGTTGTGCCTGCAGCAGTTTGTTACAATGAATAACAAGCACGCATTTAGAAGTTAACAAAAGAATGTATTCTTCTGTTTTGACCGCACCTTAATAACAAATGGCTCTCTACATTGCATGACAAGATAGGAGCGATTCAAACAAGATAAGGTGTAGTTTTGGATAGTAATGGATAGTAAATTAAGCTTTTATATTTAAAATTATACACGCATGTTTTCAAATTAGCACACTTCCACTTTCTGTGACAGATTTACATGTGTAATATTCATTACACAGGGTGTCCACAAGAATACTCTCATACTTTAAACTGATATTAGGACGCTTTGATTAATCATAACGAAATGATATTCTGGCATTCAAAAGACTCAAATATTTCTAATAATTGTTAATATTTCTTATACCTAGCAGATATTTAGCGAGTGCCGCTGCCCATATCAAGGTGTCTGTGCCACACATGTTTAAACATAACTGATAAGCACTAACATAAGCACTTTATGTAAAGGCATAAAAAGATGTATCACAGATGCTCAAGTCTGGTGACCTCTGCAGCCATACCTGCTAAACCTTCAACAATGAGCCCGTATCGACAATAACTAATTTAAGAGCATTTTGTTTATAGGTATGACTCCCGCGTTCTAGTTCATTGATGTCAATTGTCTACGTGCATAAAAATAGAAAATATTGTGACCTTGTGAGTTCGTGAAATTAAAAGTCCAATTGCACAAAACCAAATATTCTTTATTTCCACCGAAGTTCAGTTGGAACACTTGCCGATTACACAGAATTACGTAGCGCACACAATTACAATTCGCCAGTTCGTCTCCCACAGGTCCACACTACACTCACAATTACGTACCACTCCTCTGATGCACGTACACAGTCTTCCCGTCCGTCCACTAGCACGGCGCTCTTCCGTCTGCTCGCCAAGAACTGCCCCTCTCGCAAACTGCAGTACTGTTTTATAGGAAGATCGCTGTTTCTGGAAGTCTCACTGTTTAGTGGATCATTCCGAAGGTTCTAGACGTCAAGGGAGCTGAAAGAGACGGTACAGGGTCCTGCCGCTGTTCTAATCATCCCCTCAGTTAGTGACACGAGATAAATGGGTAGGCGTGGGCCCAAAGCTTCCCGACTGGCCCCCACCTGCCAGTCGGTTGTATCGGGAATTCCGATTTTCGGGTGACGCTTCTCCCTCCTAAAAGCTGGTCGTCCCGAACAGCACCAGCGTAGCGTGACAGGATGTCCAGGTGAACCACCAACATCTTCCCTCGAGGATCCTTCTGGATGCAGTAGACCACGTTGCTAATCCTCTTCACCACACAGTACAGTCCTAGCCATGGCTGCTGAAGCTTCGTGCAGCGTCCCTTGGTCCGGGTACGGCGGTAAAACCAGACCAGGTCACCTTGCTGGAAACCTTGGCTGTTGGCTTGCCTGTCTAATCGGCTCTTCATGCGGTCGCTCGCCCTCCGGATGTTCTGGCGAGCCATCTGGTGCATGTCGTGGAGATGGTCCACTAGGTTCTCTACATACTCGGCCGCTGGCTGTTTCTCTCCCGGAGGGCTTCCAAAAGCCAGGTCACAAGGGAGGCGTAACTCTCGGCCGAACATTAAGCTGTCTGGCGTAATCCCAGTTGTGTCGAGTGTAGACGAGATGTAGGCTACCAGGAACAAGAGCACCTTGTCGTGCCAGTCTCGCTGATGGCTGGCCACGAGCTTCCTCAGGTGGTACTGTAAGGTCTTGATGTATCTTTGGACCATGCCATCCGACTGGGGTTGTAGAGGCGTCGTGCGGATCTTGTTCACCCCAAGACTTTGTAGTGCCTCCATCATTAGATTGGACTCAAAATTGGTACCCTGGTCACTATGCAGCTCTAACGGCACCCCAAATCGGCAGAGCACTTAATCCACGAGGCAGTCTGTGATTGTCTTTGCCTCTTAATTGGGGATGGCATACACATCCAGCCATTTGGTGAAGTAATCCACCACCACCATTAGATACTTGTTGCCTCGATCGGACAGTGGGAATGGTCGAGCTGTGCCGACAGCGATCCGTTCGAAGGGCTCTCCAACGCTGTACTGCTTCATGCGACCCCGGCGCCTAGTCTGGAGGCCGCGACCCGCCGCGAGAACGTGATATAGACGGCACCATCTCTGAGCATTTGATAGGAGCCTCAGCCATTAGAAGCGCTGCCGTAGTTAGTCAACCGTTCGGTTCGCACCCAGGTGTCCTCATGAAGTACCGGCTGGCACTTCCTCCAAAACTTCTGGTATCTTACTCCGGGGAAGCCCCAACTGTTTTCTCTGCGTCTTCCCATTGTGTGCTTCCCATACCCGGAACAGTACGCCCTCTCTGTTCTTCAAAGATTCCCACCGCGCCCACTACGACTTGTAGGTGGTGCTCCTCTGAGTGATGTTCTCCCAGGTTAGTCTTGTCCCTGCCTCCACTTCCCTCAAGTGTGGTCCCAAGTCTGCTTCCGCCAGCTGCTGCCTCCTCAGGCCTGCGCTATCCCAGCCGTCCACCAGCACTGCCGAGACTAAACGGACTGCTGCGTCACGCTGCTTCTCTTCCACTCTTGTGAACTGGACGCACCCTTCTGGACAGGGTCTTCGGGACATAGCGTCTGCGTTACCGTGGCCCTTCCCTCTGCGATGTTCCGAGCTGAAGTTGTACTCCTGCAGCCTCTGGAACCGACCTGCTGTCTGGCCTTCAAGGTTTTTAAAGCTCAATAGCCAGTTTAGGGCGGAATGGCCAGTCCTCAGGTGGAATGGCTGACCTTTCAGGTACTTGTGGAAGTGCTCCAAGGTCTTTACTACCCCCATGTAGTTCTCGCCGGCTGACGCAGTAGTTCTTCTCTGCCTTGGATAGCGCCTTGCTGTAGTAGGCTATCACCCACTCATGGACGTCCTGGATCTGCGATAGGACGCCTCCAATGCAATGGTCGCTGGCGTAGGTTTCCACAATGAAGGTGTCATCTGGTTGAGGAAAACCCAAAATTGCAGCACTGCACAGGATCTTCTTCAGGTCCTGGAAAGCGCCTTTGGCGTCCTCCGTCCACAACTAAGGCCAGTGTTCCTCTGTCATACGGGTGAGGGGATTGGCGATGTGGCCCCAGGAAACTGCGCGTCTCTTTCCTATCCTTTGTGCGAGGCCAATCTCTCACAGCCTGTGTCTTTTCCGGGTCTGTGGCTACTCGGTATGCTGAGACTATGTGGCCCATGTAGTTGATTTCCTTGCGGAAGGGCTGGCTTTTCTTCGCGTTCAGCTTCAATTTGGTCGCCTGCAGTATGTGTAGAACCTTATTCAGATTTTCGAGATGGTCTTCAAAAGTTTTACGATGATGATGTCGTCCGAGTATAGAAGGCAGGGACCGTAAGTCAGTCCTCCCATCTCTGATTCCACGAGGCGTTGGAAGGTAGCTGGTGCATTGCAGAGGCCAAAGTGCATAACTGTGAACTGCCAGAGCTCTTGGCCTGTTGAGAATGCGGTCTTCTCCTTCTCTCTCGGGTCTAGAGCTACCTGCCAGCAGCCCGACTTTAGGTCCAGGGTCGAGAACCACTGAGCACCAGCTACCGTGTCCAGGGTCTCGTGAATCCGGGGTAAGGGAAACAGTCCTTCCTGGTGACAGCGTTCAGTTTCCTGTAGTCCACACAGAAGCGTATCTCGCCGTTCTTCTACGTCACCAAGACTACAGGGCAACACCAAGGGCTGTCAGACACTTCAGCCTTTCCATTGGATCTCATATCCCCAAGCATGTCTCGTACCGCCCCTTGCTTCGCCAGAGGAACGCGTCTAAGTGGTTGCCGAATAGGCCGGGCGTTTCCGGTGTCGAGTGAGTGAGTGATGATGAGTATAAGGGCGCTCAACTACAGAGGTCATCAGCGCCCTTTTTAAATGAAACTGGTCATGGCAAAAGCCAGATATAAATTATTCTAAAACAGTATATGTTAAAAAAGACAAAAAATACATACGCCTTGAAAAAAAAATAAATAAATAAAATAAAAATGTCATCCAAAAACCATAAATTCTATTTGCTAAATCCTAAAATCTAATCTCGAAAAGAATCTAAAAACCTTCTCCACTACTGCGTGATCGTCCGCTAGAATTTCTGCAAAGCTGACCGGCAGCTGCAGAGACGTCCTAAGGCCTGCTAGGTGAAAACACTCTAGCAGCACGTGTCGTACAGACAACGCTTCATTACAAAACGGACATATCCGGTGTCGATACGGTGACCACTTTGTCCATGCGGCCGTAGTCACTGGCTTCTTGGCTGAAGACGCGCTGGTATCGTCTCAGCAGTTGTCGAAATTTCTCCAGCTGCTCGGCGGTCAGGTGGTCGGCCACCCTCTCCAGTAGGCCTTCTAGCAGGTGTCCCAGATGTTGCGTCGGCACCGGCTTCTGTGGCATGTCGATTGCTGTTACGCTTACCACGGGCTCGCACGTTCCCAACTCCGTCCCGGCCTGGACGTCGTGATCGCTGTCCGTTGGATTTAGCAGTCTCACTGGTACTTCCTCTCGCCACGGCAACATTGCCCTGGCTATACATAGTTTGTGTACCGGCATCTTCTGGTCCAGCAACATGTTCCTGTTTCTCTGGCCTTCCAGTCACGCCGTCACCACTACCTCTATCCTCGCGGAGGCAACCACGTCTTCTTTCAAGGCGACCCTGCAGATTCAAAGACGCTCTTCGGGCTGACGGAGTATAATCTCTTCTCCGTTGAGCCGCAGAACCTTTCTGCCGACTTCGACCGCCGCCTCGTGGCCCCTGAGGGCATCCAGTCCCAGAATCACCTCCTCAGCCACCTTCGCGATGACCACCCACAGACTCACGGCACTCCGTCCCAAGGTCAGATCAAGCAGAGCCTCCTTCTCCACGGCAAGGTGTCGCCCCATGCCGTCATCAGCTGGTATGATCCGCTTGGCTTCCTGGATGGCATACCTTTGGCTATGTCGGGTCTGATGATGGTCACGGCTGCCCCGGTGTCCACTGGCACGCGGCACGGTTTCCCTCTCACCCAACCCTCCGCGATGAGGTTGTCATCCATCCGCCGGCTGACGGTGCTCAGTGTCACTCGAGGGTATGGTGGCAATGGCGCCGACGTGCCCTTTGCCAGGTCGGCCCTTACTCGATTCCCGGCTGCTCTCCCTGAAGTGGGCAGTATCTCTCCAGGTGTCCCGGCTGTCCATATTCCCAACACAGGCCACTAGGTCTTCGCCGGCCTCCCTTGGCTGGTCTTCTGTCTTCGCTGTAGCGGACACTCCTCGTTCTCGACGTATGGGTAGCCGTCACCTTGGCCACTTCCATCCTCAATGCTGCCGTCAGCGCCTGATGGGAGGTTGTGTAGTCACGAAGCATAAGGCGCTCACCTATCTCGGTGTCTCGTACCCCGTCGACAAAGGCGTAGCCGTCTTCCCGGGATACGAACTCCTGTGGAAGATCAAACAAGGCCTTGCTAGCGAGCTACCCAATCGCCAGGGCGAATACTTGCAGCGTCTCCCCTGGCTGTTGCGACCTTGTCTTCAGGTGACTGCGGTAGGCTGCGGCTAGGCGGTGGTTTCCGAACCGGTTCTCCAGGGCTTCCCAGATATCCTTGGGGGTCGCCCCTGTCTGGACCACGTTTAGGACTTCTGCGGCCCGTCCCTGGAGGCTGGCTATTAGCTCGCCAGGTCCTCGACACGCTCGTCCACTTGGCCAATCCGCTTGCCCAGCTCCGTCACGTAATCCCTCACGCTGGCCAACCATTCTTTAAATTTGGCGGCGAGAGCCTCGTTCGCCACTTTAATTAACGTGGTCAATTCGGTCTTTATTTCCTTCAGTTCCGCTGTCAGGTTGTTGTTTGCAGCTTTCGTCTTTTCAGCGAGGTTGTCATTCGCCGTCTTTATTTCCTTCAGGTCGGCAGTGAGGTTGGCATTTGCCGTCCTTATTTCTTTCAGTTCGGCGGTGAGGTTGTCAATCGTCGTCTTTATTTCTTTCAGTTCCGCTGCCAGGTTTTTGTTTGCCGTCTCCGTTTCGTTGTTAGTCCCGCGGCCAGGCTATTATTTGCCGCTTTCATTTCCGATGTCAGGTCGGCTTTAATTTCCATCATCTTCTCCATCATCTTTTCCAATTCCGTGCCCATGGTGGTAATATCCCACTTCTGACACCAGTTGTGACTTTGTGGGTTCTTGAAATTAAAAGTCCAATTGCACAAAGTCAAATATTCATTATTTCCACCGAATTACAGTTTGAACACTTGCCGATTACACAGAATTACGTAGCGCACACAATTACAATTTACCAGTTCGTCTGTCACAGGTCCGCTCTACACTCACAATTACGTACAACTCCTTTGATGCACGTACACAGTCTTCCCGCCCGTTCACTAGCACGGCCCTCTTCCGGCTGCTCGACTAGTACTGGTCCCTCTCGCCAATTGCAGCCTCTTTTATAGGTAGATCACTGTTTCTGGAAGTCTCGCGGTTCAGTGAATCATCCTGATGGTTCCAGACGTCAGGAGAGGTGAAAGGGACGGTACAGGGCTCGTGCCGCTCTTCTAATCATCCCCTCAGTTAGTGACACGAGATAAATGGGTAGGCG
Organism: Mantis religiosa; assembly: GCA_030765055.1. Taxonomy (NCBI): domain Eukaryota; kingdom Metazoa; phylum Arthropoda; class Insecta; order Mantodea; family Mantidae; genus Mantis; species Mantis religiosa. The sequence continues at coordinate 228,459,926 of CM060950.1, forward strand.
TATACCGAGCACTTCCCGTCTGGCTCCACCTGCCAGCCGGTTCTATCGGGAATTCCGATGTTCGGGTTACAATATGATCTTCCAAAGCGACGTAATAGCAGTTCGAAGTGTGACCGTATTTATATGGACCCCTATATAAGGGCTAGATGTTCATGATGTAATACAGCGTTCATAGGTTCATTTGGTCATCGTACCCTTATGGCGTTGTACAATTAGCATTACAGTATATTGCAATGTATTTTCTGAACGTGTGAAAGGCGAATCTTTCCCAGTTTTAGGCAAATACTGTCCGTTCTGGAAGAACATATGTTTTAACCACGTTTTATTTTGTAGTGAAATTATTTGAAGCATGTTCAATTCGGTGAACACCACGAATAGTCATCTTTTGAGGAAAAAAGTTGTTTTGAATGATTTTCTTGGGAAGTTTGGAATCGGGGAGTACATTTTTTTAATTGTGCATTTTACTGTATTTTTAAGTGCAATGCAATATTTTTTTCCATTGACACTATATACCTATAAATAAATAGTGAAAGTAGAATTAAAATTTTTAAATGATCGGCATGAAGTCCTAGAAATGTGACAGTCGATTGTCGCGGTACAAAAGGAGACCTGTCTCTATTCTCTACCAGGGAGAACGTTAAACGCGACTGGATATGTGTCGATCGAGGGAGGTGGGGCGGCACACGCAATCCATTGTTGTCAACGTCTGCCTCCTCAAAAGTAAAGGATAAGTTAAATAACAACCCTTGGGTAGGAATTGTAAGCAGACATTTGAGCGCTTGAAGAAACGCAGGTGACGTATTAAGACCCGGAAAGGGGTTGTAGCGACCACCAATCCAATCCTTACTACTACACCGCCAACAAATGGAACGGGATTGCATATCATAAAATGGTGGACCAGCACTCTACAAAGAAGGGGACTGAATTTAAAATGGCGTAGCTTCACGAGTACATTAGGCGTGCAGCTGTTTTTGTGTGTATTGTCTAGACGAAACCTGCTTGGCGAAGATGTGGTCACAGATACGAGGCTTCTGCCATTTCGTACTTATCGGACATTACAGGATTAAGAGCAAGTCCCATCAGAAACAGTTTTATCCAACACACCAGTAAGCTTACAGACACAAACAAGTTTGGAAGGAACAGTCTTTAAATCGCTGTCAAACCGTGTTTTAACTCCACTGATATACCTACAATTAATAAAGAAAAACAACTTCTTTATAGATCAATAAACGTACTAATATAAGCTATGTTAAAGAATTCATTTTCTAGAATCCACTATTCATGAAAAAATCCTAGCCCGCCTTGAAAGCGTGGTTTTAGCCTCTCTGCCTCACGTTCAAGAGGTCCTGCGTTCGAATCTCGGTCAGGGTGAGTTACCTGGATAAGGTTTTTTCCGGGGTTTTCCCTTATCCTGAAAGTCGAATGTCAGATAACTACAAACTCTACAGACCCTGGGCTTATTTATGCATCATTTCACCCATTCCATTCATCTTCCGATGACTTAACGTTGGAGGACGTAAATTACAAAAAAGAAAGGAAAATGAAAAGGTCCTACATCAGATTTACCTGAAATGTATAAAATTAAACCAAAATGAAATTCATTCTAAGGTACATAAAACGATAGTCATTTTCGAAAAGCCTGCTGCCAAGCCACGAATTCGAAATTACATTCTCTTAGCACAACCACGAAACAATAGAAAAATCAGAATTAAATAAACGGGGGAATCAAAACAATAATGACATTAGAAGTCCGAAACTCTTGAACGTCAGCAGTAGCAAGGTGTGAGTGAGTGATGATGAGTATAAGGGCGCTCAACTACAGAGGTCATCAGCGCCCTTTTTAAATGAAACTGGTCATGGCAAAAGCCAGATATAAATTATTCTAAAACAGTATATGTTAAAAAAGACAAAAAATACATACGCCTTGAAAAAATAAATAAATAAATAAAATAAAAATGTCATCCAAAAACCATAAATTCTATTTGCTAAATCCTAAAATCTAATCTCGAAAAGAACCTAAAAACCTTCTCCACTACTGCGTGATCGTCCGCTAGAATTTCTGCAAAGCTGACCGGCAGCTGCAGAGACGTCCTAAGGTCTGCTAGGTGAAAACACTCTAGCAGCACGTGTCGTACAGACAACGCTTCATTACAAAACGGACATAGTGGAGAAGGCTCCTTTTTAAAAAGAAAACTATGAGTAAAAATGCAGTGTCCAATTCGTAACCGAGCCAAACTCACCTCCTCGCGACGAGATGACCGACAGGAGGTAACCCAGGGAATAGGAAGTTCTTTGACAGATCTAAGTTTATTATTGCGGAGAGCAGACCACTCTTCCTGCCAGCAGGTTTGCACAGCTCTCCGCAATTCGGCCCTAAAGTCTTCCGATGTCACAGATGGTATTCGAACCCTGGGCTTCATGATAGCCGTCTTGGCTGCTGAATCCGCCATTTCATTTCCCCGCAAGCCTACGTGACCAGGAATCCATGCACACACCACGTTAACACCAGAAGCGTGTAAAACGTGGAGGAAATCCTGTATACGCTGCACAATAGGGTGGTAGCTGTACAGCTGCCGTAGGCTTTGAAGTGCACTGAGGGAATCACTCAGGATTAAGCAGTCCCCCAACTTTCGTCGGCGTACGTGTAAAATGGCCCGGTATATTGCATAAAGCTCTGCAGTAAAAATGGAAGTGCTAGTGTGGAATCCGAATGTATAGGGTTCGGTTCCACACACGAAAGCACAACCAACGCCATTTGAGTTCTTGGAGCCATCAGTATAAATTACAAAATGGTCCTCATATCGCGATAAAAATTCTAAAAAACATGTGCGGATACTAGACATAGACATGGTAGATTTATCATATTTAGTCATGCCCAGATCAACCGGGGACGCTCTGCACAACCAAGGAGGGTATGTCCTCTCCCCCCTAGGATACATCTTGGGCATGTCAGTATCAAGATGTCTAAGGAGCTCCCGGAAACGAAAACCAGGTGGCTTTGGTTTAATAGTAGTGTTCCTATAACGCACGTCCATGAAGGTATTAAAGAACGGCGTAAACGATGGATGTGTGGGCATGCAATTAAGTCCACAGCCATAATTGGCTAATAACATGTTGCGCCTGTACTGCAGAGGAGGTTCTGCAGACTCAGCATACAGGCTTATAACTCGGCTCGTTGGAAATGCCCCAACAGCTATACGTATGCCACAGTTATGGACTGTGTCTAATCTCTTCAGCACAGATGGTCGTGCTGAGCCATAAACGATACTACCATAGTCTAATTTGGAACGGATGAGTGCCCGATAAAGTCGCAATAACACTGCACGATCCGCTCCCCACGATTTTCCACTTAGTACCCGCAAGATATTCAAAGATCGGTCACATCGTGCCTTCAGTTGTGCTATATGCGACGACCAACTAAGTTTTCTATCAAATATCAATCCAAGGAACCTCGTCTCATCTGCAAAAGGTAGTAGATCAGCGCCTAGCCGGAGCCTTGGAGGTAGTCGACTCTGCTGACGCCAGAAGTTTACACAGATGGTTTTCTCAGCGGAAAATCGGAAGCCGTTTTTTAAACTCCAACTCTTAAGGTTGTCCAAGGTGGTCTGAAGACGGCGCTCTAAAAACGGAGTGCGCTGAGATGTACAGTAGACGGCAAAGTCGTCTACAAATAGGCATGACGAGACACCTGGAGGTACACATTTCGAGATAGAATTAATCGCAATAGCAAACAACATAACACTTAATACCGATCCCTGTGGTACACCGTTCTCTTGAACAAAAAGGTTCGAAAAAACCGAGCCAACCCTTACTCGGAATACGCGGTCTTTCAGGAATTCCTGAAGGAAGAGTGGTAGGCGTCCACGTATATTCCAGGTGTGCAGAGTACGTAGCAACCCTGCCCGCCAACACGTATCATAAGCCTTTTCGAGGTCAAAAAATATTCCGACTGTTTGACAGTTCTTAAGAAATCCGTTCATAATCTGTGTCGACATGGACACAAGATGATCCACTGTTGAACGGCGTCGTCGGAAACCGCACTGGATGTTATTCAGTAGGTTGTGCGTTTCCAGCCACCATACCAACCGCCCATTTATCATGCGTTCCATCACCTTGCATACGCAACTGGTGAGGGAAATAGGGCGGTAGCTAGAAGGGAGGTGACGGTCCTTGCCAGCTTTCAAGATAGGTATAATGGTAGCTTCTCGCCACTTTTCAGGAAACGTGGCATCAACCCAAACACGGTTATAGACCTCGAGCAGGAATGCCTTACCTTCAGGTGAGAGATGTTGTAACATTTGAACGTGGATTCCGTCCGGTCCTGGTGCTGTCAGTCGCGATGACGAAAGAGCGTGTTCTAGCTCTGCCAAGATGAAGAGGCGGTTATAGTCTTCAAGGTTTCTGGAACTAAACACGAAACCTTGAGATTCTACCTGAGTCTTAATTGAGATAAACTCAGGAGCATAATTGCATGAGCTAGACACCTGAGCGAAAGCACAGCCGAAGGTGTTAGCCACAACAAACGGATCAACAACAACTCCTGCAGTTGTTTTCAGACCAGCGATTGGCAGGTGGGTTGATTTTCCGGCCACGCGCCTTAATTTATCCCATACAACAGATGAGGGTGTACATCTGTTAAAAGATGATACAAATTTGTTCCATGAGGTCTTTTTGCTATCCTTAATTATTTGCCTAGATTTTGCACGCGCTTTCTTGTACTCAATTAGATTACTTAGCGTAGGGTGTCGTTGGAATACCCTTAGAGCACGTCTACGAGCACGAATAGCATTCCGGCAGTCGTTGGTCCACCATGGGACAGGAAATCGACCGGGTTGGGTAGCCGAACGTGGAATAGACTGTTCTGCAGCGGAAAGAATTTTCTCTGTGAGATGATCGACTAAATCATTCACAGAATCGTGCTCGTTGTATTCAAAGACAGCCAACTGGGTGTAAAGATTCCAGTTGGCACGATCAAAGCGCCATCTAGGGATACGTGAGGGAGACACATCTTGTGCTAAGAGACTAAGAAGACATGGAAAGTGGTCGCTGGAATGTAAATCAGAGATGACATTCCACTGTAATGAAACAGCTAACTGGGATGAACACACTGCCAAATCGATGTGCGAATAGGTGTTAAACGCGTCTGAGAGGAATGTGGGCTCTCCGGTGTTCAGGAGAACCAAGTTATTGCTCTCCAGGAATTTTGCAATGAGGTTGCCTCTCGAACATGCCCGATTTGAGCCCCAAAGTGGGTGATGGGCATTAAAGTCTCCAACTATTAGAAATGGTGTTGAAAGTTGGGAAACCAGATCTTCAAGGTCAATTAACGAGAGGTCATCTGATGGCGGGAGATATACAGTGCAAATGCAAAATTCGATTGATGGCAGTTTAATCCTTACAGCTACAGATTGTAAATCAGACTGTAGCTGTAACGGATCTACAAATATGTCATCCCTGAGAAGCATCATAGTACCCCCGTGTGCAGGAATGCCCTCTTCTGTTTCAACATCACACCTCAGTGGTGTGTAGCGTCTGATTTTAAAGTTGTCTTGTGGTCGTAGCTTAGTCTCTTGTAAGCATACCACTAAGGGGTGATGCTTACTGAGCAAAAGTTCCAATTCTGGTCGATGCGCTCTTAATCCTCGTATGTTCCATTGTAGGATAGCCATTGGAACTATGGGATATAAGATGTAAAGGTAGTCTACATTAAGACGACTTCAGGGGTGGCCGAATCAATTTGCCCTTTTTCTTCGGTGTAGGGCTAGTTTCGGCAGGTTTATCCTGCCTCTTCTTTGCTGCAGATGTAGCAGCGTGGTCAGCTGTTTCCTGCTCCATATCCTCAATGGAAGAGGACGGTTTTCCTTCTACAACCTTCGATTCGAGGGGCTCGAAGCGATTGGAAATTCCGACCGACGTAGATGACGGTCGCCGGTCGTAGTCCTCCCCAGAAGATGACTCCGACGATGATCTCGGAGACGCTCTAGGGCTACGTTTCTTGGACTTTTCTGGAGCAGACTTTGTGCTTTCTTTCAGGAAGGCAGTTCTATCATACTGCGTCTTGAACTTGATCTCTGGTGCTTGATATACAATGGGCAATTTCGTCCTGTTGTTAGACGTGGATGCTTTGTCAGGCGACTTCACTGACTTGTTCTTTTCAGTAGTCTGTGTTCTCGGAGTTTTAGATGGTGTTACTGATGCTCTTGGTTGCGATCTAGGCACTAGAACTTTCTCGGATATTGTTGCCCCGTTTATATCAGATGTTTGGGTACCAGCCTCCCGTTTCGGTGACGGAGTAGCCGCCACAGAGCTATAGGTACGGGAGGTGGTTGAAGAGGGCTTGAGGATACATAGAAGTTTCCGGGCTTCCAAAAAGGAAACCTTTTCCCTAACCCGGATCTCCTGAATAGCTCGCTCTTCAATATAACGGGGACATTCTCGTGAACTTGATGGATGTTCACCGCTACAATTTACGCATGCTGGAGGTTGATGTACATGCATTTTCATGCATGCCGGCTCCGCAGCTGACACATGTAGGTGCGCCTTTACAGAATGCACTAGTGTGACCGAACCGCTGACATTGGTAGCATCTCAGAGGGTTAGGTATGTATGGTCTAACCTCAATCACTTCATATCCTGCCCTGATCCTTTGAGGGAGATCTACCCGATCAAAGGTCAGGAACAGGGTACGAGTAGGAACCATATCCCCTCGTTCTCTCCTTTGGACACGATAGACTGCAGTTACGCCTTGTTCCTGGAGGTTCTCCTGAATATCCTCGTTGGACATTCCATCCAACGCGCTAGTGTTTACAACACCGCGCGAGGAATTCAGGGTCCTATGCATCTCCACTTTGACTGGATAACTGCCCAACATGTTGGCTTTCAGTATCTTTGCTGCCTGGGATGCTGTAGTTGCTTCCACCAGCAGCGTGCCATTTCTAGATTTTGTACATGATTTAACTGCACCAGCTATATTGTCAAGACCTTTCTGTATAATAAACGGATTAACCGTAGAAAACGTTCTACCTTCCTCCGTTCGTTTAATAACTAAGTAGCGAGGACCACACTCAACTACTTGTTTAACACTGTTTTCAAACAGATCCTTTCCACGTTTATTGTTTTTTGGGGGGTGTAGGTTAACCATAAGAGTTGGTCTAAATTTCATCTCCCAGTGCTCCCCACCCACCACGGAGTCCAACAAGGGGTCACCCCACTGGGATGACAGGGCTACACAGGGGATATGGCGAGCTCGCCGTCCCACTCACCCTGGAGGTCGGTACAATACCTAGTCCTGGCCGATTGATTAGGGGTGGGTTAGTCCCTAACCTCCCGTTTAGGCGAAGCAGAAGCCAAAGTAGTGTATTAGAAATGCGCACCCTCCCCGAATTCAGAAAAAACTGTTACGAGCTCAGATACGCATCCCTCAACCACCAGGACAAACCTTTCCACCGACACGGGTCTCCACGCACGGCCTACACGTGGGTGGGCCTGTTGACCATCTCCCTCAACCACGAAGAGGAGCCCACTCGAGGGAGACTGTTGGCTCGGGACCCCGGGTTCGCCAAACCCGTACCTACCGAAGTAGGCCCCTGGGGGGAGCAAGGTGTGACTTTCAAAGGGAGGGGAGCTCCAAATAATGATTTTCATTAAAATAAGAGAACAACGACTCAAAACATTAAAGCAACCCTTCAGTACTCTTTCTATTTGACAGTCACACGTAGGTCCAATGACGAGGCATGTCTTTCAAAGCGAGGAAAGTTCCAAATAATACTTTTCATTTAAATGAGAGAGAATAATGACTTAAAGAACTAACTCTACCCTTCAGTAATCTTTCTATTGTACAGTCACACGTAGGTCCAGTAGTGAGGCGTGACTTTCAAAGCGAGGAAAGCTCCAAATAATAATTTTCATTAAAATAAGAGAGAATAATGACTCAAAGAACCAAGGCAGCACTTTAGTGTTCTTTCAGTTGTACAGTCACACGTAGGTGCAGTAGCGAGGATTGACCTTCAAAGTGAGGGAGTCTCAAAATAATTATTTTCAACTCAAAGAACTAAGCCTACTCTTTAGTACTCTTTCTATTGTAAAGTCACACTTATGTCCAGTAGCGAGGCGTGACTTTCAAAGTGATTGAAGCTCCAAATAATAATTTTCATTAAAATTAAGAGAGAATAGTGACGCAAAGAACCACGGAGGCCCTTCAGTATTCTTTCAGTTGTACAGTCACACGTAGGTCCAGTAGCGAGGCGAGGCTTTGAAAGCGAGGGAAGCTCGAAATAATTTTCATTAAAATAAGAGAGAATAATGACACAAAGAACTAAGGCTTCTCTTTAGTCACACGTAGATGCAGTAGCCAGGCGTGACTTTAACAACGAGGGAAGCTCCAAGTAGTTTTCATTAAAATAAGAGAGAATAACTACTTAAATAAAGAGAGAATAAGGAATCAAAGAACTAAAGCTACTCTTTAGTACTCTTTCTATTGTAAAGTCACAGTTAGGTCCAGCAGCGAGGCGTGACTTTCAAAGTGATGGAGGCTCCAAATAATAATTTTTATTAAAATTAAGGGAGAATAATGACGCAAAGAACCAAGGCGGCCCTTCAGTATTCTTTCAGTTGTACAGTCACACGTAGGTCCAGTAGCGAGGCGAGGCTTTGAAAGTGAGGGAAGCTCGAAATAATTTTCATTAAAAGAAGGGAGAATAATGACTTAAATCCCTAAAGCTACTCTTCAGTGCTCTTTCTATTGTACAGTCAAAAGGCAGGTCCTGCTCACTCTACATGATTCCCCTTTTCTATAACTGGCCCAAACCGCGTGAAGTAAAAGGAGGAGGTATGCAATTCACAGTTTTGCTAACAACTTAAAACTTCACAAGAATTTCCTATTTGTCAGCACTAAATACCAATCTACGTAAAATACTATTACCATGCTATTGAAGTATACTTACGGTTGTATTTAAAAGCGTCATATAAAACAAAAGAATAAACTTTTCGTCACATGCTACAGACTTAACGTGACAAGGTCTGTCAGTGCGTCTTAACTATCGAAGAGTCAAGATCACTTCCGGAAACACACGAAGCATGGTATTCAGGTTACGAATACGCAAATACAGTACTGAAAGTCCACGTTGAACTGGTTACTCGCAAAAAATTATCCGCTGTACCAGGATGTTTGAAAATAAATTTTGAAAATATATCCAGAGCAAATAAAATAATGTTTGGCATGAATTCTCTTGTTTTTCTTCTGAAATTCTTGAAGCAGCACGCTTCGCCACTAAATGCAATGCAATATCGTCTGTTCTAAGGGTAGATATGACGTGTTCAAGAAATGCGGAAGGAGAAGAAGCACGCGATTGAAGATTCTGGCAGAAAGCAGGCTTGTACCTCCGAATTTAATTAGGAATTTTAAAACGTAATGCCATAAATGTGTACAATTACACCTGCGTTGATAATAATAATATCCATAAATAATATTTTGCAGCTATATAATGTTACACCTGGCGGTTCCGTGAGAATGGAAGTCCTGCATTATTCAAGCATCTTCATGCGACTGCACAAAACAAAGAAGCAGCAAGAGGCACAAAAGCGTTGCAAGCTTTATACCGAAGGTAAGGTTTGCCATAAGTAAAAAATCATGATGGATTTCAAAGGAATGTTGGTTCTTTGTCACAACACGTGCCATGTAAGTTAAGTCGAATAGCAGTTGGAGGGGGTGAAGTTGTTATAACAAAAGCAATGTAAGAAACAGTGTCCTTAGCAGATTTCTAAAGGGGCTCACTTGACTTGTATGAATAGGGTATTCTTTGGATCATTCATAATGGCATGACAAAACAGCTACAAAGGGATCTTTGGTTTAAAAGGAGTTTTCAGAAAGTGAAAGTGATACACCCACGCGCATCTGTGGTCATTCAGACAGTGTTCGGCGTCAGGCCGATTAGAGCGGTCCTATGCGTCAGGCCGATTAGAGCGGACCTAGGCGTGAGGGCGATTAGGTCGGTCAACTTGTTCTGTCTTGGGCCAGGCACGCCGGAAGTGTGAGAATATATTTGTCGGTTCATATATACTTGAGGAACGAATAAAGTTTACCGAGTAATAAACATTCTGCCGTCAGTAACTGTAAACAGGGATATTGGTAACCCTTGCTCGCCAACTTATTTGCTCGCCAAAATATTTTTGTATCAATTTCGCGCGCCAACTCGGGACCCGATACCAGAAGGAGGTTTGACACGAGAAGCAGACTCAACCCGAGGAGGAGGTTCAACTCGAGAAGAAGGTTCAACCTAGAAGGAGGTTCAACCCGACAACGAGGTTCAACAGGAGGAGTTTCGACACGAGGAGGTTTGACAACAAGCGGATCTAGAACGGTTCTACTGGAAAGAAGTGAGACCGGTATCGTCAGTGATATCAGGAGCCAGTAGAAAATCAAAGGTACAGAGTGTTAAATTATATACTAGACTATTGTGAGTGTATTTGAGGAGTGCAAAAATGCTGAGACAAAATTCTGTAGAAAGCATGGCAGTTCAGGAGGTTGAAGATGCAGGAGGTTGGAGGTTCAGGATGCAGGAATTCAAAGTAGCAGAGTGTAATATAACTGTACCAAATAATGTAGGAATGCAAATAAGTATGTTCGCGGAACTCAGGGAAATGATTGGAGGTTTAAGAAAAGTGATGAGGAATGACAAAGTTTAAGGAAAAATAAGTAAAAAGATAGGTGATATTAATCAAGATTTGAGAAAAGAGATAGATCATAGTAGTCAGAGTTTAAAAAAGATAGAAGAAAAGTTGGAAAATAGTATTCAGAAGTTAGAGGTAGGACAAATAGAACTAGGGAAGAAGTTAGAGAATCAACAGCAGGCGTTAGATAAGGTGAGGTAGGAAGATAGTCAGGAAATAGAGAATTCTGAATAATAAAATTGTTAACTTAGTTAAGCAAAAATCAGATAGTGAAAACAGAAAACTGAGGGAGGAAATAGCACAGATATTAGACAAACAGAGAAATAGCTAGAAAAGAATTAGAAGAAACTAGAAGTAGATTAGAAGCATCGGAAAGGGAAAATAGAAGGCAGACGAGGAATTTGGAGGAAATTACTGATAAAGTGAAGGAGGTAGCGATATAAATCAAAGGAGTAAAGGAAAACTTAGAAAATTTAAGAATAAGTGGAAATGTTCCGAGTTCTAGTTCTAGCAATGTAAGTGAGGTAAATGCACGAAAGGAGGCGATGCCCAATGCTTCAGCTGACACTTCGTTGCTAAATATGGGTGCTAGCACCTCCAGTAATGACACCAGATACAATAATGGAGACAGAAACGACGGTCCGAATATGACATGGCGGAACCATATTCTGAACGAAATTGTACCATCAATTTTTGAGAATGAGGATTCTGATGATCCTAAAGTGTTTATTGCAGGATTACAGGAGTATTTTGCGATAAAATGTATACCGGAGGAGTACAAAATGACAATAGTAAGAAAATGTTTTAAAGGTAACGCTGCGAATTGGCTAGATTTATCCATGGGAAATAGCAATGACTTCGGGACCTTTATTAATTTATTCCTGAACAGATATTGAGGAGCAAAAAGACAGGCTAGTATAAGGCTTGAGATAATCAACACGAAATTTAACCCTAGAACCGAACGGTCAATGGTGATCTATTTTATGAAAGTAGCTAGAAAATAAAAAAATGTTAGATCCCCCTATTAGTGAGAAAGAACTGATAAACTTCATGACAACTCATTTTCCTGAGACTATCCAACATTATTTGATCATAGCCAAACCCAATAATGTCGCTGCCATGATTGATTTATTATTAGCCTTAGAAAGCAAAAAGCTGAGAAACAATTCGGACAGTAAAAATCAAGAGACAAGTGGAAGAGAAAGGTGGAGTAATTCCGGGCAAGGGCCACAGTCACACCATAATCGGAATGACATTGGAAATAGATATCGAGGTCCAGTGCCGAGGATTAAAGCGAACTCCTGGGAATGTAGAAGTAGAAATAACTTTGACAGGGACAATAGAAATCGGAGTGGGGAGAACCGTGAAAGGAACATTCAAATAAACTACATGAATGCAGGCCGATTTGATGGGAACAGTTTGGGACAAGTATTTAGATTTAGAAGATATTCTGGTAATGAATATTGGAGGAATGACGATAGTTACGATTTTAGGCCGAGGTCGCCGAGGCCGGGAGATAGGAACAGAGATGGTCGTAATTCACCTGAGAACTCAGAAAGGTCTGAGACAATTAATGCAACGAGACAGATGGTAGCGAACAATCAAAATCAAGTGTCGGAACCCAGGAGTATGAACAGTGGAACTGGAACCGGAGCTATAAGTGGGACGCAGGGAAACGCCAATCCCAGTCAAACGCGCCTTCAGTGAGAACTGGGAGGAATACAGAACGTGTACTTAGAGACATTGGAATATATTTTCGGATATTAACACATAAAAACCACAAGGATTGGGTATAATATTGTTCCGTGATTGAGAAAATTATTAATAATACAAAAAAACGTAACCACAGGATTCGAACCCGTGAGACTCATGTTAGGCATTGAACCGGAACCCATATTCAAAGAAATAGTAGAAAATGTAGACACCAACAAAACCGAGATAAGCAATGAAGATAGGGCTAAAATTGCCTTTGAAAGAATTAAGGAAAAAGCAGAAAAAAGGAAATTAAAAAGAAAACAAAGAAACCATAAATTAGAATCAAAGTTTGGGTATTTAGTACTGGTAAAAGACCATAAATTATCAAGTGCATTAAAAGGCAGAAATAAAAGGATGGAATTGTTATATAAGGGTCCTGCGGAAATTGTCACGAAATTTGGGGAACATACATTCGAATTAACAGACGTCAAAAATAATAAACTCTTAGGTAGGTAGCATAAGCAACTCCTTCGTCCTTTCAAGAAGCCGTTAGATGCCCCTGACTCCTAAATAAGTTGTGGGTATAGTTTGCTCAGTAAAGACGGACATGTCCATATTTTTAAAGAACCAAAGCACCAGAACAAAATTGTAAAATTAGAAGAAATACAAACTTGTAAATTGTATAGGTTAAGTATGAACAGTGTAGGCTAAAATTTATAGTTTAAGTATAAACAATGTAATGACAGTGCAGTGAAACTTAAAACTAAACAAGTGAAACAAGAACGAAACTAAATACAAATCAGAACAGTGAAAGACTTTTGAAAAGAATGTTTATATAGAATCCGGAAGAAGAATTCAGAAATATGTATAAAAAAGGTATTACTAATGTACAATTGTTTAAAAATGGAAGTATATATTTATGAATTGTTCTAAGTGTAACAATAATATGAATTAATTTGAAGTAGATCAGATGGGGAAAAAGAGAGAGAGGATGATGTAGATTGAAGTAATATCCATTGAGTGATATTAAAAAGTGGAATATTGCAGATCCTAGTGTTGACAAATGTTAAATGAACTATTGCTATATAACCATGTGAACTATTTTATGAAATGTCTATCCATGTATCATGCAAAATTAACGTTGTGAAAAGAGAAATTGTGATACGAATTGGAAGTTGCTGACAAAGGTCGAGTATTTTGCGTTATATTCGGGCAAGACGTATATATTATTTCATTATGGGATAATAAAATAGTATCGATGGGGGCATTTGATACCGAAATTAAGGTTTGCCATAAGTAAAGAATTATGATGGATTTCAAAGGAATGTTGGTTCTTTTTCACAACACGTGCAAGGCCAGTTGAGCCGAATAGCAGTTGGGGGAGGAAGTTGTTATAACAAAAGCAATGTAAGGAACAGTGTCCTTAGTAGATTTCTAAAGGTGCTCACTTGACTTGTATGAATAGGGTATTCTTTGGATCATTCATTATGGCATGACAAAACAGCTACAAAGGGATCTTTGGTTGAAAAGGAGTTTTCAGAAAGTGAAAGTGATACGTCCACGCGCATCTGTGGTCCTTCAGACAATCTTGGGCGTCAGGCCGATTAGAGCGGTCCTAGGCGTGAGGGCGATTAGGGCGGTCAAAATGTTCTGTCTTGGGCCAGGCATACCGGAAATGTGAGAATATATTTGTCGGTTCATATATACGTGAGGAACGAATAACGTTTACCGAGTAATAAACATTCTGCCGTCAGTAACTCTAAACAGGAATATTGGTAACACTTGGTCGGCAACTTCAATTTCGATGTTCTAAAAAAAAGAAGCAGTAAATAATTAAGTTTGAAGCGGGCATTCCAGTGTCAATAAATATCCTTCTCACACACATCCACGCATACCCTGTGAGGACCTCATTGTTTTACCCTGAGCCACACAATATAATAGCTTCAAAGTAGCATCAACGTGGAACTCTTGCCAATCATTTTAGTTAAAAAATGTCGCGTAAACGTTGAACTTTGTGTGATAAAAAACATCATTGTATCAGCGCGGAATGGTATTCAACGTCAACTTAAATAGAATACGAGATTTGATGCGACCCGAATGTGTAGGTGTCCGCATAACATAACTGTTATACTGCACCCGTCTTTGTACTTACATAAAACCAAATCTTAACGCAGCCCTCACTCGCGTAATTACTGCAACACCTAAATGGTTAGGTCTTTTAACATAACATATTATTTTTAATTCAAACTTGTAGTAAAATATCTTAAGTGATAACAGGAAATCAATTACCTCACACAATTTGGGCTAGCATCTACAGCGATGCCAAGAATTAGCTCAAATCTCATATCCTTGTGCTTATGCGCCATTATTCTTTATGATGTAGCTTAGTTAGGATAATCGATACTTGCGTATCTCGATTTCCGAAAATTCGCTTGATACCTTTTCAATACCTCAGTGACCATTCTGCAAATTTTATTTTATTTCAAAATGACAAAATATTAACTCAAATTCCGAGGAATTTGCTAGGAATTTCGTACCTGTACAGTACCATTATACAATAAAATAAATAGACGGTCTGAAAAATGTCAAACCTCAAAAGAGATACAAGACAGTCTCGTTGTAATTCTACACACTTCTCCCAGCGATGTTCCCATCTCTGTAACCCGTCCAAATAGTACTCGGCATGTTTCAACATAGTCTCCTTGTAACTCTACGCACTTCTCTCAGCGATGCTCTGATCTCTGTTACCCCTCCAAATAGTAGTCGGCGTATTTCAACATAGTCTCCTTGTAGCTCTACACACTTCTCCCAGCGATACTCCCATCTCTGTAACCCGTCCAAATAGTACTCGACGATTTTCAACATAGTCTCCTTGTAATTCTACACACTTCTCCCAGCGATGCTCTCATCTCTGTAACCCGTCCAAATAGTACTCGGCGTTTTTCAACATAGTATTCTTGTAACTCTACACACTTCTCACAGCGATGCTCTCATCTCTGTAACCCGTTCAAATAGTACTCGGCGTTTTCCAACATAGTCTCCTTGCAAACCTACACACATCTCTCAGCGATGCTCTCATCTCTATAACCCGTCCAAATAGTACTCGGCGTTTTTCAACATAGCCTCCTTGTAACTCTACTCACTTCCCCCAGGGATGTTCTCATCTCTGTAACCCTTCCAAATAGTAGTCGGAGTTTTTCAGCATAGTCTCCTTATTACTCTACACACTTCTCCCAGCGATGCTCCCATCTCTGTAACCGGTCCAAATACTACACGCGTTTTTCAACATGATCTCCTTGTAACTCTGCACACTTCTCCCAGCGATTCTCCCATCTTTGTAACCCGTTCAAACAGTACTCAGCGTTTTTCTCTGCAAAATAATTGTTCACGAAGGTAGTTGCCTCTTCAACTCTCGAAAATCTCTGTCCTCCGAACCCAATTTTCAGATGAGGGAACAAAATTATATCGCTTAGGGCTAGATCTGATAAGTAAGGCGGATGGTCCAGCAGTTCAAACCGTATTTCGTGGAATTTTGCCATTGCAATCGCTGAGGTTTGAGACTGTGCGTTGTCTTGGTAAAACAGGATTATTTTATCTGCAAATGTGGACATTTTTCCATAAGTTCTGCCTTCAGCTTGTGAAGTAATGCTGCTTTGTATGCTCCTGTAATGGTTATTTTCCTTTTTGAAGATAATCGATTAAAATAACTCCATTAGTATCCCAAAAACAGCCATCATTTTTACACACGACAAAACAGTTCTTGCCTCTTTTTGGAGCCGCTCTCTCCTTTTCAGTCCACCGTTTGGACTGTATTTTTGTTTCGGGTGAATAATGGTGTATCCAAGTTTCATTTACAGTAAATAATCGGCGCCACATATTGGTTAAATTGCTTCTATACTGCACCAACATTGCGTTGGAGATGTTCATTTCAATACGTTTTTGGTATAACTTGAGCAAACGCGACACCCTACGCGCCAACAGCTTTCTCATGTCTAAATGTTGATTTAATATGTGAAAAACATGTTGTTTTGACATTTTCATAGCCTCTGGGATCCCTCTCACTTTAGTTCGGCGGTCGTACAGCACCATTTGGTGAACTATGGCGATGTTTTCGTTGGTAGTAGCAGTTTTTTGACGTCCCGAACGTTTATAGTCTCCCAAGCTCTTTTGACCCCGTTTAAGTGCAGCTTCCCAAATTTCACTGAGGTGAATCGTGGTGCAGTCTCCATACACAGAATCCAACTCATCTTTGATATGCGTAGGCGTATTGCATTTCTAAAACAAATAATGAATGACAGATCGATACTCGATTTTGTCCATTTTCATAAAAACACTCGCATCAACTCACTCAAACGAGTGTTATATAACTGATAGTCAAAAACGGGGAAACTGTGGTGAGTGTCAACAGATGAACAAAGAAATTCACTAGCTTTTATTTACGAGTACTGCCATCTTCATGTTGAGGTCTAAAACTGTTCAGACCGCTCTCGTAATCGTGTATCAAATTCAGTGTCAGTTAACAGTTCCCAAGAAGAAATGATTTCATAAATCAAAGACGATTTGTCACCTCTTTCTAGTACACTAGATTATTGGAAAACAAATTCAGCATTACCAAAACTAAATTTCCGCCAAATTTCCAATTGCAGCAGCTTTATGTGAAAGACTATTTAATGCAGCAGGACTCAGGTGACAAAATGAAAAAGGCTTGACCCCGAATGATGAAAATGCTAGTAATTTTTTAACAAAAAACTTATAAAACTTGAAATCATTTTATCCACACTAGCCATGTGTAGGCTAAGGTTTGAATGAGCAGAGCTATCTGAAAAAATTAATGCCATAGCCGGGATTTGAACCACGGTTCTCCTGTTTTCCGTACGTTTGCTCTAAAACACTGAGCTACTATGGGCAACATGACAAATCTCGGCTATGGCATTCAATTTTTCAGTAACTCTACTCATCCAAACGTTAGCCTACAGAGAGCTAGTGTGGGAGAAATGATTATTTCCATCAAATTACCTGAAAACAGATTGGTTTAACTATAAAGCCTGGGACTTAGGTACTTACAGCATAGTAAGTCGCCAAAAAAGGTGCGTGTCTTCTTGTATATTAGAACCCCTAGTGGTCTACTGGGAAACATACGAGTCATTTGGAGAATTTAATGTCATGTCGGCATGTTGGTCATAGTAGCTAAGTGCTTTACAGCAACCGTACGGAGAGCGGGAGATCTGTGTTTCAAACCCCTGCTAAGACATTGCGATTTTTAGTCTGACTATACATTTAAACCTGTTAAAAGTGGACTGTTTTGCTTTTAAATGTTGATGTAGAGCTTAAAAATAACAACAACGATGGTTTTAAGATTTTCTCATTAAATAGGTAAACCTATTTAATGTATTGCTATTACACAGTTCTACAAACATTGTATTTTGTAATGTAACTACAAGTAGAAATGATGGATCGAGTATGGAACATCGAATATCGAGTATCGAATTATCGGATATCGTAGAAATATCGAGTATCGAGTAAAATCAATATGAACTCATTTATAACAAACCAATGCGGGGAAATTAGCAATTTTATCAATTATTTACGGAAACAGGGCAGTACTTCTCGTTTGAGCATGTAGAACCATGTGGTACAGAGAGAACAGCCAATAGGGTTACTGGACTATCTGCACAATAGATCTGAAATTTATACCAACATGTCTTATTGTATTAACAAAAGGGGCTAGTGCTTCAGAACAGATGTAGAGTTACGTAATTGTACCAATAATAGGGCTGAAATGTACACAATATGTATCATGGAGGAAAACAACCGATATTCATAAAATAAACGTAAGGACTGAAGTGACTCTGCTGGACAAATCGATCAATCCACGAGATTTCCTAAATTAAAGAAACTATCTCGTAAGAGCAAAGTCTAGCTCAAAGCTCTATGTACCCTGCAGTTTTTTGAAAATCATTTCATTCATCTTCCTATATAACAACGTTGGAGGTTTTCCCTTATCCTGAAAGATGAATGTCTGGTAACTCTAAGCTCTATGTACCCTGTACTCATTTGAACATCATACATTTCATCGTCCGATATGACTTAACATTGGAAGTTTTCTCTTATCCTGAAAGATGTATGTCTGGTATCTCTAAGCTCTATGTACACTGTACTCATTTGAACATAATTTCATTAATAGTCCGATATGACTTAACTTTGGAGGTTTTCCCTTATTCTGGAAATGAATGTCTCGCAACCCTAAGCTCTATGTACCCTGCACTTATTTGAACGTCATTTCATTAATAGTCCGATATGACTTAACGTTGGAGGTTTTCCCGTATTCTGAAAATGAATGTCTGGCAACCCTAAGCTCTATGTACCCTGCACTCATTTGAACATCATTTCATTCATCGTCAGATGTGACTTAACGGTGGAAGTTTTTTCTTATCCTGAAAGATGAATGTCTGGTAACTCTAAGCTCTATACACCCTGTACTCATTTCAACATCATTTCATTCATCGTCCGATATGGCTTAACGTTGGAGGTTTTCCCTTATCCTGAAAGATGAATGTCTGGTAACTCTAAGCTTAATGTACACTGTACTCATTTGAACATCATTTCATTCATCGTCCGATATGACAACGTTGGAGGTTTTCTCTTATCTTGAAAGATGAATGTCTGGTAACTAAGCTCCATGTACCCTGTACTCATTCGATCATCATTTCATTCATTTTCCGATATGATTTAACGTTGGAGGACATAAATAAAAATTGAATCCCGGCCTTAGCTTAATCCGCTCTGTCCGCTGTTTTAGTGCTTTTTATTTTTGTCCGTTGGCAGCATTGTTAAGTCACCACGCAGCAACAAGGATGATTATGTATCTCAGGAGTCTCTATTTTCCTACTGTACAAGTTTCTCTAGCAATTTCAATGCATATTCGTTATAAATTTATCTTAAACGAAGTTAAAAAATAAAATGGCAGAAATGGAGCAATGACATACCCCGTTTCCGTAAAAGAAGCTCGATTTCTCACTTAGACTGAAGAAACACAATCGTATTACGCAGTCAACTGTCTCTTCGTCCCAAAAAAACAATACACTGCAGTCTCCTAGGTAACAGATTTGACAAACTTATCGAAACATCCGTGCTTACCTTACATGTTTTAGAGAAACCTGCACCGAAAATTACTTTTTTTATTTACTTTACTGGTATTTATTTTAATTTCTCAAGAGTAATATGTTTATAAAAATGACATTTTTAAGAATTTTTTTATTACTAAAATATATATTTCGATTTCCTGGGAGCAATGGTCATTTGTTTACAGTTCCAATACTTTTTCAGTAAATAAAGTGCTATGGTCATTCGACTGTTTCTCTTCATGTGAGGAAGGAGTTTGACGTGTGCAGTAAACTATATCTGGAACGCATATCTCTATTAAAAATTAAGATTCTGTAAGAATTCTTTGTAGCAAGTAGAGAAACTTATGAATTAACACATTTTATATAAGGAAATAGGCGTGGTGTGAAATGTAAGATTATGGAATTAATTCTTTGGAAGATATGAAGGGTCCAGTTAAAACAGTTGATATTCGGCAGAACGCCCTTTTTTTTCTGGTGAATCTGTTCATTCAAAAAAATTGATTCATTTTACGTAAAAACAATTGCGAAGAAGTTTCTAATTCGATGGATAATGACAACTGCCTAAATCAGACCAGCCATTATAAATAAGGAATACTTATGTCTGTAGGTGTGTGCGCATGTAGACAGTAAGTATAAAAAATATTAATGCTGTATTGAAGTCAAACAATTTCTGTAGAAATACCTTCCTTAAGACACTCCAAACTTATAAATTAAACTGTGTTTTATAAAAGAATATTACATGCGTACATTTACGTGTTCGTAATTCATTGGTTATTGCCGATTATTTGCGAGTTTGTGACTAGGTCGCTAGTGGAGTGCTAGGCTGAGAGAAGTCACTTTAGGAGAAACAACAGAGGGCAGGGTCCGTACAGCTTTCACCCCGATTCCTCTAGAAACCAAGGGACATTATGAATCACGTCTAAACTTGAACTCGCAGTTATTGCCTATTGTCAGAATTTGACAAATGGCAGATATTTAGTTGGCGTGTGAGCAGCATGACCCAAAGAGCCTTGGTGGTCATCGTGTGCAAGAATTATGCCCCAATTATTGGTTTAATCGAGCGTTGTGCGTGGGAGCCGACTAGGCACGGCCCTCTGTGAGGGAATAAACCATCAATTAAAAAACACCGAACGAAGCAATTCCGGACCGCCATGGACGGAGCCTATAGTGAGTAACTAATTAGTCTATTATGTAGATTCCCCAGCAGCCGGCATGTCCAGGGGTTGGTAAACCAACCTTTCACCAATACATATTTGACTACAAACTATTCTGATACTTATTACTAAATCTACTTCAAGAAAAACATTTTATTGCCATAATAAGGGAATACAACAGTAATAGTCAGATGTTTTGGTGATGTATGTCCAAGAGATAAAAAATTGAAGGTAAAATGGAATATGGCAATATAGTTGACTATAAGTGATATTCAAATATTTTTAAACAGTTGTCTAATAACGGTCTTTGAATTCCCCCCTTTTTTGTATGTTCAAGAGATAAAAAAATTAATAACGATTTACCGTTTTAGAGAAATGTATAAGTATTGGAAAATTCATAAACAAGGAATATTTCTGAAATGGTTCATTCTAGAATACAATACACTTTAGAATAGATAAATACATCTTGTATGTTTAAAAGGGTTTTATATTTTTGTTTTACGTGGTACGCCCAGAAAGTAAGATCTGATTGGTAATAAAATTAAATTACGTACAGAAAAATTATTTATTGCAAAAAATTCTACAACTCTTAAACTACATTTCCACATAACTGTCAAAATTTTACGAGCTTATAGCGAGGCTCAAGTTCTTGTATACCTTCTTCATAGAAGTGTGCCGTCTGTGTCCCAGCAAAATACCTGTTGATGTTTTTCGTCACATTTGCAGTGTGTGGTCGTGCGTTGTCGTGAAGAAACAACACATTTTGACAGCATTCCTCGGCGCTCATTCTGCAATGCGCGGTGTTCCTAAGGGTCTCGCAATAAACATCTGCTTTATTGTTTAACCTCGCCGTAAGGAATCAATGAGTAAGATGCCTTTCCTGTCCCTTAGCACTCGTGGTACCTCTCACGTTACTACAGGAACCTCGGGCCGAATTGCCGAGTTCCTCCCGTAGGGGAGTTGTTCGGATTGGGTTGGACTCGAAGGGGCAGTGTGTTCACGACATCCACAGGAAATTGGGTACCTTCGGCCAGGCTACGACCGCCCGAAAGAGGTAGAGGGTTGCCTCATTAGTCCCGGGTACTAGCCTGCAGAACTAGTAGAAAGTGTGCTAGATCACCAGGCCGCTACACCGCGGTTTTCGTTAGACTTCTCTGCGGGATTGACGAGGGTAAGTGGCGTATCCACTTCCATCCCGTCTTGACGTTGTTGTTAACGGGGGGCCTTTTAAAGAAATCAGGTATTGTCCTATGGAAAGACCCCAGGAGATATCCAGCGCCCCCGGGTTGAAGAAGGTCAAGTTTTTCGGACTTTTGGGTAGATCCTCTGCACATAACTGTCCCAGAAGACTGCACATTATTTTTAGAGGTGTCAAAATTTGTTTCTTCTTAACCTTTACTGGGGATGAGATGTGCTTCCTTTCCATTGATTGACGCTTACTTTCAGAGGTGTCATAAGAAACCCGAGTTTCATTTCCTGTGACTATCTATGTATGAAATTTTTTGCCGGCTTCATCATAGCGGGTCAAAAACTGAAGTTCACTACCCATCTCTTTTGTTTGAGTTGCTTAGTAAGAATCTTTGACATCCAATGTAAGCAAAGTTTTTCGAAATTTCAGTTTTTCGGTAACAATTTCATGAACTAGTGATCGTGAGATATGGGGAAATTCCATAGAGAGCACTAATTGTAAACTTGTGGGTTTACTGGATCTTATCAATCGCGTGAACCAGTTATTCTGTAACCAAAGATGCACGCCCACTTCGTTCCTCATTGTGCACTGCACTACGTCCTTCATTGAACTGTCGTACCCATCTTCTCACCATTGTATCAGACAAGCATTTTGCTCGTAAACATCTCAAATTTGCCGACACATTTCAATGCATTCAGAATGCATCCCTAGCATTCAAAAAACGAATCACAGATCTGATTTCACAAGCGGCGGGATTTTCAATCAACACCGACATTCTAAACAAGCACAACAAAACAGACATGGCTGACAGCGATCTCACAATGGTGCACGTTTCTTCTCCTTGATACAGAGCGTCTACCGCGACATAATGTTATTTTTAGTCCAGACTGCCCAAATATAGCAGGTAATGTGGAACATGGAACAAAGAAAAACATGTATGGATACATTATTTACGTCACGTGTCTACTGGTGTCTGCATTATCTCATCACGGTCTGAGTAAAAGATCCGGACATTTTGATGATTCCCAACTTCTTAAATCAGACAAGCTAAACCAACTTTATGATGCTAAAAGTAAATTGCCTAATAGTACATATACTTGAATTTATTTCGACAGCCCCACTCATTCTTCTTTTGCTACATATTTTCTTGTATGTGCAAAGTAAATGTGCAAATGGAGTATACTAAGTGATAGTAAATGTTTTAAAACTGGTTGTCTAGGTGACGTCCAAGAGAAGAAAAATTAAGGTACATGGGAATATAGGATACAGTATATTTCAAGTGACAGTCAAAAGTTTTAAAACTGGTTGTCTAGATGACCTCTTTGTAATTCCATTCTCTTTGTATGTCCTGTATGAAGGTACAGGAGAATATGAGGATACAGTAGACTATGTTATAGTCAAATGTCTTAAAATGGCTTGTGTAACTGACGTTTTTCATATTCCGTTTTCTTGTATGCCCAGGAGATTAAAACTGAGGGTACAAGGGAACATGGAAATACAGTGGAATTTAAGGGATAGTCAAATGTTTTAAAACTAGTTGGCTAAGTGACGTACATTGTAATTCTGTTCTCTTTGTATGTCCAAGAGAAAAAATGAAGGTACAGGAGAATAAGAGAATATAGTAGACTAAGTGATAGTAAAATATTTTAAAACGGTTTGGCTAGTTGATGTCTGTGTAATTCCGTTCTTTTTGTCATGTCCAACAGATAAAAATGAAGGTAGAAGCGAATATGGGAATGCACTAGACTAAGTGAAACCAAATGTTGAAACTGGTTGTCTAGGTGACGTATTTTAAATTCCGTTCTCTCTGTATTTCCAAGAGATAAAAAATGAAGATGCAAGGGAATGTAGAAATAAGACTTTAAGAGATAGTCAAATATTTTAAAAGTGGCTGTCTAGGTAACGTCTTTGAAATGCCGTTCTCTTTGTATTTCCAAGAGATAAAAAATAAAGGTAGAAGGGAATATTTGAATACACTAGACTAAGTGATAGCCAAATGTTAAAACTGGTTGTCTAGGTGACGTCTTTGAAATTCCGTTCTCTTTGTATTTCCAAGAGATAAACAAATGAAGGTGGAAGGGAATATGTGAATACATTAGATTAAGTGATAGCCAAATGTTAAAACTGGTTGTCTAGTTGACGTCTTTGAAATTCCGTTCTCTTTGAATTTCTAGGAGATAAAAAATGAAGGTATAAGGGAATATGGGTATACGCTAGCCTAAGTGATAGCCAAATGTTAAAACTGGTTGTCTAGTTGATGTCTGTGTAATTCCGTTCTCTTTGTCATGTCCAAGAGATAAAAATGAAGGTAGAGGGGAATATGGGAATACACTAAACTAAGTGAAACCAAATGTTAAAACTGGTTGTCTAGGTGACGTCTTTGAAATTCCGTTCTCTTTGCATTTCCAAGAGATAAAAAAGGAAGGTGCAAGGGAATATGGGAATACAGTACACTTTAAGTGATAGTCAAATGTTTTAAAACTGGCTGTCTAGGTGACGTTTTTGAAATTCCGTTCTCTTTGTATTTCCAAGAGATAAAAAATGAAGGTGCAAGGGAATATGGGAGTACATTAGACTAAGTGATAGTCAAATGGTTGTCTATGTGACGTCTTTGAAATTCCGTTCTCTTGGTATTTCCAAGAGAAAAAAATGAAGGTAGAAGGGAATATGTGAATACACTAGACTAAGTGATAGCCAAATTTTAAAACTGGTTGTCTAGTTGACGTCTTTGAAATTCCGTTCTCTTTTTATTTCCAAGAGAAAAAAATGAAGGTAGAATGGAATATGGGTATCCACTAGACTAAGTGATAGCCAAATGCTAAAACAGGTTGCCTAGGTGACGTCTTTGAAATTGCGTTCTCTTTGTATATCCAAGTGATAAAAAAATGAAGGTGCAAGGAAATATGGGAATACAGTAGACTTTAAGTGATAGTCTCATGTTTTTTAAAACTGGCTGTCTAGGTGACGCCTTTGAAATTCCGTTCTCTTTGTATTTCCAACAGATAAGAAAATGAAGTTAGAAGGGAATGTGTGAATACAATTGACTGTTGTGATAGTCAAACATTTTAAAAATGGTTGTCTAGGCGACGTCTTTGAAATACCGTTACTTGGTGTGAAAGGGGTCGCGGGTTCGATTTCCGGCTGTGGGTGGGAATTTTTCTCCAACCAAGATGATTCCCCATCTTACCGAGAGTCTGGATTTTAATCTAGTAGTTACAATATAAAGGACAAACAGCCCAACGTAAGCGACTTAAAACCTTCAGTATGTTACAATTGGAGAACGGCCGCTCACATGACCACTGTAGTTAAACGCGGGATATAAATGGAACAACAATTATTTTAATACAATACACTAGATTTTTTAACTTTTAATGTTGCCTAATCACAGAGAAATACAACACTAGCGCTTGCACACCCCTGCAGATAGATGTGGGCTATTCTTCATTCCGTTGATGCCTGTCCAAACTGGGGTAATTATATCCAGCTCTTGTACAAATAACAGAAAACGAGCCATGAAATCGGTACAGCAAATCCTATACTTTCAAAAGCGATCATAAAGTCTACTTCAATACACGTCACATGATATGTCATTCACGAAATACATGCGAAACAAATCTTGATAGCCTATGCTTACATGTTGGATATTCGATTATCAAGCAAACTGGTTACAAGTTCCATAGTGTCATTAGATGTATGGCACGTTGCTCCATCTTGCTGGAAATAACTTTGTCTCAATTCTATATCATCCAGCTGCTCCACAAGTGTCTTGAAGATACCCATATAAACTTCAGTGTCTACAGTCGTATTAAAGAAAATTGCACCAACGATCCATAGATGCTGGTGGAGGACGCTTCCAACATTTTCTCTGAGATGTAAATAGTGTAATATAATCTCCCAATTGTGTTTTATATTCTCCCAAAGCTGCACGTGTGCTCTATTATTGGTTCAAAATGTATGGCTTATTGAAGTGGTTTAGGTTTATATGATCGCACTATATCAATTTTTCTTGTAAATATATTTAGTATACATTTCATTCAAAATCGTTAAAGCCTATATCACAATTGTAATATGTCTTCTCATGCGTCACAGGGTGTTCATCAACAAAAGTTACAGCTGCTTTGTAATAGACTGCCGAAGTTTCCAGGAACTATTTGTGGTTATTTTTGTAGCAAGAAATGCTAAATATTCTGTTAAGCTATTTAACGACTCGCAAGGTTCCTATTATGTTAATAGACCCGCTTTAGTACAGCATTAATTTAGCTGGTTTTTCGTGTTTTTATTGTGTGGCAGATTGCAAATAAACAGAAGCACACATTACAAAGAATCTGCTGTTAAGAAATAAACTTTCTACATCTACCTTTTGCTTTAACGTCTTTTGATGACAGTGTTTTGTACTGTAGTTAGGTTCTTTGTGGCTGAAATTAATGCACAATAAATGATTTACATGCTTTGAAGTGCTCTGAAACAAATATCGTACAATTTGAACCCAAAACAAGAATATCTCGGAAATGTTTTACACTATGAAAAGAGTACTCTACCTAAATGATGTGTTTTAACATGAAGTTTGAGGTTTATAAAATAGATAGCGTGTTCTATTGCTAAAATAATTTACAGAAGCATATATTTCCTCAATTAATTTGGAATATTACACAACTCAGTACAATACTCACCAGTACAATACCTTTATAACCCACGGCCTTAAAAGTTAACAAAAAGCAAGAGGTAAAAAGTTGAATAATTCGTTATTAGACAGTGATAAAATCTTGATTGTTGGAAATCTTCGAGACAAAACCACAAAGAGTAATTAACTAAGATTTTGCTCTGAGTTTAGTAAGTCAACAAACAGAACTTGGACCCTCAACTCTGATGTTAGGAAATGAACGGGAAAGGAAAAAAGGAAATGGACTGCTGCTTTGTCAGAAGAGTAACTGTCTGTTTTTGTAAGTCTAGCACCTCTACGTAACGTTCCTTTCTTATTACACATTCTTTGTCGACAGGTTATCAGGAACCGCCACATTTAATTGTGGTATCATATTGTATGCAGAGTCACACAGTAGTCGCCGAGAGGGACGTATGTGATCCTTGCACCCTCTGCGTGTGTTTACGAGTGCTACGTTTGTATTACTTTATTTCAGCATATTTAGTGTTCACATACATATATAGTGATTGTGATTGTGCTTCGTGTATAAGTGTATTATTATTTACCACTACGTAACACTAGTTCTACAATGGCTCAACAGTCGGAAACTACCGGCCAACTTGTTCGATCAGCAATGCTAACTCTATATCAAAATGATTCTATTTCACAAGCTAATTGTAATTCAACGATGCCTACTGGTCATCAAGGCCATTCTATACTATCACCACATCAACCTACGTTCGCTTCTCTACCAGTATTAATGAACAATTCTGCTTCGTCTACTGATGCTACAGTGATTAAATCTATTCTTCGACCCTCCCAGCTATCTACAACTCAGGTATCACACACAATTAATAATTTTGTTACACATCATGATGATGGCAACATGGCATACTCTGTCCCAATGGATTAATCTAATGGGGCATCCAATGTGCGCCATTCAACCGCTCAGTCAGCCGGTCATACCAAACGGCTTTGTACTGCTCCACCTTCGTCATCGCCTAACATGCCACGTTATGCGTATACGATACCTACATCCAATCGTTTCCAGCCTTTAGGCGATAACCCTGATGCTGACATTTCAGATACAACTTCTGTTGCCACCAAAGAAAAAATTCCACCTATATGCCTATTCACAATTATCAGCTACTTTTACAAGATGTGAAAAATCTGTACAATCCGATTTTCGCACTGAGCTTGGGGCCTCTATTCTTAAAATTTATGCCACTACTTCTGATTTCCGATGTCTGACATTTTACTTCACATCCATTAATCAAGAATATTATACCTACCGAAATCCGGCTGATAAACTATTTTCTGTAGTGATCCGCAATCTTCCTTGCTCTCTAACCGATCAAAAAGTGTATGATGAGCTTTGTGCACTGCAATATCCTGTTAAACGGGTCACACGTTTACTTGGCAGAAACAGAGAGCCCATACCCGTGTTTGCTGTGGAATTAGCAAATAACGATGAAGGCAAAAACATTCTAAATCTAACTCGACTGTTATATAGTGTCGTGAAGGTCAAACGTCGCCGCCGCAATACTGATGTACCACAGTGTACACGCTGCCAAAACTTTGGACACACCAAAAACTACTGCAAGCTGGGTCCTCGATGTGTGAGATCTTTAGGCGCACACCATTATTCTGAATGCGAGAAACCTTCCACCACTCCAGCCAAATGTGTTAACTGTGAACAAGAACATCCGGCCAATTATCGCGGTTGTCCTCACTATGTGGTGCTGAAGGAGCAAACAAGTTTCGACGACCTCAGCAAACAAGTTTCTCACCAGCACCGACACCGTCGTCACGTACAGTGCCTACACCAGTTCGACGTCCACAGCAGCAACCTCAGCATCATCATACATCAGTCTTTCACCAAACGACAGCTCCTGGTGCGCAGCAGCAGACCTTTTCTCAGGTAACTTCTTCTTCTCCTTCTTCTCCTCCGAATGGTCCCTCTGCTGATCAGCCGATGGATTCTGCCTCGACACCATCTCTGACTTCTCTCTCTGATCTGGTCTTACAGTTATTCTCCTATTTTCGCACTTTGCTCAGCCCCAAACTACCACAACTAACGCAGCTAATTAGTTCTCTTCTTCTTTCCACATTTCCCAATGGTAACGCGTAATCTGATCAGTCTGAAAAAGCTAACCCTCCTTAACCGGAATGCCAATGGTCTCCGTGCAAAACGCGCATCTTTCGTCGCTTTTCTTACCATGCATAACATAGATATTACTTGCATCACGGAAACGCATTTTTTTCCGAACGAGACCTTCTCAGTTCCTGGCTATAAAATCTATCGCCAAAACCGTGTAGCTGAAACAGCTTCCGGAGGTGTTGCCATTATGATAAAACGCGCTCTTAGTCACAGGGCCATATTTCTACCAGCTGTTCCTTCACTTGAAGTAGTACGTCTTAAACTCTCTAGTACGGATGGCAATGACCTTATTGTTACGAGTGCTTATAAACCTCCCAATCGTAAGTTAAATACGCGATATCTTTCGTTTTTATTCCCTCCGGATTGTAGCACTCGCCTTTTAGAAGACCTTAATTGCAAACATTCTTCCTGGGGGTGCAGGTCTACGAATCCCAATGGTCGCCTTCTCTTTAATATGTTAGATATTCATGGGCTTACCGTCTCAGCTCCAACGGACCCTACTTATTACCCTAATAATCCTCTGCATACTCCTGACATACTTGATATTGGTCTTCATAGGAATCTTTCTCTCCAAACACACCTGTCTGCTTTAGCCGAGCTTGATTCTGACCACTGTCCTGTTGTGACTACTTTTCAACTCTCGCCTGCCTCGTTGTTCCCAGTTCCTAGACTCATCAACGGTACTGTTAACTTGGAAGCTTTTAATCTCTGCTAGATGCTACCTTAAGTTCTTCTTATTCTCTGGCGACAACTAAGGACATTGAAACTGCAATAGAGCACTTCACCACTACTGTATGCCACTGTGTACGGCTTTCTACGTCACACTCTATATGGTGCAACTCACCACGTTCGTTGCCAATATTCATTCTCCGTCTTATTCAGGAGAAAAATGCTATTCGTTGATGATGGCAACGAGAACGCCAACCCTGGTTAAGTAGGAGGCTTAACAATTTGATACGCCTTGTGAACGTTCAGCTGGAGCGGCACCGTCTACAAACCTAACAACATCATCTGGTGACTATTTCTCCACGAGACCACACCCTGAGGGATGCCACTAGACGGATTCTTCGCGAACCAACAGTGATTTCTGCACTCTCCAATGGGACCAATCTTGTAACGGACGTCACAGCTAATAGTGACATACTGGCTGCACATTACGAACAAACGTTTGCTCTTCCCATCTCATCACCCTGTTCTGCAGCTGTAGAAAATGGACTCTGTGCCCAACGCCAACAAGCTACAGTTCTACTCCGAAATTCTTTCACTAGTTCTCGGGAACGATTCCATCTGATTCACCGCCTTCCTAACAAAAATTCGCCTGGGCACGATCTCCTGCCCAACATAGTTTTGAAGAACCTCACAAGGAAATTGCTTGCCTACTTATCTTCTGTTCTGAATTTCTGTCTCCAAACGGGTTACTTCCCTTCCACTTGGAAATTTGTTCATATCATTGTGTCCCACAAACCTTATAAGCCTAAACATCTGCCAGGAACTATCGTCCTATCAGTCTTCTACCCACACTGTCTAAACTCTTCGAGAAGGTCATCCATCGCAGTCTCGTGCAGTACCTCAACAATAATCACATTCCTTCCTTTCAATTCGGGTTTCACCCGAAACACTCTACTGCTCATCAACTATTAACGTTAACTTAACACATTGTTACTGGATTCAAGCATCGTCAACATACCCTAGCTATTTTCCTTGATGTAGCACAGGCATTTGATAAGGTATGGCATTCTGGCTTGCTACTTAAACTCTATCGCATTGGTCTCCCGGACTACTTAATCCACATTATAACCAGTTTTCTCTCTGAGCGCACTTTTTCGGTGCGCATTGGAGGCACTCTTTCAACTCAGCGTCGTATTACAGCAGGCGTTCCACAAGGTTCAGTACTGGCACCAACGCTATTTAGTATTTACACCTTTGATATTCCAGACGTGGCTCCAACCTCAATTGCCTTGTATGCTGAAGACACTGTTTTATTCTACTTTTACTCCGATCTACATTCTGCTGTACGAACCCTACAGCTCTCTCTTGATCGCCTCACTCAATTGTGTCAATATTGGTGCATCTCCCTTAATACCCAGAAAACTGAAGCCAATATTGCTACCCTACGCCGCTCTAATCCCCCTCCGCCTATACGCCTTCTGACTGATCATGTGCCGTGGCTCCCTTCACCTACACCAGCCAAGTACCTTGGAGTGTCAGTGGACACTCGGCTTACATGGAAGCATCATATTGACCGCACCATTACCGTGGCATCTGCTCGTCTTTTACAACTGTCTCCATTATTTCACAAACATACTTCACTTGCTTTAGAATCTTCACTGCTCCTATACAAATCTCTGGTTCGGCCTCTTATTACTTATGCCTGCCAGGTCTGGGGGGCTGCCAGTACGTGTCACCTGAGGCGCCTAGAGGTCATCCAGAGTCGATTCTTGCAAATCGCCACCAATGCTCCTTGGTTTGTCCGCAATCAGCAGCTGCATCACGAGCTGGGACTTCTTCCTCTATACCATTTCATCCAACAGACTGCTCGACGCTTCTTCTACAATCTACGCCACGTCCCAGGAGCTGTGACGTGTAACATCGGCGTCCGAAGTCGCCGGCCAACGCGACTGAAGCGACGACTACCACGGGACCTGCTTTACAGTGATGACACTTCCACTTCTGAATAATCTAATGTTTCAATTTATCTCTCCTGTTCTTCTGTTCTACTATGTAAATTTTCACTATGGAAATAAGTATACCATTTTATTAGTTCAGTGCCACATTTATATTAGTGCAGTAACACATTTGTTTTAGTTCAGAGGAGGCACATTGTCCTACCTCTACAATGTTATTACTCTGTGATTATTTTGTATTTGTTCTCTCAGATCTGCAAAGCATATATTATTGCTGACCGATCTAATGAATATATTAAAAAGATATTGTATGCAAGCTGGAGAAGATGCATAATTTCCACCTGGAGCGACAAAAAATGGAAGAAAGCCTTAGAGAAGATTGCACCGTGCGGCCGTTATCGCAGTCCTGAGGAAAACTCTGAACACATTTAACCGAGACTGTGTTTAGTTTAATCAGACATTTGTTCATTTTAAGTTTTTTACATTGCACAAGATGTCGTAATTATGTAAAATTATTCCAAGTTTTCCCCGTGATTTTTATAACAGTTCCTGGTGCAGTGTATTCATTCATTCCACTTGAAACAAAACTCCTAAAACAAAGGACTAACGGCTACTTGACCTGCCTGAAAAACAAATGAACTTTGTTTTATTTTGGCCGCTACATTCAAATGTTTTGTGAATTGCCAGGTCATTTTCTTTACTTCGTATCATTGTTTAGATGTTTTCACGCAAGAATGAACTCCGTTAGAGATTTTCCACAAAACTATTTCTGAAGATCTTAAATCACTAACGCTATACCTTTTTCAATGCTACAATGAATTCCAGAGATGTTTGTTTCTTAGGAGTGAATTCCGCGAAGGATGTCTAATAAATTGTTGAAACAGGATACGACAATACGATTTCCAGGAATATATCCCCGCTCCAGACTATCCCCCCAGGGGCCTACTTCGGTAGGTACGGGTTTGGCGAAACCGGGGTCCCGAGCCGACAGACTCCCTCGTGTGGGCTCCTCTTCGTGGTTGAGGGAGACGGTCAACAGGCCCACTCACGTGTAGGCCGTGCGTGGAGACCCGTGTCGGTGGAAAGGTTTGCCTGGTGGTTGAGGAATGCGTATCTGAGCTCGTAACAGTGTTTATCTGAATTCGGGGAGGGTGCTCATTTCTAATACACTACTTTGGCTTCTGCTTCGCCTAAACGGGAGGTTAGGGACTAACCCACCCCAAATCAATCGGCCAGGACTAGATATTGTACCGACCTCCAGGGTGAGTGGGACGGCGAGCTCGCTATATCCCCTGTGTAGCCCTGTGATCCCAGTGGGATGACCCCTTGTTGGGCTCCGTGGTGGGTGGGGAGCACTGGGGGATGAACTTTACACCAACACTCATGGTAAACCTTACTAAAGCAATCAATTCCAAAAATTGTAGCAATGGAAAAGAAGTAACAGAGTCTTGTGGTCCTCGCTACTTGGTAATCAGTTGAAATGAAGAAGGCCAGAAGTTTACGATAGTGAACACTTTATCGATCCAGAGGGGATTAGAGAAAATTGCTGGTCCTGTCACATCTTGCATACGATTGCGATACGGCACGCTCCTGGTTGAGGCGCATTCTAACTCCCAGGCAGCCTCATTATTGAAGGCAAGCATGCTAGGCAGTCATCCTATAACCGTTACAATACATAAGACCCTGAACTCCTCGCCCGGGGTGGTAATCACCCGTGCGTTGGACGGTATGTCCAACGAGGAGATTCAGGAGAACCTAAAAGACCAGGGTGTTACTTGTGTGTACCGAGTACAGCGCACAGAACGTGGGGAATTGTTGCCCACTCGTACCCTGTTCCTTACTTTTGATAGTTTAGATCTTCCTCAAAAGATTAGGGCAGGATACGAGAGTACTGAGGTTAGTCCGTATATACCAAACCCCCTGCGGTGCTACAAGTGTCAGCGTTATGGTCACACTAGTCAACTGTGTAACGGATCTCCAGCATGCGTTAACTGTGGTTTGGCTTTACACGATGGTGAGTGCTCCTCGCCCATTAAATGTATAAACTGTGCCGGGCGGGCATTTATCTAGTTCCAAAAACTGCCCGCGATATGTGGAATAAAAGGCAATACAGGAAATCCGGGTTAAGGAGAAGGTATCCTTCCCGGACGGCCGGAAACTCCTGCGTACTAGCCTACCCTCCGTCCCCAGGTCCGGTACTTATAGCTCTGTCTTAGCTAAACCTGTTCCAAGAAAAGAAATTGCAACGCAAACCTGCTCTCCAGGTGAGGCTAACATCTCAGACAGAGTTCTTGTCCCGACACAGTTACGGAAGTCTACAAAACCATCAGCAGTGCCGGCAAATACATCGCCTAAACGGACGAAGGAAAGTAAAACCTCTGCCCCGTCCCCAGCCAAACCGTCGACTTCTACATCTAAGTATGACAAGCCTGTAATATACGATCCACCGCCTAAAGTATTTAAGACCAGTTACCAGAGGACTGATTTTCTTAAAGATTCGACCCGTATCCCCAGAAAGAAGGAAGCCTCAAGGGAATCCCGAAGCTCTTCTTCTGAAGAGCTTTCTGGTGATGATTCGGATCGACGACTGTCATGTTCGTCGATCTCTGTGTCCAATAAACTTGAAGCCCTCGAACCTAAGTTCTCTTTAGGGAAAGGGGCCCCCTCCGCCGAAGAGATGGACCAAGAGGATACGGACCACATTGCAAGAACGGCAACAAAAATGCGCCAGGATAAACCGGATAAAAAAGGTGTTAGCCCTACACCGAAGAAAAGGGGTAAATTTATTCGGCCACCCATGAAGTCGTCTTAATGTAGACTACCTTTATATCTTATATCCCATAGTTCCAATGGCTATCCTACAATGGAACATACGAGGCTTAAGAGCGCATCGACCAGAACTGGAACTTTTGCTCAGTAAGCATAAACCCTTGTCGGTATGCTTACAAGAGACTAAGCCACGACCACAAGACAACTTTAAAATCAGACCCTACACACCACTGAGGTGTGATGTTGAAACAGAAGAGGGCATTCCTGCTCACGGGGGTATAATGATGCTCCTCAGGGATGACATATTTGTAGATCCGTTACAGCTACAGTCTGATATACAATCTGTAGCTGTAAGGATTAAGCTGCCATCAATCGAATTTTGCATTTGCAATGTATATGTAACGCCCTCAGATGACCTCTCGCTAACTGAACTTGAAGATCTGGTTTCCCAACTCTCAACACCATTTCTAATAGTGGGAGACTTTAATGCCCATCATCCACTTTGGGGCTCAAATCGGGCATGTTCGAGAGCAAACCTCATTGCAAAATTGCTGGACAGCAATAACTTGGTTCTCCTGAACATCGGAGAGCCCACATTCCTCTCAGACGTGTTTAACACCTATTCGCACATCGATTTGGCAGTGTGTTCATCCCAGTTAGCTGTTTCATTACAGTGGAATGTGATCTCTGATTTACATTCCAGCGACCACTTTCCATGTCTTCTTAGTCTCTTAGCACAAGATGTGTCTCCCTCACGTATCCCTAGATGGCGCTTTGATCGTGCCAACTGGAACCTTTACAACCAGTTGGCTGTCTTTGAATACAACGAGCACGATTCTGTGAATGATTTAGTTGCTCATCTCACAGAGAAAATTCTTTCCGCTGCAGAACAGTCTATGCCACGTTCGGCTACCCAACCCGGTCGATTTCCTATCCCATGGTGGACCAACGACTGCCGGAATGCTATTCGTGCTCGTAGACGTGCTCTAAGGGTATTCCAACGACACCCTACCCTAAGTAATCTAATTGAGTACAAGAAAGCGCGTGCAAAGTCTAGGCAAATAATTAAGGATAGCAAAAAGACCTCATGAAACAACTTTGTATCATCTTTAAACAGATGTACACCTTCATTTGTTGTATGGGATAAATTAAGGCGGGTTGCCGGAAAATCAATCCACCTGCCAATCGCTGGTCTGAAAACAACTGCAGGAGTTGTTGTTGATCCGTTTGTTGTGGCGAACACCTTCGGCTGTGCTTTCGCTCAGTTGTCTAGCTCAAGCAATTATGCTCCTGAGTTTATCTCAATTAAGACTCAGGTAGAATTTTAAGGCTTCGTGTTTAGTTCCAGAAACCTTGAAGACTATAAACCGCCTCTTCACCTTGGCAGAGTTAGAACACGCTCTTTCGTCATCGCGACTGACAGCACCAGGACCGGACGGAATCCACTTTCAAATGTTACAACATCTCTCACCTGAATGTAAGGTGTTCCTGCTCGAGGTCTATAACCGTGTTTGGGTTGATACCACGTTTTCTGAAAAGTGGCGAGAAGCCACCATTATACCTATCTTGAAAGCTGGCAAGGACCGTCACCTCCCTTCTCTCTACCGTCCTATTTCCCTTAGCAGTGCGTATGCAAGGTGATGGAACGCATGCCGAGATCGTTAACAAGCTCTCATGGACGAGAAGTATGTGGTTAAATCCCGCTAACACCTTCTTTCTTGACTTTTCTCTCCTGCTTTCTTTTCCTACCTTAAAGTTTTCTTCAGCCTTCAAAGCCGATAAATGACGGAGAGTTACTATAAAGTCAGGTCTGAAACGCTTATTTCTCAAGCTACCTTTCCCAATTATTATTTTATTTCAAATATCAATAGTGTTCAGTATCTTGATGTCATATATGGTAAGAACGGACTTGGTTGCTGTAGGAGTAAAGCAGCTCGGTTGCATGTGACTAAAGAACAGGCTTCAGTTTTACTTCATCGTAAGAACTTACAAAATGCATCAGGCAGTTCTTAGTTAAAAGTAAGATTTTCTCGCATCCCAATCTTCTCCCTTAGAAATGTGTGACATGTGTAGTGTTTAACGCTTGCTTTTACTACATACGGCACCGCAGGTGGTGACACTGGTGATACATGAGATGAAGATGGAGCACCGTTGGAATGAGATGGCGGGGGAAACCGGAGGTCCCGGAGAAAACCCGCCCCAGCGTCGTGTTGTCCACCACCAATCTCACTTTAAGGTCGCCTGGAATCGAACCTGGACCGCCTTGGTGAGAGCCAAGCGGTCTAACCACTGAGCCACGGTGCGGTCTCCTCCCTTAAATGTGGGAAAAAATGAGTCTTCCTTGTTGACATCATCGAACATCCAGTTGGCTGACACTGCTTTGCGGTGTTAAGTTTGGTTGGGCCTGAGAAGAAACTATAGCAGAGGTCAGGCTCTATCGATTCAAAGAAGATCTTCTGTGCCCATCGCCTTCATGGAGGTACCACCTTGAAAAGAGGGCTGAGGAGAGAGTATACTAAGGACGAACGGAGTTAACGAAGCCGTAGCTGGTGGCTCACTCAACCTAGTTCCATTCTCTTGCAAGCTTACAGCTCATCCCGGGGGAACAGAACACTGAAACCTTCCTTGATTCGGAGCCATGCACCCCAAAATCCCAACTACTATTTAGAATTGAAATAACCAGCCAGGATGAAAAGTGAAATGAAATGTCAGCTAAGGTAAATTGGCGGAAGTTCGGTAGCTATAATTGCCGTTCCCTACGTTCGTCTAGAGACCCAGAGAAGCTTCCGGAGAAGAGAACCAAGGGTCAGGAAGGTCAGCCACATAGGTGGTCTGAAAAGTTTCCGACTTAATGAAGGTACCAGACATTTTTTCAGATTTTTTTTCAAAATAGTCTCCTTATAACTCCAAACACTTCTTCCAGCGATGCTCTCATCTCTGTAACCCGTACAAGTAGTACTCGGCGTTTTTCTCTGCAAAATAATTGTTCACGAAGGTGATTACCTCTTCATTTGACGAAAATCTCTGTCCTCCGAGTGCAATTTGCAGATGAGGCAACAAAAAGAAGTCGCTTGGGGTTAGATCTGATGAGTCAAGCAGTTCAAACCGTAATTCTTGGATTTCCGCCATTGCAACCGCCGAGGTGTGAGACGGTGCGCTGTCTTGGTGAAACAGGATTTTCTTTTTCTGCAAATGTGGCCGTTTTTTTGCAAGTTCTGACTTCTGCTTGTCAAGCAATGATGCGTAATATGCTCCTCTGATGGTTTTTCGTTTTTTAATATAATGGATTAAAATAGCTCTGACTATCTCAAAAACAGTCGTCATCACTTTCCCAGCCAAAAAGGCAGTTTTTGCTTTTTTGGAGCCGGTTCTCCCTTTGCATTCCACTGTTTGGACTGTATTTTTGTTTTTATCGTATAATGGTGTATTCAAGTTTCATCTACAGTAATAATCGGCGCCAAAACTCCGATTTATTGCACCTAAACTGCGCCAACAGAGCGTTGGAAATGTTCATTCGAAAACGTTTTTGGTCTAACGTGAGCAAACGCGGCACCCAACACTCGGACAGCTTTCTCATGTCTTAATGTTGTTTTAATATGTGACAAGCATGTCCTTTTGACATGTTCATAGCCTATGCTATCTCTTTCACTTTAATTCGGCGGTTGTCTAGCACCATTTGGTGAACTATGGCGATGTTTTTCGGTAGTTGCAGTTTTTGGACATACCGAACGTTCATTGCCTCCCAAGCTCTTAAGGCCACGTTTAAATTCAGCTACTCAAAATTTCACTGTAGTAAATTATTGCTCAGGGGAACGTTTCGTTGTTAGCAGAATCGGAGAAAATCCAAAATGAAGAGTGCCTCAGTTTTGCATTTTAGTTGAAAATGGGTCTGTATAGATGTTTGACCAAACCGTTCGTCGTGTTTTATGGACTTACGGATATTATGGCCGAAAACACAGCATGAAGCCATATTTAAGTGTAGCAAATTGGAAGTAAAGACTTTCATTTGTTTGGACCATACCCTATGTATAAGAATTTTTATATAGTGCTTATATGTTCGGAGGAGACTAAGATAAACCTCTTTGTGTCAGATAGGATAAACAGATTCTGGAGAAAGGCAAATTCAGACAATGAAACAGTCTTCCTACAGTTTGACATGGTGGTTGTTCCATTATGTTTTGGACCTGCATGTCGTCCTACGCTGTTGGTAATATACAATTTATTGATGGCATTATGAACCAACACATGTATTTTGATGTTTTAAAGCACAACGTAAAGCAGAGTGCCCAGAAAATGTCCATGGCACCTCGTTATAGATTTTAAGAGGATACTGAGAATAAACACAAGGCAAGACTGAACATGAATTGGTTAATATATATTGTACCCAAACTACTGCAAACGCCTACTTAGAGTCCAGACTTGAATGCAATAGAGCATTTGTGGAGAATTCTTAAGAAAAGAGTACATTAAGGCTAAGCAAGGTCTAAACAAGAGCTTAAACATGTTCTGGAGGAAGAATTTAACAACAATTAGCCCAGCAGGATGTAGAAACTTGATTAGTTCTATGAAAAGGTGTAAGACACTTATTAAAGCCAACGGATACCCCACAAAATTTTATGCTCAATTTCTTCTCGTGCAGCAAGTCAGGTGAAAAGGCGATTAGAAATTGACGTTTTGGGAGTGTGCATCTCTCCCATCATCAGGATATTTTTAAAGGTTATAACCACAAATTAATCACTGGATAAAACACAAACACAAACAAAGACAAAACTATATCAAAATTTGCATTACTGAACAAAAGACTGTTTTCAGTCAATTAAATGCTAGGTCAGGAGATGGCGTGAGTATAGAAAGTTAATTCCGTCAAAGAAACGTAACTATTTAACTTGATTATCAAGCTGTATTGATCTGTGCTTCTTAAGTGCACCAATTTACATTTTAACGCCGGTTTGAAAGAGGATCTGAACTGAAATCCAGCATTACGATTAATCGTGCTCCTCTCGGAGGAAATGGCCAAAGTCTCCTTAATTCTCCGCTCCCAGTAACTGTTCCAATGTGCCAACAAGGTCGTCACCCGAAAGTTGGCTCTATGGCCGTTATCAAAACAACGCTCTGCCGCCCCAGACTTCTCAGGTTGCATTAAACGAATGCTCCGTTCATGTTCGTTTATTCTGGTAGCAATGGTCCTTCTGGTTTGTCCTATATGCGGTGTCCCACATTCACAGGGAATGCGGTACACTCCCGAAACTTGGAAGTAAAGTTTGTCTTTCACTGGTCTCAACAGACGTTTAATCTTCGGAGGTGGCTTGCGGATGGTCCTGATGTTGTATTTGGCGAGACTTCTGCTGATTCTCTCTCGAGCTGAGAGAGTATGTGGAGAATTCTCAAAATCAGGCTCACGGTCACCCAAGTATAAATAAAACAGATTTTCAAGTGGATCAGTCCAGCGCCCACCGTCAAGTCTCGTACTGCACAGTACAGTACAAAACACACCGCCCGCCAGCATTACAACGACATAACCACTTTCTATTGACTCAAACCAATAATGAGGAATATCTCGGAAATTGCTTTTCAACACACAAACGTTCACGTTTTATCTCTTTTTTGCGTAACTCCGTTCTAACAGCGCCACACTCACCCATCATCGACATTTCCGACCAGATTAAAAATAAAATGAAATGAATGTGAGTGAAGTAAGGTATCTGGCCCAAATTGGCGTAGTAAGCAAGGAAAACCGAAAAAAAACTTATTGTTAGGTTAGTCTGTGACCGGGCCCCAAACCCGGGACCTCCCAAGCATTACCGACCGAACCATCCTGCTAAATGATGCTGAACTTCAATAAAAAGTTTCAGAATTTAACCGAATTTTGCGTTACGATGTTCACACAAAATTCATAGGGCTGCATAACATGTCTTTCTTGTGACATCTTGACCCCGCAACTCTTGGATGGGGTGCAATATTTAACAGACAGAGAAAGCAAAGTGCGAACTCTGTTGTGAAAGAATATACCTATCTGCCTACGTCCTACATATGGAGGTAATAATGAATTCCGCGGGCGTACAGAATGATCGGGTACCGAATATTCAATAACTAACCACAAGGTGGAAAAGAGAATACTTGCGTCTGTCTCGTATTGCGTCGGAAACTCTTTGGATAAATAAATGACATAATTATGTTATCATGGTATTTAAGCTTTAAGAATAGTTTGTAGAAAGTATTGTATAAAGATAGGTGGTTAGAGAATGCTATATGTTGTTTTCTACAGTATCCAAAGGATAGGGGTATTTGTTTTAATTTGCGTCCGCCCCAACGTTAAGTTATATCGGACGGTGAATGAATTGGTTGAAATGATGCTCAAATGAGTTACCCGACAGTCGTCTTGAATGATAAGGGAAAACCCCTGAAAAACCTTATCTAGGTAACTCACCCTGACCGAGATTCGAACTCGGGACCTCTTGAATGTGAGACAGACATGCTACCATCTACGCTGCCGAGGCGGGCTAAGATAGGGGTATGTTGCGCCTGTTCTCATTATGGCCCCAAGAAAATCATTAAAACATAATGGGTGATTTATGCGAACCACATACCCAAATATATAACAAAATGCATCGAGCTTATGCACATTAAATTCTAGTATACTGATGAAGAGACACCACGTAAAGCTTGACTCGTATGAAACCTGTATGACACTCCGATGATAAAGGAATACTTTTGTTTATAGGGATGAAAATACACGGATTGCAATTCTTTGTATTTTAAAACGGTAGCCAAATGTTGCCTATTTTAACTATCCAACTGCTCTAAATAAATCTCTTCCACAAGTGAACCATGGTAATGAGAACTGCAACAAGAGTGTTAAATCAAGAGAACGGGCTAAGATGGTCACATTCCTACGATTTACATATATCGAATGCTTATTCAAAGTTCAGACGCCTTTAATTGGGATTGCTGAATAACTTCCCTGTCATCATCTAAATACAGAATTGAGTATGAAAGTTTTCACGCATAATAATATCGATGTACAGTGCACTCACTTGCGCCTTGGATGTTGAAGTTTCTAGTGAAGGAGCTAGGGGCAGTGATGAATTCCATTGTCTGTATACGTTACCTGGAGAGATTGGGCTATAATTAATGATAAGGTAATTGTGGGAACTATTATGTTTCAAATGGGAAGGGTTCTGGAGTCCAGCTAATCAGATGCCGTATCACACTCAGCGTTGCCAGCTTGTTACCTCACTCCTTTTGTATTTTCCTCTCTCTCGCACACTCATACAACATGCAGATCTGCTTGTCGCAGATTTAAGGATAAGCAAATTATATTTTACAAACCTTTACAATGATGCAGTTGCCAAAATCAAAATTGGAAAATGCATTTTCGCAAATTATGTATAGTTTTAAATACTATAATTATAACTTAGGAATTACCTGTTTTTCTATTCCAAAGAAACTGCCAGTGGCACATCCATATCGCTGTCAATGTCACTTCCGCTAAGAGACAATTCGTCATTATCCCTGTCTTCATCATCTGTCTTGCAAGTTTATGATTATAGGTTCCAAAATCTCGTCACGTGCTCTTTCTTCAAATCGTCTTATTCAGGGTTTTCTGCATGCCTTACGCAGCTTTCCCAGTCCTGTTGTGTTACTTTGTCAGTTTCTTCGTGAACATGTCGTTCAACTTCCGTCAGTTTAAAAGTATTATTTCTGTTTGCAACCCCCGTTTTTATTTGAGCCCACACCGACTCAGTTGGATTATATAGGCAGTGGTATCGTGGGAGGCGTACTTCCTAGTGTCCCATCTCAATTGCAATTTGATCCCGCTGATACACTTTTCCCGTGTTTTTAAACGGAAGTACTCTTTGCAATAACTCATTTTTAGTTTCTGTTTCCGAAAATTCAACCCCGCTCTTTTGTAAGCATTCAACAATTTCGTTTCTCTGCTGGCCGAATTTGGTATTTTGTTTGCAATAACCGAATGATACGGTACGTTTTTCATTAAAATAACGCTTCCCTCTTCTAAATCATTTAAGAATCTGTTAAGAAACCATTCTTTAAATGTATCAGCTGTCATCTCTTCGTGACAGTCTGAGGTATTTTTGGAGAGAACAACCCATTTTCTCTCTTGCAGGAACCCTGTCTTAGCATATCCAATATGACAAATGATGAGCCAACTGCCTTTTCCAACAGACTTCTTTAAGCCACCCTTTTGTGAGGAGTCTTGCCAGATTGACTTTTGAGTGTGGTTTTTATTTAACCATGTCTCATATAAGTAAACAAATAAGCCTCGCATCAATAGAATATCTAATTTCATGCATTTTGCTTAAGAATTTTGATCTTGCCGTAACAGTGTCACTCCTCTCCATTAAAAATTGACGCCCATCATTTGTCTTTCTGTACCTGAAGCCTAATCCCCTCAAAATTCTGAAAGTCGATGTTGTTGACCTAGTGTATGATATTTTGGTTCTAAGAGCGCAAGCTATTTTCTTTATAGTTGGAAATTCACATTGGTCATAAAACTCGATCACAGATCTACGTACGACGTCATTGTTCAAGTCACTTAAATTTGTAACCCTCTTCGGAGGACCAACATGTTTCCTGGGCGACACAAACACCTGGGCACCACTGGGATCAAATTTTCTTGCCTCTCCACAAACGCGGGAGACATTTGTTTTACCTACACCACACGCTTCAGCAGTAAGCCGTTGAACATTTTTTAAATCGAGCTGATTTCTATATTCCTCATCGCTCAATTTTTTGAAGAGCGTGTACACCTTAAAATAATACTTAGAGCCTCACTTCGCAATACCTGCCTCTTTGACTCGCCACTAAATTCACCGCAAGAAGCAATTGCACTATTTAACTATTACTCTACCATTGTGTAAAGAACTGAATGAT
The DNA here is from genome assembly GCA_030765055.1 of Mantis religiosa. Classification (NCBI taxonomy): domain Eukaryota; kingdom Metazoa; phylum Arthropoda; class Insecta; order Mantodea; family Mantidae; genus Mantis; species Mantis religiosa. The sequence goes on from CM060950.1 coordinate 228,502,841, forward strand.
ATTGATCTGACCTCTCCAGAGTAAATAAACGCTTCTTATCCAACATTCATTCATAAACACAAGCATACAGCTTTCCCTAGGCTAACAGGAAATGAAGTGCTTGCTCTTTCTCGAATTTAACACCTTGACTTATTCACAGTAATTATTTTATCACGTCATGCAGTAATTTAAATTTCAGTTCTGAGTAATTAAACCAAGCTCTTTGACCTCTCTAGAGAAAATAGAGATTACGAATCATTCATAAAGAAAGATATAATGTGACCAGACACGTTCCACCAGGACAGCAGGAAATTTATTATCTCCTCTTGCTCGAATTGGCTTATTCAAAGTAATTCTTTTATCACGTCATGTCAAACATTTACGTTTCAGTTCTGAGTAATTACAAATAAACGTACACGCACACGTGCCAACCAGTAATGGTATTCATACAGTGCTTACGTCGCGATTATTGTTATAATACAGGTAATAGTGGTTTATTTGTATTAGAAAAACTACTTGAGCTAAAACTATGAAGTTTTCATACTTATTTTAGACATCTTACTCTCTACCTTCCACATGGATCAGTTTTGGCAAAATCTGAAATTTTGTCTTAGCGCGAATAGTATTTCATACAGATTGATTAGGCTGGCGCTCCTCAAACACCACTTAGCGGGAATGCAGTATGACAACACAGCAGGACTCCGATTGGTTGCTCACCTAGTAGCGCTCAAGGACAAACACCGTCCCATTTGAAACACATAATAGAATGAATATGATAATAGCGCTGATAGGAGAAATATGAGTACCTCTTTCATCTCCCAGACAGCTTATCTGCAGCCAGTGAATGAACCGGGCCACGTTGGTGAAAGCTGAAAGTGTTAACTATTCCAAGCACATAATACATAAAATGGATGACGTAAGAATATAAGTATGCAGCTAACCTTTGCGTGGTACAATACTTAGCTTACAAAGTCTTCCTCTGACCACACGAGTTTATATTAAATAAGGGGAAGTTGTAAAAAAAATCAGTACTAATACAGTTTGAAATTTTATTTATTGCACCTGTATTGAATAAACATTGCTGCATAAGAGCTGAAAAGAGTTTCTATATCCATGTATTTGGTACTCATAATAAAGATATATTCATTACAGTGAATTTTCTTTTGGTAAATTGCAGTCAGTGCCAGAAACCTTTATATCGTTATTTTTATACTATTTATCTTTCAGTCTCAATTTAAATAGATGACTATCTGCTCGAATTCACATGCTTTACATTAACGTATTTTGTAGTGGAACAGTGCTGTGACCTAGTTTGCATTCCCGCACCTCTCTCCTACTGATCTTCTGTATTACTTTTGATACCGAAATTAACGTTTGGCAGAAGTAAAGAATCATGAGGGATGTCAAAGGAATGTTGGTTCTTTGTTACGTCAAGAGCAAGGCCAGTTGAGTCCAGCAGTTTTAGGGAAAGTTGTTATAACAAAAGCAATGAAAGAAGCAGCGTCCTTAGCAGTTTCTAAAGGGGCTCACTTGACTGGTATGAATAAGAAACTCTGTGGGTCATTTACAATGGCGACAAAACAGCCACAAAGGGACTTTGGTTGAAAAGGAGTTTTGAGAGTGAAAGTTACATAAACACACACGCAGCTGCAGTCATTCAAGCTGTCTTCGGCGTGAGGTTGATGAGAGCAGTCTGAGGCATGAGGGCGATTAAGGCAGTCCGCTGGTTTTGTCTAGAATATTTGTCGGTTCATATATATGAGGCACGAATAAATTTATCGAGTAATAAACATTCTGCATTCAGTAACTCTAAACCGAGATTGGTAACCCTTGGTCGGTAACTTTCATTTCGATGTATGAAAAGAAGAAGCAGTAAATAAATAAGTTGGGAACGGGCATTCAAGTGTTGTTAAAATCTCCTTCTCACACACATTCACGCATACCCTGAGAGAAACCTCATTGCTCGCCGACTTATTTGCTCACCCATAAACATTTTAGTTACAAATTGGCGCCGCAACGTAGAACTCTTTGTTCGACATAAACAATTTTGCTTCAAACTGGCGCCCAACGTGGGGCACGATACGAGAAGGAGGTTTGACACGAGCAGCAGATTCAGCCCGATACGAGGAGGAGGTTCACCCGATACGAGAAGGAGGTTTGACACGAGCAGCAGATTAAGTGAGTGAGTGATGATGAGTATAAGGGCGCTCAACTACAGAGGTCATCAGCGCCCTTTTTAAATGAAACTGGTCATGGCAAAAGCCAGATATAAATTATTCTAAAACAGTATATGTTAAAAAAGACAAAAAATACATACGCCTTGAAAAAAAAATAAAATAAAATAAAAATGTCATCCAAAAACCATAAATTCTATTTGCTAAATCCTAAAATCTAATCTCGAAAAGAATCTAAAAACCTTCTCCACTACTGCGTGATCGTCCGCTAGAATTTCTGCAAAGCTGACCGGCAGCTGCAGAGACGTCCTAAGGTCTGCTAGGTGAAAACACTCTAGCAGCACGTGTCGTACAGACAACGCTTCATTACAAAACGGACATAGTGGAGAAGGCTCCTTTTTAAAAAGAAAACTATGAGTAAAGATGCAGTGTCCAATTCGTAACCGAGCCAAACTCACCTCCTCGCGACGAGATGACCGACAGGAGGTAACCCAGGGAATCGGAAGTTCTTTGACAGATCTAAGTTTATTATTGCGGAGAGCAGACCACTCTTCCTGCAGCACGAGCAGCAGATTAAGCCCGAGGAGGAGGTTCAACCCGAGAAGAAGGTTCAACCCGACAACGAGGTGTAACAGGAGGAGGTTCGAGACGAGGACGTTTGACAAGTAGCTGTACAGCAGTCCTAACTGGAAAGAAGAAAGGAGGCCGATATCATCAGAGACATTAGGAGCTAGTAGAGAATCAAAGGTACAGATTGTTAAATTATACACTACACTATTGTGAATGTATTTAAGGAGTGGAAAAATGCTGAGTCAAAATTCTGTAGAAAGCATGGAAATTCAGGAGGTTGATGCTAGTAGCAGTAGGCAGGAATTCGAAGTAACAGAGTGTAGTATAACTGTACCAAATATTGTAGCAATGGATAGGAATACGTTTGAGGCACTCAGAGAAATGTTCGAAAGTTTAAGAAAAGACAGTGAAAGTTTAAGAAAAACGATAGATGATAACAATCAAAGCTTAAGGAAAGAGATGAATGATAACAATCAAAGTTTAAGGAAAGAGGTGAATGACAACAATCAAAGTTTGAGGAAAGAAATGAATGATAACAATCAAAGTTTAAGTGAAAGTTTAAGTGAAAAGATAGGTGATAACAATCAAAGTTTAAAAAAGATAGAAGAAAAGTTAGAAAATAAGGTTCAGAAGTTAGAAGTAGGACAAATAGAACTAGGGAAGAAGTTAGAGAATCAACAACAGCCGTTAGATAATGTGAGGAAGGAAGTTAGTCAGGAGATAGAGAATTCTGAAAATAAAACTGTTAAATTAGTTAAGGAAAAATCAGATAGTGAAAACAGAAAACTGAGGGAGGAAGTAGCACAGAAATTATACAAGGAGAAAGAAATAGCTAGAAAAGAATTAGAAGAAACTAGGAGTAGATTAGATGTATCAGAAAGGGAAAGTAGAAGACAGATGTGGAATTTGGAGGAAATTACTCATCAAATGAAAGAGGTAGTAGTAGAAATCAAAGGAGTAAAAGAAAACTTAGAAAATTTAAGAATAAGTGGAAATGTTCCTAGTTCTAGTTCTAGCAATGTAACTGAGGTAAACGCACGAAACGAGGCGATGCCGAATGCTTCAGCTGACATTTCGTTGCTAAATATGGGTGCTAGCACCTCCAGTAATGACACCAGATACAATAATAGAGACAGAAATGGCGGTCCGAATATGACATGGCCGAACCATGTTGTTAACGAAATTGTACCACCAATTTTTGAGAAAGAGGATTCTGATGATCCTAAAGTGTTTATTGCAGGATTACAGGAGTATTTTGCAATAAAATTTACACTGGAGGAGTACAAAATAACCATAGTAAGAAAATGTTTTAAAGGTAACGCACCGAATTGGCTAGATTTGTCCATGGGAAATAGCAATGACTTCGGGACCCTTATTAATTTATTCCTGAACAGATATTGGGGAGCGAACAGACAGGCTAGTATAAGGCTCGAGATAAGCAACGGGAAATTTAACCCTAGAACCGAACAGTCAATGGTGAGCTATTTTATGAAAGTAGCTTGAAAATCAGAAATGTTAAATCCCTCTATCAGTGAGAAAGAACTGATAAACCTCATGACAACTCATTTTCCTGATACTATCCAACATTATTTGATCATAGCCAAACCCAATAATGTCGCTGCCATGATTGATTTATTATTAGCCTTAGAAAGCAACAAGCCGAGAAACGATTCGGACAATAAAAATTAAGAGACAAGCGGAAGAGAAAGGTGGAGTAATTTCGGGCAAGGGGCACAGTCACATCATAATCGGAACGACATAAGAAATAGATATCGAGGTCCAGTGCCGAGGGTTGAAGCGAACTCCTGGGAAGGTAGGAGTAGAAGCGATTTTGACAGGGACAATAGAAATCGGAATGGGGAGAACCGTGAAAGGAACATTCAAGTAAACTACATGAATGCAGGCCGATTTGAAAGGGACAGAAGGGGACGAGTATTTAGATTTAGAAGACATTCTGGTAATGAATAGTGGAGGAATGACGACAGTTATGAGTTTAGGCCGAGGTCGCCGAGGCAGGGAGACAGGAATAGAGATGGTCGTAATTCACCTGAAAACTCAGAAAGGTCTGAGGCAATTAATGCAACAAGGCAGATTGTAGTAAGCAATCAAAATCAAGTGTCGGAAACCAGGGATTTAGACCGTGGAACTGGAACCGGAGCTATAAGTCGAACGCAGGGAAACGCCAATCCCAGTCAACCGCGCCTTCAGTGAGAACTGGGATAAATACAAACTGTAATGTGTACAGGGAAACTAGGGCTTCTCGAGGGCAAATGATGATGATACAAAGAAATTCAGACGTTAGGAGAAGATTAGAACACAATGAGAAATTAATAGAACCTCCGAGGATCAAAATAGGGATTAATGGACAAAAATACAATGCGATTTTGGACATGGGAGCGAATAGCACAGTGTGCTCGCAGAAGTTCTACGATGACCTAATAACTAGTGGTTTTAAAGTGATGTCCTTACCGGTCAGTGGCATTCATTGTTCGCTAGCTGTTGGTAAGAGGAAGGAAAGGTTGAAATTTCAGGCGATGTTGAATGTTGAAATAAATGGGACAAAAATAGAGGTTCTATTTTTGATTGTGCCCAAACTAGTAAGAGATATAATCATAGGTTGTGATTGTCTTTATGCATGGGAAGCGGTAATAAATTTCGAAAGTAGATTTTTGAAGTTGGATACAGAGCAAGGGACGGTTATAATACAATTTATGGAAGATAGTAGTTCGGAGAACATTGTCAGAGATAAAGAAGAAGAAGAAATTAGGGCAGATACCTTCTTTTTTAATATATAAAAGTTGGAGCTATGGAGTTATCAGATATTAACGTTGAAGAATACAACATTGAAAATGACGTGAATATGATGCTTGACGAAGATTTTAAATGCGTTAATAATGTTTTAAGAAAACACCAAGTGTATTCCTCTGTAAATTCGAGCGAATCTCAAAGTAATAGGTACGGTAGTGTGGTAAACTATATAGATATTGAGGACTTATTAAGAGAAAAGACCAGTAAAGCAGCCGACTTAAATGAGGAATAGAAGAAGGAATTATTTGACATTTTGGTCAGAAATAAAGAAGTTTTCTCTGAAAAACCTGGGAAATGTATCAGCTACACCCATTCATTTGAAATGACGCCTATCAAAGCTTTCCCCCATAAAGCGAGACCAATTCCATGTGCGATCAGAGAGTAAGTTGATAAAGTAATTCAATCAATGTTAGACGATGGAGTTATTGTAATATCCAATTCAGAGTTTGCAAAGCCACTCTGCATAGTAAATAAATCAGATGGAAAAATTAGAGTTACTTTGGATGCAAGAAAACTGAATCAACACTGTAAACCTGATAGATTTAGACCAGAGAGTGTAGAAGTAACACTAAAAAAGCTAAAGAAAGGAACATTTTTCTCCACATTGGATTTGACGGCATCCTTTTGGCAGATACCGCTTCGGGAAGACTTACGAAAATACACTGCAATTTTACACTCAGGGATTTTATACCAGTTCAAAGTATGCGCATTTGGAATGAATACCAGTGGTAGTGCATTGCACAGAGCTCTATATGGAATATTTGGAGAATCTATTAAGAAATTTGTAGCTCAATATATTAATGATTTTATATTATTTTCAATGAATGTGGATGACCATTTGCGACATCTCGATTACGTGCTGAGTAAATTAAAAGAAGCCAATATGACAATTAAACCGAGTAAAACAGCATTCTTCGTGAGACAGACATAATATCGAATGAAGGAATCAGGCCAAATCCAAACAGAATAGAAAGTATTAACAAAATACCGGCACCGAAAAATATAAAACAACTGAGAATATTCTTGAGGATTCTAAATTATCAGTCTAGATTTATTATTGAGTTTACAAACGTCGTCGCCCGATTAAGAGAACTTTTGAGGAAAGGGGTAGATTGGAGGTGGTCACCAGTGGAAAAAGAAGCGTTTCAAGAGTGAAAAGATTATTTGCCGCTTTCATCTTGTTGGAGAAACCCACAAAAAACCTCCCATATATTATTTTTACTGATGCTTCAGGGCGCGGTTACGGTGCTCTCATTCAACGAGATGAAGAAGGGAAAGATCATCTTATTGCAGTTGCTTCAAGGGGAATTTGGAGAAAAGAAGCACAGGCATGCACTACTGAAAAAGAAATAGCGGCCGTTTATTTTGCGCTGGTCAAATTTAAACAGTATGTTTATAATAACCCAGTGATAGTGTACACTGATCACGTAAGCCTAAGATTTATGTACTCATGCAAGCTAACCAATACACGTATTTCCCGATACATCCACGAGATTACTTCCTACAATTTGGAAATAAGACACATTCCCGGAAGTCAAAATATTTTCAGTGACTTGTTATCTCGCATGGAGACAAATTATCCCATACCTGACATTATCAGAGAAAATAAGCATGAGGTGAACATTTTATATCTTGAGACGAAAGAGGGAAAACAATTACTTAAGAAATTTTTAAATTTGGAGCAATTACAGAGAGAGGATGACAGTATCAGAAAATTAAGAGAAAACGCTCAACCAATAACGGAGAATTTGAAAGATACCATAGGCCTGCGTGAAGGAAAAATATATAAGTTTCACGGGAAAATTGAACAAAAGTGGAAGGCTATAATCCCGAAAACATTAGAAGAATAACTCATCATGGCATATCACAAGCCATTGGAGAGAAATTAACTTTAGTGATTGGCGAAAATTTTTACATAAAGCATTTGGCGAGGAAAGTCAGAAAGGTGTGTTCTACTTGCGAAATGTGTCAGAAGGCCAAACCTTTTAACATTAAATTCAATACAGAACCGCAGACAATTATTAGACGAGAGCGAAAAGCCTTAGTTACAGGAGATGCACATGGTAAGCTTCCTATGGGAAAATTCGGATGCAGGTATATCTTTGTTTTACAGGACGTTTTTAGTAAATTTGTTAAAATATATCCTGTAAGAAACATATGTAGCAAAACTTGCGTGGGAAAAATAGTAAACGATTATGTTCCAAAATGTGGCAAAGTTGAGGCGATCCTAACTGATAATGCAACTGTGCATCGCAGTAAATGTTTTCAAGAGACGCTGAAAGAGAATAACATTAAATTGTACCATTGCTCGTCTTATTTTCCGTCGGGAAATCCTACAGAACGTGTACTTAGAGACATTGGAATATATTTTCGGATATTAACACATAAAAAAACAAGGATTGGGTAAAATTTTGTCCCGTGATTGAGAAAATTATTAATAATACTATAAACGTAACCACAGGATTCGAACCCGTTAGACTCATGTTAGGCATTGAGCCGGAACCAATATTCACAGAAATGTCAGAAAATGTAGACACCAACAAAACCCAGTTAAGCAATGAGGAGAGGGCTAAAATTGCCTTTGAGAGAATTAAGCAAAAAGCATAAAAAAGGAAATTAAAGAGAAAAGAAAGAAAGCATAAATAGGAGCCAAAGATTGGTGATTTAGTACTGGTAAAAGACCATAAAATATCAAGTGCATTAAAAGTTAGAAATAAAAGGATGGAATTGTTATATAAGGATCCTGCGGAAATTGTCGCGAAATTTGGGGAACATACATTCGAATTAGCAGACGTCAAAAATAAGAAACTCTTAGGTAGGTGGCATAAAAAGCTCCTTCGTCCTTACAAGAAGCCGTTAGATGCTCCTGATTCCTAAATAAGTTTTGGGTATAATTTGCTCAGAAAAGACGGATATGTCCGTGTTTTAAAGAACTAAGGTAACATAACAAAAGTGTAAAATTAGAAGAAAAAAAACTTGTAAATTGTATAGGTTAAGTATGAACAGTGTAGTGTAAAATTTATATGTTGACTATAAACAGTATAGTGACAGTGCAGTGAAACTTAAAGCTAAACAAGTGGAAAAAATTATTAATGAAAAACCGAACAATGAACGACTTTTGAAAAGAATATTTATATAGAATCCAGAAGAAGAATTCAGAAATGTTGTATACAAATCTAATATTATTAATGTACAATTGCTTTAAACATGGGAGTGTAGGAATTGTTTCAAGTGTAACAAACATATGAATTAAGTTTAAGTAGATCAGATGGAGAAAAAGAGAGATGATGTAGATTGAAATATTTTCCGAGTAATATTTAAAAGTTGAAAATTGCAGATCAGAATGTTGGTAAGTTTTAAACGAACTGTTGTTATGTAACCATGTGAATAAATGTTTAGGAAATGTCCTGTAAAAAAGTAACATTGTGAAAAAAATTGTAAAATGAATTGGAAGTTGCTGACAAAGGTCTAATATTTTGCGTTATATTCGGGCAAGACATATATATTATTTCATTGTGGGATAATAAAATAATATTTATGGGGGCATTTGATACCGATATTAAGGTTTGCAGAAGTAAAGAATCATGAGGGATGTCAAAGGAATGTTGGTTCTTTGTTACGTCAAGGGCAAGACCGGTTGAGTCCAGCAGTTGTAGGGAAAGTTGTTATAACAAAAGCAATGAAAGAAGCAGCGTCCTTAGCAGTTTCTATAGGGGCTCACTTGACTGGTATGAATATGAAATTCTGTGGGTCATTTACAATGGCGACAAAACAGCCACAAAGAGACTTTGGTTGAAAAGGAGTTTTGAGAGTGAAAGTTACATATACACACACGAAGCTGTGGTCATTCAAGCAGTCTTCGGCGTGAGGTTGATGAGAGCAGTCTGAGGCGTGAGGGCGATTAAGGCAGTCCGCTGGTTTTGTCTGGAATATTTGTCGGTTCGTATATATGAGGCACGAATAAATTTATCGAGTAATAAACATTCTGCAGTTAGTAACTCTAAACCGAGATTGGTAACCCTTGGTCGGCAACTTTCATTTCGATGTATGAAAAGAAGAAGCAGTAAATAAATAAGTTGGAAATGGGCATTCCAGTGTTGTTAAAATCTCCTTCTCACACCCATCCACGCATACCCTGAGAGAAACCTCATTGCTCGCCGACTTATTTGCTCACCCATAAACATTTTAGTTACAAATTGGCGCCGCAACGTAGAACTCTTTGTTCGACATAAACAATTGTGCTTCATTTTTTTTCAAATGGACACACAGATGTCCTTCTTGAGAAGCTTTCCGTAGCTCTTTGCTAGACATCTGGAAATACAGTTAATCCCAGAATTCTTATTAGTGTCTAGTGCCGTTGCTTCTGTTAAATAAAACGGCTCCCAATGTTGCGTGCGAGAATTAGAAGTTAGTCCCTCCACTGGATTCTGATCTTTTATCACAGGCAAGTTGTTTTCTGACAAGGGAGCTGCAGCAGAGAAATCACTGGTGGAAGTGCATACATCTGTTGATGTCTTAGTACCCACACCGTACATATTTTTTGGACATTCTGTAAAGTCGCTAATGGATGTGGTGGTGACTTTCACTTCCTTATCATCCGTTGGTTCATGTTCCACTGGAGTTGTACATATGCATGGAATACCAAATAGAGCAGGATTGGACGATGTTACTGGAGAATTGTCATAAGAATGCCCTGGAACAATCCGGAAGGTACATGAGACTGGCCCGCATTGTGGAGAACAAGGGGAATCCGGAAGTGTCTGTATCATCTGCATCTGTGTTGAGCTGCTAGTAGCATTACATGGTGATTTGAATATTGTTGTTGTGGTATCCCTGCTTACAAGAGCAAAATTTTATGTCTGTACCACGTACTCTGTAAAAGAATTGAAGGATATTAATTTCACCTATAGTATGTATTTATAATGTAAAGCTTCTCTGGAAACCAGAATAAAATTTTCAGTAACATACAGTTATTATGACATATCTTAAAACACAACTTGGAAACACTGAACGTCGATAGGGATGAGGAAACATAAAGAGAACGTAAATTATATTATAAAACTGTCAGCATCGTTGACAGTTTTTTTTTCTTTGATATGGAGGAAAGTACTAAAATTGTAGTAGAAAGGGAATGAGATTAAAAAGAACAATTGAAGATAACATTGTGATTGAAGAGGGGGAAGCAAAGGAAAAGAAATAATTTTAATAATATTAGCTACGACCAATGTTTATGTTCAAAACAAATAATTACAACGTTTAAATTTTAGAAGATTTTTGTTCCACTACAGTTACAGTGATAATTAGGGCCCAGAAGTTTAGTATGAAAAGCAGAAAAAGAAACAATACAGTAGGTTAGTAGTCACGGGTTTATACTACTGAACAGAGCGTTGAGGCTTGACCTTCAGGTGACCATCGTTCTGTGATCGTTCCGTATCAGGTCTTATCTGGTATATTACTGGAGTGAAATATTAGTAAGTTGATGTACAGTAAGTTACTAAACAAAAATAGGGCGATTGGAAGCTGCGTGTGTCTATATAATATGTTTCCTCGCGCCTGCCGATGTATGACACATTGTTGTCCAGAACACATTATTATATCTGAATAGAGTATACATACACTGGACTCGCCGTGTATGTGCGATAAGCTCAGGTGAACATCTATGTTGCGATTTTTTGCGATACGCTTTCTCGCTTTGCCATGCAGTGCGCTACCTGCGTCTCGTAAATATAGGGGAGGGGTTTGAATGTCATGCAGTCGCGCACGTACTCATACTAGCAAGGTCACGGTTAACGGTAGTGTTTCAAAGGTAGTCACAGGATGGACACAGTGTCTTAGAATATGTTGCACATTTATTCGTAAATTATACAAAACAAAATTTTCTGTTCCAAATATGTGATTATAAATAAAAGAATCATTCATATTTACAAAGTTCACAGTAAATGAAAAGCTAATTCGTGGTGACGATACTACGTTATGTCTGTGCATGACTTCTTACAATGAACCACAATATATATTTTGAAGGTTTTAAACGAAAAGGATTTTCTGTTCTCCATCGGTCATGTTGTATGGAGAAAAGCTTCTCCCTAATCGAATGAAGTGACTGGTACTAGTTTAAACCAAAAGAAAGTGGTACTCTTTCCTTTTTGTGCATTATAATTTTCTCTAGAACCTTGTAGCTCATCTCGAATTTTACACAGAGTGGAGTATCCTATATTTTTCTAAAGAACGCATTTTAGATCCTGCGCATGTATAAGTATTCCGTCTCAGCTTGGCGTAGCCAATGCGCGTGATCTTCCACCAACAGCACGAGATGACTAACTCAGCTGATTATCTATATCTCGTGCTCAACTAACTTCTCGAATTTCTGGCTAAACTTCTAGACCCTCGTGATAATATAACAGTTTATTCTCCTACTACCTCTCCCTCTTCTCCTTCATTCATTCATCGAAGTATGTAGGATTGAACTCTTGCGTAACTCTACTTTAGCATTTGCGGATCTTGAAATCTGGTATTTTGAATCTAGTATAAAATTTTCGTACAGAAACAAGTTCATTGTACTTTAGGAAAGTGCCGGGTAAAAGTTCAGATTTGTTATCATTCCTGCATACAGTTAGGGTACTTCACCATTTATGTATGCAATTTAAGAGTTTGAACGGTCTTCCATTTAATTAATTCCTACATTTAATTATTTGGGACTCTTAATCACATTTCTTCATGTTGGCTCAGCCAACACGTTTATTGGTCCAGAACCTGTCTTTGGTATTATGCTAGAGGGGCCAGATGTGAGATCCTTGATTGGGTATCACTTCAACATGGCACTTCATGGCGTAATCTTACCACGGTTAGGCAGGCTCGATCTATGAGCAAGAAGAACAGCAGGATTCTGTTAACCTTCAATCGGGTAAACTTAGAAGTGGTTTTGGCTCGTTGACAGGGCACAACACCCTAAAGAGGCACCTGCATGTGACGAAGCTTAGTGCAGATTCCACATGCAGGAAGTGTGATGGAGAGGACGAGTCTTATCTACATATTTTGTGTAAATGTGAAGCACTTGCTGCACGTAGGCACTTTATTCTGGGCTCAGACAGACTGAAACCAGATGATATAAGGAGTGCTCATCCAAGCCTTATCCTGTCCTTTTTGGAGGCCACGGGACTTGAATAAGCACTTCAGTAAGCGGGGCACAATGAGCCCAATATGCGGTTTACGTGCAAGGGACCTGAAGGGCTCAACCCATTTATTTTCATTCATTAATTGATTCTTCAATGAAGTGTGATTTTAAAGATATTTCTTGGCCTAACTAAACAGAATGCATAATTTACTCAACCACTAGATCTATTATGCCTGTGCCCCAAGTGGAGCATCCGCAGAAAGCTGAGGCGAGAGGAGACAGAAGGCGGCCGCTAAAATGAGCCACGACAATGCAGAAGGTATGATCCCTACAGTTAACCATTCGGAAACTCCTCCTGCAGCCCAGTACAACCGGCGCCCCACCTACTGTGGTCCTGATATGGCCCTCTAGGCCGGTTTGAAGACCTGAGTCCGTCCTACCAAAGGGGAAAATGTTTACCAAGAACATATTATCTTGTCATGCAGCGCTGATATCCCTGCAAAAACTTCTACCCTGAAAGAGATTACCAGAGGAGAGATGATGTGAAATGATAATGGAGATGATATGGAGGGACAGGAAATTTAGGGATTGCTTATGTTAAATCTGGGACCGTGTCGTTTCGATTTTGAAAGACAGCAGCAAGTAAGGGAGTTTGAGAATTTGTTTCCAACATGGTCAATACTTGTAAAATATGCACATAGCAAAGGAAAAGAAAGGAAGAAAAATATATATATAAGGAGATATTATGTACACCATGTAGTTTTGGTACATAAATATTGCACAAAATTATTTCATCTTATCATGCATTAAAACATTTGACATTAGAAGGGAACAGTGCCTTCGACTTTGGTTCATTCGTTATTTGCTAAAAGTTTCTCACAATCGGATCTCATAGACCAATCAAAAGTTAAAATTTGTCGTATTTTACCTCAGTATTTTTTTGTATTTGTTTCTCATTTTTCTTCTACATACAATTGCATTGGTACATTGACATTTGTAACATTTTTTCACACAATAACAGAATGACTTATTCGCATCAAATATACCGTTCCTACCTGCTTGCCCCAAGTCTCGGTCTAAATACACATTACCCATAATTTTCCGTATATTGATGACCCTCCTCTCCCTTGAATCCCGCGTTCTAGTTTTCCAGCCCTTAATTGTTACTTATTCTTCCTCAATCTCAACCATTTCCCTCTAACTTTCCGCAGATATTCACCTATATTTCCTACATTCTTTTCTCCTTTTACCAATAACATTTACTTTAATAATAATACCTCCTCCCATCCCTAAAACTGTCCCATTTTTGTTGCCCAATTTGTTCTCTCCATATCTTTGTTTACAATAAAGTAAACTATGTCAATCGGTATCCTCTTCTCCACACATTGGGCATTTCCCAGTATCCTTTTCATATCTAATACCTCTTAAATTTCTAACTCCTGTCCTTGCCCAGGCAAATCCTTCTCGCCCTGACTTATTACACACATCTATGTACTTCTCCCCCCCCCACAGTCTTTATTACCCTATTTGTCATAAATGATCTTTTCTCCCTTACACTGGTTAATATAACTTGGCTATCTAAATCTTCCAAACTTAATTCTGCCTCTTTCCAAAAACCCCTATAATAATACTCCTCGTTTCTTCAAATATGTCCCATACCCATCTGTTCCATTAGTTCCCTTAATTTTTGCGCCCCGGACTCTCCTCATTTGCTTCTTATCTCAAAAGAAAACATTCCTTGATAATAATGTTTTCCTCCAAATTGGCAACTCTGTATAGATATTTCAATACCCTTGAGATAAGTTTAACTCTTGTTGAATGTCTTCCTAACTCTAATTGTGTACCTCAGTAACTAATTCGTAAATTACGGTACACATTCCAAATATTTAAATAACTAAATATTAATAAATTATCTATTAAATTTATCAATAAACAATTAAATTTACTTACAAACTAAAAATGCAATTTAACACGCTAATTTGCAGATATACAACTAACAAATAAACGCAAAACAATAAACGCAAGCAACATTTTCTATTATATAACTACATTGTAACAACTAATTTAAATACGGAGACAAAAGACGAAAAAGGAATTCACCTTAAAGCATTTTATTCCCACCGGGATGATGATGGTGATAATGATGATGATGATGTTGATGATGATGATGACGACGACGACGATGATGATGATGATGATGATGATGATGGTGATGATGATGCTGATGATGATGATTATGATGATAATGATGATGATTATGATGATGATGATGATGATGATGATGATGATGATGATGATGATGATGATGATGATGATGATGATGATGATGATGATGATGATGATGATGATGATGATGATGATGATGATGATGATGATGATGATGATGATGATGATGATGATGATGATGATGATGATGATGATGATGATGATGATGATGATGATGATGATGATGATGATGATGATGATGATGATGATGATGATGATGATGATGATGATGATGATGATGATGATGATGATGATGATGATGATGATGATGATGATGATGATGATGATGATGATGATGATGATGATGATGATATGTGTGTAAGTGCGCTCAACTGCAGTGGTCATCAGCGCCCTTACAAAAGCTAATTCATGGCAATACCCAAACATAAGTTATTCAAAATTTTAAAAACAGACCAACCAAAATCAAATGACAATAAAATAAATAAGCCCAAATGGGTAAAAACAATTAAAAGTTATAAGTACCGAATAAATACGAAAATGCACAAATTTGATACTTTCAATATCAACTTGCCATGACAAAAGCTACTTGGCCAGTGGTGGTCAAACCAATTTGTTCCTCTTCGATATGACTTAACGTTGGAGGACGTAAATTACTAAATAAATTGTCGTGTTCATTGTCTGCTTGTTTAAAATATATTGGTCCAGCTGTTACCGTTATAGCCAAGCGTGTTAATGACCAATGCAGTTGTGCGCACTATAGCCTATCTGCCTAGCCGAGCGTTAATTCTACCTCAAAGCTGCACGTAATATACACTGAATATACAGACCTTTAGATGTTTCAACTTTCGATATTTTGTAAAGCTGCTTCTGTTGATCGCTCATGTTGTCTCCACTTCGGCCAGTTATCGTTAAAACAGATCAAATCTTTGTGAAGTTCTGAGTATGAAATATCTGTTGAATTCGGAACTCCATATATCACTTATGGAGTTAGTTATATGTCTGAAGAGAGCAGTAATATACACTTCCTGCCATTATGATGAAATCACAGGCGGAAACTAAAATTTTAGTAAAGCTTATGCAGTCATGTTTAGACTTTTGGCTGTTGTTAAGGGTATATAAATAACAACGACGGGCTAACTATATTGATAATATAAGACTCCGCCGTCATCATATATTTACTCTCTGGTCACAACGACATTGCTGTTTCTCTATGTAGGCATAGAGTAAGCTTTACTTCCCTCGGAGATACTATAGGTCTTCATGGTAAAAATTTGATACATATAGAATGCTGTAACTACCCTTAAAGGTATGATACCGTTCCACTGTTTAAGCTTATAAACTACTAATTACCCGACGTTTCACGTATTATTTTAAATGCGAATGACGAGCTCAATTCACCTCTTCTCCTTACACGTAGTTTTTAATAACACTCATCAATATACTATGTCCTTATTGAGTGTCCACTTTCTAGTACTAATTGAAAATTCTCCTTACTGAAGATACTCTTTGTTTTACTGATTATTTTCTTCCCTTTCTAAAAATCATCCAGTTACTCTCTCATAAGTTATGCCAGCTTTTTCTTCAAAGACCCTTATCAGCCTAAGAATACCCTATTCTAATGTTTTAATAATATTGTCAATATTCTCAGTTTTGCAAGATGTATATATGAGTGAATCATCTGTAAAAGCAAGTCTTTGCAACTCTGTTGCGAAAAATCTAGCTAAATTCAATGTGTATATTATATACAAATCTGGACTCAAAAAATCGCCTTGTGGTAACCTCAAGCTTGAAATCGTTTTGTCTTAGCTATTACATCTGGGATATAACTTGTGTTCTCTATCCATAATTAAGTTAGCAAAGAGTTTTATCAGTTTTGGGGACTTTAGGTTTGCTGTAATCTATTAATCAGAATCCTTAACATTTAATCGTAAACTCTGCTTTTGTACAGACTTTCAACTATCAACGATTTTTCAAGCGGCTAGCATGCATTTCTGTGATTAAAATAGCTAAATGTTGATTTTGCATGAAATTCTTCTTAAAACCATATTGTATATAGGTCATATCCCATACGACCCTAAGAACAATGCAATTTTATTTACTGTCTTTTCAAAAACCTTTTTGAGGACTCCAGATTATTATTTTTATTATTGGTTTATAACCTTTAGGAGGTTGAGATATTTATTTTACTCTTTAGAGAAGTTATATGCAAATTATATTCCAAACTGAAGGTATTTATCCTCAGTTAAATGTATAGTAAAATGTTCTGATAGGAGTGATTAAAATTCCATCAGATAGAATTTGCAAGTGAACTAATTCAAATGGTCCAGGGATATTATTTTAAGGGTTAAGGATTACCTGCTCCACCTCATATAAATTACGCACAAAATTGTCCTCGTGTCTTGATTTTCCTATTTTATTACTTACTTACAGTTGATGTTAGCTTGAACAGAGCTACTGGTTTCAGAGAATTGTAGTTCAGGATATAATCTGTTTTTAGCCGAAGTCACACTTGGTTGAAAAACATCTTATTATTTGAGAGATTTGATTTGTATCATTTTGGCAGATTAAAAAGTTTTGCATTGGTTTTCAGTTTTTCCTTTCCCACTTCTTATGACGTCCATGGACCTCTAATATTATTTCATAATTTCAATCACTAGTAGCGTGTTTTTACATTTCCTCCTCTGATACTTCCTTCTGTTCTACTATGCAGTTATACGGTATGATATGAATTAAGAAGTTATTTGGAGCCTAATTCAGAATTTAAAAAATGGTTTTTATCATTGTAGTACTCAAGATATACTTCTTATTTATGAACAACCAAAGTCATTATTTCTTTTAATTTGAAAATCTTCCCAAACTACATTCTTACAAATTGCATGGAATGAAATTTGTTTACGTTATGTTGTTCATTATTAATAATTACAATATCTGCATCACTGTCTTTATAATCATGATACATTTACTCTACTTGTTTCTACTTTTAAATTTAAATTAATTGCATTATCCTTAGTAGTGCAGGTATTTTTATCCAAAGTTATAACTATCACAGCGCTAAATATGCCATATTAGAACCTGCATTTCCAGTTTTTAAAACACCCTTAGGGTGGATTATATTTCTTTAAACTATTAATTTTATTCGATTAAAATTTGTCGCCAATATATTAATATTAAAAACAACAAAACTAATATGTAGTCTAATTTAAGATTTCAACCAAAATAATACTTAAAATTAAATAAAAAGTGTAGCATTCAACTTCTACTGCTTCTGCCTTACTGGAAATCATGGCCCCTGTCTCAATTACTTTAATTACCTGGCTCCGTGAGTTATGAAACCAGCAAATCAAATGACATTACCAGCTACAGAGATTCAGTATTTGTAGGTCTCCCATTGCAGCTCGAATTAACCGTACAGTCCTTCGATGTTGAGAGCAGTTCAGACAACATATAGTGCAGAAAGCACATGAGTAAAGATGTCTCTTATGTTAGGAGTCTGATTTGAAGTACGGACGTAATCGTTTGATTTTGCAAAGAGTCAAAGTGATGGTAAATAGTTTGATACTATTGGTTAGTTAGAAAAATGATGACATAGGGTAGCTCATGTGAGTGCTCATTCTGGAACAGTGTTAAAGAAGGCAAACAGTTTACCAAATTACGAGAAGTTTTTCTACTTAGATCTCCAACTGCTAAAAGGCTGACCAATTTAATGAGGGGGGAAAATAAAATATACAGATTCTCTATCTTCAATGCATAATATTCTGAAATCTCTTTGGTTCATATACAGGAGAACCAACGATGCTCGCAAATTTCTGCTTGGAAGAAGCGATATGATTGCTGCAAGACTAAAACTTTCGTGCACAATGCACAACATTAGTATCGGAGATTTATGGTGTGAAAGTGTTTCATACATACACATAAAGATCTTCCGTATTTATTAAATATTTTAATGAAACAAACATGGGTTTGAAGTCCATTACATACAGTATTAAAATATGACATCATTAAAATACAAACTATATTCACAAATTGTTGAAATGTCACTATCTTGTTTCACTGTAGCAAACACCGTATTTCGTAGAACGCATCTAATTTGAATCATTTTGTTTTTGTATTCATATGAACGATAGCAATGTAAGCGAACTGTTCTCCAGTTCAAGTTTTTAAGGTTCAGATTGTGCAATAATCATTATGTATGTTCTCACACGCATGTTGAAATATTGAGCGAACTTCTCTGTCAGCCTTGTATCACTGTACATCTCAGCATCCGTATGATACTTGCTATACTGGTCGCCAAACTAGAGTGTGATTGACAGTAACCACATGTAAGAACGCTCTAAATAAATGGGAGGGGATGAGTACATCATACCTGTTGTCATGGTAACGATTAGAGGGCCAATTAGAATCGAGACGTTGCCATGACAAAGTTGGACGCTAAACTTTGGTTGCCGATATTCTAGCACGTGCTTAGCATGACTTGCGGGCGAGCGAGTTACGCAAACACTGCAGTAAATAAAATACCTAGATTTTTATTTTTCTTCTGATAACGCTTCTGATAACGCTGATAACGCCCTCAAAGTTAGAGATCCTGTACTGGCAAGTCAATTTGCATTTTATTTGTGGCAATTTGCCTTGGTTTACGTGTGTGTGAGTCCGTGAATCTGAGCGCGTGTTGTGATCATTTGCAATTGTGTTTAATGAAAGTTTGATAATGCCTAAATATAGTGACAACCGGGAAGTTGAACGTGCTCTGGAACCAAATAAAACTGTATTTGGTAAAGGTATTCCATGTAAAGGACATACACAGGAAATAATATGTTCTGTGAGAGATTACTTCGAAGAGGAGAAATTGAAAGGGGAGTCTAGTATTCCATTCGCTAAGGTGCTTGATAGGACTTCACGTGCGTATGTATCAGTAAGGAAAGTATTTTAAAGAAGAAATTTAGGCATTGGTGTATAAATTAGAAACTCCCGGAAAAAAATGATGTAAGCGGCACTTTCCCACTTCAATAAACATCAAAATGTCACAGGTATGACTCTTTTGCTTCGGTGATCTTTACATTGATGTGTTCTTGCATGTTCTAGCGTTTGCATGTAGATACACAATTTTACTATTGTTTTTGTGTACAGCATTATAAATAATTAATAATAAAATAACAATTGCAGTCGCAACTGAATCACCTCCGCACGCGTAATCCTATCGCGCTCTCCACGTGGCAGCAATAACCAAGTCACACATTCTGTTTTTATAGGGAAGTATAAACAACAAGCCTCCTGAGACACATTCGGTAGGGTCTTGGGTTCAGTTTGCGTTTCCAAATTAGCATCTATTGTCTGCATAAAGAAGTATTATACGTGGGCAGTTAATTTCTGAATTAATTTTTATTTTCCCTGCAAGTGTGAAGTAATATTACGTTTCGTCTAAAAATTTGTCCTATTTCACCTAAAGTGGATGTTTTAACCCCAGAACACAAAACAAGCATTTATAGAGAAACGTTAGAGGTTGTGTTCATCTTTCTCCCTCTCTCTCTCTCTCTCTCTCTCTCTCTCTCTCTCTCTCTCTCTCTCTCTCTCTCTCTCTCTCTCTCTCTCTCTCTCTCTCTCTCTCTCTCTCTCTCTCTCTCTCTCTCTCTCTCTCTCTCTCTCTCTCTCTCTCTCTCTCTCTCTCTCTCTCTCTCTCTCTCTCTCTCTCTCTCTCTCTCTCTCTCTCTCTCTCTCTCTCTCTCTGTGTGTATGTGTGTGCTTGTGTGTGCGAACCATATTACTCTGGAACCGAAACAGTTGATAAATAACAAACTTGGTATTGAGTTCAGTATCTTCCTAATATGCAACAATAAATTTTTAAAGAAAACCTCCCTCATTCTAAACTGCCATTTACATGAAGAATTCTTCCATATTTTGATTAAAATGTGGCCTGTATAAAATATTTTAATGACCAAATATATGCCATGAATTTTTGGGGATTAACCTGAGAGCTCCTGTTTATTGTGAATGACTTTTGTATAAATGGTAAACATTAAGACACAAAATTTTACTACGCAAAAAAGTAAGACAACTCGTTAAATCACAAAATTTATATCGAATTTATTTTTCATAGCGTTAAGCATTTCCGGGGTATTATTTGTTGTTGGTTTGAATTTTAAATACACTTTTGTTTTTCAAACGGTTAGTTGATATTTATTTTTGCTTTCGTTGTCATGCAAAAAGCATGGAATTTGAAAGTAATTACATAGAGACCTGCCTATTAAACATTTGTCCACCACTACGGTTTTCTGTATTCCTCTTATATCTTCATGGAAATGTTCACCTTTATGAACTTAGGGTGGATAAAGAATGAGCTTTTGTAGGAATAGTTTGTGGGAGAGCGGGTAGAGCAAAGTCTGATAATGTAGATAGTGTCTTTTTTAATTGTGGTAAAACGTACGTGTCTAAAGTTGAAACCTTCCTAAAAATGTCAGTGCAATTTGAACTTGCTTTTATCTTTGTGTTTCGCATCATTTTCCCTTGTGGAGTTAAAACAAAACGGCAGAAAGTATAGTTATTAGGGTTCTCTACACCAAATCTCTGATTCTATTGCTTTAACATCACTTAAATCATCTGTAAAATGTGGTTTCTGATTCCCAGAAACTGAACCGTCCGCATGGCTAAAAATTCCTTAAAAATCACAGCAGGTAGAGGATGTGTGAATTCCTGTAATATCGGAGAATGGGAAGGAATGTATTGGTTCCTATAATTTTGTAGATAGGTGAAGGATTCTGAGAATTCTTACAGTTCGCTGGTTTATCTTCGAACCCTGGAATTAGAGAGAGCGCAACTACTGACCGCGCTGTTGTAGCTAACTCGTACTGCCTAATCCCACATCTCATCACTTCCATGTAACGTTCCGTTTGACTGACTATATTGTTGCTATTCCTGTAATAGTTTCAAATTCATTGCTTTGAAGACTATTGTTAGAAGGCGGTAGTATACAGCGTGTTTCGAAACCAATCCGATCGAATATATGGTAATAATTGCTCAGCTTCTATGTGACATATAGGTATAGGTAGCTTTTACTGCCAATACAGCCGTATAAAAGCGCTCCAGAATGATCGTTGCTTAGGCAGTACTGACGAAACCAACGCCGCGTGCCTCAGGGTATTGAAGGAATCGCAAGTTGGTGACAACCCGTGCCTCCTGTTGTAGCAGTTTGTAAACATACCGACATACTCCACGGTAACTTACTACTACTAATAACTTCTTTGGCTTATGAAACCACAGTAAAGAAACTATTCCGTAGTTATTTGTTTATGGGTGTTTAACGTGTTCCAACATTCCGTTGACAAACAGTCCATGACAGTCCGTCCCCATAGGGGAGGGGACCCGTCCCATTCAGCTGCCGAGGTGCGGGCGCTGCGGACCCTTAGCATTCGTCGTACCTCTGACGTTACTAGAGGAACCTCGGGCCGAACATTCGAGCCCCTCCCTGAATGGGAGTTGTTCGGATTGGGTTGGACGCGAGGGGGCAGTGTGTTCCCGATACCCACGGGGAATTGGGTACATCGGGCCAGGCTACGGCCGCCCGGAAGGGGTAGAGGGTTGCCTCATAATTCCCGGGTACTAGCCTGCAGAGTTAGTAGAAGGTGTGCTGGATCACCAGGCGGCGCCCCCCAGGTTTTCTGTAGGCTTCCCCGCGGGGTTGACGCGCGTAAGTGGCGTATCCACTTCCAACCCGTCTTGACGTTGAAACGCAATACAAACGAATAGGTGAAGTCTGTCAGTAGACCTAAAACATCGTATTCAAAAAAATAATCAACGTAAAAGAAGTACATCAACTGTGCACCAAGAAGAAAAGAGCATAGTATGGGGAGGTAAGCATTGTACCTTTGAACAGAGACAGTGATCTATCACTATGAAAAGAACAAAATATACCGGGAAATAACAGAGATTGTGGATCTTAGCAAAAGTACACTTAGTGACATAATTCACCGGTGTAAGTATGAAGACAGAATGGAATCTCGAGCAAAGCCAGGTCAACCAGAACTTCTTACAGATAGGCAAATCTTTATTATGGGGAAGGTAAAGCGGAATCCGCGTATATGTGCTCCGTTGATTTGGGCTGATATTCAGGAAGAACTGGGACTGACATTTAGTCCTGAAACGGTTAGAAGGGCCATGCAAAAACAACATTTTAATGGTCGCGTAGCCAGACATAAAAGCCAAGCATTTCCAGCAAGAATAAGGGGAAGTGACAGCAATTTGCCAAGGACTCTTTTAACAAGGCAACCTATTGATGGGACCAAGTTATTTTTTATGACAAAAGCAAATAGAACCTTGCTGGTTCCGATGGCAGGGTGGCTGTGTGGAGGAAACCAAACATGGAGCTGGTAGAGTGCAATTTACAAGGTACAGTCCAACACGGCGGAAGGAGTGCAATAGTATGGGTCTGTATTTCCTCTATAGGAGTAGAAATGCTGGTGTTCATAGACACAACCATGAACAAGAACATATATCTTAGCCTATTACAGCAAAATTAAAAACAAAGTGCAGAAATGATGGGTATTTTGGACAGCTTCTCATTTTATCAGGATAATGATCCGAAGCATACGTCCCACATTGTGCAGCGATGGTTACTTTACAACTGTCCTCATGTACTGCATCCACACCCTCAGTCCCCGGATCTTAATCCCATTGAAGCAGTATAGGATAAACTGGAGATGGCCGTGCGGAAGACCCCATCACCTCCAAGCACCACTTGAAGGAAAGGTTCCAAGAGGAATGGAGCAAACGTTCTACAGCCTACCTAAAAATCCTGGTTCACAGCAGGCCAGATAGGTTGCGAGAAGTAGTGAAAACAAGAGGGAGAGTCACACAGTACTAAGCCATATTTTGTAACACACTCAAGTTGTTATGTGCGATTACTTTTGAGGGCCAAATATGCCATATTTCTTTTTAATTCTTAAAAAAGCACGCATTATATAATTTTTATGTGAAATAACATTTATTTTCTTAGAAGAACTAACCATGCAACTGTCGATTACCATTAATTTAATAAAAATTGCACATCAAACGTTGATTTTCACTTTCGAAACTTAGTACTCTGCCTTGTCCTATTATTTATGGGAGTCTCTCTATATAATAAAATTGAATTTGTAAATCTTCGTAACCGCAGAACTTCGAAACGCCTGAACCAATTTGACTATTTCTTTTCAAATATTTGTTTCAGTGCGGGGAAGGTTCTTATGAAGAAACAAGTTGCTAAATTGTGCAGAAAAACGAAAAAAAATTCTATTTCAAAATTGACATACAGTACAAGGAGTGTTATTACGAAGGCCCAAACAAATGAGAACCAAATCACAATAAGAAGAAAGAACAGTTGAAATTTAGTTAGTAACTATAATTTATGAGCGTAACCTTAAATTTAATATCAAATATTTGAATGCATCCGAAATTTTGACACTTTCTTTTCCTACGATATAAAGTTTAACTGTTTGACAGCTCTCAATTAGTCCGTGTTTTTTTTTTTTGTAATTTACGTCCTCCAACGTTAGGTCATATAGGATGATGAATGGAATGGATGAGATGATGCTCTAATGAGCCCAGGGTCCATAGAGCTGACAGTTACCCGACATTTGTCTTTCAGGATAAGGGAAACTCCGGCGAAAACCTTATCCAGGTAACTCACCCTGACCGAGATTCGAACTCGGGGCCTCTTGAACGTAAGGCAGACACGCTACCGAGGCGGGCCATGTTTAGTTTGAAATTACTTTATAAGGACGCTTATGGTCAACTAGTGGAACACTCTTATATACATACCATCACCACGGAACCCTTTCGGTCAATAATGGCGTATAATGAATTCCACGACAAGCATGACGAAATAATAGGAATAATTGTTACTTTTGGGCCTGTAGACATAACATTTGCTTTTACCTGGAACGATTATTTTCATTCATAATTGCGCTAACAACAACTATGTAATTAACAATCATATTATAAAATATTAATTTAGGTAGAATCTTTTGCGGATTTTAAATACGTATGTTCCTTTTTCCTTACTCTACGTGCAGTTTATGTCCAGTATTATAAGTTTCTCCTTCTTGTCGCATAATTATTATTCTTAAGGAACATTTAGGTCAGTGATCAGCAGCAGCGTACACCCTCGTGCTGCCGTCTCTTACCCGCATGCACGCTAAAGCACTCAGAACTGTTGACGGGTAGGCAGTGCTGCAGTGACGGCTTTTCCGTAGTGCCATACAGCTCCTTAGTCACGTTCAGAGACAGTCCAAGCATACAGTGTCCACATGAATTTAAATAAGTATATTTTATGTAATTAGCATATCAGTTATTCAGCCGTTTATTTTAGGAAATTAATGGGCTAACATGAATATATAATATACCCTAGGCCAGTCTTATAAGTGCTGTGCATAGAACAACTAAATAATAACAATGATGATAATACTACGGCTAATAACAATAGAACTTATAATTATCTCAACAAACAAAGCAATAATAACAACCGTGCTGTACCTGTCTGTTGGTGTCCCATAACTGCTCCAGCTATGTGATTCGTTTATCACCGTCTAATTGTTGTAATCACGAGCATGGTGAGTGTCATAGTGGCGCTGGAGATTATATTTTTGTATCACATTCAGCACCTTATTGTATATTAAACATCGCGCAGCATTATCAAATGGTGTAAAAAATATGCCTACTCCTATGAAGGATTAGATAACTTAGGGGTAGGAGATCTTCATGAACATGTAGCCATATTGTAAACAACGTCCATACACAGGTAACTAACGAGCCTATACTAATCACCCCACAAGCCTCTCCCACACTATAGTGCATTCGCTGGTGCACTGCTTACCCAATACCTGTTTTAGCGTATCGTGAAGACCGTTGATTTAGATAATAATTTGTGATTCCTTTGTGTACGTCTCGTTCACGGCGTCTCCAATAAACCTGCTATCCGCTGCTATAAGAGCTTTATCTCAGGCTGTGCTCAGTGTATAGGCAACATCAAATAAGTTCACTGATACATTTAATGGAGACTAACAACTGATTTATTTGAAGTGAGTAGGCGACTGAGATTGGAGGTTACTGCTTATCAAAGATATCACTCAAAATTGTAACTATTATATCTATACCCTGTTTCTGCAATAAAAAAGTGACGCGTAATTTGCCGACCTGCTAAACAAAAGTTCCCTGGTGGTGATCGTTAAATTTGTATAACCCAAGGACGGTTTTTGGGCACAAATGGATCACAGTGTCTTCTGTAAGAATGCAAAACACGAAGAAAAATTCACAAATGTTAGAAATATAAAATTGTATCCAATTGTGTAATGACTCTCAACCAAAGTTCTTACTTATATTGCCTAATTTGAAGCTTCCAATTCGTCTTTGAAACGGAGTGACCAGCTGAATTCTAATAATCTAATTTTTCCCTTCTAATTTTCAAAACTGAGCTACGTGTCATTAGTTAGTCTTGGTTTCTAATTACCCCAATCTTTGAGTTAATGAATTTCTTATCGGCCCCTAATTGCCCTGGCTACGCTAACTGCTTTTTCTTAACACAGAACCCGCTAATTACATCTTATCCGGACAAACTTTTCTTTTAATCAACTTCTTCTTGCAAAGTACTTATCTGATTGCAGCATCACAGCATGTCTCTGCAAACAAATTAATAGAGCTGTTCGGTTAGTTGAAACCATTCCGCTAGTGATTCTTTTGTGGTACACGCACTTGGAATATTCACGGGGTAATGAGGTATATCTATGCTTTGGCATAAGGTTTTCTTTCTCCCTCCTGTTAACGTGTACATAAATGTTTCAATTCTTGGCTTTAAATTGCTTAAAACCAATGGATTATTATTGGCAGAAAACGGTATTTTAGTTTAATAAGTCCAGGGCTGTATCTCATAATATTTACCATATTCAAATAACAAATAACTTCACAAATCCAGATATACGAGAAGTGTCCGTTAAAGAATGATCATATGTTTTACGGTCATAATTTTTGAGCACTAAAATTCAACCTTATTATATACTGCTAGCTTAATGTGAAACAAACACGCTGTAGTAGTTTCATTGTTGGTACTGCTGCTACCCGCCTGTGAGGACCAGGCAAGTTCAGACATGTTAAGTATCACCTATCGCTGCAATGGAGGTAACATGTGAGGAACAATATGCGGCTTGGAAATTCTGCTTTCGCCTCAACATATCTTCAGTTGAGGCCCACACACTGTTAGAAGATGCCTATGGAGATTATATTCTTCCCTACAGCACAGGTCGAAAGTAGTTTAAAATGTTCAAAGAGGAGAACAATCAATTTCAAAGGAAGGTGAACCCGGTGCCCCAGTTACTGTACAAATGGCAGAAAACATCAACACTAACGCTGCCATTGTGAGAGAGGATCGACGAATTACCTCAAGATCACTTTCCGATATACTGAACATTTCATTGGGTGCCACCCATACGTTGGTGACAGAAATATTACACATGAGACATATTTGTGCGCGATGGTTTCCAAGACCGTTGGTTCCCGAACAAAAGGACATTTGCAAGCAGGACTACATGCAGTTAAAGTTGAAGCAATAATTTAATGGCGAGCAAATAAGTTGGCGAGCAAGGGTTACCAATATCCCTGTTTAGAGCTACTGACGGCAGAATGCTGATTACTGGATAAAGTTTATTCGTTTCTCACGTATATATGAACTGACAAATATCCAAGACAGAACAAGAGGACTGCCCTAATCACTCTCACGCTTCAGAATTCTCTAATCGGCTCCACGCCGAAAACTCTTTTAATGGCTTCCCAGCCACGAACAGCTCTAATCGGCACCACGCCGAAGACTGTTTGAATGACCACAGATACGCGTGGGTGTATCACTTTCACTTTCTGAAAACTCTTTTTCAACCAAAGATCCCTTTGTAGCTATTTTGTCGCCATTATGAATGGTTCAAAGAATACCCTATTCAACAAGTCAAGTGAGCCCCATTAGAAATCTGCTAAGGACACTGTTTCTTACATTGCTTTTGTTATAACAACTTTCCCCCAAACTGCTGTTTGACTTAACTGGCCTTGTACGTTTTGTAACAAAGAACCAACATTCCTTTGATATCCATCATGATTCTTTACTTATGGCAAATCTTAATTTCGGCATCAAATGCCACCATAGATATTATTTTATTATCCCATAATAAATAATATATATGTCTTGCCCGAATACGACGCAAAATATTAGACCTTTGTCAGTAACTTACAATTTGTTTTACAATTTATTTTCACAACGTTAATTTTGCATGATACATGGATAGAGATTTTATAGAATAGTTCACATGATTACATAACAATAGTTCATTTAACATTTATCAACACTCTGATCTGCAATTTTCCACCTTTAAATGCCACTCAACGGACAACACTCTAATCTACATCACCATATCTCTCTTTTTTTTCTCCATCTGATCTACTTAATATCAATTCATATTATTGCTACAGCTAGAACAATTCATAAATATACACTTCCATGTTTAAACCGTAGTACATAAATAATATTTTTTTACACAACATTTCTTAATTCTTCTTCCGGATTCTATATAAACATTATTTTCAAAAGTTTTTCAAAGTTCTGATTTTTTTTAACTGGTTAATTTTTTTTCATACATTTCCGAATACTTCTTTAGGATTTTATATAGATATTATTTTCAAAAGTCTTTTAGTGTTCTAATTTTCATTACTATATTTTTTTCTCACTTGTTTAGTTTTAAGTTTCACTGCACTGTCACGATACTGTTTATTTTTAACCTTATAAATTTGACATTAAACTTTTTTATACTTAACATATACATTTTACCAATTTTGTGTTTCTTCTCATTTTACAATCTGTAATGGTAATTTTAAATACTCTAGCCTAAGTTCCCACCACTTACAAGAAAATTCATCATCCCACAACGTACTTCGAAAATACTAAGGAATTTTGCGGGCTTTTCCATGTACTAAGGACTTATTTATTCTACATCCCCTTCATTTTTCCATATTTAGCTTAGGCATTGTACATCGATATCTTGTCCTCTCTTTTCTACACATATTCTGATGGAACTGTGTCCCTTTCCCGAAATATGTTAATATTACTCTTTCGTTTCTCCCTCGATTTTGAATGCTTTTCAATGTTTCTTTCGTCGCCATGATCTCTATTGTTACTTCACTAATTTCACTTGTGGTTTCCTCGAAATTCCTCGTCTGTTTTCTATTTTCCCATTCTGATACTATCCAATTTACTCCTAGTTTCTTCTAACCATTTTCTAGCCATTTCTCTATCTTTGTCTAATTTCTGTACTATTTCCTCCCCAAGTTTTATATTTTCACTATCTAACCTTTCATTAACTACATTCAAAACTTCATTTTCAGCGTTCTGCGTCTCCTCACTAACATCTTTTCCTACATGTTCTGTTTCCTGACCAGCCTCTTCTCTTACGTTCTCTACATCCTGACTTACTTTCCTGACATTCTCTAACACTTGTTCATTCTCTGACTTCTCTCCTAGCTCTACTTTTCCTAAGTCTAACTTCTCTATTCCATCATCTATTTCTTCTGCATCTGTGTACACGTTTGATTGCTACTGTCTATTTCCGCACTTAAACTTTGAAGATTATTACCTATCTTTTCACTTAAGCTTTGATTCCTATCATCTATCACTTTACTTAAACTTTGATGCATATAATCTAACTTTTTACTTAACCTTTCACCTAACCATATGATCTTTTCTCTAACTTCCTCGCACATACTTGCTTCCATTTCTACATTGTTAGGTACAGTTCTGCCACACTCTGCTACCTTAAATACTTTCTGCCTAACGCTATTACTATAAACCACCTGAACTTCCATGTTTTCTACAGAGTTTTAGTTAACACATTTCTTTTTATTCTTCTTTTTCACTCAAATACACTCACAATAGTCTAGTAGATAATATAACACTCTGTACCTTTTATTTTCTACTGGCTCGTGATGTCACTGAAGATGCCAGTCTCTTTTCTTTCCAGTAGAACCGTTGTAGATCCGCTTGTTGTCGAACGTCCTCGTGTCGAACCTCCTTCTCCTGTTGAACCTCGTTGTAGGGTTGAACCTCCTAAGTTGAACCTCCATCTCAAATTGAACCTCCTCCTCGGGTTGAATCTGCTGCTTGTGTCAAACCACCTTCTCGTATCGAGTCCCGCGTTGGAGCGCCATTTTGATACAAAAATAGCGAGCAAATAAGTTGGCGAGCAAGGGTTATCAATATCCCTGTTTTGAGTTTCGGCTCTACGCCCAAGACTTTTTTAATGGCCTCCCAGCCACGAACTGCTGTAATCGGCTCCACGCCGAAGACTTTGAATGACCACAGAGGCGCGTGGGTGTATCAATTTCACTTTCTGAAAACTCCTTTCAAACCAAAGATCCCTTTGTAGCTATTTTGTCGCCATTATGAATGGTTCAAAGAATACCCTATCCGACAAGTCGAGTGAGCCCCTTTATAAATCTGCTAAGGACACTGTTTCTTACATTGCTTTTGTTATAACAACTTTCTCCCAAACTGCTATTCGACTTAACTGGCCTTGCACGTTTTGTAGCAAAGAACCAACATTCCTTTGATATCCATCATGATTCTTTACTTATGGCAAACCTTAATTTCGGTATCAAAGTTGATATTAGAGGAAGATCCTGAGTTTCTTTCAAACGTAATCAGTGCTTATGAAACTTGGCTACGTCATTTTGATACTGAGAGCAAACAGCAAAGCTCAGTATGGAGATCTCCTTAATTAACAGCCCTCCAAAAAGCAAAAGTGGTGGCTTCTGCTTTGAAAGTTATGGTCATCTCATTCTCTGATATTCATGGAACAGTTTTTCAGCATATTGTAACTGCACACACACCAGGAACCGTACAAGGGTACATGGATGTCATGAAGACATTGCAAGTCTATAACAGGTGCAAAAGACCACATTTCCGTGAAGGAATCTGAATGCTGCACCACAATAATGCGCGGCCTCTTATTACCAATGTTGTTGCTGGATATCTTGCAAAAATCAACGTGGAATGCATCTTTCACCCTCCCTATAGTAGGCGTTTAGACCCACCTGATCTTTTCTATTCCCTAACTTGAAGAAACGTCTTCGTGGATGGCACTATCTATCATCGGAAGCAATGGTAAAGGCTGCGGAGGCGATTTTGAGGGATTCTCCAAAATGGTTTCCAGCATGTCTTTGAAGACTGGCAGAAACGCTGGGAAAACTGCATCCCATTCATGGGAGACTACGTTAAACAGGAACATCAAAATTAGGATAATGAGTAAAGGTACGTTGCCAAAACAAGAGTGACATTTCTTTATTGAACACACCTTGTATGTTTATGTCATACCCGTTCATTTTAGTGGCTCAGTGCACTAGAGCGTTGTGCTCTGGTTGCCTGCTATGGAAAGAGCCCGGGATCGATATCAGCCGCGCAGTTAGCACAGGTGCCCACTCGGCATGGTGAGGAAATCGAGGAGCTACGTTAGGTAACGAACCCTGTACTAGAGTCAACTTCCCGTTTTAGAGTGTCGTGATGCTGACCACATCTCCTTTCCTGCGTCAGTGTACGTGAGGCTGGCAGCCGGGTTATCACGGCTGGCCCGCTAACGGGCGGTTACGCCTTGGGTCACGTTGTTACATACGCTTAACAATTGAGCAAAGTTCATACACAGTGAGGGGGACTTCAGAGAATATTTCTGGAAAATTAAAGGAGTAGCTTTAATTTGTAATTGATTTATACCTTAATGGTTCTTTATAGCGTCTTTTTGCAATAAGAAAATAAATCTGAAGTATATTTCAGAAAAGAGATACTTTATGTTGGAGGCTTTGGTTGAATATCTCCTTGATGTATCCTTGGAAGATATGGAACAAAAAATCAAGTTTGAACCTGAGTTTTTGTTTTAGCTTTACACTATTCACAGGGAGATTCGTGCACACGCATTTACCCAAAACATTTTTTAAAACCCCTCCTTTCAGTCACGGTGTCCATTAAGATAAATATAAGCATTTTTTTCCAATTTGAAATAATTTTAATATAGTTGTTCTGCTATGTTCCTGATATACTACCTTTAACCAATTAAAATTACGTACTGGAGATGTCCTGAATTGTACCACATCACCGTCATTATTATTCGCATTGTTGTGTTTTATAAGAAAAGAAGCAAAATCCAAGCAACTACATTCAAATGGCACCCTGCATGTCATCCATTCCTGCTACCACACCGATTACAATAGGGAACACGTTTTTGGTACCCGAAACAAAATAGGCTTATCCTTATGCAAAATGACCCGCTAATTCCAAAAATGCCTCTGAAAATGCTGTATCACGTAACGTTTTTTGAGATATTCTTATTTTTTATATAAAGTTACAGATACCAATTCATATTGACACAATTTAAAATAATAGCCATTTTATTATTAAATAATATTTTTATATCTGTAAAGAATACGAATACTATTCGAAATAGCTAGAACAAACTTTCCATTACGTAAGATTTATCAGTAAAATTAATTTTAGAGTCTACTATAAAAATCGTATTTACATGGGTGTGCCCAACTCAAAATAAATTAAGTTGACATAAACTACTGATGCAGGATTTCATAACTTATCTTGAAGACCTAAATACATCTTATTTTGTTTATCAGAAAGAACTAAGCGATCTTATTCGTTATTTGAAACTAGGTAAATAGGAGTCAGAATTACTGGGTTCCAGGCTACAGAAGTGGAATTTCCTGGCAAAAGAGACTAAAATAACATTTTACCGATATTGACATAAACAGTGTTCACAGAATTTCACAACGAAAGACAACATGTGTTTTTGTTTTAATGTTAATGGCTTAATGAAGGAATTGGGTTTAGAGCATTATGTCGAAGACTGGCGCCTCTTTATTGACTCTTCTAAATATAGCTTAAATGCAGTGTTGCTTCATAATGGCAATTTAATACCTTCAATACCTTTATTTCATGCCATAGGAATGAAGGAGACATACGATTCCATGTCCATCATTTTAGCTGCTATTAGTTTAAAAACCATGGCTGGGAAATTTGTAGTGACCTCAAAGTAGTTTAATTGCTAACGGGACTGCAGGGAGGTTTCACAAAATATTGCTGGTTTTTGTGCCTATACGACAGTAGGGTAACGGACAAGCATTTTATAGTGAAAGAGTGGGGGAAAAGGGAAGACTATACCCCTGGAGCAAGTAGTGTTAAGTATGTGCCTCTAGTAGACCCAAACAAAGTTCTTCTCCCCCCACTTCACATAAAGCTCGGGTTAATGAAGAATTTTGTTAAATGTTTGGACAAAAGTGGAAGTGCATTTGAGTATTTAAGAAGTATCTTTCCCAAAATAAGTGAATCTAAATTGAAGGAAGGTATATTTGTCGGTCCTCAAATAAGACTTCCTCTTAAAGACAGTATTTTTGAATCAAAGCTTAAACGTGTTGAACAGGCAGCATGGAAATCATTTAAATCAGTGGTGGAAGGCTTCCTGGGCAATAACAAAGAAGAAAATTATGAAACTTTAGTCTCCGAACTATTAAGGAGCTACAAAGAAATGGGTTGCCGTATGTTACTTAAAATCCACTTTTTGCACTCTCACCTTGATAGTTTCCCTACAAACCTAGGAGCTGTAAGTGATGAGCAAGGTGAGCGTTTTCACCAGGACATTTCTGAGATGGAAAGACGTTACCAGGGTCGCTCGGATTCAGCTATGTTGGGAGACTATTGTTGGTTTCTCAAACGGGAGATTACATGTCAATACAAAAAAACAACAGTGAAACACTTCTGAGATATTTCAGGTATGTGATTTTCATCATTATCTTTTCTTTATTTATTTTAATAATTAATAATAATAATTATTATTTTCAATGTTATTTGGCAATAAAATACCTATTATTTTCAATTAATCAAATATGAGTTATCACATCGCATTTCTGTAAGTTTTCATAAAAATTATGAATATCTAAAAAACGTTACGTGATACAGTATTTTGAGGGGCAGTTTTGGAATCAGCAGATCAGTTTACATAATAATTTGCCTATTTTGTTTCGGGTATATGAAAATAATTTTTTTTTGTTCCCCAGTGTTATTTTACGTGGGCTCTGCTACATCGTTTACCACAGTCACACCTCACTGCGGTCACCGCGACACCAACTCACGACTTCCAACTATGATTGGATGTCCAGTGCACTGCGTGTCACCGTAATCATCATCGGTGTTCAAGTCAGTTGCCTCAAGGTTTGCCAGACGTCCTAATCAAAACCGGTTTCGAATTACAGGAAAACGGCGTACGTAGCAATTTAAGAGCTTACTAAATGAGCTAAGTGAGTTTTAAAACATTGCCAGCCCCCGTAGCCATGTTTGCTCGTGAGTGTATTTCTAGCATCCACCGAGTAGAGGGTTGCGGCTTTGACTCTCGCCTTTGGCATGGGTGTTTATATGTATAGTGTATATATGCAAAAGCACAGGAAGCAAAATGTAATGAAATGGAAATAAAATACGGCAAAATATAGAATATATATAGTTTTCAGTCTCCCTTCCTCACCAATGCTGGTGTTAGGAGACGTTTGGTTTCCTTCAGAGCGAAGCATCCTAATCATATTGACCTGGAATTTGGGATCAGGGTTGGAGGGTCGGTCCAACGCTTGAAATAAATGAATGATGGAGCAATTGGTGGAATGATGGTTTGGGAAACAGGAGGATCCTGAGAAAACCCACCCCAGCACCATGTTCTCCACCACTGTTTCCACTTTGCGGTCGTGTTGGAGCGAATCCGGACCACCTATGTTTGAGCCAAGCGGGAATATATATAAAGACACGAAACTTGGATCATTTCTCGATTTTGAATATTTGGGTAGAATATAATACTTTAATAGTGAGAAAGTAATATATTGGACGACAGAGTCGCATAGAAAGTGCGAACTGAAATACGATGCAGATCTGTGAGGAGTGATTGATAACGCGAACCCTCCGAGAAAGGTATCACAGTAGGCCGCAGGTCATAAACGCGCGGATAGGCCTTAGAATTCCAGGCTTGAAATCCTCCAGCTGCTATAGAGAACGATGAACAACCCGTAAATTAAATTAAGATCTGAAACTTTCTTGGCGACGAATATATAACAGATGTTCTCGGGATAAAAAACAGATGAGAAGGGCGTACATCGGTTATATCATCAAGATATGAAAAATAAGGAAAGTTAATAAACGCTAAATTGAAATAACAAAAAATAAACAACGACAAAACACTATCAACACTCGTATCCCTGACTGTTTGCAGTAAATTAAATACCAGGTCAGGAGATGGCGTGAGGTTCAAGGAGGCCGTGACTTCGTCATGTTTGCGTGTGATAGTGCTGAGTAGAATTATCGTATTTATGTAATTCTAAGCTTCAATTCTAGCACTGAGACATCATGACAAAGTAAAAAGGAAACCCTTAAAGAGTGAGGGTAAGTTTTAGGTGTACAGTGTGATCATTTTCATTCGTGGAAGAAGGAATTCACAGCTAACCTCTACAGTACATTACAAGACAGAGGTTAAGATCTTCTCTTTACGTCCTTATAGGGATCCTCCTGCACTACAGCTGCTCGGGAAACAACTCTCATGGTTACCAACCAGTGTGCCAGTGACGTATCTTGGGGTGCTACTGGACACTCGACTAACTTGAAATGCCCACATCTTTCGGTCTGTTACACCTGTGTCTGCACGGTTCTCAAAACTGTATGTACCCTTTACACAACAGGCGCACCTCACTTGGTTCTGAATCCTCCCTTCTTCACAAATCTCTAGTCCGTCCCATTTTTACCTATGCAGCTCCAGTCTGGGGTGGAACCAGCAAGACTGATCTCCGCCGACTGCAGGTATTACAAAAATGGGTGCTGCGTACAATTACAAATGCTCCATGGTCCATTAGAAAACAACAACTTCATCACGAGTTGGGCTTTCTACCAGTTCACAAGTACATCTGCCGGCTGGCACGACCTTACTTTTACCATCTCCAGGAGGTACCTGGAGCTGTTACGTACAATCTCGGCGCTCACACTCGCCAACCACCTTGCCTCAAGCACAGACTGCCACAAGATCATCTCCTGAGTGACCTCTCCAGCACAGATGACCAAGACGAGTGATACCTATCAAACTTAAAGACCTCAATTTGTGTTATAGTGATCCTGTTATAGTTAGCTAGCGGAGTCGGTCACGGCTACCTCAATTGTTACGTGTACCCTTAGGAAGTGTCCCAATAAGAAACATCTGTAAAAATATATGGCGTGAGTATATAAAGCTATTTAGGTCAAAGAAACGTGACAACTTAATTTGACATTCAAGCTGTATGATTTTCCTATGGGAGGGGATTCGTCCCCTTCAGCTGCCGTGATGTGGGCGCTGCGGGCCCCTAGCATTCGTGGTACCTCTGATGTTACTAGAGGAAGCTTCGCGCCGCTCCCTGAATGGGAGTTGTTCTGATTGGGTTGGACTGGAGGGGGATGTGGTTCCCGAAAACCGTGGGAGATCGGGTACGTCTTCGGACGGGTTTGAGGGAAGCCGTATATTCTCGCGTACTGGCCTACATAGCTAGTAGAAGTTATGCTTGATCACCAGGAGACCCATCGAGGTTATACAGTAGCCTTCCCCTTTAGGCTTGCTGATAACCTTAGCAGTTGTGCGCCCTTAAACCAATTCTACTACTACTACTACTACTACTACTCCCCTTTAGGGTTGGCGCGCGTAATTTGCGTATCCCCTTCCATCCCATCTTGAGTCCGAAGGACCATATGGGGGGCTGTTAGTCTCTAGGTCTTGCCCTATGGAACGCCCCACGGAGGCACCGGGTGCCCTTTGGGACAGCTCGGTAACTCCCTGGTCATTAGAAGGGAGGTCAATCTTCACTCTGTGTGGATTGCCCTGATAGATACCCTCGAGCTTATATAAGCTTCCGGCCCTCTTAGCCGTGTTCGCTAGTGTGTGTATTTCTAGCATCCGCCGATAAGAAGGTTGCGGGTTCGAGTCTCACTTTTGGCATGGGTGTTTATATGTAAAGTGCATATATGTAAAAGTACAGGAAGCAAAATGTAATAAAAAGGAAATAATAAAAAACGGTAAAATAAAGAATATACATTTTTAAATTTCCATTCCCCACCAATACTGGTATTATGGGTGGCTTGGATTCCTTCAGAGCGAAGTAGACCAAGCATATTGATCTGATAGATGAGATCAGGGTTGCAGGGTCTGCCCAACGCCTGGGATGGATGAATGAATGATGGAGTAATTGGTGGGATGATGGTAGTGGAAACCGGAGGACGCGTAGAAACACCCCAACGCCATGCTCTCCACCACAAGTCTCACTTTCTGGTCGCCTGGGAATGATTTCGGACCGCCTAGGTGAGAGCCAAGCGGGAATATATTGTGACGTTGTGGGTTCGTATAATTAAAAGTCCAATTTGCAGAAATCCACATGTTCTTTATTTCTGATGACCTTTTGGTTGACTGTGAGTAATCATGGCACCCATCTTTTTCATTGCCAGTTTTTTTATGCAGGATATTGTACACTTGCTCGGTTAAGATACCTAAATCCTCAGCAATTTCATGAATTTTGGTTTGCCGTATGGTTTAATCAGATAGTGGATTATTTCAATGGTGTGTTATGTGGAGACCTCAATTGATCTGCCAGAGCACGATTCATCTTCGGTTTTTCTACGACCAACTTTAAATTCATTGATCTAAACGACTTGACTTGTCCCTAAAGTGTCGTTCTTTATATATATATATATATATATATATATATATATATATATATATATATATATATATATATATATATATATATATAAAATCATTTTGTGAGTAATATCTGAGCTGTTTTCTTCTTTATTGGCTTTCATTTTAAATGTTCGTGTTTTTCTCGAATGGAAAGACTCTATTCATGTTCCCCCTTCCATTTCTTCTCTTAGCCGTACAAAGAGAATGGAATTTAAAGCCGTTATACACCACCAACTCTTAATATAGTTCATTATCTCTTAAATCACGCTGCATATCCTTAATTCCACTGTACCTACAAAGTAATTAGAAATAATAGCACCTCTGCAAATATTTATATTGATAACGTTAAGTAAATAGAAGGTTACCTATGCGTTTGTGAAACTAATTTGTACAAGAAATGCAAAGTAAGGGGCAACAATCAGATATAATTTTTCATTACGCTGTGTTCTGAATTTCAATCTGAATAATTTAGAACAGTCACGGGGTCAGTGCATACTTCGTCTGCAGGAGGTGAAAGTATGCCGATCATCAGAGCTTTGCTGCAGAGTGATGCGTTGGGTGTAATGATTCGGTTCTTCACAGTACGGGGTCTAAGTTTTAAGTTTTCTATTTCAGCTGATGGAAGTAAAGTGTTCGAGGGAGAGGTTTTTGCGAAATAGACTTGCGTGAGGAATGGCTCTAAGAAGAGCACATTTACTTTCGCACGGGGTGAGACAAAATACATTTGATCTCTTAAAGCCTGAGAGTTAACTTGCATGCCAAGCATTTGCATATCTTTTCTTTTCCTAGTCTGTGCTCTTCGTGCTTTCTCCCTGGTCGTTGAACCTATTGTATGCCCGAGTAAAATAGAGCCTGTATTATCTTCTGTTCCCAGAGTGAGTATGAGCTCGAAAGAAGCACGCACTTCCACACAATCTAACCCAGTCTGTGATGACTTTTCCAGCTAAATAAAACCCTCAGGAAACTTTTAGTTTGTTGACTTAATAAATCATAGATTAAGCACAGCTATGTTTTATTCATATAGCATCTTTGCTGTAAGCCTACACTTGATGTGTGTTCCTTTGGCACATTTGCAGAGTTCCAAACGTCAATAAACCGGAGGAGATGGGATATGTATTCAGCTGCTCATTTAAGGTGTTGTCGTTAGACCGCGGTCCTTAGAAATTCATATTTGGGTACCTAAACTAGGCCTTTTTTGTAATTTACGTCCTACAACGTTAAGTCATACAGGACGATGAATGGAATGGGTGAAATTATGCTGAAATGAGCCCGGGATCCATAGAGCTTACTTACCCGACATTCGTCTTTCAGGATAAGGGAAACCCCGGAAAAGCCTCATCCAGGTAACTGACCCTGACCGAAATTCAAACTCGGGACCTCTTGAACGTGAGGCAGACACGCTACCACCACGCAACCGAGTCGGGCTAAACTAGGCTGTAAAATTATATAGATAGGCAACAAACATACACCTTTAGTCACGAAATTCGAGTTTCTACAAACCAAACTTTGACATCTTTTATCTAAAATGTATATTCAATTTTCAAAAATTTGTATATGCAATTAATTATTGAGTTTTAGAAGTGACACAGCAAAAATTGAATTTTTACCAAATTAATTTGGTATAAACAATTTACCACATGTGAAATTATGAACAATATATGGATTATAATATTAGTTACTCATTAGATCAAAGTGGATAAGCACCGTATGCGACAGATATAATATAGTAATCTAAAGGCTCCAGAATTGATATGGAGCTCCTCCACGCCCTAAATGCTCTTGACAAAGAACAGCACATGGTGACATGTTATGGTGCGAGCTATCGACAATACGTCCGGCAGTTGAGATATTGAACAGAGGGCTTGCTTAGGATAAACCCACTATCGTTTGATAATCGGAATCCTTTCAAATACTCTGGAACCCTATGGAAGATCCTTACAGCTAAGTGAGTGAATCCTTTGGTTTCTGGTGTGACTAGAAGCCCTGCTTGTCGAGCGAGTTTGTAGTGAGTGATGACCTTTATGCAAGGCGTTAAAAGGTCCTTTTCCCAACGAATGCAATGTCCAGAACAAGAGGTTACGTCGTCGTGCTGGGCATTTCTGTGTGCGGCGAGGAAAGTATAGTTACACTGAGTTTACTCATATTAATGAAGTGCCAATGAATTACAAGTTAAGTCTCACTTAGGAATCCTTTCTAAATAAAGGACAGAATAATTTCATATTATAAGTCCACAGAGAACTTTGGCAGAACCAATAAACTAAAGTTGGCATGTCCATTGTATATAAGATTCGGTTTTTTTATTAAAATTGTAGAGAAATCCATAATCAATAACATTCAAAATATTTAGGATACTAAACATAGATACTAGATAATGATTAATTATTAAGTTTATTGTGAAATATTGCCAAAATAGCTGCATTTCAGTTATTCATATTTTGAAAACAATTGAACAGTGTCAGGACTTATATATAATGGAACGCTTTGCACGATGTTTTTCTCATCCTAATGGACTTAACCCACGAATTTCTTAAGTTTGGAATGGGATATAAGATTTCCGTTCTGCAGTTGGTAATTGTGCTGTCGCTGGTCTATGGAGGAAGATGCTTTCTATTTGTCCGGGATGATCTCTCTTTCACAGTATTTGATACCATCAATTTTTCAGAATTAATATCCGATGTTGATGTAACCCTAATGTATTTGTGTCGTTAGATGATTATGTGTGTTTCGTAATAATACTAAATGAAGTTTCATTTATGTATACTTATTCTCAAGCAGTTCACTTCATTGAGAGTCTTCTTGGAGGTATACCAAAACAATAAATGTTAATCAACATCAAATCTTTTCAGAGTTAATGAATAATAAGTGATATTACTGCAAGTAATGTCTATATATAACTTTCTGTAAGGGAAGTGTTTCAATTTCATTCCTATATTTCTGCACACCTCGGTAGCGTAGATGGTATTATGTGTGCCTCTCGTTCAAGAGGTCCCGAGTTCGAATCTCGGTCTGGCTGAGATAACTTGATAAGGTTTTATCGGGGTTTTCCCTTACTCTGGAAGACGTATGTGGGGTAACTATTAAGCAACATGGACCCCGGACTCATTTGAGCATTATCTCACCCACGTCATTCATCGTCCAATATGACCTAGCGTTGGAAGACGTAAACTACAAAAAAAAAAAAAAAATCCTATATTTCTCTGCCCATTTTGTTTACAATTTTTAAGAACATTAATATTTCAACTATAGTATCGCACCTGGTAGACCAAATCGGAAAATTAATGAATGATATCGACGAAAAATGCTTAAAGCAGCCCAGAGTACAAAGAGCTAAAAGCCGGCCAAAATTTGCCTCCCTCGTAGAGGGTAAGACACCGGAAAACCTTTATCCGAGTAACTCTGCCTAGCCGAGATTCAAACTAGGACCTGTAGAACTTCATGTGAATATCCTAACCCCACACTAATAAGAAAGTACTAGATTCGACCCAAAAATGAAATATCGAGATCCCATCGAAACGGACGTTTTCATACTAGCTGAAACCAAGTCATACATTTTAGGTATAACAGCTGTGTATTTGTGTACGTTTGTGTGTAGATAAACTCATGAACGTAAAGTCGATTAAATATAGTAACGTGATGTTTAAATTCAGCATTTTCCACTGATGCAAAACGAAGGTTTTCAGGGAAATACCCCCACTTCAAACAATCCTTTACATGGAACTAAAGATAACAGTGTGAGCTGCCACTAACAGTTTTGACTAAATTATTTTAAGTCATTCTAATTAAAAATGGTACGCAAACCTTGAAGTATTAGCAAATGGCTTCTGAAGTCCTCTTTTGAAATATTAGTTATTAAACTGCATTACTAGGAAACACTGAAGTACAGACAAAGTATTACTGCACAAAATCACATATATCACTTAAGCATACAGTGTGTGGAAATTCTTTTTTGAATAACTAAACATTTACATATTATCCCTCATTGTTTTGAATTTTAACACATTTATACATTCCTAAAATTCTGGATCCTTTGTTGTTTTTCCCCCTCGTGATCATACATAGAGCATGGATTCTGGAAGTCCTCATATCAATATAGTAGGGATGTCACTATAAGATTGTTTCGTGATGTACTGGGAAAGGTGCGGAATTTTAAGGCCAATATACAGAAATTCGATTTTAAGCATCTGAGTATGATGCTTAAATAGCCATTTTTGAACTCCTATGTGGTCAATTTTAATTAGTCTCAGATCATTTATTTAGTATAATCAAGTAGGTTTGATTTCCAAACAAAATGTCTAATATGAAAGATTAGAGCAAGACTTAAATATTCAATGCCATAGCCGCGATTTGAACCACCGATATTCTGGTCTCCGTCCAGCCGCTCTAAACCATTGAGCTACTATATCCAACATGCCAATATGATATTAAATTCTCTAACTGACTCGTGTTTTCCCCGGTAAACCATTAGGAGCTCTCAACTAGAAATGACAACCAAATGGTTAGAAAGAATGCACGAAGCATTAGTTGAATCCAAAATGTTTTATGCAGTGGAGATCTGGGGGGCACAGAGGTAAACAAAAGGGTGGACCAAAAGTACAAAAGGTTTTGGAAAGGGCTACTACGCTTACGAAGGTCAGCAATTAAGGAAGTAGCTTTAGTAGAATTAGGAAAGACAATAAGAAATCGAATAATATTGGAAAGAATAATACAATTTTGGTATAGGTGTTTGGTTAAAGAAGAAGGGAAAATTATGAAATTATGCATGAGACAGCAAAAACTATTAGAGAACTCAAATAGTTAGTGGGCAGAGATAGGAGGAATTATGGCAGAAATAGGAATGGGAGACATACGTAGATTACAAATGAAATGAAATGTGTAGTGTTTAACGCCAGCTTTTACTACATACGGCACCGCAGGTGACACTGATGATACAAGAGATGAAGGTGGAGCACCGGTGGAATGAGATGGCGGGGAAAACCGGTGGTTCCGGACAAAACCCGCCCAGCGCCGTGTTGTCCATCACAAATCTCACTTTGCGGTCGCCTGGGATCAAACCCGGGCCGCCTTGGTGAGAGCCAAGCAGTCTAACCACTGAGCCATGGCGCGGCCTCGCAGATTAGAGGAAAGGAATGCAAGCGATGTAGGTAAATTAGTAAAATGCAGAACAGAAGATATAGAAAGACAGGAAATATGCGAAAGTCTAGAAAATATGGAAGCCTTACAATTTTACAAGCAAATAAAAAGAAATTGGGGACAAGAAGCATACCTAGATTACTGCAATAGGCAAGAGAGTGAAGGGTTAGCATGGATGAGAACAGGAATAATATATGTAAGGGAGATAAGAGGTAGGGAAAAGCGAATTTGTGAATTGTGTGGGGGAAAAGAAAGCATGGAACAGTATGTGACAGAATGCGAGGAGGTTGCAATATGGAGAAAAATGGTTCGGGAAGAAAATGGGTGAAAGTATAGAAGAGGATAGGAGCTATAAAGTTTTAAGTGGCAGGGAGGAAAAGACGGTAAGAAGTATTGGTGAGTTCTTGCAAAAAGGAAAAGAAAAATTGGCCATAAATGTAAAAATTGTAAGAAAGGAAGAGGAGGGGGAAGAAAGGGGCTAATTATATAATCAAGGAGGAATGGCGGTTAAGAGCTACCTGGCACAGCAAGAGAACAGGGTGTCATGCAGTCCAAGGTAACAACAAAGTAACGACAAATAAATGTAGCCAAAAGTTGTAAATTGTAAAACTTTGGAATATGCACTATATATATATATCATGTCATAAACATATGAGACAACTGTCCAATACGAGTCAGGTGGAGAGCTCACTGTTATCATGGCATGTTGG
Source organism: Mantis religiosa (assembly GCA_030765055.1). Lineage (NCBI taxonomy): Eukaryota > Metazoa > Arthropoda > Insecta > Mantodea > Mantidae > Mantis > Mantis religiosa. The sequence continues at coordinate 228,546,321 of CM060950.1, forward strand.
CTGTAGTTTAGAGCGGCTGGACGGTGACCAGAAGATCCGTGGTTCAAATCCAGGCTATGGCATTGAATTTTTCAGTCTGGTTCTACTCTTTCACGGTGCATCCTACACACGGCTAGTGTGAAAGAACAATTAATTTCCAAGAAGTCTAATATTTTAGAATAAATAATTGAACTAGTAAGCTGTTCACAGTGGTAAAGCAGAACCTTTAACAGTGCTGTAAAGAGAGTTTCTAATTCATAAGCTGGAATAGAGTTCTTGTTTTCATTCAACAGAAATCAATTCATATCCAAATTTAGGCAATGATCTCCCAGAACACCTTCCCAAAGTTGACAGATATTGAATCACCTTTACTGTCAGAAATGTTTATTTCGATTGACTTTAACTAAGCAGAGAAATCTGCTTTTATACGAAATGGTACAAGTATATAGAAAAACAAACTGGATAGATTTCTTTTTAAATTAACATGTCGTTACGTCATATTTGAAGCTGGAATGTGAATGGAACACTTAAGACATTTCAATGCACAAGTAGCCTGTGCTTCCGAATGCGTACGAAGAATGTATCTAAGTATCGCTAAAGTAACATTTAACAATTAGTCATAAACATTGTGAGAAGAAGCCTGAGAGTTTAGTGGAGTATCTTTAAGACCTTAAATGAGGTAATGTCGCCTCCTCTGACAGAAAATTAGTGATACGTATTGTTCTAATTACGATCCTTTCACTGTCGTAAAATTAATTTTTTGACTGTATACAAAAAATGTATTTAATTATTATACCGAAATTATAGGATTGCAATAAGTAAAGAATCATGATAGATTTCAAAGGAATGTTGGTTCTTTGTTACAACGCGTGCATGTGCAGTGGAGTCAAATAGCAGTTGGTGGAGGATAGTTGTTATAACAAAAAAAATGTATAAACAGTGTCCTTAACAGACTTCTAATGGATAGCACTTGACTGTTGAATGTGGTATTCTTCGGACCCTTCATAATGGCATGACAAAATAGTCACAAAGGGAATCTTTGGTTGAATAAGGGGCTTCCAGAAAGTGAAAGATATACACCCACGCGCAACTGTGGAGGACAGTTCGTGGATTGGAGCCCATTAGAGCAGTCAAATTTTCTGTCTTGGTCAAAGGAGACCAGTAGTGGTGAGAGAAGATATTTGTCGGTTCATATGTACGTCAAGAACGAATTAAGTTTATCGAGTAATAAGCATTCTACCTTCAGTCTCTTTAAACAGTGATATATCGGTAGTCGTTGGTCGGCAACTTCTAGTTCGATGTTCTGATAAAAAGAAGCAGTCAATAAATAAGTTTGAAACGGGTATTCTCATACATATCCACGCATACCCTGAGATTAACCCTATTGCTTTACCCTGAGCTAAACATTATTGTATCAAACTGTAGTGGAGAGTGGAACTGTGTGCGACACACATTATTTACATTTGCATCAAAAGGTCGCTCCAACGTAGAACTCTTTACTCGCCAATATTTTTGCTTCAATTATCTATATTTGATTTAGCTTATGAATAATACACCATTGTATTATGTGGTACACTTTCCTCGACAATAGCTGGGCTCTTTGCTTTCACCATTCCATCCTTAGCCTTGTTTGGCGAACCAATAGGAGGGCCGAACTCAGTTCACAATGGATGACACTTGCTAAATTCTAATATTTATATAAGTTGGGAAGTTTTTAATCGAATTAAAATGTGTTTTGCATTTTGGTATGAAGTTTATTGCTGATAACTTCATTGTAATCCATTCTCGGCAAGCTTTTGAGTCCAACTGTAGCCCAGTTTGTTGTTTAGATACGCGTATAGATATCTACAATCTGTCTGAAACTATAACGATCCTTTTGGAAACATATGGAAGTGGAGAAGGAAAGAAACAGGTATATTATATGGAATGCTCGTAGGCTGCTGATTGCTGTGGAAAAAATTACGGGTTCACTTTCTTCTTGGGCAGCCAGCCAGGTGAAAATATGATTAGGTATCAACGTTTCGCGAGTGTACATATCTCCCATCATAAGAATATTTATAAAATCTGATAACCTCAAATGAAAAGCAGTCTTTTGTTCAGCAATGCGAATGTTGATAGTGTTTTGCCTTTGTTTATATTTGTTATATCCAGTATTTTATTTGAGGTTATAAAATTTTATAAATATCCTGATGATGGGAGAGAGGTACACTCCCGAAACGTTGATATCTAATCATCTTTTCATCTGGCTGGCTGCCCAAGAAGGAAGATAGCGTATTCGTCGCCAGGAGAACTTTAGGTCCTATTTTAAATTTACGGCTGTTTCTAAACTATTTATATACATGAATATACGTTTTGCTTCCAAATGTTGTGCCTTTTAATGTCAATATTCTTAAGGTATTTTAAAAGCCAAATTTTGATAAAAATTACGGTTTAGTGGAACATATTATTGAATATAAACACACATTGGTCATGCACATTGCAATGATCTTATGTTCTTTTATATGCAAATTTTAAGAGTGTAATTCTGTGTTGAAACAGGTACCGTGTAGGTCTATAAATTCGCACACATTATTTATTTGCGTTGTTCTTGTAAGGATGTTTTTAAAAAATTTAGTTTCTCTTTTAAAAGCCATAGTTTTGATGACAACATTTATGCTACAACAAATTGATAATTGCATTACGTTTAATAGCATTATTCAGGCTAAAGCAAAGTTACTTATGAAAAATTACAGTTTAGCTAAACATTAAAAGATAAGTACAGATGATAATTAAATGTAAAACTAATTGCGTTCTGTTAAGTTGGAAAGAAGAAAACATTTTCCTACCGGAACATTTCTGTTGAAAAAGGTGGATATCTTGTTTAAAACGTTTACAAAGCTAAGCACCATCGGAAATTAAAATGTTCCTCCTCGACTGTCTATATTACTGCGAAGTTGTATTTGTTAATTTTGATCCTAAGAAACCCAAAACTGCAGGAATTGCTAAATTTGGTCCCAGGGCTTCTTAAAATGTATGTGAGCTAAAATTTAGTTAATGAAGGTAGATATTTTAAATTATATCTATTCAATATTAGTTTTACACGCTACGCATCAATATATATGGTGCAGATTCTAAACAATATATACTTAGATGCCTCTCTTTGCTTACAAATCACTATGATAATGAAACAATATAACTTTTCCATGCAAAATTAGTGTTTTAAAACAGACATATATATTCTGTTTATTTAACTCATACATTTTTAAAATACTCAAACTCTTTTTATTTGAATATTAAGCAGTCTTTGGTAATAACAGGAGTTTCTCACTCATTTACTTCCCATTCTGAATGTTCTATATCGTTTGTAACATCAGCTGAATTCAGAATTCGGTATCTGCTCCTCTGGTACCATGGATGATGGCAGTGCTAGTCTGGGAAAAGGGGGGAAGTGTGCCTGTCATTCCGAACTTTTTCCTTTTGCTCTCTACCAGTTTCTTCTCGATACACACATGCTGCAGCACTCTAGACTGGATTTCCCAAAAGGATTTTTGTTCCCGATCTCGAATCGAACCGTGCACGCGAGTGTTATCGGGGGAAACTAGTCAAGGAAAATAGGTCCTGGGGCGTACGATGCACAGTGTTTTTATATCCCCACCTCACAAGCCGCGTAATATCCCGTGAGCTTGCACCTAACCTGCTGTATCAATATTGCTCCTAAAGATAGGCTACACGCAGCAAACTCTTGCGACTTGGTGGAAGGAATTCCTTCACGATATACAGTTTGTTAAGAAATCCACTGATCTAAAACAATGTAGAGCACAAATTCCATTTCCGAATCTTATGTTTAGAATCTTAATCAAGTATCTAATGTATTTATATTGTCGAAAATTGGTTTACAAATGTATTTATATTGTCGAAAATTGGTTTGGTTTGTATGTGATATAACTCTATTTCTAAATTCCGCAAGACACACTTACTACCCGATAGAAGAAATTCCTTCATGAAATACAGCGGGTTAAGAAATTCATCAGCCTGCACAACTTTTTAAAAATAATTCACGACCTGAAATTCCTGTCCAGTGATTTACGTCGGCGGTATGTTATTTGCGTTGTATGTGGTGGCTTTATTTTAAACGCCTCAAGACCCTTCGTGTTTTCTTTTATTAACTCGATCATACGCTCTTTGTTTTGTTGCACTTATTTTAATAATTCCTTTTAAGTGCATGGTCGATATGCCGCTTTATCTACTGTACCAATATAAACTTTAATACCACATTTTCGGAAGATGCTGAGGTTAAACACCAGATTTGCTATTTAGCAGAGTTTTCGTTTCTTTTGATAAAGCTGTTCATGGAAAACCACAGGAACGGCGGACACATATGATTGCACATACACACATCCTGAGGCCGTCCGGCCCGTAGCGAACAACGTCGAGCTCTCCCTTGTGCTCAACGCCTCACAATTAAGGATTCGTGGCGTGAGGAGGTTAAGGAAAGGGAAACTGTAACCGGTTCGAGGTGACTTGTAGCTCCCGCATGAGAACTCTCATCTTTACTTCAGGAGTGGGTACGTCCTGACTGGTTGTGGGTTGAATGATAACACCTGGAATCTGGTAGACAGAAGTTTATTGTTATCCTCAGGCTCCTACGCTCGCCACCGTAAAGTCGTCTTCGGTGTGTTTGCTGTGCTTAGCGTCACTGTCAATAAAGTAATGTGAAGCGCAGAGGCAGTAGCACTACGTAGCCGAATTGGATATATTTATCGTCCTGCCTGTATATTACTCTTTGCACTAGCTCTCACTGGAGCGCTTGTTAAATATTGCGTTTTTTCTCTGTGCATGGTGCGGAAGTGTACTTCTTAGGCGGCGCTAAATGCGCGTCCGTCTCACGTAGAACTCAGGACAGAAGTGCTCTTATTAGAAAAACCTACTTTCTGCCATCACTTTGAATTACCTCCACTCTAGGTATTTCTCGGAGTTTGCAAAATCACACGATCAAATACCAATTTTCTATTGGCTGGTAATTACCCGCTCTTGAGGTCAGTGTTTAGAATTTTCAGTTTCGGACCTAACATCAGAGACGCTTTCTCTAACGGTCCACATGCAAAAATTTATGCAGAAGCATGCGTTCTGCGCGTCGGTCAAAACCTTAAAGCCTGTTGTCAGAAGCACGCATGGGATTTTAACAATGGGTTGATTTCCGACTGGGAGGCGCCAAGTTTGCATTTAGGGCAAAACAGACAATAGAGTGGGGTTGTTTGTTTACAGGGATTGCAAAGGGAGCTTACTGGTCTTCGCAGAGTGGCCTTGTCACTGTGGCGGTCTCCGGAGTATATGCTAGCATTATAGCATATATCTAATCTGGTATACGTCATTTATTTATATATATTCCTTTATTTATGTTAATGTATTTCTGGTATCAGGTTATATGTCGTCTCAGTGTTTCTGTGCGACAGGGGCTGCGTCACTCCACACACAAACACACATCCACACACAAATATACACACACGCACACACTCACACACACGCAGTTATGCGCACGCTAACCTTTCTATAAAGCTTTCTTACCTTCAGGGAACATGAAAACGTGTATTTATATCAAATATTCGTTTTGAACTTTTGGATGGAATATCTTGTTCTGCTTGTTATAGGCAAGCGGCAAAGAAACCAAACAGGAACAACGAGTATTCAACCTGTAAAAATAAAATGTAAAGAGGTACTGGGATAATAAAATAAAAGTCTAAGGTAATAGTACAAAAATATAGTTTTATTTAACATAAATATAGGAGATGTGATTTTAAAATTGAGATATACATGTAGGGATGGACCATGTAAGGGAAGACCGGAAAATATTTATTCGCCCCAGCACTGAAAGCAGAAAGTGTCTAAAGTACTAAACAAGGTTACTTATAATGTGTTTCAAATGGGAAGGTGTTTGTCCTTGAGCGCTACTAGATGAGCAACCAATCGGTGTCCTGCGATGTTGTCGTATTACATTCCCGCAAAGTGGTGTGTGAACGAGCGCCAAACTAATCAATCTGTATGAAGTACTATCCGTGCTAAGACAAAAGTTCAGATTTTGACTAAACTGATCCACATGGAAGGTAGAGGGTAATGTATTTAACATAACCATGAAAACCCCATATTTTAAGGACAAATAGTTTTTCTAATGCAAATAAATAAACCACTATTGCTTGTATTATAACAATAAATCGCGACGTAAGCCCTGTATGAATATCATTATTGGTTGGCATGTATGCGCCTATCTATGGTTGTAATTACTGAAACGAAAATGTTTGACATGACGTGATAAAGGAATTACTTTGGATAATCCAATTCGAGCGAGAGGAAACAATAAATTTCCTGCTGCCATGGCAGAACGTGCCTAGTCACATTATATATTTGCTTATGAATGGTTCGTAGTCTCTATTTACTCTAGAGAGTTCAAAGTGGTTGCTGTGTATGTATGTACATACACTTTTAATTACTCATAACTGAAATATAAACTATTGACATGACTGATAAAAGAATTACTGTGAATAAGTCAAGGTGTTAAATTCGAGAAAGATCAAACACTTCATTTCCTGTTAGCCTGTGGAATGCTGTATGCTTATGTTTATGAATGAATGCTGGATAAGAAGTGTTTATTTACTTTGGAGAGTTCAGATCAATATCATCTGTTGTTCTTTACACAACAGCAGAGAAAGAGTTAAATAGTGCAGTGGCTTTTTGCGGTAACTTTAGTGGCGACTGAAAAGGGCAAGTATTCTGAGGTCAGGCTAGAAGTATTATTTTTAAGGTGTACAACTTCTTCAATTTTTTTCGGAAACAGAAACTAAAAATTGAGTTATTGCAAAGAATGCTTCGGTTTAAAAACACGGAAAAATTGTGCCAGGTTGATCAACCTGCAATTGAAACGTGACACGAAGTAATACGGCTCCCACCTTACCACTGCCAATATAATCCATTTGAGTTGTTGTGCGCTCAGATAAAATGGGGGATTGCAAACTGAAATAATACCTTTAAACTGACGGACGTTGAACTAGTTCACAAAGAAATTCACAACCTAAGACAACAGGACTGGGAAAACTGCGTGAGGCATGAAGGAAACCTTCAAGAAGAAGATTTTAAGAAAGAAATAGCACGTGATGCGATTATGGAACCTACAATCATAAATTTGCAAGACTCAGACGATGAAGACAGTGGCAATGACGAATTGTCTCTTTACGGAAGTGACATTGACAGCGATATGGATGAGCCACCGGCAGTTCCATTGGATTACAAAAACAGGTAATTTATAAACTATAGTTATAATTTTAGAATTTTAAAATATACATAATTTGCGAAAAATTCTTTTTACAATTTTGATTTTGGCAACTGCATCATTGTAAAAAAGTTTGTAAAATATAACTTATTTGCCCTTACGTCTAGCACCAAGCAGACCTGCATGTTTTATGAGTGTGTGTGTGTGTGTGTGTGTGTGAGAGAGAGAGAGAGAGAGAGAGAGAGAGAGAGAGAGAGAGAGAGAGAGAGAGAGAGAGAGAGAGAGAGAGAGAGAGACAGAGAGAGAGGGAAATATAAAGTAAGTGGGGTAAGAAGCTGGCAACGCTGTGTGTGAAACGGCATCTGATTAGCTGGTCTCCAAAACCCTTCCCATTTGAAACACGCAATAGGAATTCATCTGTTATATTTTGTGTTGAAAGTTTTGTGCTGTAGCAACGTATTATCACTAGGGCATCGAAATGCGTTAAGGGGATGCTAATTCCGCCGAATGCACTATCTGTTATCACAAATGGTAGAGCATAAGCACCCATAAAAGTACTGCCTGACTTTGAGCAAATTATGTTAATGAAATGAAGAATGAAACACATAATGAAATTCGCTAAATTGTGAAAAGGAACTTGACACTTGTACCTTTGAAATCATGCCTAACTTTCATTATACATTAAAATATTTAATATCAACACACTTGGGTACTTTTATAGATATCCTTTTTCTGTAATTAACGTCCTCCAACTTTAAGTCATATCGGACGATCAGTGGAACGGATGAAGTGATGCTCAAATGACCCAGGGTCCATAGAGCTTAGAGTTACCCGACTTTCGTCTTTCAGGACAAAGGAAAACCTCGGAAAGAGCTTCATCCAGGTAACTCACCCTGACAGAGATTCGGACTCGGGACCTCTTGAACGTGAGGCAGACACGCTTCCCGCACGCTACCGAGGCGGAAATATAGATACCCTTTATTTATGGTAACAGAGTAGGAATTAACAAGGTTTAGATGTAGGCAAACCTAGGTCAGTGACCTACTTAATATGACGAATTTATTTATTAAAGTCACTATTATTATTTTCTTAGTTGCACCGTGTTTAGATTAAAATGTATCAGTAGTTATACATTTGTAAAATAAGGATTCATTGTATTACCGCTAAATGAGATCAGCAATAGAAATAAGAAGTATTTTTATCGCCATAGAGTTTAATTTAGATTTCATCAATAGTATCTGAGAAAACAGGTCATTAATATCAAAAATGTCATTTTCAGATAAAGCTCTTCAAAGCAAAAATGCAATAATCCAATCTCTCTGCTGCCAGGTGCTCCAATGATGAACCATGATATCTTTTTCCTCAGGGAATACGTGGGTGAGTACGAGGATGAATAATATCCAGTTAAGAGAGTGAAAATTCAATGGGGGCTTATAATGATGTATTAGAGGTAAATTTCGATTGTAGTAACTATTTCTGAAACTTAGTACAAGGAACCGTGACTGTTGTGGTGTTAAATAAACCTATGACGTTTCAACACTTCACGAATTTAAAGCGCTTCCGCAATAAGGATGAGAAGTGGGTCACTGAAATATAAAAATATTAATTATTGATTATATAATATAATTATTATGTTAATGGTATTATTAGTCATATTATTAATTATACATATTACTATATAATTTACTAATATGCTAATCAGAAGGTTCCTGGACCGCTGAGTATGTACAGGAATAAAACAAGCATGGTCTGTAGACGCTGTGAACTACAGATAGTAATCGATCCAGTGAACACTTCTGTAAGATTGTAAGACACGAAGGAGAAGACACGGCTTTTATAGATGCGTACACTTTTATCAGTCCTACGCCGTGGCGTAGCGGACTGAGGCAGCATGCCTTGGTCCCTGGCCACGGAAAGCGGCCCGGGTTCGATCCCAACCATGAGATATCAGGGCTCGGGTATAGGACCGGTGCCCACTCAGCATCGTGAGGAAAGTGAGGAGCTTACGGTAGGTTGGATGATAGTCCACCTCTGCCGTGTTAAAGTGGGCGTGAGGCCGGCAGTCGGGCTGGTAGGCCTTGGCCCTCTAAGGGCTGTCGGCTAAGGGTTATTATTATTACTCTTTTATCAACCTACGTTCCACCTGCTTGATCATCAGTCTTCATCACTTCCTCTTACCCGCCTAGGGAGCATGGGGATAGTGTGTCTACCTCACGTTCAAGAGGTCCCGAGTTTGAAATAAAATGAGTAGTGTTTAACGCCCGCTTTTAATACTTACGGCACCGCAGGCGATGATATTGGTGATACATGAGATGGAGCACCGGTGGAACGAGATGACGGGGGAAACCGGTGATCCCGGAGAAAAGGCGCCCCAGCGCCATGTTGTCCACTACAAATCTCACTTTGCGGGCGCCTGGGATTGAACCCGGGCCGCCTTGGTGAGAGCCACTGAGTCAGGGCGTTGAATGGTCCCGAGCTTGAATCTCGATAAGGGTAAGTTACATGGATAAGGATTTTCTGGGGTTTTCCCTTACCCTGAAAGACGAATGTCGGCTAACTCTTAAGCTCTATGGACCCTGGTCTCATTTGAGCATCATTTCACTCATTCCAATCATTAAAATGACTTAAAAAGTTAAAGGACGCAATTCAAAGAAAAAAACTCACTTCCTTAGTTCCTTATTTCCAGCATAAGCTGGTAATGCTTCTATGAAATAAGTTCCTCAATCAGCGACCTGCTCCATACTAACAGCCGCCTTTCCTTGACGAATAAATTGAGGTAAACCCTTGCAACAAAATGTTCAAATGTGGGGTGTAGAAAGAAGTTGGGTGATGATGGACTCCTTTGAAGTTCTCGGAGTTCGATTTAGTCGTTCCTCGGCTGCTATGGTATCTGCATGGACTCTTCCTTTCAGGGGTGGTGGCGGATATGGAAGGATAATGTTGTTTTAAATAAAATACTATTTATAATTTCCCCAGCAAATCTCCAAACTTTGAGATTTATTAAGAATGAAACCTTTTTAACATAAATCAATCGATATCAATATTCTCTGGTGCAATCCTTTTAACTGTTCACCAATAACCACTTTTCTATTGCACCAAGTAAAATATACTTATTTATATATTCTTACACACAAAAATTGTCTTTGCACATAAGCATCTATTTGCGGTCTCACTCACACGTCCTTTCACCATGGAAGTCAAATGAAGAACAATCAGCTCCAGTTTAGGTGCATATAGTCTTTTTGCCGTTGCCATAACGACAAATCAACATCATTCAACTTTTATACATTTCTTCATAAATTTTGTTTAATATTTTTCATACCATTATTAAATATTCTAAATAATTCTTTTTACTTATTTCAATTATTAAATAGATTTAAATAAGCATTTAAATTGTTTCACCCTAATTACCAGAGCGGCAATCGCTTAACTGATTGCTTCTATCTCAAAACTTCAATTTCCTTAGCTAGTAATCCTTTTTCATAACAAACTCTTACTTTATGCTTCTACATTATACATCAATTATAGCATACAGAAATCATTTATCACAACTATTTATGTATCTTTCATTTCGTTATATAATTATTCTTCTTCCCTTCTTTAATCCCAGTATCAGATCTCACATATGCTTTTGCAGGAAGTATCCTTATGGCTTGAGCATAAATGGCTTTCTCTAGTTAACAGATATAACAATGTGTAGCACAAATCTACCTAAATTTTACCACCCTTCTCGAAGGTGGGTAAGATTTATGACAACTTCTTTGTGAAATGGTGTAGAATTCACGGTACAAAGCGGAAGCTATTTTTACGAGGGCTGTTCAATAAAGAATGTTCACAAATTTTGTTGACAACGTACCTTTACTCATCCTCATAATTTTGATGGTCCTTCTCAAAATATTCTCCCCTGAATGCGATGCACTTGCCCCAGCACTTCTGCCAGTCTTCAAAGACATGCTGGAAATCATTTTTGAGAGAGCCTTCAAAATCGCCTCCGCAGCCTTCACCACTACTTCTAACGATGGATAATGCCTCCCACGAAGGTGTTTCTTCAAGTTAGGGAACAGAAAATGGTCACATGGGGCTAAATCAGGACTATAGGGAGGGTAAGGGATGCACTTCATGCTGATTTGGCAAGATATTCAGGAACAAAGTTGGCAATATGCGGCCGCGCATTAATGTGGTGCAGCATTCAGCCTATTTCATGGAAATATGGCACCCAATGAAATGCTCACTATTTCAGAAAGTGATCTTAAGGTAATTCGTCTATCTTCTCTCACAATGGCAGCAGTAGTGTTGATGTTTTCTTCCGTAAGAGCAGTAACTGAGGCCCCGGGTCCAGCTTCCTTTGAAATTGATTATCTCCCTCCTTTAAACATTTTATACAACCTTCGAGTTCTGCTGTAGGGAAGAACTGACTCTCCATAAGCCTCCTGTAACATTGTATAGGCCTTAACTGAAGATTTGTTGACACGAAAGCAGAAATTCAAAGCCGCATATGGTTCCTCGCGTGTTACCTCCATTGCAGCGGTAGGCGTAACTGAACATGCCTGAACTTGGCTGGTTCTCAATGTCCGGAACAAGGAGTACCAACAATGAAACTACTACAGCGTGTTTGTTTCATATGAAGCTAACAGAGTATAATAAGATTGAATTTTAGTGCGAAAAATTATGATCATTCTTTATTGAACAGCCCTCGTAAAATATATCTAGAATATACGCATTGTGTCTAAATAGAAAAACAGAAATTCGGAATAATAGAAGTGCACAAACATCCAAAATGTAACTTTTTTGTCAATTTTCACTATTTTGTTTCCCCTTAAGGCAGCCGGTGTTCCATCTTCGTTCTTATTGTTGATGAAAGCCCATATAGGCATGCAACATGTCCCCTCTTTTCTAGAGAAGCCGTCTGGACGCCGAAGATACCGACACTCCTTCCTACTAAGTGGATGGAAACTATATGGAGAAAGGAGTATGAGTGAGAAGCACTAACAAATGGCGGGGGAGAGAGGCATAAGGAAGCAGAATATTTTGCTCTGGAAGGTAACGGAAGACGTTTCTAGGGGCCCAACGTATTGCATTGGAAAGTGAGGTTGCCGCAAATTTCCGCGACTGGCACGTACAGCTTCCTCTTGCGACATTGCTATTGTCAGACTGTCTGCTTTATGGCCAACTCGCCAACAACAGTGTCCAGGCTCCATGTATTTCAATCATACATAAGTGAGACAAACTAGTAAAAATCCAATTTAAAACCGGAAATTATCCATTGGGTTTGGTGGTTCACAAAGTTTATTTGTTTTGTTACTGGAATACGCTGTCCTTTCTGGGACAGAGAAAAATAAGGCTTGCATTACCATAGGGTTGCATATAACATAATGTACACATATGCATAACATTCATTTCTTACAAACCTATGATAGTGAACTATATTTAACAAACAAGAATAGCATTAAAAATTTCATTAAACTTTTAAGCATTTTATATTTACTTTCGACAGCTGCCTTATATTTTGTTTATCTATTTATTTATTGCTCTTTATATAAAGAACAATAGTATACACAATTGAAAACTTGTTTAAGATCATAGTCCAGTTAAAAATAAGTAAAGGCAATGAATAAAATTACAAGTAATAACAGTTAAAGTACTAAACTAATACATAAAGATGATTGTAATACATTGATAGAAAGTTACTGTAGGTCAATTACAATATCATTATTATTCAGAAATTCTTTCACGTCATAGTAAGATTTTGATTTAAGAAAATTAGTTAATATATGTTTAAAATTAGGCAATGAAGTAATATTTCTAAAATTCATTGGTAATTTATTGAATAAATTACTGGCAATATAATAAATCTATCTTTCATATAATTTTAATCGATGAGATTGAGTTATCAAGTTCTGTTTTCCTCCAGTGTTGTAGTTATGAATAGCTTAATATTGAGGCAAACACCTATTTCGTACATACAATATGGATTTCAATATAACGATACTGGGAAGGGTTAGTATTGAAAGAGTTTTGAATGCTTCCTTACAAGGACTATACATGGGAAGATTGGCTATGTATCTGATGGCTCGTTTGTGTAATGTAAATAATTGTTTGAGATCGGCTTAGATGTTGATCCCCACAGCCTTATGCCATATGTAATAATTTAATGAATGAAAGCGAAATAGACTATCTTGGCAGTTTTAGCTCATACTCATTTTGTTGTATTACGTAGAACAAAAAGGGCTGATGATAATTTATTTTCAATTTTGATAATATGTGCATTCCATGTTAGTTTCCTGTCAACTGTTAAACCGAGAACATCCACATTATCGATAGGTAGAAACATATCACTTTCACTAAATGAGTGGTTCTAAAACTGAAAGTTATTAAATCACTTGTTTGCCCTAACACATAATTTAGAGTTATTAAAATATTGAGTTATACTATTTACAACTCCATTCATTTGTATTTCTAGATTATTAAGGCCTTCCTTCTGAAATCCCAAAGTCGTATCATCAGCATAGGGATTTAAACTAACATCCTTAGGAATTACATTGGCAATGTCATTTATGTACAAAAAACAGTAGTGGTCCCAAAATGGAGCCCTGAGGAACTCCCGATATAGTGCTTTTCTATGGGATGTCAAAATTCCCTGGGGAGTATTTAGTTCTGTGAACAGAGTTCTTTTAGCCATATATGAGCTTATTAGGTCATACGGAATATCTCAAAATCCGAGGTGATATAGTTTATTAACTATGATACGTTAGCCCATTTTATATAGAGTTTTAACTGAAAATATAATATTTATCATAATAGCCTGCTCAATGAAGTTCATAAAAGCACATCTATGTGTCTGTGAACGTTATTTAAAAGCAAAAGGCTGGAAAAACCCAAACTTCATGCCTACCTTACACCATTTACTGTCCTCCACAGGAGAGATAGTCTCTAGGCCTGAGATGCAGGGCGGATGGTGGAGGTTCCTACACCCTCCCTGGACAAGTTTATGACACCCCATATCAGTACAGTTACAGGCCATTCAAAAACATTCTGACGGCTTCTACTTTTGTGAATGAACCTTCTCAGTTTTAGTGTACAGAGTAAATAGGGCACATGTATTTTTAATGGTTCAGCTCCTTGTGTAGCAGGCGTTTTCTGCCACACATATTCGCTGTCCTTTTCCCACTGTGTAAGGCAGCACATTCCTTTCAGGGACCTTCTCTGCGTTGATGGACAGTAACTGTACAAGATGAAGTTTTCCTCCACCAGAAGGCCCATTGAATGCAAACGTTTCAAGTATGATTTTTAGTATCTCACAACTGGTGCTAGTATCTATATTTAATAGTCATGGTATTAGGCTTTATGAGCCCCTAGGATAAATTTAAATTTTCCTAAATAAAGGAGTGATGTAATACGCACCAAACATAATCGCGTATTGAAGAGCTGCACTGTTAGCTATGGGGCCAGTATCCAGCTCAAGAGTAAACGTGCTTTAGTCATGCAGAGTAAGAAATAATGCCCAAATGAATACGGGATCCACAGACCTTGAAAAGCTATTCTATGCGCCCACCACAGGCGAAAGTTCCACCTTGGAGCTCTTAAACACGGCGTAGGTGTTTTCCGCACACATAAGGGTCAGCGTTTAACGTAAACGTATTATCTGTACTAGCTTGTACAGTAACATTGTATATACTTTGCCGTTTTCTTCATATATTGGAATCATAGTATGTAAGTGTATAGGTGAAAAGTGAAAAGAAGGTAGGTTATTACAAATGGTGTGATGCATTGTTTTACATGAGGGAATCCAATATAAATAGAGGCAAAGCGATGGATTTCTGAAGCTTTAAAAATGTAGCAAATTTTCGAAAATTTAACAGAGCAGAATGGCTCATGCGGTTATCTGCCGTGGTCGAATTACCTGACATAGTTTCTTTCAGGGATTTTCCCGCGTCGCCAAGCAAATCCTGTGTAGGTTAATCACATCCCTGGAGTTTCCCGTCCCTCCATTTAATCTCCGTTATCATTTCAAATCATATCTCATCTGGTGATTTCTTTTCAGGGTAGAAGTGTCAGCGGGTTTCTCGGCTCTGTATTTCAGGATGATATGAAATTGACAAACCTTCCCACTCCGAGTATCACATCTCAATTGAGCTAGAGGACCTTCTTGCCGACGTCGAACGTCGGCTACCGGATTCTTAAGGCATCCAAACCCAGTATCACCTTCTCAGCCACCATCTCGGAGAACACCCACTGACGCACGGCACTCCGTCCCAAGGTCAAATTCAGCTAGTCCTCTTTCTCCACAGGCAAGGTGTCGCCCGATGACGTCATCGGCTAAAATGGGCCGCTCAGTTTTCTTAATGGTAAACCCTGAGCTACGTAGGCCTGATGACGGCAACGGCTGTCCTGGTGTCCTCGAGCACGCAGCATGGCTTCCCTCTCACCCAAACTTCCGGGACAAGGCTGTCATCCATTACTGGGCTCACGGCGCGCAGTGTCACTCGAGGGAATGGTGGTGATGGCGCTGACTTGCCCCTCGCACAGCCGGCCCTTTGCCGTTCCTCCGGGTGCTCTAGCTGGTGTGGGCTGCCTCTCTCTGCAGGTGTCCCGGCCGACAACGTCCTAAACACACGGCGCTTGTTCTTTGTTGGCATCCATGGGCTGGTCTTCTATCTCCATTGTAGCAGATAGCCCTTATTCTCGATGTTGGGGTAGCCGTCGCCTTGGCCACCTCCATCTTCAATGCGGCCGTTAGAGCCCCGTTGATGGTCTTGTCGTCGCCAAGCATTAGTCACTGGCGCATCTGGACGCCTAGTACACCGTCATCGAAGGTGTAGGGGCTTCTCAGGACAGGAGTTCTGGTGGGAGGTTGACAGAGGCTTTGCTGGTTATCTGTTCGATTGCCAGGGCGAACTACTATAGCGTCTCCCCTTGCTGCTATGACCTCGACTTCACGACCTCACTTGGTTGCGATAGGCTGCGGTTAAGCGGTGGTTTTCGAAGCGGATTTCCAGGGCCTCCCAGATGTCCTTCGGCACCGCCACTGGCTGGGCCGCATTCAGCACCACTGCGGCCCGTCCCTGGAAGCTGGCTATTAGCTGAGCATCCTCTTTTTCCTTTTTTGTTTTTTTAATTTACGTCCTCCAACATTTAGTCATATCGGACGATGAATGATATGGGTGAAATGATGCTCAATGCGTCCGGGGTCCATGGAGCTTAGAGTTACCTGATATTAGTCTTTCAGGATAAGGGAAAGCCCGGAAAAAAACTTATCCAGGTATCTCACCATGACCGAGGTTCGAACTCGGGACCTCGTGAGCGTGAGGCCGTCTTCTTCTGGTTCCCAGTTGTTGTGTTTGTCCACTGTGTCAAATTGGCGGAGGAAGACTTCGAAAGTGAACGCACCGTCATACTTGGGCGGTTTGACGCGCGCAGGTGTTGCGTTGCTTCGGCGCGTCGGCCTTCAAATCCTTCAAACTTCTGCCGACGAAGTCCTCCTCCATGGCGTTCAAGGACTTGGTGTTGCTGTTGGCCTTTACCTTTAGGTCTTTAACGCGTTGTAGCAGGTCTTCGACGCACTCGCCTAACTCCGTGATTTCATCCTTCACGCCAACCAACTGCTCCTCAAATTTGGCGATGAGGGCCTCATTCGCAGCCTTCATTTCTGTGGCTAATTCGGCCTTCATTTCAGTCATCTTCGCGCCCACATTGTTATTAGCCCTTTCCATCTTCGCGGCCAGGCTTTCGCTCGCCGCTTTCATTTTCTTGGCAGGCTGTCGTTCGCTGTCTTCATTACTTTTAGCTCCACGTCTTCGCAGCGACGGTGTCATTCGTTGTCTTCTCTTCTTCCCTCTTCGCTAAAATCTCTGCCAATGGAGCTTCCATTGCCTTGCTCCACTCCTGACCCCAATTATGACTTTGGGGGTTCGTAGAATTAAAAGTCAAGTTTGCAGAAATTGAAAATGCTCACTATTTACTTAGAAAGACACTGTTGTAAAGCCCTGCGCCGCAGAATGACGGAGCATATACCAACACAGTCTCTCGTGGCTTCAATATACGTAAACTAAAAAAAAATCACATAAAATTATAAAATTATAAATTTGAAGTATTTATAGAGTACTTATTGGAAAAACAAAAAGAAACATGGAAATTAGGATAAAAGGACATATGAGATACATAAAATACAAACAGACAGATAAATCAGCCGTAGCCCATCATTTTTGGTCAAAGAATCATAATATTTTTAAAGAAATGAAACTTTTGTTATGAGCAAAAGGTATTGGGAATTAACGGTTTGGGAAAACGTACACATTTTTAAGAATAGAAACAGTCATGAATCTCAAAATACCAATAGTGGATGACGTCATTCAACTCGTTCCACAGCGCCAGGAGAGGGAGGTGGTCACCTGAAGAACTAGTCAATTATCAACTGATGATGGGGAGGGGTGGTGTTTGAAACATGTCCTAATTTTAAATATAAGTGCAGCTAACGTTTTTTTATGGTGTGACAAGTAATTTAAAAAGATTTTAAAGGAAATCACCTTCAAATCAGTAAATGACTATTAGTTATCGATTCGACTCGGTACAGTTAAAATCTTCACATGCAGAATAAATAGCTCACTAGCGACTCTGTTCACTAACACCTCCTTGCCGACTCCAGTCCAGTCGCGTTTATACGCGAGCCGCTGTGGCTCGAAAGTTGGCAACGTTTCTCGAAACTTCCCCAAGCTTCACAGCCTTTCGTTGTGACAGGTGAAGGAGAGAGAACTGTCCAAACATCTCTTTGGCTCTTTCTCTCCCCACCCTGCCTCTCCTCCGCAATAGCTCAGCGCTAGTGCGAGTATGGGCGTGGTTTGTGTGCTATCTGTCTATTTCACTTTCCTCTTCTCTCTCTCTCTCTCTCTCTCTCTCTCTCTCTCTCTCTCTCTCTCTCTCTCTCTCTCTCCCTCTCTCTCTCTCGCATCAGCCAAAAAATGTTTCGCGACATCATTATCACTATAATGATGATAATGATGATAATGGTAATAATGATGATAGTAATAATAATAACAAGGAGAAGGAGGAAGAGGACGAGGACGAGGTAAGGTTAAAGAGACAGTGAAGTCAACTTTTAGGGTTAATCGGTTGAAGGGCCAGTTTACAACTGGATCTGTGATCGAACTAGGCAATTTCTTCGTAGGCATAGATATACGAGTGCTATTTTGTAGCTCTAGTCGCAAAGAGAGTTTTTCTCATCATAAATACTCATTTTCTTAGTAGTTACTACTAACCTACCAGAATAGCAAAGTCTAATTTATTTTGGCAATGAAGAATATCGCGATTTAGTTGACTTCATGTGGCATCGGCCTTCTATTTGTATTGTAGAATAGATCTTCAAACCTAGCTTAGATCGAATTTTAGCCCGTTTTATATAAGCAAAGGAAGCCTTTATCTTTGAACTTTATCATTCGAAAGTGTTGAAACAGTAATCGGACAACCTTCTCCTCTTTGTAGAACAAAATTATCACAAGGACGACCCCAGTCATTCATCTTCACAGAGAAATTAGAAAGGTCAGACAGTCGGAGTTTGTCAGTTAACCCCCTGCCAGAAAGTGTCAGGAGTTCCATTTGTGGATAGTAGGGCGTCTTGCGTGAGTACTCGGCCCTACACTAGTGCCAAACTTGCTCCCATGTCCACGTCCCGACAATGGGTGCTCTGGTATGTTCGGGACAGCCGAGAGGAGCTTCAAAACGCAGGCGGACAGAGGGAGAGTGGAAGGGGAAGAAATTTTCAAACCTAGAAGGTCACTGCAGAGGTCTCCAATGAAATCTGTAGGTGCAGCGTCGAAAGAAATGGTCGAGGGAGGGATAACAGCTAAGGAACATATACCTTCCAGTATTAAGGAATATATAACTGAAATTGATGCAGCAATAGCTGCTGATAAAGTTAGTGTATCAACCAAGAAACTAATAATAGCCCAGATTGGCAAGATAACTGAAGCCTTTAACGAGTTATCTGCTACAGTAACTATACTACAAGCGGAAAATAATATTCTGAAAACCAATTTGGTACAGCCTAAGCCTTCTTATGCCCAAATGGTGATGAGACAAAGGATGACTGACATGGAGGACAAATTTGACAGGGTTATTAAGAAGCAAACCCATACGTTGCTGATTAGATCGACAGATGGTAAAATGGCAAATCTGGTACAAGACATAGTTTCCAAAAATCTAAAGCCAGAGGAAGAAAAAATTAAAATAACTAATGTAAGGATAACGGACACTACTGTAATAGTCGAGGCAGAAACAAAGGAAGATCTGCAAAAAATTCTGAATAGTCAGTATCTAAAGGATAAGGAAATTAAGGTAGAACCGGCCAAGAAAAAACAACCATTAATGATAAATTATGATGTTTTATCCACAGAAAAAGAAGACGACATCAAAACGAATATGTATCAACAGAATTATAAAGATGAAATGACATGGGAAGAATTTAACCAGAAGGTAAATTTCAGTTTTAAAACAGAGCCTAGAGATAAAAGAACAGTTCATCATGTAATAGAAGTAGACCAAAGGTTAAGATATAAACTTATTCAAAAGGATTAAATATATATTGGCTTCCCGGCGGTTCAGTTCTAAGATTATATTGTGATGGCAAAATGAATGAAGTGTCAAAAGCTAGGACACGTGGCAAGATATTGTAAACAAGAGGCATCTGTGTGCTCACACTGCGGTGAACAAGATCATAAAAAGAAAGAGTATCAAAAAGCTAAAGATAAGCAGAAGTCCTTATATATTCCTTGTAGCACAAGAAAGAAAAACATAACTACTGGGACAAAAGTACACTGTCAAAATAGGAATGTATTTCCAACGTATAAGATGTTTTGGGAACAGTTAATTAATAGAACAGTCTATGGACAGGACAACCCAAATCGAATGGAGTATGATAATAACGAACATAAGACATGGATCACAACAAAGTAGGAAACAAGGTAAACCAACTGCAACTTCTAAGACCTATGAGTCGTTGGAAGTGAAGAAGAAACATATTGACATATGTAAGGAACCTGCGAATGCCTGTAAGACCGCGATATTTTATATATAGCTATTTGTATAATAATAACACTAATGAAATATGGAATATCTAAGATTTATTAAACAAAGAATGGTAATGGTAAATGAAATACAGCAAATAAAGGGCATAAAAAATAGGTCAGATAAATGCACAGAGATCAAGGCTAGTGATGCAGGAATTAAGAAAGGTAATAGAAGACAGGCAATTGGATAGCCTATGCAGACAAGAGCCGTATGTCTTTAAAGGAAAACCTATACATGTGGCTGCTACAACTAGCATAATAGTAGAGAGCGATCAACCAAAATCAAAAATTCTAATCATCAACAAAGAAATACAGGTGGTAGGGATTACACAATTGTGCGATGAACATCTTAACCCCATTGAGGTAACAACTGATAGTGTAAGCTTCATCCTGTGTAATCATTATTTTCAATATAGCACTGATATTCAAATACACATTGGCAAGATGGAAAAAGTGCTAGACATGATGTCAAGAAAGTCCATTATATATGGTATGGATAGTATCGCCAAATCAAAGAGGTGATATAGTAAAAATCCTGATAATAAGGGAGTAAGATTAGAAGAAATATTACTACAGAACGATATGATCATAATGATTACACCATTTAATCCATTTACTTTTGAAAGAGCTGGAGCAGAGGAGAATATAGACCTTACGATAGCCAAAGGAGAAGTTGTGAATCGTATCAGTAATTGGAAAGTGGCGCAACAACTAACAACTAGTGACCACAATTTAATATATTATGATATAATAATATCAAAATCATCAGAGGAAAAGAAAATATCAGGTAAAGAATGCTGATTGGGCAAAACCTAAAGGTTTAATTAAAATTCCCAATGAAACACAAATTGGAGGAAATATAGATAAAGAAGCTAAGCAATTAACTCAAAGCATACAACAGGCGATGGAGCAGGCATTAAAGAAATGTACAAATACTGATGGAAAGTATAAGGTATGGAATGACAAACTGAAAAAGCTGAGGAGCAGAGTGAGGAAGGTAAGAAGATATTATCAGCTAAGTCGATCTGCGCAAGAAAAATAGATTAGACTTCAGGAATATAGAGAAGTGAAACAACAATATAAGGTTAAGCTGGAAGAAACGAGACAAGAAACATGGAAAAGATTTATAGAGGAAAATTTGGATGAAAATGAATGGGGGACTCCGTATAAAATAGTCATGGAGAAAATAAAAGCACCGGAAGTAATCTCAACAATAAAGAAACTCAATGGACCTTATACAGAATCGTGGACAAGCTCTATGAATCACCTGTTGCAGATATTGCTTCCTAGTGACGAACAAGAACAAGAAAATGAGGAACAGCAAGCTATGCGACGCGACTTTCAAAATGTATATATTAATCAAAGAGTAATTTACCCATATGACGTTTCGGAAGTAAAGTTAGCAATCCGAGAACTAAAGAAGAAAAAAGCACCAGGACCAGACAATATAAATGCAGAAATTCTACAAAACTTGGAAGATTCTTTAGCACAACACCTATGTAGCCTACTTAATAAATGCCTGATACAGGGGCAAGTTCCATACTGTTGGAAAGAAGCAGAGGTACTAATACTAAAAGAATTAGCAAATAAGGTTCCAACAGAGCCAAAAACATATAGACCAATATGTCTATTAAACACAATAGGAAAAGTACAACAGAAATTAATATTAAAAGGGATAAAGGAATATCGAGTTATGATAGGCATGTCCCAGAAGCAATTTGGCTTCAGAAAGGGGAAATCCACTGAGGTGGCAATAAATGTGGCGTTAGAAGCGATAAGAAGAGGTACAGATAAATATGTATTAGGAGTATTTATTGACATCGCTGGAGCCTTTGACAACTTATGGTGGCCGTATCTATTTAAAATCATGGAAACGAAACAATACCCAAAAGTTCTATGCAATGTACTCAGAGATTATTATAAAGATAGACAGGTACATGTCACCGGCAGAGATAGAAAAATTACAAGAGAAATTACCAAAGGTTGCCCACAGGGATCCATTTTAGAACCCCTCTTCTGGGACATCATGACGGAGCCAGTATTAGAAGAATTAGCTGTATCACAAGATATCATCGAAACTGTTGCCTATGCAGATGACATTCTGATTATTACAGAGGCAAATAGTAGGATGGTGTTAGAGACAAAAACGAATTCAACTTTAAAAAAAATTTAACAGCTGGTAAATTCAAGCAAATTAAAAATATCAGCGAACAAATCTGCCTATGTACTAATGAAAGGAGCGTTAATGAAAATATAACAAGGGAAAAAGTAATTAAATATCTTGGAATACACCTGGATGAAAAGAGAAACTTTGAGCAACACATAGAGAAAACCAAAGAAAAAACTAAAAAAATAATGATGAAAATGTCTACTTTAGCAACGAGAACATTTAAATTACCGCCAAAGGCTATAACTTCATACCACATGAGTTTTGTTGTGGGACTAACAGCATATGGAGCTGGGGTATGGGCTGATAGAGTTAATATAAAAAGAATGTGAAGATGATACGATCCATACAGAGAACAGGATTATTGAAATGTATTGGAGCCGTTAAGACCACATCTACAATGGCACTATTAATTGCAGTGGGGACATGGCCATTGGACTTGATAATCAAACACCGAGGGGCCAACTATTGGGTTAAAAAAGGGAACTTGAGTAAAGTAGAGAAAATAATAGGATATCCGTGCTCTACCAAAAAGGAAATAAATCAGAGACTTATAGAAGAATGGCAGCAAGAATGGAACAACATAGAGGAAGGTAGAAGAATGTACAATTTGTTGCTAAACGTAACAGAAAGATTACGCTTAAGACAAATACAGCCAAGAAGAGCAGGTATACAATTTCTAACGGGCCATGGACCATATCGGACCTATTTCAAAAGAATTGGAAGCTCAGATAGCGATATATGTGACAGCTGCAATATACAGGATACACCATAACACACATTGTTTGAATGTAAAGAATATAAAGATCTGTTAGAACACCATAGAAGTATGCTACAAGGGAAATATGTATATAATATCGTCAGAGATCCTGGGGACTTTAGAACACTGGAAGAACTTGCCAAGATCATCTCTACGCGAGTCATGGAGGAATATAAAAAACAGATAGAAAGACGTGAAAGAGGAGAACCACTGAGAAGGAGAGAGGAACAGGCAGCTGTAGAACCAAGGAGGTCAAAAAGGAATATACAAAGGGAATCAGAGGATGGAATAAGGCGAGAAAATGAAATGGAAGATCAACAGGAACAACATATATGTGACCAGGAAATACCACAAAGGATCAACAGGAGACGCCAATACTGGACATCCATACGCAGAATTGGAGCAGGAGCGACAAGCAGATTATCGGAAGACTCAGAAGAAGAGCGGAGTTAGCAGACATCTGCAATAGAATAATGTTTACGAAAGAATACTGAACTGATGGACGAATTCTCTCCAAATTATGGTGGAAACACTACAAGTCTAACCGAGAGGAATATTATTACCAATAGTCGGATGGGAAATGACAGCAAATAAAATATAGAAAGTCTTATGTGGTAAACTTATGTAGTGAGTTAGTTTGAGGAATTGTAAAGCTACTGGTTTCCGGTAGCTAGTTAGACAGGACAGAAGTGAATGTAAATGTTAGCAAGTAGGATATATGATATAGGTAGGGTAGGTAGCTTTCATGAGTTCTAAAGCTGTTGGTTTCCAGTAGCAAGTAGGTTAGAGTTAGCTAGTAGGTTAGGATTATTTGGCAAGTTAGATTAGGGAATATCTGCAAAGATAAGTATTGTAAATGGAACTAATAAATAAGGCAGGAGGATAGAGAATATAAATCTGTGAACAGCTTTGCCCTGGTATAGCCTCAAGATGCCAGGGCATGTGTTGAACAGATTCTTTCTTTTTTTTTAAGTCGGAATCCTTCATAGCATCCCGTGGGACATAAAAGAAGAAAATAAAGGGCTCTCTCATAAATTGCCCCTCTTATTTACAATGTATCTGCTTCATCTTCTTCAGAACGTTCGGCTTGAGGGGTGGGGTAGGACTTGCTCTGGTGATGGTCCATTTACGTCAATGAAGCTTTGAGACTGCGAAAGGCAAGTGAAAGGGTTGACGGTCACTTTTTATAAGGGTGATTCCTGCAAGACAAGAAGTGTTATGAAATCAAAAAATGGGCCGCATATAGGAATTACGTATAAGATTTGTACGCACGCACAAGACAAGAATAGAGGAACGTCGCATTTAACATCTAAACGTTGAAGAAAAGGCAAATTCTGACTTCAAATTTACTGTGCCTATTTCAGTAGCTTGTGTCGTTTAAGAGAGAACTGGATAATGGAAAATCATAAACTTTGTACTTGCATGGTTCCCTCGTTTTCCATTGCTGACAATTTTTGGCATATTCCCTACAATTATTCGAAATACTTTCTCTTAAAAGGCCCCTATATTTGAGAATAATGTAGAGTTGATTGAAATGGCGTTAACGTTTGGTAGAACTAAAAGTAAAGTAGTTATTTGCTTTTTTAAGCAATAAGGCTGCTGATTACAATTTTCGGTAATGTTAATTTCAATGACAAACTTTAGACACAATCAAGTATTCCGTCCCGTTCTATTCGAAGACTATATAAGAAACTAACGTTCATTTAGCAGTCTGCCCAGCGTCATCTTCACGAATTAGCCTAGCAGACGAGTAAGTTGAGGTTGACATTGAAGTTGAGCGACAAGTGGACGTTTTTCCGTAGACAGTGAGCAGGGACAGTTCAGACAGTGCAGAATGGGTTGACTGTGAACTGAGGTTCAGCAGCTCAGTGGTACTTTGAATCAATGGATCAGTAGTGTTTTGTTCTGTGCAGAAGGGCGGACCGGCACAAGTATAACCATTGTGACGGGCCGCGCCGTGGCTCAGTGGTTAGACCGCTTGGCTCTCACCAAGTTGGCCCGTGTTCGATCCCAGGCGACCACAAAGTGAGATTAATGGTGGACAACACGGCACTGGGGTGGGTTTTCTCCAGGACCTCCGGTTTATCCCGCCATTGCATTCCACCGGTGCTCCATCTTCATCTCATGTACCATCAGTGCCACCGCCTGCGGTGCCGTATGTAGTAACAACGGGCGTTAAAAACTACACACATTTATAAGCATTGCGTTACGCTGAGCCACGGCGGATTCTATACCGCCGGGAAGCTTGGTGGAGGGAGTAGTGATGTAGAAAGACCAACATATAGAATGGAGTCCGGCAAGATTCGTCCTCAATGAGGTTTAAGTTACTGCAATGAGGATTAGGATTAGGACTTCCTTACGGAGGGGATTTGGTATGTAGGCCCATGTGAGCATCCCCGGGTAGAAGAATGAGGTGAAGCAGACAGAGGGTAGGCAACCCAAGGAGCTACGACAGTACAGAGGGTAGGGTCCAGTTTATAGTACAATTATCTTGAGGTGACAGCTGGGTAAAGATGAACACTAAATGAATTAGTCTAATACCGCACCTAGAAGGAGAGTGGGGATGATATCTACATTTGGAGCCATTGATGGTACATGCATGATACTCTCTACATTTAGAAATCATCCCCACTCTCCTTCCAGATGTGGTAATAGACAAACTCATGTAGTGTGCATATTTACTCAGCTGCCATCTCAAGATAATTCAACTGTATCTAGATAGAGACCTCCCGCGAGAGGCCAGGACAACGAACACGCTCCGTTACTGCGGAACGGCAACGAGTCCAGCAGCCGAGCCCCAAATGTCCCAGGCAGGCGATACGAGCCCCAAAGGTCCCTGGCTGGCGGTCCCGAAATGTTCCCAGCATAGGTGTGCAGACCGGCAACCGACTTACTGGAGGAGGAACTAGTTTTCCTCAGAGCATATTCTCCTTCCATGCACCGCCGAGACACCCGCTGACATTTGTACCGTGATAGACATCAGCAGATCAGAGATGATGTGAAAGTATAATGAAGTTGAAATGGAGGACAGGAAATTTAGGGGATGTAATTAACCTACCCACCATTCGCCTAGCGACCCGGGACCCCCCGAAAAAATCCATGGGTCAGGTACATTGGCCACGGGAATCGAAACTGGGAATCACAAATGCGGGTCACAGACGAAACCACCTGAGTCTTCCCGCTCCAATAATTTCTCCACTATCATAATTTCTTTCAATCATTTCGCCCGCATTCTCTCAACTACTTCTCTCACGCTCATTCCAGACTTTGAGTTGATCATCCACCCAACGTCTAAAGCCAAAAAGGATAGTGGAAGAAGATTTCAATACTATTACATCTATCCACGTTCCTTGTGAATTTTTTGTAGTTTTTTAGCTCTCCTGATTTGCCTGTCTTCTGCATTGATAATGAATCGTTCGATGCTTCTTATAGTTTGATAACAAAATATTATACAGCTAACGCGCAATTTTGTGTGTAATTTTGTGCATGTCGTTTCCGATTCAACAACAATAACTAATTTTCTGGTCACGCAATGGAATGTTGTGCACAGTATTGTGGTTTTCTGTATTCTATTATTAATAATTATATAATGCTACACGAATACACTTCGTATCATTCTTAGGTATGGTATTTTAACGAAACAAAAACCGACTAAAGTTTCTTTAAAGGCAGTGTACTATTACGGTATCATTAAAGTAGAGACTATATTTACACATGATGTTATTTTGTTTCACTGCAGCAAACGCCATTCGTTGCGACGAATGCATCTAGCTTGTGAGTCACTACGTTTGTGTGGATATGATTGATATGATTGATAGGTGCGTACGCGAAAAGTTCTCCGGTTCAAGGTTTCATGGTTCAATTTATGCTACCACGCAATAATCAAGGTGTATGTTGTCACACACTAGCTGTTTTCAAGCTGCGTATGTACACTTCAGTTTAACCGATAGGTAGATTCGATGAAACAAGGACAGACCACGATCATCTCGTCGCCTCTCGCTGCAGAACTGGCAACGCCAAGAGATAATTACTGCTGTGTTGGCTAAGGTTATGTTTACTCTTTTTTTGTAGCTACTGTGGAGAGCGAATCATCCCGCAAACTGCAGAAGCCTGTTGCCTTAGTCAGCCAGTACACTCCCGTTCCCTAGGGGAGGGGATCCGTCCCCTTCAGCTGTCGTGGTGCGGCTGCTGCGGACCCTTAGCACTCGCGGTACGTGTGACGTTACTAGAGGAACCTCGAGCCAAACATTCGAGCCCTGCCCTCTCGGAGTTGTTCGGATTGGGTTGGTCTCGAGGGGGCAGTGTTAACGATACCTATGGGTGATCGTGTACGTCTCCGGACGGGGTTGAGGGAAGCCAACAATATTCCCGGGTACTAGCCTGCAGAGCTAGTAGAAGGTGTGCTAGATCGCAAGGCGGCCCCACCGAGGTCATATGGGTAGCCTTCACCTATTGTGTTGGCGCGCGTAAGTTGCGTATCCACTTCCATCCCATCTTGTGTCCTTGGACCAGATGGGGGGCCTTGTTCGTAACCCAGTAATTGTACTATGAAAAGCCGCACGGAGGAAGCCGGGCGCCTTTTGGGACAGCTCAGATACTCCCTGGTTGAAAGAGGCCCGTGTCTTGGTCCTACGGGTCCAGAACTGATGGGAGTAGAACCTCTGGACTCAACTCAGTTCACTCCTGTTCCAGAACGAATTGAAATAAATGATGCTCAAATGAGTCAGGGGTCCATGAAGCTTATAGCTACGCGACATTAGTCTTTCAGAATAAGGGAAAACCCCTGAAAAAACCTTATATAGGTAGCTAAGCGTAACCGAGATTCGAACTCGGGACCTCTTGAAAGTGAGGTAGACACGCTACCATCGACGCTACAGAGGCGGACACAAAGAGGTTTAGGCTACAGAAATAGTATTAAAACTTTCATTAAAAACGAAAGGAGTTACGAGATCATGGCATAACACCTAGCTGTGCTCTCAAATCTAGACACTCTTGCTTGCACCAACAAAAAAATTAGCAAGTGGATAATTCCTTCAATTAAAATAAGACATGAAGCTTTCCTGGCGACGAATACGCTCATATTTTTTCTCGGTCAGCCATCCAGGTGAAAGGATCATTAGATAGCAACGTTTCGGGAGTGTACATCTCTCCCATCAGGCTATTCATAAAATGTTATAACCACAAATGAAATACTGGATATAACACAACTATAAACAAAGACAAAACACTACCAAAATTCGCATTACTGAACAAAAGACTGTTTTTAGTAAATTAAATGCCAGGTCAGGAGATGGCGAGAGTATAGAAAATTGTGTCAAAGAAACGTAACTACTTAACTTGATTATCAAGCTGTATTGATCTTTGCTTCTTAATTCGATGGATTTCCATTTTAAGGCCGGTTTCCAACAGGAGCTGAACTGAAATCCAGCATCACGATTAAGCGTGCTCCTTTCAGAGGATATCGATAAAGCCACCTTAATTCTCCGCTCCCAGTAACTGTTGCATTTTGCCAAGGTGGTCGTCTCCCGAAAATTGGCTCTATGGTCCTTATCAAAACAATGCTCTGCCAGCCCAAACTTCTCAGGGTACATTAAACGAATACTCCGTTCATGTTCGATTATTCTAGTAGCGATGGTCCTTCCGGTTTCTCCTATATACGGTGTCCCACATTCACAGGGAATGCGGTACACTTCCGGAACTTGGAAGTCCAATTTGTCTTTCACTGGTCTCAAGAAATGTTAAGTCTTCGGAGGTGGCTTTGGGATGGTTCTGATGTATTTGGCGAGAATTCTGCTGATTCTGCAGGATAGATTGCCGGTAAACGGGATGCAGGCTGTAGCGGTAGGCTTTTCTGACACTTGATGTATTACAGGTTTCCCTTTCCTAGCTTTAGTGGTCGAGGCTTCAACGTCATATTCGAAGTAGCCGTTCTGACGCAAAGTGAGTCTCAGGTGCTGTAATTCTTGTTTTAACTGGCTGGGATCAGAGATAGACACGGACCTTAGGGTCAATTTTCGGGAGACGACCGTATAGGGAAAATGCAACAGTTACTGCGAGCGGAGCTTAATCGTGATGCTGGATTTCAGTTCAGATCCTCTTGGAAGCTGGCCTTAAAAATGTAAATCCATCGAATTAAGAAGCAAAGATCAATACCGGTTTATAATCAAGTAGTTACGTTTCTTTGACACAATTTTCTATACTCACGCCATCTCTTGACCTGGCATTTAATTTACTGAAAACAGTCTTTTGTTCAGTAATGCGAATTTAGGTAGTGTTTTGTCTTTGTTTATAGTTGTGTTATATCCAGTATTTCATTTGTGGTTATAACATTTTATAAATATCCTGATGACGGGAGAGATATACACTCGCGAATATAATCATCTTTTCACCTGACTGACTGCCCGAGAAGAAGGTGAGCGAATTCCTTCAAAAGTTTGTCAATTAAATTGAAGTTGAAGAATAAACCTTTGTACGAATAGTTAGTGCAAGGGAATCAAAACACCGTAATTTTTATTTAGTGCATTATGAGGCAAAAGTATTAGCATCAATCGGACATAACTAGACCGCGAACTAAATGCATCTGGAGGCGTGGCTTACCACAACTGGAGTCCTACCCTTCCCCCTCTATCGTCATGTTAGGTAATCTCCCTGGCTTTCGCATTCACTATAACATTCACTCTTTGCATTTCCTGCTGAATTACTGCTTTGTTCCTCAGAGTTTAAAGAAACTATGACTCTATTTGTTTATCTATTGTGAGGTCATGTTCGAGGTAATTATTTTCTGTTAACCTTCAAAATCTAGAAAGCATTAAAATACAGGTATTTCGTGTGGTTTGCGCTCTGTCACATGCAGAAAGTGAGGGCTTGGAGTCACGGGATACTTGGATTGCGTAGAAGGGGAGAAGGCCCTCCTAGCGCATGCTCACACTGACTGCATTTTGTTTGCGGTCTCCCTGTAAAAGGATTAATCATTTCAATATGAAACATTATTTTTAATCTCAACTATTTACTAGTGTCCTTCATTCTTGGTTTGGGTGGACTCGGAAAAAGTGCACACCCGTCTTAATTTAATCATAATAAGGTAGATTATAGGTTTTATGTATTTAACCATTACCTACACAAAAGCAGAAAAGAATTGCATATATAAGATTTGAAATTAATTTGTATTAAAATGTAACTTAGAAAAGCTCTTAATTAAGGACATATTCTATTTCATTCATTCCCATGCAAACAGACGAGATGAGTGAAAACATACAATCCAAATAGGAGTAAATAATTGTAGTATTCAAGAACATATACATATAGGAATGTATGATTCGTTTCTGCAAATTAATTCTTCACACCGCTATACATTGCAATGCTGTGACGTTTGAGAGAACTTATTTTAATTTGTGAATTTATTATCAATTACCATCAGAGATAAAAAATCTACTATTTATTGAATATCCTCGGAATACCGAATACCTAAGAATATATGCATGCGATTTATTAACTTCGCATTATTTGAACGTTAATGGACAGCCTTTAGTTCCAGTGTACTGTAAAATATTTAAATTACTTTTAATTGATATTTACTATACCTGCTATTTGTGGCCGTTATTTAAAGCCAGGATAGGGTTTATAAATGTACAGAACACGCACATATGCATTTCTTTTGAAATATTTAAAGCAAATGGAAATTTCATTTCATAAAGTTTACTAACAGCTTCAGTGCCATCTGTGTTGCAATTAGTGGAGTATTACCTCATTTGCCAATATCAGGGCAACTGCAGAGTGAAACAAATGCGGTACGTGTCTCGCGCTTGGAATTTCGAGACGCCAAAATAAATAATGGAAACATTATTTTACTGAATGTTTCCAGACATAGCCACTGATAAATATTCCTTATAAATGAGAAATGCTATTATACAGAATGGGAGGTGGATAATTGCAAATAATTGTGTATATAATACAGAAAAATGCGTAGAACCTCGGCGGATTCTATTCAGGCGTGAAGGTTGGTAGAGGGCATAGTGACGTATAAGGACGAGCAGCATAGCATGGAGTCCGTCGTGGTAACTCTCTTCACAATGAAGTTTATTAATTTATTTGTTTATTATTACTTTTTGTAATTTACGTCCTCCAACGTTAAGTCATATCGGACGATGAATGAAATGGATAAAATGATGCTCAAATGAGTCCAGGGTATATGAAGCTTAGAGCTACCTGACATTAGTCTTTAAGAATCAGGAAAAACGGAGGAAAATATCTTATCAAGATAGCTAACTTTAACCGAGATTTGAACTCGGGACCTCTTGAACGTGAGGCAGACATGCTACCAGACATGCAGTCGGGTTCAAAATGTTTAACACAGACGACACTTATGTGAAGGAATCCAGTCTTTTCTTGGGATATCTCTTACCCACTTTTTACGTAATATTTTGTCTGTGGGAATAATATAACATGTCATATATTCACTAACAACCACTTTAATTGTATACTTTCTTTTGCAATGAGGGACACAGCACCTGCACGGATTTTGATAACGGAATTCTACCTGATACTGACATGAATTAAGCCCTGCATGCCGATCAGACGTCGCAGTGACGTCATGCTCTCTGCGAAGGGAGGAGGAAGGCCACCTGCCTATATAGAGCCCACCGTGGCTAGGCCCGACTCGTCGCACACAGCAACACTACCTAGCATGATCAAGAAGAGAAAGGACTCGGCTGCAACTCGCCATACCGCTGCCCGGCCACCGGCGCGGCAAATACCACCTGACTCACCCGCTTGCTCTCGGACTCCAACACCGGACACATTCTCGGACCAACCCACATCAAGTTATGTGGCGCTGCCTAGCATTCCCTCGGGGAAATTCTGGGCGGTGCCGCCTGCGCCGACACAAACCACGCCGTCGCAGCGTACAACAGGGGTTACTTCAGGCAATCACCTAGAGCCACCCCGCTCTCCAACCTACGCTGAAGATGTTAGACAAGCCTCTCCCAGGCCGACAACACCACCGTCGACAGCTAAGCCAGGAGATGGAGCACAGTAATCTGCGGCGTCCTCAGGAATCAACCGACACGCTATTCACTCGCCGCCGCACAACAGTGCTGGCCTTCTGCCATAAGAGCCCAACGGATCACCACGCAGGGAAGGCCTACTCAATACGTCAGGCTGGAAGTTGCCAACCCAGGGGAATCCACGGCTGCCTTAGCAAACGGCCTGCCCTTACTAGGATAGCGACGGCGCGCTGAGCCTAGACGATCGACCCGACAACATCCGTGCCGCCGCTACTGCCAATATGGCCATGAAGCTGCACCGCACCACCATAACACCACTATTGTGGCTCTCCGAACCTCACCCAACAATACAGATAGCATAACCTAAGGAATCGCCGCCGGTACTGCGCTACCTGCAATGGCTTTGGCCATTATACCGGACAGGCGCAGTGCCCCATGTATCAACGCACGATCAGGGCAAGAAGGCTAGTACAGCATCCACACGCTGCCGCCTCAAAAACAACAACTACAGGACACCGACATCGACACAACCACACAGGAAGCCCTACAGGATCTCCGTCTGGAGCTTCACAGCGTCACCACAAGACTGGCAGCCATTGAGGGCAAACTTGCAGCCAGCAACTCCACCACCGCAGCAGCTGCGCCCACTGGTGAGGCCATAAAGGACCTTCATTCAGTGGTCCTCAACCTTGGCCCTCGCCTCGGCAACTTGGAGGAAACATCTGCAAGCATCACTCAGCACTTCTTAGGCACCACGGCTAAACTCATTATACCGCAGGACGCCATCACCACGATTGACACGAAGACATCTCCACGGCTTGAGCTCCTTCAGACACTTACAGCAACCGCCAATGCCAGCACAACATCCCTTACAGACATAGCCAAGGCATTACACAATTCAATAAGCAACCAGCTTCAACAGACTGCTTCTTAACATCATGAACTGCTCACCAAGGTAGATCCCAGCCACAAGAACATCCTCCAGACATTTAATCGACTGTCTCAAAGACAGGTGGACATACAGGTTGAGAGGGCCTGCATTTTTCGTGACTCAGAAACATTGCGTGAGGACTTCACTCAAGTGCTCGCGAACCTAGACAACATGCACGCTACTCTACTGCAACTCACAAACAAAGACCTGATTACCCGTCAACTACGCCAATAGATCACACCCACAACTCAAGCACTCCAAGTGCACATTTATACAAATAAGGCAAACAGCTCATATACCTTACATACCTTCCTTCATTTTATACCCAGAGCCTCTTGGTCATGGTTGGACCCCCGGACATTTACACGTGGATTCGCTCTTGCCCTTCTGGCACCAGCACTCCAATTACCGCTATTACCGGGGGTGCATCAGTGGGACCCCAACACCTTTTCTCCCTTGGATTTCTTTCCAAAATCTCTCCTATAATAAATTAAAAAAAAAAAACACATAATTGGTAAGTGTTTAGCAGCAACTTGTTTTTGAAGGATTAGTAGATATCGTCTTAGCTTCTTAATGACTTAAGTTAGGTATAAATCGATTATTAATATTTGGAAGCATGGTAGCAAAGAAATTTACTTCAGCCAATGAAGAATGCAAGTCCGCATCCTTCCCGAAATCGATTCATATCTAATTTTAGCCAATAAGATACATTAGAATATTTTCACCACGTGGAGTATTTCCCGAAATAGGATCTAGTTCTGCTTAACCGCTCTTAAGAGCTTAGTTACCACGTTAATTTAAGTATAAAATGAACTCTACGCAATGAATCCTCCAAACGCATGACCACTGCTTCATAATACTATTACTGATAACTGCTTTAGGATTTTCAAACCTATCAATATTAGGTCCTCGTAGACGTTTCTTCAGAGCCCTAAGATCATGATTAAATGGAGCCAACTACGGATGGGACGGATTAGCACATAAACCCCGATCTCAGTATTGGCATCGCCATTCTTCTACAGGATTGGCCCTTTTTGTGTTGATATCCGTGCCTCCTTAGACATTGTGCGTCCTTTTCTGTAATCGTGCCGCAGTAAATGTATCATTCCAACACACATGGCACTTTCTAGAGGAAATTTTTTCTTGATTATCTTCTATAGTGTCCACCCGTATAATGCCAAGCACTGGAAAAATAAGCTATGGTGTCTAAAGATCGGAACCATTTTCTTTGTTTTTCACAAGGAACTAGTAATCAGTGAAAGGCTCTAGTAATCAGAGATTATAATTTAATAAATGTATAGAGGGATATGTGGATGCCAGCGAAAAATACAGGTTGAATCAATACAGTATGCTCTTCACATGTAAATAATTGTGGAAACTCGAGTTGCAGTAAAAGTTACGTAATCTGTAAGACATAAAAGTTCCTGAAATGACTGGTTATAGTTTGCAGGATAGCAGTACATGGCTTATTTAACATGTGTTAGCACTTGTGTTAAAGAGTGCAGATAGCTTAAATAAATCGGAAAGGAATTAATGTTTCTTACGAGACTTCTTTAGAGGATTAGTGAAATAAGATCCATTTTCATATGGTAGAATGCATAAATAATGTATTAGCCCTGAATTAGTTCAGAAGGTCTTAACAACTCAGACGTCAGTTTAACATCTTTGAATATAAAGGTAGTTAAATGATGTCATGCTGAGGAATATTCTGCTAGTTATTTTATGTCAACAACCAAGACGGAGACAGGATATATAGCTCTGGTGTTTCCCGAGCTAGACATAGGAAGATGATAGCCACCATGTGCAGTGCAGTGTTTACTACACACGACGCCGCAGGCATGACACTGATGATACATGATATGATGACTGGGCACCGGTGGAACAAGATTTTGGTGGAAACCGGAAATACCTGAGAAAACCCGCCCCAGCACCGTATTGTCTACCACAAATATTTGCAATCACCTAGGATTGAACCCGGGTACCCTTGGTGATAGCCAAGAGATCTAACCACTCAGTCACATCGCGGTCAAGCGCCAGTATGATAGGCGCTTAGCAGTTGTTGGAAGTACTTCATCCCGACGTTATATTTTCCTAACTTCGAAATGTTCCACACGATGCAGTTTTCTATTAATCTGTATGAAATTCTAAACATGCCTATAAGGGCACAGTATATTAAGTGTGTCCATTTATATATATATATATATATAAATATAAATTCACCAGTTCGTCTGCCACAGGTCCAATGCATTCGCAGTTACGTACACTCCTCCGATGTACGTTCACAGTCTTCTTGTCCGTTAACTCACTGGATGCTCCTCACGCTGCTCGCCAAGAACTGAACTGAACTCTTTTCTGGCCCCGTGCGTCGCTTATATAAGCCCAACTGACCTATCTAGAAGGTTCCGGGTTGGATGACATATTCTGTATGTTCGAGAGCTCAGGAGGAGGGGAATGATACGACACAGTTGCCTGCGATCCCTTCAGCAGGCGCTACAAGATAAATGGTTAGGCGTTTCCGATAGCTTCTCGGCCCTCAATCAGCCGTCAGTTGGCCGTGCCTGGGTGACACTTCTCCCTCCTCAATGCTGGTCGTCCCGAACAGCACCATCGTAGCGGATCAGGCGATCCAGTTGTACCTCCAACATCTTTCCTCGGGGCACATTCTTGATGCGGTAAACCACGTCGTTAATCCTCTTCTCCACCCAGTACGGCCCTTGCCATTGCTGCTCAAGCTCGGGCAGCGTCCCTTGGTCCGGGTAGGACGGTACAACCAGACTAGGTCACCTTGCTGGAACCCTTGGCTGTTTGCTGGCCTGTCGTATTGGGTCTTCATGCGGTCGATCGCCTTCTGGATGTTCTGGCGAGCCATCTCGTGCATGTCGTGCAGACGGTACACCAGGTTCTCCACATACTCTGTCGCTGGCTGCTTCGCTTCCGGAGGGCTTCCAAAAGCCAGGTCACAAGGGAGGCGTAGCTCTCGGCCGAAAATTAAGCTGTCTGGCGTCATCCCAGTGGTGTCATGTGTAGACGAGCGGTAGGCCAGCAAGAACACTGACACCTTGACGTCCCAGTCTTGCTGGTAGCTGGCTACGATCTTCCTCAGGTGTTCCTCTAAGTTCTTGATGTACCTTTGGACCATGCCATCCGACTGGGGATGTAGAGCTGTTCTGGGGGTCTTGTTTACCCCAAGTCTTGCTAATGCCTCCTTCATCAGGTTGGACTCAAAAATGGTGCCCTGGTCACTGCGCAGCTCTAGCGGTACCCCAAATTGGCAGAACACTTGCTCCACAGGGCAGTCTGTGATTGTCCTTGCCTCTTGGTTCCGGATGGCATACACCTCCGGCCAATTGGTGAAGTAGTCCACGACCACCATCAGGTACCCGTTGCCTCGGTCGTACATCGGAAATTGTCCAGCTATGTTGACGGCGATACGTTCGAATGGCGCTCCGAATTTATACTGCTGCACGTGACCCGGCTCCTAGTCTGGGGGCCGCGACTTGCCGCGCACATGTAACACTGACGGCAACATCTCTCAGCATCTGCTCGGGATCTCAACCACTGGTAGTGCCGCCGTAGTCTGTCAATCGTTCGGTTCGCTCCCCGGTGTCCTCCTGAAGTACCGGCGTGCACTTCCTTCAAGACTTACGGGACCTTACTCCGGGGAAGTACCTACTGCTCTCTCTGCGTCTTCCCATCGGGCGCTTCCCATACTTGGAACAGCACGTCCCCTTTGGTCTTCAAGGTGTCCCATTGGGCCCAGTACGACGTTTAGTTCGCACTTCTTGGTGCGATGTCCTCCCAGGTCGGTCTTGTTCCTGCCTCAACTTCCCAGGTCTGCGTCCATCCAGCTGCTCCCTCCTCAAGCCTGCGCTATCCCAGGCATCCGCAGGCACTGCCATGACTACTCGGAGTGCTGCGTCATCCTTCTTCTCTTGCACTCTTGTGCATTGGCTGCACTCTTCCGGACAGGGTCTTCGGGACATAGCGTCTGTATTACCGTGGCTCTTCCCTCTGCGATGTTCCGAGGTGAAGTCGTACTCCTGCTGCCTCTGAACCCAACGTGATCTCTAGCCTTCCAGGTTCTTAAAGCTCAATAGCTAGGTTAGGGCGGAATGGTCAGTCCTCAGATGAAATGGCTGACCGTGCAG
This sequence comes from Mantis religiosa, assembly GCA_030765055.1. Taxonomy (NCBI): domain Eukaryota; kingdom Metazoa; phylum Arthropoda; class Insecta; order Mantodea; family Mantidae; genus Mantis; species Mantis religiosa. The sequence continues at coordinate 228,583,606 of CM060950.1, forward strand.
GTACTTGTGGAAGTGCTCCAAGGTCTTTACTACCGCCAGTAACTCTCGTCGGGTTACGCAGTAGTTCTTCTCCGCCTTGGATAGCGTCTTGCTGTAGTAGGCTATCATCCACTGATTGTCGTCTTGGATTTGGCATAGGACGCCTCCAATGCAATGGTCGATTGCGTCGGTGTCCACACTGAAGGCGCCACCGGGGTGTGCAAATCCTAAAATTGGAGAACTGCACAAAGTCTTCTTCAGGTGCTGGAAAGCGACTTCGGCGTCCTCAGTCCACACATAAGGCCGGTGTTCCTCTGTCAGGCGGATTAGGGGTTTGGCGATGTGGAGAACCACTTTATGAAGCGTCGGTAATAACTGCACAGCCCCAGGAAACTTCGCAACTCTTTCTTATCTTTTGGGCGACGCCAATCTCTCACAGCCTGTGTCTTTTCTGGGTCTGTGGCCACTCCGGTTACTGAGATTATGTGCCCCAAGTAGTTACTTCCTTACGGAAGAGCTGGCACTTCTTCGCGTTCACCTTCAAGTTGATCGGCTGCAGCTTCTGTAGCAACTTATTCAGATTCCCGAGATGGTTTTTAAAAGTCTTCCCGACGATGATGTCGTCCAGGTATAGCAGGCAGGCGTCTTAAGTCAGTCCGCTCATCACTGAATCCATGAGGCTTTGGGAGGTAGCCGGTGCGTTGCGGAGGCCAAAGAGCATAACTGTGAACTGCCAGAGTCCTTATCCTTCGAGAATGCGGTCTTCTCCTTGTCTCTCTGGTCTAGAGCTACCTGCCAGTAGCCCGACTTCAGGTTTAAGGTCGAGATCCACTGTGCACCAGCTAGCGTGTCTAAGGTACCCTCAATACGGGGTAAGGGAAAAGTCCTTCCGGGTGACAGCCTTGAACTCTATGTAGTATACGCAGAAGCGCAGCTCGCCGTTCTTCTTCGTCAACAAGACTACAGGGGAACACCAAGGGGTTTCAGACCCTTCAATCACCCCCTGGATCTCATGTCCACCAGCATGTCTCGTACCGCCCGTTGCTTCGCCAGTGGAACGCATCTAGGTGATTGCCGAATAGGCTGGGCGTCCCCGGTGTCGACGCAGTGAAGCACTTTATCCGTGCGGCCGTAGTCACTGTCGCCTCGGCTGAAGACGCGCTGGTATCGCCTCAGCAGTTGTCGAACTTTCTCCATTTGTTCTGCGGTCAGGTGGTTGGCCGCCCTATCCAGTAAGCTTTCTAGCCGGGGCCCCAGTTGTTGCGTCGGCACCGGCTCCTGTAGCTTGTCGATTGCAGTTACGCTCACCAGGGGCTCGAAATTTCCCAACTCCGTTCCGGCCTGGACGTCGTGATTGGGGTCCGTTGGATTTAGCTGTCCCACTGGCACCTCCTCTCGGCACGGCAGCAATTCCCTGGTTACACACATCCGCGTACAGGCCTCTTCTAGTCCAGCATCATGTTCCTGGTTCTCGAAGTCGGGATAGCTCTTACCTTGGCCGCCTCCATCCATAATGCTGCCGTTTGCGCCTCGTGGATGGTTTTATAATCACCGAGCATTAGGCGCTGCCGAATCTCCGTGTCTCGTTCCCCGTCAGCGAATGTGTAGGCAGCTTCCCGTTATACGAACTCTGGAGGTAGGTCAACTAGGGTCTTGCTAGCCAGTTGTTCACCTGCCAGTGAAAACTCCTGCAGCGTCTCCCCTGGATGCTGTGACCTTGCCTTTAGCTAGCTGCGGTACGCTGCGCCTAAGCGGTGGTTTCCAAAACGATTCTCCAGGGCCCCCCAGATATCCTTGGGCGCCACCGTTTTCTATACCACGTTCAGGACTTCCGCGGCCCGTCCCTGGAGGCTGGCTATCAACTGTGTGGTCTCCTCTTCTGGTGACCATTTGATGTGCTTGGCCACTGTGTTGAACTGGCGGCGGAAGCCCTCAAATTTTGACGCGCCTTCATATTTTGGAGGTTTGACGCGCGCCGATGTTGTGTCGCGTCCCGGTGCGTCGGCCTTCAAATCCTTCAATCTCCTGCCGATGACATCCTCCACCATGGCGTTCAGGGACTTGATGTTGTTGTCGGTCTTTCCTTCCAGGTCGTTACCGCGGCCCGCCAGGTCCTCGACGCGCTCGTCCACTTGGCTCATCCGCTTGCTCAGCTCCGTCACGTCATCCCTCACGCAGGCCAAATGTTCTTCAAATTTGGTGGCGAGAGCCTCGTTCACCACCTTCATTTCCGTGGTCAGTTCGACCATCTTTGGGGCCATTGTCGTGGCCAAGTGGTTGTTTGCCGTTTCCGTCTTCGCTGTTAATTCGGCCTTCATTTCTTCCATCTTCTCGGTGATGTTGTCGTTGGCCGTCTTTATTTCCTTCAGTTCGGCCGTGGGGTTGTCATTCGCCGTCAATATTTCCTTCATTTCGGCGGTAAGGTTGTCATTTACCATCTTTATTTCTTTCAGTTCCGCTGCCAGGTTGTTATTTGCCGCTTATGTTTTTGTTGTTAAATCGTTCATCTTCGCCAAAATCCTTTCCAATTCCGACTCCATGGCCGTTATGTTCGGTGGTGTTGTCATCCCACTCCTGACACCAGTCGTAAATTTGTGGGTTTGTGAAATGAAAAGTCCAATTGCACAACTCAACAATGTTCTTTATTTCCACCGAATTACAGTCGGAACGCTTGCCGTTTACACAGAATTACGTAATGCAGACAATAATAATTCACCAGTTCGTTTGTCACAGGTCCACTGCATTTGCAGTTACGTATAATCCTCCGATGCACGTTCACAGTCTTCTTGTCCGTTAACTCACTGGGCGCTCCTCACGCTGCTCGCCAAGAGCTGAACGAACTCTTCTCCGGCCCGGCGCGTGGCTTATATAAGACCAACTGACCTATCTAGAAGGTTCCGGGTTAGATGACATATTCTGTATGTTCGAGAACTCAGGGGGAGGGGAAAGAGACGGCACAGTTGCCTGCGATCCCTTCATTTGGCGCTACAAGATAAATGGTTAGGCATGACTGAAAGCCTCTCGGCCCTCACTCAGCCGACAGTTGGCCGTGCCTGGGAGACCATATATATAATTTATATAAAAGAAATATAAAAGTGCATACGCCAACTTTCACGGAACACACATCTTCTATTATTTGCGACAAATAGAAACATTACAAAGTAGAAAGACGTTCCTCTCCTTGCCAAAGCCTTCAAAGCTATTTCACTTACCATATTTTATTAAATAACGTTTATCATTTGTTACCAAGGCTGAATTATTTTATGTCGCATGATGATATACCTTTCAAAGTTTAGACACAAAATGAATTTCTGAACGCACTATAACACTGTAAATATTTGAACACAGGGGATGAAGCCCTGACGTGGTAATGGACCAGGTTATTAACTAAATATATAATTACACGCGCAAAATTTCACGGTACACGTACACCTTCTTTTATAAAATAAGATCTAAATCTTTCCTGGCGACCAATAGGAGAAAAAATGAAGGAAAAGGAAGGGCGGCAATGAATGGAATAAGTATATGCAAGTATAAACTAGAAATGACAACCAAATGGCCAGAAAGAATGTATGAAGCACTAGTTGAATCCAAAATGTTGTATGCAGTGGAGATCTGCGGGTCCAGAGGTAACTACAAACCAAAACTACAGAATGTTCAGTAAAGAGCTACTAGGGTTACCTAGGTTAGTACCTAAGGAAGTAGCTTTAGTAGAATTAGGAAAGACCTGAAGAAGTGGAATAATAATGGAAATAATAATAACATTTTGGTGTAGGTGTTTGGTTAAAGAAGATGGGGAAATTATGAAATTATGCATGTGGCAGCAAAAGAAGATTATAGTACTCAAATAGTGTTTGGGCACAGATAGGAGGAAGTATGGGGAAAAATTAGGAATGGGAGATATATGGATATTAGAGGAAAGGAATACATGCGATGTGGGTAAATTAGTAACATGCAGAATAGAATATATAGAACGACAGGAAATATGGGGAAGTCTAGAAAATATAAAATCATTACAATTTTACAAGCAAATGAAAAGAAAATGGGGACGAGAAGCAAATGTAGATTACTGCAATAGTCAAGAGACAGAAGGGGTAGCATGGATGAGAACAGGATTAATATTTTTAAGAGGTATAAGAGGTAGGGAAAATAGAATTTGTGAATTGTTTGGGGGAAAAGAAAGCATAGAACGCCATGTAAGAGAATGCGAGGAGGTTGCAATGTGGAGAAAAGAGGTTTTGGAAGAAAAATGGGAGAAAGTAGAGATGAGTATGGCAGCTATAAAATGTTAACGGGCAGGGACGAAAATAAGGTAAGAAAAATTGGTGAGTTCTTGCTGAAGGTAAAAGAAAATGGACCACAAATGTAAAAAATGTAAGAAAGGAAGAGAGGGGAGAAGAAAGGGACTAATTAAGTAAACAAGGAGGTATGGAGGTCAAGAGCTACCTGGCAGAGAAAAATACCAGGCTGTTATGCTAGCCAAGGTAGCAATAAGGTAACGAAAAATAAATGTAAGCAAAAGGTGTAAATTGTTAAATTTTGCAATATGCACAATGCATATATCATATAAAGTTTTATTGCGTATGTGACGTAGTTCTGGTCTGTCAGATTGATTTCTTTGGAAATTAAGAGCAATTTTTAGTGTTTTAGTGTATATTCAAAAAATTCTTCGGAATCAAGCCAGGTGAAGAATAGAAATCGACGCCACGGGAGCATAAATTATTCCCATTATCAGCATATTAATAAATAAGGAATGATATATACACTAAGTTGAGGTAATACAAATAATCAACAAGTCGAAACGTTATCAATACTCGCATCCTTGAACAAAAGACTGCAGTAAATTAAGTATCATATCAGAAGGTGGCGTGAGTGTATCGCGAGAATATCTTTAACATACCTTCATTTATTTTCGACAAATAAAAGCATTACAAAGTAGAAAGGTATTCCACTCCTTGCCAAAGTCTTTAAACATATTTCACCTGTCTTAGATATTACATCAAATAACGCTTATCGTTTGTTTTCAAGACTACATTTTTTAATGTAAAAAGATCGTATTACTTTCAAAGATTAGACTCAAAATTAATTTCTGAACGCAGTATAATACAACAAATATTTGACCACAAGGGAAGGATGACGTCCTGGAGTGATAATGGACCAGGTTTCTAACTAAATATAAAAGTATACACGCAACTTTTATGGAACACAGTTTATGGTTTATTTTATCTTATAGTGTCCTTTGTTTTCGTCCAACTAAAGCATTACAAAGTAGAAAGATATTCCACTCCTTGGCAAAGTCTTCAGAGATATATCGCTTATCATATTTTATTACATAATGTTTATCTCTCACTTTCTTCTCGGGCAGCCAGTCAGGTGAATAGATGATTAGATAACAACATTTCGGTAGTATACATCTCTCCCATCATCAGGATATTTATAAAATGTATAACTTCAAATGAAATACTGGATATAACACAACTATAAACAAAGACAAAACACTATCCAAATTTGCATCACTGAAGAAAATACTGTTTTCAGTAAATTAAATGCCAGGTCAGGAGATGGCGTGAGTATACAAAATTGTGTCAAAGAAACGTAGCTACTTAACTTGATTATCAAGCTGTATTTATCTTTGCTGCTTAATTAGATGGGTTTAAATTTTTAAGGCCGGTTTCCAAAAGGAGCTGAACTGAAATCCAGCAGTATGATTAAGCGCGCTCCTTTCAGAGGAAATCGCCAAAGCATCCTTAATTCTCCGCTCCCAGTAACTGTTGCATTTTGCTAAGACGGTCATCTCCCAAAAATTGGTTCTATGGTCGTTATCAAAACAATGCTCTGCCAGCCCAGACTTCTCAGGTTGCATTAAACGAATGCTCCGTTCAAGTTCGATTATTTTAGTAGCGATGGTCCTTCCTGATTTTCCTATATATGGTGTCCCACATTCACAGGGAATGCGGTACACTCCCGGAACTTGAGCCCGCCTCGGTAGCGAAGATGGTAGCGTGTCTACCTCACGTTCAAGAGGTCCCGAGTTTGAATCTCGGTCAGGTTGAGTTACCTGGATAAGGTATTTTCCAGGGTTTTCCCTTATCCTGAAAGACGAATATCGGGTAACTCTAAGCTCCATGGAGCCCGCACGCACTGAGCATCATTTTACCCATTTCATTCATCGTCCGATATGACTAAATGTTGGAGGACGTAAATTACAACAACAACAAAAAACTCCTGGAATTTGGAGGTCCAGTTTGTCTTTCACTGGTCTCAACAGACGATTAATCTTCGCAGATGGCTTGTGGCTGGTCCTGATGTTGTATTTGGCGAGAATTCTGCAGATTCTGTCGTATAGATTACCGGTAAACGGGATGCAGACTGTAGCCGTAGGCTTATCTGACGCTTCCTGTATTACAGGTTTCCCTTTCCTAGCTTCGGTGATCGAGGCTTCAACGTCATATTCGGAGTAGCCGTTCTGACGGAAAGTGAGCCTCAGGTGCTGTAATTCTTGTTTTACGTGACTGGAATCAGAGATGGACACAGCTCTGCGGGCCAGTGTATTGAGAGCTCCCAGTCGTTGAGACTTATCATGGAAACTATGAGCGTTCAGATAGAGATAGGTGTGTGTAGGCTTACGATATACAGCACGCCCCAGTATACCGTTGCTGGTTTTTGAAACAAGAATGTCCAGGAATAGAACAGCTCCATCTTTCTCCACTTCTATAGTAAACTGTATTTGAAGTCAAGGGCTGTTGAGATCCGCAAGAAACTTAGGCAAGGTGTCTGATCCATGTGCCCAAATTACACAATGTCGTCCGCGTATCTGTAGAAATGAGATGGTTTAAGTACAGCTATGGCTAGTCCTGATGTGGTGATGGACCGAGTTATTAGCTAAATATAAGAGCACACAGGCAAACTTTCACGGAACACATACACCTTCTTGTGTTTAAGACAAATAAAAGCATTGCCAAATAGAAAGATATTCCACTGCTTGCCAAGTATTCAAGGCTATTTTACTTATCACATTTTATTAAATAACGTTTATCCTTTGTTATCAAGACAGGCATTTTTATGTAGCATGTTGCTATACCTTTCGTAGATTAGACAAACAATTAGTTTCCTTTGATCTTGGCCTTTGCAATGACCATAAATAAATCGCAAGGACAGTCGTAGGAAGTTTGCGGCATCAAGTTGAGGTTTCCCTGTTTTTCTCATGGACAATAATACGTCGCGTGTTCGCGCATCGGTAAACCACTTACTTATCTAGTCCGCACCACAAAAAGGACAAAGAATGTTGTTTATCAGAAAGCTCTAAATTGGTTAACTTAATTGTAACTGTGTTGTATTAAAACTTCATCCCCAATTGCACAATAAGTAATCAACTAATCCGAATTTGTTTTATTTATATTGTAACTTTGTGAGTTCGTAGAATTAAAAGTCCGAGCTGCAGATATTCCAAATGTTCCTTATTTCCGTAGATATACACTCTGATCAATACCCTCGTAACAACATTACGTCACATACACACCACATTCTACCAAGATCGAGGACAATAACAATTAGCTCTCGCTACAACAACTCTCTAAAGCTATTTACTGCTTACGTTTCGCTCTTGTTTTACAACTGTCGGCTGCCGTGTCAGAATCTCTTATATACCTCATTCGTAAATTCTAGGTACTTCCGGAGTAATAAAGAAACCGAATATTATGTCACGTTCCAGAAGCGTAACTTAATCTATGCCGGGAAGTACTTTATCTCAGCTACCTTTATTTGCCGGCTCTTTTTGCACACTAGCCGCGCTATCGTAGATAACGGTTTCGCGACAGTATACATAAGCTCGGACAACCTTTATTGGCGGTACGAACTTTGACGTTTCAGTTATTTTAGAATAAAATGAGAAATTCTCATGTGTTACTTTTACCTCACACTCTAGTCTTGAACAAACTATTTTTACAAAAACTTCTTCCTGTCTCTACTTCATTTTGATCTAGAAGTTGCTGAAATAATATTAATGCTAACTCTTTTATAGGTGCATGAAGAACCTGGGAACACTTGGAAAGTCAAAGTCAAACATTTTATGAGCTTATTTCTTTGCAATTGCTTTGAAATTCCATTGTCTTTGCAGGTACAACAGTTAAAAAAGCTACAAGCGTTTTCCAGTTTAAAAAAAAAGTATGAGTTCCGGAAAATTCAAACAAATACCAGCTGGTTCACTTAAGAAAAAACTGTCATAAACTGTATATTTTAATGCAATCCGTATTATTTGTGCAGTAAATTTGGTCTCTCGCTTACGATTTACCAGTTGTACAGAAGGAATTCTGTATAACGGGGACCACTGAGAGCATTCCTAGATAAATCAAAGCACACGTTCCATTTTGCATGAAAAATTCTTAAACAGCCGACATTTTAAGCAGGTTCGTTAGGAACCGTTTTTTAGAAAATCAAAATTTTCTAAAATTTTCCATGTAAATGGTAGTTTCGATTAATCGATTCCTTGAAAACCTTCTTGTTGCATCCCTGGAAGGTATTGAATTTCCATTCCGTTTTTGTTACTTCTCCTACTTTTCCTATAAAGCTTGGATTATAGGTCCTGGTGTCGCTTCCAGGAGGCCAGGAGTACAGTTACATTTCTATTTTTGCATTTTATATTGTGTTATCCCTTCAGGAACTTAAATTTTCTTTGTACGTTTAATAAAATAGGTAAGAAACGCTTTCTGCAAATGTTTATTTGGATTAGGATGAAAAAATACGAAGATTATTTTTTGCCATAGGAGTGTGTAGAAAAGAAATGAAATTAACAAAGTTGTATAGAAACGTTCTCACATTGGTACTAGTGCCCTGAACCGTGCAGCGGCTATTATGTAGCAGCTATTAAACAAACACGTGGTTGATCTGTCGTCTCGTCGCTGCTTGGTAGAATGTGGAATACTATGACTCCACGTTCGATTTCGCTATTACGAGCGAAATGCTGCTTCTCGTTGTTTTATTTTCCTCAGATGCTCCGCATAGATCTTAAACTTTGGGTATGCGTGGGTTTTGCACAGAAGAACCAGAGCTTTCCTTTAAATGCAGTTTATTCACACAACTTTGAATAAAGGTTTGCCGATATGTCGTTACTACGACTGCAGAGTAAATTCACTAACTTATCACAGTGTAACATACTGTCGGTCAGTGACGGCCAACGGCCACTGGACCAACCTCCTTCGACGAGAGTTGCTACGCAAGTGTCCCTCTCTTCCTAAACCAGTTTCAGCGCAAATCTTAGCGTCACCACGCCAAGTGAGCGCCCTTTCACTTTTCTTAATCGATCAGGTTTTGCAGAGCAGTTTTCCGGGAAACCTGCTCTCGGGGAATGCTAAAGTACCTGGCAGCTGACCCTTACTAACCGCTTGAACATTTTCATCCCGTCCTGACACTTTTATGACCAAAATAATCCAACATTAGATGTACCTTATTAACATGGACTGATATCCAAATTATATTACATCAATATTCTGTGTATTTACAGTTTCGGCTTCAAATGCCCCCCATAAATATTGTCATATTATTCCATAATATTGCAATTTTTATGTCTTGACCGAAATTAAATATTTTCAATAACATCCCACAACCGATCGGCAAAACTTGCGTTAATTACATAAAATTTCACAATTTGTTATTATTTACAATTCTGGCATAGTGGTGATCTTCCTGTCACATCGATTGAATACACACACATACATACACACACACACACACACATATATCAATTCCGTGAAGGTGGCGCTTAGGTGGGGGGGTGGGTAATACGTAAAGGTCGGTGCAACATGTCCTCCCGCCATTAGCGATTATTTTCGTCTATACCATCGTTCATTGTGTGCATTGGGCGTAAAGGCATTTTCCACAGGGTGGTATTATATATATATATATATATAACCCTTTACATAGTGAAAGTGAACAACTATACACTTGACAACGATAAATGTACATACTTATACCCTTTTCTATTCCTACAATCACATCTCCATTGCTGTTATAGTCTCTTATATACTAATATTTACATTTTTTTCGTCTCTTCTGCTTCTATATAATATGTTGCAAGAGTCTTTTCTGGTTAATATTGTTTTAGTCTCGTCTCATAGAAACACGATTTTTTTCACTTCACTTTGTTCACTTTTGTTATCACACGAGTGTTTTGCTTATTGTTATGGTAATCACATTATATTATGAATAACTACATTTCTTTCATCTTAACCTAATTCGGTCCGTATTCTAATGTTCTAACCAATCTCAGTGAGTTTACCGTTTACATTTCTCTGGAATTACTTTATATTTCTCTAAAGGGTCTTATCAGTTGTTTGTGCCAGCGACCAATATATTTCTTGGTTTTTCTATCAACTAGTTCATACGTGTGCTCCCCAAATTTGGCTGTAATTATTGCAGGACCTTTATATAATAACTCTAACCTATGGTTTCTTCCTTTGAGGGCACTTGATAATTTGTGGTCTCTTGCGAGGACGGGATCACCTATATTCGGCTCCCATTTATGCTTTCGTTTCTTTACACTTGTCTTTCTCTTCTCTGCTTTATCTTTCAACCTCTCGAAAGCAAATTTTGCCCTTTGCTCTTCCGACAAAATATTATCGTTTTCCTGGATGGTTTTAGGAATTTCTTTAAATACTAATTCTGGTTCTATTCCCAGCATTAATTGTATCGGTGAGAAGCCTGTTGTCAGGTTAATAGTATTATTCAGTATCCTTTCAATCACCGCACAATATTTCACCCAATTCTTGTGATTATGGTGAGTGAGTACCCGAAAATATACCCCTATATCTTTCAAAATGCGCTCTGTAGGGTTTCCAGAAGGAAAATAAGAAGAACAAAGATATAGTTTAGTATTACGATCATTTAATGTCTCCCTGAATACTTTGCTGCGATGTACGGTCGCGTTATCTGTCAACACTGCCTCGATCTCTCCGTGATTAGGTATGTAGTCATTGACTATTCTGCTCACACAAGTTTTGCTTGTAATGTTTCTCACTGGATAAATTTTCACAAATTTGCTGAATACATCATATAACACGAAAATATATCGGCATCCAAATTGACCCTTCGGCATTTCTCCATGAGCATCGGCGGTAACTAAAGCTTTCTTCCGGTCTCGTATAATCGCTTGCGGTTCAGTATTATATTTTACATTGAAAGGCTTGGCCCTTTGACAAAGCTCGCACGTCGAACACATTTTCCGGACTTTTCTTGCCAGTCGCTTGATATAAAAATGCTCGCTTATCTCTAAAATCAGCCTATCACTTCCCATATGCGCTAGAGACTTATGATATGCAAGGATAAAATTATGGTGTAAAGACTGGGAAATAACTACTTTCCATTTTGGTTCTATCCTGCCATGTAACTTATATAGTTTCCCTTCATATATTCCTACGGTCTCCGACGTAGTTTCCGTAATGGGTTTGGCGGTCATTAATTGCTTCTTAAGTTCTTCATCCTCGCTCTGTAATTTTGCTATATTTTTCAACTGTTTCGATAGTCCCCGTCCCTCTATCGTATCTAAGTATAAAACTGTCACATTTTGCTTCGTATCATTAATGGTATCAGTTATTGACTTGTTCTCTTTCATTCTCGACAGCAAGTCACTGAAAATGTTTTGATTTCCAGGTATATGTTTTATTTCTATCTTGAGAGATGTAATGTCATGAATATACCTGGAAATTCGAGTGTTGGTCAGTTTACACGTATTCATGAAAGCCAAACTTACGTAGTCAGTGTATACTGTGACGGGTTGGTTGAAAATATACTCCCTAAATTTCGTCAATGCGTAGAATATGGCTCCGATTTCCTTTTCAGTAGTACACGCTTGCGACTCTGTTCTAGAAATGCTTCTCGAGGCTACTGCGATTAAGTGACTGTGGTCATTCTCATCTTTCTGAGGCAGAATAGCTCCATATCCTTTACCTGATGCAGCAGTATAAATTATGTACGGTAAGTCTTCCCTCGGTTTCTCTAATAAAATGGAGGCCGCGAACAACCTTTTAACTTGTGAAAAAGCTTCCTCTTGCACTATTCCCCATCTCCATTTCTCATCCTTTTTTAACAATTCTCGCAACTGACGCAAAATCGACTATAAATCTAGACTGGTAGTTGAGCATTCCTAAAAATCTCCTGAGTTGTTTTATATTTCTTGGCGCAGGAATCTTATTAATGCTTTATATTCGAGCCGGGTTCGGTCGAATCCCTTCTTCAGAAATAATATATCCCAAGAATTCAGTCTGTCCAATAAAAAACGCTGTTTTTCTGGGTTTAACTGTCATGTTAGCTTCTTTAAGTTTACTTAGGATATACCTTAAATGTTCAAGGTGATCTTCTACACTTTCGGAAAATACGATGAAGTCGTCAACATATTGAGCTACAAATTTCTTTAGTGTTTCTCCGAAAACTTCATATAACGCCCTTAACAATGCGCTTCCACTCGTCTTCAACCCGAAGGCACAAACTTTAAATTGATAATGCACACCAGAGTGCAAAAAAGCAGTATATTTTCTCAGATCTTCCCTCAACGGTATTTGCCAGAAAGATGACGTTAAATCTAGCGCCCAAAAGAACTTTCCTTTACGAAGTTCGTTCAGAATCACATCCACACTTTCGGGTCGAAATCTATCATGCTTACAGTGTGTATTTAACTTCCTTGCGTCTAGCGTAACTCTAACCTTCCCATTGCTTTTGTGTACTATGCATAATGGGTTAATGTATTCAGATGTAGAAATTTCAATTACGCCGTCTGATACTATTGTATCACTTTGTCGACTTCGTTTCTAATTGCATACGGTATCGCTCGAGCTTTATAGGAGTAGGGTTTTATATCAGTCACCTCGAAGGAATGACTATAATTAATGCACCTTCTAGGCTTCTCGGAGAACACTTCTCTGTTTTCCATAAGAATTTCCCATAGATCACGTTTCTGCTTTTCATTAAGCCTACACGCTTGGTTTACGCGCTCTCTTAATAAATTTTCTAATTCGATACGCTCATTCACCTCGTCGTTCACTGTTATTTTCCTATCATTCGAGTATAATCTGGGATACTTTTTACTCTCCATTTCTTCTACATAATCACTTCGATCATTATATCTTTCGTAAGGGACGTTTTCCACGCGGTCTTCATAGTATTTTTCTAACTTCACGTCTGCTAATTCCATTGCCCCAAAATTTATTACCTCTACGAAGAACGTTTCCTCTAGAATTTCCTCCTCTATTTTATCACGTGCAATTACACCTGAATTACTCTCTTCTAAGAAAGGCACGACGATGGTGTTTTGTTCCGCGTCAATTTTCAAAAATGTTTTTTCAAAATTTACAACAGCGTTCCAAGCATATAAACTATCACATCCAATTATAAGATCCGTGACCAACCTAGGTACAACTAAAAATAATAAGCTAATACATTTTTCACAAATTTTGGTATCCACCATAACCTGGAATTTTACGCTCTCCTTTCTCTTGCCCACAGCAACTGAGCAGTATACTCGGTGTACTGGCAAGGATATTACTTTCAAACCGCTACTCAACAAACGTTCGTAAAAATTTTGAGAACATACAGTGGTGTTCGCGCCCGTATCTACAACTGCAGAAAACTGTTTCCCACTAATGCTGACTTTTTTTTTTGTGGATCTGTTAGAATTTTATCTTCTATTTTATTCGTTCCCTCCCTATGTCGTTCTATCAACATTTGCCTTCTCTGGACCCTACTTTGCATGTACTCATCAGAATAGGGATACTTCCCAATCCCCACTGAAGGCGAGCTTGATTGGGTGCGAAGTTTTCCGTTGCCTTGCTGATAGCTCCTGTTCCATTATTAACATTAATCGAAGGTCCCAGGTTCGCTTTCTGGTCACTTCTGCTTGCCATCCGTTACCTAGTAGTCTTAATAGCGTCTATCCTCTCTTACCGACACGCTGAATTTCTACCACTTCTAGTTCTTTCTTCTTTCCTAGGGCAATGAGGTCTATATATACTTTTATGGCTGTGATTTTCGTTATAAGTCTCTCCGGAATAATGCCTGTATCTGGGCGATTGTCCCCCCTATCTCTCGAAAATCTCGCCTGCGTGAAATTTACTTGTGCATTTCGTCCTCTTTGAAATGTCTCATATCTTCCCCTATGGTTATTATCGAAATGGTTTCTTCTTCTACTATCAAAATTACTAGCACTTTTCGGTACGGAACCCTGATACCTTTCTTGTGTATCATAATCTCTACCGTTTCCTGACTGTGCCCCCTGCCCGAAAGACTTTGTAGGACTTTTCTCGTATTTTGTAAAACCTTTCTCATTACTTGCATCGTTCTGGATTTTGTTTCTTTCTAACGCGGTCAAAAAGTCTATCATCGCGGCAATCGTGACTGGTCTAGCAATAATTAAATAATGTTGAATTGTTTCCGGAAAGTGATTGGTCACTTGATTAATCAATTCACATTCGGGTATGTGTGGTTCAATCATTGGGGATCTTCTGGCTACTCCCATGAAATAATTCACCATTGAGCCATCCTTTCGTGCGTTATATTTTAGATTACTTAATTCTGTCCTAATGCTTGCCTGTCGAGTGGAACCCCAGTACCGATTCAAAAATATGTGCTTAAAAGTTTCATAATTTTGTTCTAGCGCTACAGATAATTTCAGCCAATTCGAAGCGTTACCCTTGAAACATTTGCGTACTACCGTGATTTTATATTCTTTCGGTATGCCCTTCACAATAAAATATTCCTGCAGATTATAAATGAACGTTTTTGGATCGTCAGAACCTTCGTCTTGAAATATTGGTGGAGATATCTCACTGAGAATATGGTTAGGCCATGGTACATTTGAACCGCCATTTCTCATTCTATTCTGGTTGTTACTACCTGAAGTACTGGGACCTAAGTTTAGCATAGGAATGTCAGCTGATGCATTTGGCGTTGCCTCGTTCCTCGCTGTCTCACCACTTATACTACTAGCTGAATTACTACTGTTATCTGAGATGCTTACCCTCTCAAGCAATTCTTTAATCTTGTCACCAACTTCGTCCATTCCTGCTGTTAATTTTCTATTCCCTTTTTCCGAAACTTCTAACCTCTTTTGATGTACTTCTAACGTTTTACCTATAGCTTCCCTTTCTTTTGTTAATTCTTGACTTATTTCTTCCCTAAGCTTTCTATTCTCCTTCTCTAGCCTTGCACTAACCTCTTGTCTAACACTTCTAAGTTCTTCACCAATTCCTGTATTAATATCTTGTTTTACAATTTTTATTTCCTCCCTAACCTGCTTATGATTTTCCCTAATCTCCAATCTTACGTTTTCAATTTCACTCCTAACCTCGTCTTTAAAACTTTCTAGGACTTTCTGTTGATTTTCTATTATATTATTACTACTAATTTTCATTTCCTCCCTGAAGTTATTCTCTAATTTTCCTATATCTTCCCTACTAGCCTTCATCTCTGCCCTGAAGTTATTCTCTAATTTCCCTATATCTTCCCTACTAGTCTTCATCTCCTCCCTTAACTCTTTCTGACTATTTTCTAATTTTTCACCGAAGCCGTGTATCAGTGCAACAAGTGACACCAACACCTGATTGTTCATAGTACTACGCTGAGTTGAAACTTCTTTGCCTACATTACTTTCCCCTAACTGTTCTACATTGCTTTGCACATTCCTATCACCTACATTTTCTACATTACACAAAAATACTATTTACATCACCCTCCTGAACATCCGTATTTACATCAGCCTGCTCTAACATTTTTCCACTTCTTAAATACATGTATCACTGGAACACACACACACACACACACACACACACACACACACACACACACCTATATATATATATATATATATATATATAAAAGTTCTTTTACTCAGTACCTTTTATCTGCTGCCTGCTACTGCTGTTGTGTATCCTCTTGGTCCTCGTGGTCCTGGGTGCCTCGTTGTCTGCTAATCTGCTGCTCTGATGTTGAGCTCCACTGTAGTCTGGTTTTACTGCAGTTCGGGCCCCAGTTGTTAACACGTGGTTGATCTGTCGTCTCGTCGCTGCTTGGTAGAATGTGGAATACTATGACTCCACGTTCGATTTCGCTATTACGAGCGAAATGCTGCTTCTCGTTGTTTTATTTTCCTCAGCTGCTCCGCATAGATCTTAAACTCTGAGTATGCGTGGGTTTTGCACAGAAAAACCAGAGCTTTCTTTAAATGCAGCTTATTCACACAACTTTGAATAAAGGTTTGCCGATATGTCGTTACTACGACTGCAGAGTAAATTCACTAACTTATCACAGTGTAATATACTGTCGGTCAGTGACGGCCAACGGCCACTGGACCAACCTCTTTCGACGAGAGTTGCTACGCAGGTGTCCCTCTCTTCCTCTACCAGTTTCAGCGCGAATCTTAGCGTCACCACGCCAAGTGAGCGCCCTTTCACTTTTCTTAATCGATCAGGTTTTTCAGAGTAGTTTTCCGGGAAACCTGCTCTCCGAGAATGCTAAACTACCTGGCCGCTGACCCTTACTACCTGCTTGAACATTTTGACCCCGTACTGACGTTTTTGGAACCAAACTAAACCAACACTAGATGTACCTTTTTAACATGGACTGATTTGCAAATTATATTATTTCAATATTCTGTGTATTTAAAGTTTCGGCTTCAGCCGAACTTAGGTTTATGTAGTAAAAGTAAATTAAAGTGATTTTAAGCTTATTTTGCTTAGATAGGTCAGAACTGTCATGGTCGAAATTTTCCTTTTTCAGCATGGAGCTTAAATAATTGCATTACCTTTTCTGCTAGGGTGATATATCAATAAATTAACAGCCCCCCTACTTTGCTCTGCTGTAATATAATGCGTAGGAAATGAAAAATCGCATGATATAATTTCCTAGCTAAATATTTATGGTTCCTCTGAGCAATAAATTTATCACATCTCTATTAAGAAATAACAAAAGTACCTACTTTTGAATACGAAGTTTGTCTCACAAAGAATTATGGATTTTGACATATAAAGAAAAGTAGGCCGCGGGTATAAAATACTTTGTTGTTCTGTTTTTCTCTCTTGTCTCCATTCTTCTTTCTTCTGTCTTTCTTTATTTCTTTCTCAGGCTATATTTTTTCCTATTATTTCTCTTTGCAGCTTGTATCCACGCCCATAACGGAAAGATGCCCGTTTGAGAAATAATTTTGTGGTTAGCCATATCTTTTTTCTGCAGCTATGTGTCTGTGGCTGAGCGCCGATGTTCAAATGTTTCTTTATTGCGATAGCATAATATCAGATAGGGGAGCTAGTTGAATGCTAATGTTTCTGTGAAACGATGACAGATGATGTTATTGAGAACATATATAACGTAACATAAACTAAGAATTAATATTTGGAAACAAAAACACAAAATATCCTGGATCAGACCTTTTGGTGTTAATAATAAACCTATTGCTGTATTTAAAGTTTTGGAAAGTAACAAACATATAGCAAACAATAACGAGAAATTCTGCACTGTCTTCCAGTTCACAGGTATAATGGCTACTAACTTCAGTGAGAAAGGGATAAAACCACAGGAGGCGGCTGCGGTGGGCAGTGATGTCACAGAGGGACACAAGTAAGTTCGTAACTAGAAGACACTCCCTCTGCTGAACTGCTCGGTGAGAATTGCGTACGGTCCAAGGACACCTTCTAATGTCCATCTTTCCTTTGAGCGAGAATCTATGCCATCCATCATCACAGCCATACGCCAAGAAATCTAGAAGAGTAACTGAAATATAGTATAGGGAGCGATGGAAAGGAAATCGTAGCAAAAGCGAAATTAATTAAACATTTACTAACGTCCAAGCAAATCCACGAAAACTTCAAGGCCAGAATGTGTGACCAATCAGCATCGAAGACGGGACCTCTCGAATGTGAGCCTCACACGTTACTGCGGGCTCATTTTGTTCCGTAAACAGAATATATGATCAGATGATCATCAGATTGATCACTTGCAGTTGCATGAACACTTTCTTCACAGTGCTCTTCTTCACTGCCATACGAATCTTAGAACTTCGTCATGTAACAGTCATTATCATCTTACAATATTCACTTCCTGAAATATGTTGACCCAATTTATTTTTCATACTTCGGTACACATTATTTGATCCAGCCCGAGTAAAACCACCAAAATTTACATTTGCGTTTTCTCCCACAAGAGCAACTAGCTTTCTTGAGAGGCTGTAGCCATTAAGTATTCCAAAATGTATTGTGCAACAGCATTGTCTGTTTCATTGCGCAGCAATTGCAAATCAAATAGCTTAGTTTGCATACCACCTTCAGATGGAGTAAAACATTGGACAACTATAGTGAGGGGACTTTACATTTCCATAATTACTGGCATGGATACAGACTCCAATGTACTGTAATACAGTTTTTAGTTCATTAAGAGAGTCAGGTGCAGGGACTTTCCTCACTACTGCTTCACATTTTATCGGCCGCGCCGTGGCTCAGTGATTAGACCGCTTGGCTCTCACCAAGGTGGCCCGGGTTCGATCCCAGGCGACAGTAAAATGAGATTTGTGGTGGACAACACGGCGCCGGGGCGGGTTTTCTCCGGGATCTCCGGTTTCCCCCGCCATCTCATTCCACCGGTGCTCCACCTTCATCTCATCTATCATCAGTGTCATCGCCTGCGGTACCGTGTGCAGTAAAAGCGGGCGTTAAACGCTACACATTTCATTTCATTTCACACTTTATCCTTGCACATACCAAGTTGGCTGGAGTATTGGAGTCACTGAAAGCTTTTGATAAGTTTACTAGTGCGATCCATGTAGTTGAGGCTCTGGTTGTGCTTAATTGTGTGAAATAAATGAGCAGCTTCTGCTGCTGCAATTTTTAAATGAGTTTCACCACATGGGTTTTTGGGAAAAGCCTGTTAAAAGTGATGGTTTTATGCTGAATAACTTTATTTTTCATGTATTTGTCACATTGTTATTTAATAAGTCCAAACGCCTTCCATAAGAGATGGAAAAATAGCAGCTGAAACAAAACAAGAAAAGGTATTAAAATGTTGTCTTCTAAGCCCAAAACTATTTTATTTTTCTATTTACTGTGGTGTGTCACTATAGAATTATTTAGCTCCTGGGTAGATTAGGTACTTAGTTTATCATTGTAATTTAAATCCAGTAAGTCACAACTTCATCCATGCAAGTCAATAAGAATTCAGTTATGCTCATTAAGTGAGAAAAATTGTTTAAGTAATAAATGGAATACAGTATTCACGTATATATAAAACAGATGAGTCGCCTGCCCCTATTTACTTTTGAATTTATACAATATGCTAAGCTACATATGTGACTTATGCCTTTCTTGCATGTCTTCTAATGGATGATTTGTAGAGCAGTTTACAGAGAAAGGGAGAAAGAGAGAATTCAGTGCATAAGTGTTGTATGGGACAGAAATGCATCACTATGTATGTGAATTCCAAAAACATGATACGCAGACAGAGAGAGCTCCAGTAGAAATTCCAGACGAATTTGCAGGCATTTATTCAGTAGCCTACATTCACAGTCAGCTTTAAAGACGCCATAAGGTACAATCTATCGCATGTAGCATTTGACTATAACTTAGGAACACAAAACGGCACATCTACACAATGGAATCAATTGGATTTAAATCTTCAGCCAACAGGTATTTTCGTTGCATAGCCATGCCAAAATTACTATGAATTAGGTAGATTTTTTTTCGCTTCTGTCACAAATTACGGCAGTTTTTAGCTTATTCAGTAGCTGTAATGGCAATGCAGTTTTTATTTGCGTTAAAACCACCATAAGGAGCTCAAAACACTGTATGTTTCTGTAAAGAAGCATGAAGAGACTCGAGCTGGGAGTCTCAGTTCTCTGGTTACATATTCGTATAGAAACTACAGCCCTTAAGGTAGCGTTGGGTAAATAGTATTATACAGGTTACGTCGCAACTCTGCCACTACAAGTTGGGTTCCAATCCTTCCTGCTCAGCTTAGTAATTTTATTACCCTTTGTTTTTGCCCTTGTGCCACATAATTTGAAATTATGAGAAAGATAACAATTTGTAACATTATACGTGTTTATAAAATACAATAATCGCCATGTTTTCCGCTGACAGATAGATGTAAATTCGTAGTAGGTATTTTATCATCATCATCACCATCAACAACAACAACAACAACAACAACAACAACAACATCAAGTTTTCACGATTTAAGCCATCAAGGCTCCATCCGGACTCATAGGTGTGAAATTAAAAGTGTTTTATCCATCTTTTTCTTGGTCTACCAATATTTTTATTCCTAATGGTTTGTAATCTGAAACAAATTTTGCGATTTGGCCATCGTTCATTCTTTCTACATGTTTCTTGCAGTTATTACTATAGTTTTTATTCTATCTGTTAGCATAAAAATATTCAATTCCTTTCAAAGGTCCTCACTTCTTTGCTTATCTAGAAGATTGTACCCTGATACATTTCTTAAAAGCTTCATTTCCGCTGTTTCAATCATTTGTTCTTCTTTGTTTGTTAAAGTCCAAAATTCACTACCTCATATAAGAGCTGACATTACTTTATAAAAATTTTTGTTAAACTTTTATTTCAGCTGCTCATTACCGTTGGTGCTATACAAATTGTGGAGCTTTATACACGATATACATAATAAAATTAAAGTATACAGGGAAAGAGTGTACTCAGAGTCCTCAAGCTAACTGGTCTGAATAATGTGAGTATAAATTAAATAACTTTTTCATTACAGAATAAATAAACATTATAGAAATAAAATGTCCTGTGGCAAGCGTGTCTTCAATCTTATTGCAGCACCAAGGCAATGTCCCAAATGGAAGCATAATATAAAACTTTAATTTAGTCTCTCTTCTCGTATTTTTTAAGCTTCTCTTTATGGTGGCACATATACCATTAAATTTGTTGATGTCATTTAAAATGTCAATATTTTTAAACTAAGAGATATTTTTACCCCGGTAATCAAACCAGTTCACTTGTTCAACAGTGTTTCCTTCCAATATTATCGATATTTTGCCTCTTACGGTATTTGAACCCTTGAAGTCTAAAATTTTAGTTTTGTTTATAGATATTGTTATACTATATTCATGGACAGTGTTATTTAATATATGTAACGCTTTATGTAGACCATTTTCTGAGCTCGATATGAAAACTTGATCGTGCAAATGATAAAATATATGCATATTTATTTCCAATTATAAAATGCGAATCTAATTTTATCTGCCAATCAGATATGACATCGTCAATATAAATATTAAAATGTAACGGTGAAAGTCGACACCCTTGTCTTAATATTTGTTTATTGTTGCCATTAGATCTGTGTTCATTCCAGTTTCTATCATGATCTTATTTCCTACATAAAAACTTCTTATTGCTGTTATCAAATGTTAGGGTACACCTTTCTGTTTCATAATACTGCTTAATTTACTTCTATTTACCTTGTTAAAGCCATCTCGAAATCCATAAATTCCATATAAGTCGGTACATTGTACGCTCTATGTTTTTCGATTATGTAGTTAACAGTACATATACGTCAGAACAAGACCTTCCCTTTCTCAATACATTTTGCACTTCCGTAATTATACTTTACATTATTATATTCAAACGACACTTCGGAATAGATGCAGAAATTTTATAGCATGTATTTAAAATGCTTATGCTTGTATAATTTTTCATATATGATGATCACCTTTCTTATAAATTGGATATAATTTTTCTATTCACCATTCTTTTGGAATATGGACGAACTTGTTATAACACATGCATTTATTAAGTTTAATAGTCACTATTTCAATGGAGTGGAGGCATAATTAATTATTTCATTATTAATATTACGTACTCCAAGATTTTTGTTATTTTTGAGGGTATTAATTGTAGAAAATAATTATTCAAATGAAATTGGATCTATATTTTCATCTATTAATATTAAGACGGTTTCTGCATTTTTCCCTCCGTCCATAAATCCTGGAAATAAGATATCCTCTTATCTTGGAAAATTAAATTTAATTTCAAATGTTCTTTCTTTTTTCTGTTAAGAAGTGTTATCATTTTATATGTCTTATCTTGCCGCCATGTAACATGTATTGTTCCCAAGAGTTTAGTTCAATTTTTGGTACTACTCTTCTGAAATTAGCTTTTATTCTCTTGTATTCAGTTAATTCTCTTTAGCCTTTGCATTTAAACACTTTAAGTATAAATCTTTCTTTGCTTAACAGGTTTAGCTATATCATCATTTCAAATCTTTAGCCGTTTTCTTTGATAGTTTTTTTTTTTTCTTGTTCCATGTGATTCAGTGGCTGCCTGTATTATTGTGTCTTACATTTCTTTCCATTCTTCCTTGGTGCTTTTACTTGTAGGTTTGTGCGTTAAACATAGATTTAAGCGTGCTTGATATAGATTTATATTGGATTCATGCTGCAATAAATGAACTTTAATAGCGTTAACATAATCTTTTTGATTTTTAAATTATTTTGGCTCTGCCTGTCTTTCATCTAGCAGGAATTGCTAGCTTTGTTATGAGGAGGTAATGATCAGAATCAATATCACATCCTCTATATACTCTTGTATCGAAAATATTATTAGCACATTTATAATTAACATTAGTGTAATCAACTTTATTTCTTTGGTCTCTTGCACACAATGCATCTCTCTGAGGGTTAATGTATCTCTTATGTTTAAATTCTTATAAATTGCAAAATTAATTAAAAGCTTTCCATTATTATTTATAACTTGTTCTCCACGAGCGCCCATTACATGTTTTATAGGCGTATTGCCCACCCTTGCATTTAGATTTCCAGCTTTTGCTAAGTAGCAATTAGGATTTGCTTTATTAATTTGCTTCTGGAGATCTTCGTAGAATTCTATATATTCATCCATCTTTCCCTCCCCTGGGTTATAAACGCCAATTATTGTAATATAATTTCGCACTCTTGTTACCTTACTGTTAATATTCTTTCATTTATAATTCGTAGCTGGGTATTGTTTTTCAGCCCTTTATTTATTAGAATTGGTATTTCTGCTGCTGCTCTTTTATCTTTTAGTACACCATTATATATGTGTATATATTTTCTAATTCTGTAGACCTTTTTAATTTTTAGATATTTTATTATAGTCGGTATTGTGCATGACCCAATCAACCAAGTTTCAGACACTTCATAAGTGCAAAATGGCATGAGCTACTTCTGCCTGCGTCAATGTTTGGTATAAATAAACGCTTCATTATCTAAGTAGGTATTCAGTATTTGAAACCTCTCAAATCCTATCGGGGGTCATCATCTTGAACATATACTGCGTTGATGAAATCCACACCTGGACCATTTATTTTTCTCTTTTACCGAGAATTTAACATGTTCACAACTCCTTTATCAGTAGAAGAAGTGAAACATAAGATTTAAGCATGAACCATTCAATGTTCCTAAAAAAATGAAACTAACTACGTAATATGGTGTTCAACTCCAGATACGGTGTAGATTATAAATTGTCACAAAGCTAAGCATGATCCCTAATTATCGGATTGTCATCCTTGTGCCTTTGGCTCACAAGAGAATCATTAGCAAAAATAAACAATTTTATTGTTTATTTTGCTTACTGTTTTTTTTTTTTGTTTATTGGAAACTAACATACAGACAAAAAGACTACTAGAAAGGGAAAAACAATGTGATGTCGTTTCGAACCTAGCCCTTGCAGCACCATATGCCCATAGCTCACCATCTGGAACAACTGCCAGGTATTCCATAGGTCGCTTGTTGAGAAAGCATTCGTTTATCGTCTTGCTAGTGTTAAATGCATGAAGAATCGTCGCTTATTTAAGATTTTCCTAGCTTCATAGTCCTCATTCAGGGCTGTAAGTATTAATGCTGGATCCTGTATTACCGAATACAAGGGCTGACCTGCAATAACGTCTTTTGGCTAAAAAGGTCAGAGTCTTTTCATTAGACTATAATCTGTGGGTTGCATAAATAAGAATAAATACAGGCGGCTGACTCACCTGGAGTATCAGTATATTTAGGTTATATCATGAGTGCACAGAGGTGACCAAACAGCGAAATTGGTATGTATGTTAGTTAAGCATACTGAATGAAATGTCTTTAATATATTTAGCCTAAATTCTAAAGGAAATGTGCATGAAGGCATAAATATTAATTTCATGCTCTCATTTGTGGTTCCAATCGACACAGTTGACTTTAAACAGTCATAAATCAAACCAAAAAGGATCGGAAAGAACAAGTGAACTAGCAGATTTAGGAAAATATAATGACAAATCGCAAATTAGAAAGAATAGGAAAACTACGAAAATTCAATATTATTAAGCACATCAGTTCTTTAAAAACCTACACATATATTATTTCTAAGATGCCGCTTCTTAGCAAGTGAACGACTCTGGCAGTTCGCTACACGAGCGGAAGTACCATTCAGTTTTGTAAATTTAAGTCCCTAAGTATTCAATTCCCGTGAAACTTTTTCCATAGAAGTAGTTAAAAGTTTTTAAATTGCTTTAATTGAAATAGGATTAGACTGAATGGCTCGTGTACACCGTATACGAAACGGAATTTGTGAATAGGAAACGGAATTTAAAATACGGAAACGGTAGCAAGCGCATTGTACAATGAAAGTTAACTGATTGAGCAGTTATGTGTATAATATGATATTAGATATTAACAACTTAAAAGTGTATAATCGAACATACGAATAAGTACCAATGCAGTTATAAAAGCAAGTTACTCACCTGCATAGTGCGTATTCTGTATGGATTCTGATCATCATCTCCTAGTGATGAAGAAGATGGTTAGTGCTAAAATGTGTTTTTCACCAGACGTGTACAAGTAATTAATGCTCTAAGTGCTGAAAATATATCTGTTCCTTTGCTGAAGTCTCTCTATAACTATAAAATGGTTAAAGATGTTTAGTTTTATTAATTTGAGAAATAGTATACACCCTAATATTTTAAATCATTTTACCAATGTTGATTTATCAAACATGGATAATTATTGGAAACATTTAGTGAATATAATTGTAGTTAATTGAAATAACACGATTAAATACAACTTCCTATGTATAATATACTGTACTTTTAAAAATCCTTGACCTCATCACATTTGTGTGGCGTCTTGTCAACACTCCATCTCCCTTGTTATGCTATGAATGCTCACCTCCCCAGTTAAGGTACTCTAGAAATGTTCTTATCTGACAACAAAAAAACATAGCAGCATTTCTGCTCGTAACTCTGTGTTTAAAAAATTCGGTTTCTGTTTGCAATTTCTTCTGTTAAACTAATATAGATTTTAATGTTGCTAATTTAAATGTATTTCAAATGCAATATTGAGTATATTTAGAAGCTGTAGCTAATTTTTCATACAAATAACTTGACGTGATGAATACTCCCAAGTTTTCAAAATGTCCTTACAGGCACCACCAAGTTTGAGAACAAAAACAGGCTAGAAATGTACAATAATGAACTTAATTAGGAGTATATGGTTAACTTAAAACAAAAGTTAAGTGCAGAGGTTCTTCTCCCATTAGTCCTGGACTCCTAGCACCGAGGACCTGGGCCTCCTTCTACCTGGGAGCGATGGATACTCCCGGGTTCCTTCCATGGGGTAATACCTAGAGTCTAAAAAGCCCCTCCCCCGCTGAGCAAAACGTCAAGACGGGTGGAAGTAGATACGCCACTTATGCACGTCAACCCCGCAGGGAAGACTACCGAAAACCTCGGTGGGGCTGCCTGGTGATCTAGCGCACCTTCTACTAGCTCTGCAGGCTAGTACTGGGACTTATGAGGCAACCCTCTACCCCCTCCGGGCGGCCGTAGCCTGGCTGGAGGTACCCAATTCCCCGTGGGGTGTCGGGAACAAACGGCCCCCTGGAGTCCAACCCAATCCGAACAGCTCCCCGACGGGAGGGGCTCGGCAGTTCGGCCTGAGGTACCTCAAGTAACGTCAGAGGTATCACCAGTGCTAAGGGTCCGCAGCGACGGCACCTTGGCATCTGAAGAGGACGTATCCCCTCCCCTACGTGAAACTTAAAACAACAATAAATATCTGAATAGAATTAACCGCTGAGTTATCGTTAGTGGGCGATCAAAGGATACACTAAAGCATAATTGCGATAATAGATTAGAATTGAGGATATTTAATTATGCTGAATAGGGTAAATAATTTTCTAGCAAAACCAGAGCATGATATTCCGAATAATTAAGTAAGAAGCAAATGAAACTGCTTTATTTTCTGTAATATTTAAATATTCAGAAATATGGCCACCCAGGAGCAATAACTCACTGCCCTGACATGTACATACAAACATACACGACACAAGGAGAAAATTAAAGCATAAAGAAAACATTTTTGCTAGTCGTTTCAAACAAGAAGATGAAGAGCTTTATGAAGAGTGCTGGGATAAAAATGAGGGGAAAAAATTGATAGAAAGGAACACAAGGCAGAAACTTGTCTGTTGTCCTT